>BMAU01020861.1:0-1234634 GCA_019973935.1 Trichonephila clavipes | reverse complement strand
ACACTTGGTTCTCTTTTTATGCGGCGTTTTTTTTTTTTTTATGCGATTTTAGAGTTATGCGGTTTTTTTTATGGCAAGAAAAAAAAAATTTTTTATTCATATTTAATTCTTTTGGTGATTCACTTTTCTGAAAACGAATAAGAATAACAACTACAACTCTACTATTACGCAATCAATACAACGAAAGAATTTCTCCTTTATATGCAAATTTATACCTTGAACTTTTTTCTTTTATTGACATGTTTTTCTCTTGATTTGTTCTTAAAACAAAAAGACAAAAACAAAAATATCCCGCTAAAAATTGCGTGTTTTTATACTGCATTTTGCATTGCATTTGTTTTTTTATGAAACTAATTAAAAAGCTTGCATATTAGAAAACATTAGAAAACAAAACTTTGTGAAAAAGGGTTACTACCGAAAACCGGAAGATAAATTTACTCAAGTGAATGTAAGAAGTTTTTTTTATTTTTTTTAGTGCGTAATTGTACATTAAGTTTTCTCTATAATTTTTTTAGTCCTCTTAAAGAAAATGTGTGACAATATTAAAAAACAAAAAAGAAGTGCAATTTCGCTAGAAACCAAAATTAAAATTCTCGATTGCTTGGCGAAAGGAGAAAGATCAACAGCAGTAGGTAAACGTTTTCATTTAGGCGAATCTACTATAAGAGCAATAAAAAAAAATGAAGCGGCAATAAGAAAATCAGTCAGATCTGGTACAAATTTGAGTTCTAAAATTTCATATCATATTCAAGAGACACTTTAATAGAAAAACTGAAAAGGCTCTCGTAATTTGGATTGAGGATTTAACTCAAAAAAAGAATTCCGTTAGATGGACATTTAATCAAGATGAAAGCCCTTAAAAATTTACAAGGAGTTAAAGAATCAGTAGAGCCATCTACATCTTCACGTGAAAGTAATCCACAATTCTCTGCCAGCACAGGGTGGTTAACTGGTTTTTATAAAAGACATTCTTTTTCATAATCTAAAAATAAAAGGTGAGGTGGCTTCTGCAGATGAAGAAGCTGCTAGAAAATATCCTGAAAAGTTAGCTAAAATTATTAAAGATGGAGAATATTGCGCTCATCAAGTCTTCAATGCTGATGAAACAGGATTGTTTTGGAAAAAATGCCAACCCGTACTTATATTACAAAGTCCGAAAAAACTGCCAGTGGTTTTAAAGCTGCTAAAGATCGAGTTACTTTATTGCTGTGCAGCAATGCATCTGGCGATCGAATGTTAAAACCGCTGCTTGTAAATCGATCTTTAAACCACGCATTAAAAAAGGAAAAGACTTAAATACACTGCCCGTACATTGGATGGCTAACAAGAAGGCCTGGTACAACGGCTATTTTCACTGAATGGTTCAATAAATGCTTCGTACCCGAAGTTGAAATTATATGAATGAGATGGGTCTCGAATTTAAGATCTTATTAATTCTTGACAATGCGCCAGGTCATCCAATCTTAGAACATCCAAATATAAAGGTAGCTAGCTTTTTTCCCTCCAAACACAACGAGCCTAATTCAACCATTAGATCAGGGATTATTATTTCAACATTTAAAAAATATTATGTAAATTCACTTTCCAATTCATTTTCGATAAACTGGAATCCGAAACAATAACAGTTACTGAAGCTTGGAAACAATTTAATATCTTGAACTGTGTAAATCATGTTGCATTAGCAATTGCCGAAATAAAAATCACAAACTTTAAATGCATGTTGGAAAGCTGCTTGGCCTGAATGCGTATCAAAATGAAACGAATCAAATAGAGCAATAGTAACATCAGAAATTATTTCACCTGCTAAGGAAATAGGTGGGGGAAGGTTTTGATGATTTTGGCGAGGCATGATATATGAAGAATTGCTTGTGGACGAAGCCTAAATGATGATGATATTTTGGAAAGTATGGTAGATATTACTAAAGATTTGGAAACAGTAGATAGCGAACCGGAAGAAGATGTTACTCCACTGGACGAAAAATTACTTCGGGAAGGCCTTCAACTTTCCGGTAAATTGGCAAATTTTTTATTCAAAATGATAATGATGTAGAACGTGCCTTAAAATTCCAACGTGATCTGAAATTTTGTATGTCTGGCTACAGAGAACTCTACAAAGAACTAGTGCCATCACAGAGTTTGATTACTGACTACCTTGTCAAAGAAAAAAATCACTGAAGTTCCTGAAGAAGCATTACCATGTAGATCTGATGACGTAATTTTATCTTCAAGTGATGAAAGTGATCTTGCACCAATCCACAAACGGGTTCGCACATTATCAGACAGCGAATAATGATGAAAACATTCTTAATACGATTTTAAATGAAGTTTTTGTTTTTGTTACATATTAAGTTTTGTTTTTGTTTTTAACATACATATGTGCCATTTATTAAAATATGATGGGAAAAAAATAAATCTTATTATTTATAAATCTTTTTATGCGATTTCTGGTGCATTTTAAAACATTATTTGGGTTTTATGCGATTTTGAATAAATGGAACGTATCCATCATTTTGCATATAAATGTATGTCTTTTTTGTGCGATTTTTTTATGCGGATTTCCTGGAACGCATCTACCGCATAAAAAAAGAACCAAGTGTATATATATATATATATAAATTAAATATTGTTCAAATTTGCAATCATTAATAAAATATTTTTAATTCATCCACTGAAGTTCAAAGATATTTTTTTTAATTTGTAGCGACTGACACTTGATGTTAACACAGTGTTTTTTCAGGTATTAATTCATTAATTAAAATTTATTTTTTAATTTTAAATTTATTGTGCATTATTTCTGGCGAAGCTAAGACTAGCATCAACAGATGGCGCTAGTATGTTTTTCTAACGATTTTTTTGGCGTCAAATATATGTTTTTAAACTTGTAGTATATGACATTTGTGGTATTTTTTTTAAATATTAATTCATTTGTTAAATTTAATTAATTAAAATTAAAATTTTCTTTGTTGACCTAAGAAATAATAGACTTAATTTTTTTTTTTAATTTGTAGTTGGTGATGTCGAGTGACGAGTCTCAGGGGTATTAATTTTCTTTAGAGGGCTGAAAATGTAAACAGTCAAATACATATAGCTCTTTGAAATGAAAATTAAATAATTCGCTTCTTTTACACTTTATTTATATAGGAATGGAGCTTCAGAAGAGTGTAAAATATTCAAAATATAATCATAAGTTGAAAAATTATAAGCATATGAAAATAAGAAACATTTGTAATAGAAATATTGATTAAGTTTTACGTTGTGCATGCTATTTTCTAAAATAGTAGTTTTGATTACTAGCAATAAGTTTATTTATAAAGTTAAATATATCCTTATTACACTATAGTATTTTTATATATATAGAATAATAAATTATATTTTTTAAAAAATAAATAATTACATTTTCAAATTTTTTTAAAAAAATTTCAATATTTTTCAGATAGTTTAAAACACAAAAGATAAATTCTTAAATTAGTAGGGTTTAAAGAGTATGATACATTTTATAAATCTATAACGTTTTATACATCGAAGGCTACTATTTTATAGAAAATGGCGTGCGCTACGCAAAAACTACTTAATATTCATTACACAAAATTATTTCTTATTTTTATATTCTTATAATTTTTAAAATTGAATATATATTTCAGACATTTTGTACTTTTTTGAAACCATAGCCCTTTGTAAATAATGTGTAAAATATTCGTGCTATTTAATTTAAATTTAAAAGAATTTTTCCTGTGTTAGAAAATTGGTTATATTTTCATCCCTCGAGACATAATTAATACCCCTGAGACCCCCGGTCCCACTGAAGATCCGGCACTTATAGGAGTTAACGGATTTTTGAATATGCTGAAACCATTTGCTACAGAAGAGAATTCTCAGACAAACACTAACTGAACTTTGTAGCCCAATGGTCCTGGTTACGTATTCGTAGCAGTTGTGTGTCATAAGCTCGAGCTCTAGTGCCACTAAAGATCTTCCTCGCAGAGGGGTTAAAGCTCATTAAATCTGTCGACTCCCAATGAATGAATGAATGTATAATTATTAACGTCGCACTATTCAGCTACTCGTAGCTTTTGGCGACGAACCTCGTCATTTTGAGCCACGATCATGGACTTAGCATCCCTCCTCTCGAAACAACAACGAGAGGACGATTGAACATCGATAGATTTAATCTGCATCAGCCCCTTCTGCACGGAGGGTCTTCAGCGGTACTAGGCTCGAACTCATGATACGCCAAACAGGAGTCCCTTACTTTGAACACTAGGCTACCGCGGCCACCAGAAAAGGGTCAAAGTCCTCATGTTGACATGGTATTGAAGTTTAAAGAATGGGATGCCAGCTCAGGTGTCATTCTCGTCACTTGATCGAGGTTCGCAATGCCGAGGTCTGTCGCCTTGATTTAGAGGACAACGTTACAATCAAATCACTCTCTTCTTCCCCAAAAAATTATTAATTCACCAAAGAAGAGTTAAGTAGAATTTTGCTTGCCTTATTAATCCATTCTCCTTTTGTCTCGTCTTCATTGGTTACAACAGAAAATAAATAGGCATTTCTCTCTCTCTCTCTCTCGACCATGAATTAAGATGTGCTAAAAGTCACGTGGAACCAAAAGCTAGTCTGAGTTATCAAACGCTCATTGAAAGCAACCGAAGTCAGACTATATAAAGGGTGTTTTTTTAGAGGTATAGAACTTTAAATTGCAATAAAACAACGATGTATTATTCGATTGACATGATTTTTTTTTATTCGAAAGATAATCTTGTGGCATTACATTTTAAATATGATTTCTGGCATAGGACTGCCACGGCTGGCTCGGATGTAGTCCAATCTGGACGTCCAATTTTCGATGACTTTTTCCAACATTTGTGGCCGTATATCGGCAATAACACGGCGAATGTTGTCTTCCAAATGGTCAAGCGTCTGTGGCTTATCCGCATAGACCAATGACTTTACATAGCCCCACAGAAAATAGTCTAGCGGTGTTAAATCACAAGATCTTGGAGGCCAATTCACAGGTCCAAAACGTGAAATTAGGCGGTCACCAAACGTGTCTTTCAATAAATCGGTTGTGGCACGAGCTGTGTGACATGTTGCGCCGTCTTGTTGGAACCACAGCTCCTGGACATCATGATTGTTCAATTCAGGAATGAAAAAGTTAGTAATCATGGCTCTGTACCGATCGCCATTGACTGTAACGTTGTGGCCTTCATCGTTTTTGAAGAAGTACGGACCAATGATTCCACCAGGATTGGACCAATGATTCCATTTCTGGATGTAACGGTGTTTTGATATACACTTGTGGATTAGCTTCACTCCAAATGCGGCAGTTTTGTTTGTTGACGTAGCCATTCA
This sequence comes from Trichonephila clavipes, assembly GCA_019973935.1. Lineage (NCBI taxonomy): Eukaryota > Metazoa > Arthropoda > Arachnida > Araneae > Nephilidae > Trichonephila > Trichonephila clavipes. The sequence goes on along the minus strand of BMAU01020861.1, from coordinate 1,229,285 downwards.
ACCAGAAGTGCGCTTCATCGCTAAACAAAATTCGCTTATGAAAATCGGCAACAACGGCAATCTCGTTTTGGGCCCATTCGACAAATCTACGCCTTGCTTGATCATATTTAAAATGTAATGCCACAAGATTATCTTTCGAATAAAAAAAAAATTCATGTCAATCGAATAATACAATGTTCTTTTATTGCAATTTAAAGTTCTATACCTCTAAAAAACACCCTTTATAAATCCAAGTTTTCTTTATTCTAAGATAATTCACTTTTAGTCAAATCTCAAAGCTTCATGAATGAGCCATCCTGCAGAGAAGGCCCTTTATGCCGTATATTTGAGAAAGGTTCCGCAGATTCTTTGGATTTGTTCAAAAAAGTAACCCAGAAAGTTCTGACGTTTGAAAAAATACACTTTTTCCTGTATGCGTTCGAAAATAATTCTGTTGATCAAAATATTCCCCCTCGCATTCCCAACTAGAATCTAACTTACAAATTTCGTTACTATTAAACATTTTATTTGTATTTCCAAAAAAGTGCTGACACCTATCTTTTCAATTTTATCTGTTATTAAATTATTTATCCCCCTGAGCAGATAAAAATTCGGGAATAAGGAAGATGGGAACCCACCTCAAATGCATACTTTTTGTTCTAATGTGTGTGATAAAACTTATGGCAGCGCACTACTCATAAGCCTAGGGTTGCAGGTTCGATCTCAGCTGGAATCGATAGATATTATGGGTACGAAAAATTGTAGGCACGCATGTCATATGATCATGTGACCAGTGACCCCTTGAGTAACAATTTGACTTTGGTAAACTCGGCGAAATTAAAAAATGACAATGTTTAGCATCCGATTAGAGCTTGAATTAAATTAATCAAACGTCAAAATTTGGTGACGAGAGCCGCCATTAGGTGTCGCCACTGAAATTTCTATCATTCTTGTAGGATTTGCCGTGTCTGCATAGGCTCATGTGCCAAAATACAGTCCATTTTTAAAAAAAACGCTCTGCTTGATCTGGTGAATTTTTCTAAGGAATAAATTTCGGCAGATTTTTTATTAAGAAGACTTGGTACCCTTTGAGCTACTTTATTTATGTATTTAAAATTTTTATTTTAGCATTTTATATAATCTTTCTATTCAAGAAAATGATACGAGTTGAACTTTTTCACATATTATTCACGCAATTTTAAAAATTTAAATTTTTTGAAGAAAATTTTGAAAATTTCAAAATCCTACTCCTTTTGTAAATATAATTTTTTTTTACCTAAATTTTTTTTGTAATATTCTTACGGGTGTTTTCAACAACTTTAGAGATCGATTTTACAATAACTTAATTAGTTTGGGAGAAAAAAAATAAAATGTTGATATGCATGCTAAAAATCAACGAAAATACCAATATCTCTTACATTTTATTTTTTTAAAAAAAACTATTCAGTTTAAAGCAAAATGGATCCCCTAATTTTTATACATGGGTTTTTATATAACAGGCAGGAAAAAATGGAAGTGATTGGTAAATAATTGTGGAAGGAGTAGCATTTTGAATGCACTAATGTTTCCAAAAACACAACCTGAGGAAAACCACTTTAAAGTTTATAATTCTGAAAAAAAAACTTTATTATAAGCTTAAATAAACTTAAAATACCACTTTAAGATATTAGTAATGCATTTTCTTTAAAAATAATTGCATTTTCATGTTTTTTTTTCAACCCATATATTTTTATAAATGATCAATTTTTAGAGAATATTAATTGCACAAGAGAATTCAAGAAAAATGTTAAAAAAAATTTTTTTTGCTGTCATGACAGAAATTTTAATTTTTTTTTCTTCTTATAATATTGAAGTATTACATTTGTATGAAAAACATATGAGGAATAAGAACTGAAAATATAAAATTATTAACATAAAGTACCTTAATTTAAAAATTTTACATGCACACATTTCACAAAGAAGAAAAATTACGTTATTCTATTGTCTCGGTAATATTCTGTTTTATATATTACGCATTCTTTTTTTAATGTTATTATTTCACTTTATAAAATAGATTTTTTGATCAAAACGTTTTTTCTAGCTTTTTTTAAAAGGGGGCGTGGCTGAATTGCCCAATTTGTTTTCAAATGAAGTTTTATTCAACTTCTAACTTTCCGACATGCACAAGTGATATATCAATCGAAAGATAATAATGCAAAGAATAAGATTAAATAAAAATTAAAAAAACGATAGGTCTGTCATTTTTTGGGTACCAAGACCCTTTAACAACGTATTTTGAAGCTACGCGAAAGTTATTGGTGGCAGACTTTGTAATTTTGAACGGCGAGATGATAAGGGGGATATCTGAACTTGAACTCCCCGCTCCAAACTTTCTCACCGCTACAACACAAGGCCTTTGCAAATTGAACATACATCTCAACCCCTTTATAAGTCAGGCTTAAGCTTCGCCAGAAAAATCTTTAAAACTTTTCTTGGCCATTGTTAGACTTACAGTATTTTATCCAAACTTCTGCATCTTCTGTGTAGTGTTAATTCCAAGTTTAAATCCATAAAGCAACCACACACGCATGACACTATGTTTTGCAGATATTTTAAAGGTTGAATTTTAAGTATACGGTGTACACGCGGGGTTCACACATTGAATAGCTAAAGCCAGTCATATTGTGACTAATTGGAAAAACGAGACTTAGCGGGAGACTTGAGAAATTAAATTTTTGATGTATTACATCTACAGCTATTAATTACACTATTTACAGTTAGATACAAGTTATTCAAACTATTGAGCATTTTAATACAACAGAATATTTTATTGCTGATGGAGGAGGTCAAAACACAACGTCTCTTTTTCGAGTGTTTCAAGGGGACTGCTCTCTCCACTCTCTTGGGGTAGGGCGGTCCTTTCTTACACCACGAATTTCCCTCGAAGTTCGGCTCGCAGGTGCAGTGTAGCTGTGGTTTTTCTCATGGCAATCAGTTGTTGGCGAGATTTCGAGTGAAAAGATCCTGCAATATATTAGGTGTGCACGGGGTCCATAAAAACGGCGCAATGTTATCTGCATAGGAAAGCTGATCTTGCAGCTGTGATGCGGGAAAACGTTACAATGTGCTAATATATCAAATCCTTAGAATTTCATACCTAAACAAGTGCAAATATTAGTAACAGTTACATTTTTTTGTGGGATATGGAGCAACAAAGGCAATAATCCCAGTGCAAATAATCTCGGATTTAAAGCACATTATATAAATATGACAAAACTTTCTAGATTACTTGAATCTTCATTTCCTTTTTTTCTGCACAAAAGCCGTCTCGTCCAAAGAAGTGATAGTTAATCGTAAAAGTATTTCTTTTCTTGAATCTTAAACGAAATTTTTGTAATTAGAACTCTAATATTACAATGTACATGGATTATTATCTTTAAATATGTCTTGAATTTATTACGTCACAACTATTGAAAATTATTTACAAAATGATACATTAAAGTTATTAAAATTAATTAGATTGTTAGAGTCCACTATTTTGTGAGAGGAGTCCACTATTTTGTTTCGTTGGTTACCGCTCCCGTGCAAGTTCAAAGCATCTCTCCTCTCTCATCTTCCGGTCGGGTCGCTAGATTCCTCGGGGGTCAAACAGGGGTTGCGCTGGATCGGAAATTGCACGTGTGGGCGTCGAATCTACAAAGAAACCGACACCAGATGTTGTTGTTGTTTTCGAGACGTGACGTTACAGCTCTCGCCCCTCTCTTATGGAACTTTTCCGTTGAGAAAAGTTTAATGGGATGACGATGAGACAACTGACAGATTACCGACACATCCCTTCATCAAGCACCACTATATTTCTGAGCTGCAATTTTAATTACTAAAGAAAACGCTGAACTAAATTTGGAATTACTTATTTCTAGTGAGTGAGTGTTCTTGCTAGGGAACTTACACAAATCTATATCACGAAATAGCAATGTAATCAATGTAAGAAAACATACTATACATTAAATAAAAATACAAACACTCCTATCACAATGCCTAGTATCAATTATACTAACATGTTATATCAAATGCTAGTGTAAGACCTTGCACATAAAATATTCTTCGCCACAATACTTAAATAAAATTATACTAACGACATGTTGATATGATATGCGAAGTGTACAACCTTACACACAAAATATTTTTCACAATATGTCTCTTGCGTAACCTAAATACTCATGTATATTTTAAAACCCTGTACACAAAATTAAGCATATTAATACATTTGCTTTTCATGGCTTTATCTTTTGACACGCATCGCCATTCGATATGATATACAGTACTAGTAAATAAATAAAATTTAATACAATTATTAACCTTTAACTAAAAAAACATAAGCAACAATTATTATTCATGAGCAAGAGAACATTATTAACAATCCCTAATTATCTATCACCGATCTGCTGAGACTATCTGCATTTTTGTGACTTTTACCCGACCGATGTACAATTCTAAAATTATATGGTTGCAAAGCCAAAGCCCATCGCATCAATCTAGGGTTAGAACTAACATTTCTATTCAACCACACCAACGGGTTGTGATCGGTCATAACTAAAAATGAATTTCCATCTAAGTAATAATGTAACCTTTTAATTGCGAAAACAATACTAGCACATTCCTTCTCCGTCGTACAATAACGCTTCTCTACCTCTGAAAATTTCTTACTCAGGTAAAGGATTGGATGCTCCTCACCTTGTTCAGTTAATTGGGTTAAAACTGCTCCCATACCTGCGTTCGAAGCGTCCGTTTGAACAATGAATTCTCGTTCAAAATTTGGCGCGTACAAGACGGGCTTATCAATTAGTTTCCCTTTTAGTTCTCGAAATGCGTTTTCACACTCGGTCGTCCACTTAATTTCTCCCTTCTTTGCTCTTCCCTTCAACGCATCCGTCAACGGAGCAGCAATTACCGAGAACAGATTTATATATTTTTGGTAATAACCCGCTATACCTAAGAAAGCACGTATTTGGGTTTTCGTGCGAGGGGTAGGGAACTCTAGAACAGCCTGAACTTTGATCTCGGAAGGAGTGCGAAAACCCTGACCCACAATGTGACCCAAAAATTTGACATTTTGTTGCGCAAACTTACACTTTGAAGGTTTTATCGTTAACTTAGCTCTCTTTATTCTCTGCAGAACCGTTTCCATATGTTTAATATGCGACTCCCAAGTATCTGAGAAAATTGCGATATCGTCTAGATACGGGACAACGAAATCCTCTAGTCCGTTAAGTAATTCAGCCATGAGTTTACTAAAGAAATATGGAGCATTCTTTAATCCGAAACTCATCCTTAGGGGTCGGTATGTACCAAAGCTAGTACAGAAGGCTGCGTATCGCTGTGCTGTTTTACTCAAAGGTATTTGCCAATATCCTTTAGATAAGTCAAAGACGGTAATAAATTTAGCCGCCGATACTTTTTCTACGCGTTCTTCGATATTCGGAAGAGGAAAATATTCCGTTCTAATGATCCCGTTTAATTTCCTGTAATCTATACATGGACGAGGTTCTTTCCCAGCTATCTCAACTAAAATCATAGGAGACATGTAATCCGATTCTCCTACCTCAATGATTCCTAATTTTAACATTCGGTTAATTTCGTTTTTTAAGATTTCATTTTGTCGGTGCGACATTCGATAGGGCTTCGTCCTAACTGGTTGATCGCTAACTAACTGGATTTCGTGTTCAACCAGATTAGTTAAACCGGGATTGTTTGAAAAACATTTAGAGTATTTATTTAATAATTCGCGCAGTCGATCCATTTGTTTGTCGTGAAGGTGTTTGTTCAACTCGCTAGCCTGGATTACGTCCTCGAAATCATAAATGAGAGAATTGTTTTCTAAGTATGGGATTTCTAACTCCTGGTCTGCGAGAGAGTTTTTTGTTTCATCATTAATAATTACGTTAACGTGTTCTGGCCTTTTGTAATATGGTTTTAGCATATTTATATGATAGATTTGAGATGTTTCGCGTCTGCCGGGGATTTCGACTAAATAGTTCGTTTCCGAAATTTTATTTAAAATTGTCCCAGGACCTATCCACTGCACTGCTAATTTATTTGCTCTGGATGTAGCTAACACTAGGACTAAATCTCCATCCTTAAATTCACGTTTTACTGCGTTTTTGTCATACCAAGTTTTCCGCTTAACTTGCATTTCCTCCATTTTATTTATAGCTACTTCTTGACATCTTTTTAATCTATTTATTAACTTAAACATATATTCAGTGACGAGATCACCCTCTTCTTCCGGTTCCATCCAATGTTCCATTACTAACGTCTCTGGGGTTCGCAAATTTTTCCCATACACCAACTCTGACGGTGTATACCCTGTACTTTCGTGAGATACAGTTCGTAACGCTAAAAGAATTGACGGAAGATGTTTGTCCCATTCGGAGCCTGCATCTAAACATAAGACTCGTAAGAGTCGTTTCAACGTTCGATGAAATCGCTCAACAGGGTTACTCTGTGGATGATACACAGAACTATGCCTGACAAGTATTCCGAATCTTTCAAAAACTCGGTAGTCAGAGCACTAGTAAAAGAAGTACCCTGGTCACATTGTATTTCACGGGGAAACCCCATCCGACTAAAGATGTTTAACAGCGCATCTGTGACACTAACGGAACTAATATCAGACACCGGAATAGCTTCAGGGAATTTTGAAGACATGCAAATGGCCGTGATAAGATATCGATTCCCTTTAGATGTGATCGGGAGAGGCCCACATGCATCAATATTTAGCTTAGTAAAAACCTCCTGAATAACAGGGACCAATTTTAGTGGAGCTTTCTTTTTTATCATTGGGCTTCCCAGCCCTCTGACACTGATCGCAAGTTTTTACAAACTGTTCCATATCTCTATAGCAATTCGGCCAGTAGAAATATCGGTTTAATTTGTCTTTGGATTTCGTAATTCCCAGGTGTGCAGATGTTCCCTCATGACACAATGATTTAATAGGGTCGCGCAACCCTTCCGGCACTACTATTAACTTCACCACGTTACCTAACTTATCTTCACGATTTTTGACCAATAATTCCTTCTCTAGCGAATAAACCTGATTGGTAACCTGCACTTGACTGGCTGCCTGTTCGTATAAGGGTTTAATCTCCTCGCTATTTTTTTGAGCATCGATTAAATTTTCTCGCGTAACCCTTAGCAGCGCTAATTCCGGAACATATTCCTGGAGTGCAGGTATTAAAATTTCGTCCTCTGCATCCGAAGAAACAATTATAACCTCATCTTCCCCTTTTTTAGCATCACCACTATCTATTCCCCTTTCTTCTCTAGCCGCTTTGACTTGAGACCTTGTTTGGACAGCATTCAATATTTCGACTGGCAGGAAATTATAGCCTAAATTTCCTTTTATTAGCTCGGCCGTTTTATTTCCAAGCAAATATCGACCGTGTTGATTTAAGTGATTTCCACAAACCGCTGCCTTAGTCTGCACCGTTCCAAAATTTCCGGAAATTTCCACGACCGCCAAAGGTAAACAAACTAATTCTGGGCTTAACGGTTGTTTTACCCAAACATTTTCACCAGAGAAAGAAGAAGGATTTATGTATTTTGCACATACTAAATCTATTGTCGCTCCCGTATCTCTAAGAATGTCTATCTCGTGACCATTCACAGAGCCCTTTGTTGTATATGAATTAAGAAAATCCGGGTTTTCATTTCCTTCAATATTATTGAGAGTTTCCGTCGTTTTGTTTTTATTAATTTAGGGCAACCGGCTTTTATATGTCCAGGCATATTGCAATGATAACATCTTTGTATCACGCGTTTTTCAAAAGTTCTCTCTCTAGTACTCTCCGGAACAGAAGCTCCTAATCTGGGGGAAGTTTTCCCAAATCTATTTTCTTTTTCCTTGATCCCTGAGTATGTCAAAATTTTATCATTTCTGCCCCACCTATCCATGGGTTTCGAATTTACCTTTCGGACGTCCTCATAATTATCAAAGAGTTCTGCTATTTGAGTAGCTGATTTAAGGTTTGCCCAATTATCTAAAAAATGATCTTTCATACTAGCATTGGCGCGTTTTTTTAATTGATCTACCACCATTAGATCTTTAAGATCTTGAAAGGTATTTATTTCTAAGCCAATCAGCCACTCATCTAGATAATTCGTAATTTCAAAAGTGAAATCCTTCCAGGTGCTATCGGATTTTTTCTGGTGTTGGACAAATTTTTGCCGAAAGACCTCCGGACTTAACTTGAATCTTTTAAGTAATAATTTCTTTACATAATCGTAATTTTCGGCTTGTTCCTCCGGTTCGCGAGCAATAAATTGCACGATCTCTAGGGGTAACAAACCCAATAATTGCCCCACCCACTCTTTCTTTTCTATTGACGCCCTTTTAGCCTGGCGTTCAAAGATCACTAGATATAAACTAATATCTGACTGCTTAGGATCGAAATCTGGGATCAATTTTTTTAAGTTTAAATTAGAGGTTACAGAACATGCATTTGTAGAATCGTTTGATTCATCGTTTACCCTAAATCCGGATTCTATTTTAAACCTTTCTAAATCAAATTTCAGCTGTAATTCTTTCTCTTTTAATGCCTGCTCCTTTACTAACTCCTCCAATCTCATTTTTTCAGCCCTTTCGCTCCTCTAATCTCATTTTTTCAGCCCTTTCTAACTCCTCTAATCTCATTTTTTCAGCCCTTTCTAACTCCTCTAATCTCATTTTTTTCAGCCCTTTCTAACTCCTCTAATCTCATTTTTCAGCCCTTTCTAACTCCTCTAATCTCATTTTTTCAGCCCTTTCTAACTCTTCCAATCTTTTTCCGTTTGCAATGATAGTCTCATACAGATTTTTAACAAATTCCTCTTCATAACCTTCACTGTTAGTGATTGCAATTTTTATGCTAGGGACAGTCATATTTAAAGTGGCATTTATTCCTAATTCCTCAGCAAGTTGCAACATGTCTTGCTTTTTCCCTTTACCAAGGAAAGCCATTTTTTAAACAATATCAAATAAATGTCACGCTAAATTTTGCACTATTGTTACTATTCTCTATTAATACAATAACACTGGTCCCATGCATACACAGAAATACACAAAGAAAAACTTAACACTAAAAATAATCAAAATCATTCAAGAGACTTAAAACACAATAAATCTTAAGCTAAAATTGCACACAATGCTTGAAATACAATTACAATTCTCTAGAAACAAAATAACACTGTTCCCATGCAAGAAAAAAACACTAAGTATTTCAAAATTTCTAAAGAACACTTTAACCAAAATTCCTAATACAATATGCAGTTTGCAACTCAAAAATATAACAGTACTCACCCATTTGAAGTACTCAGCTTGCTGTCAGAAGCAAATTATGTGCACTAGTGGTACGGCTTCCGAAAATCGCTTTTCCTTCGGACACTCTCGCCGTTAACACTGTAGATGTAGATCAGTTTGATCTTCTATGAGCAGGACGCTCCCTTTCTCCGAAGCTGAATTTACTTGCAGCACGGCTTCCGAAAATCGCTTTCCTTCGGACACTCTCGCCGTTAACACTATAGATCAGTTTGATCTTTGAGCAGGACGCTCTTTTTCTCCGAAGCTGAAGCTGAATCGCAGAACGGCTTCCGAAAATCGCTTTCCCTTCGGACACTAGCCGTTAACACTATAGATCAGTTTGATCTTTTATGAGCAGGACGCTCTCTTTCTCCGAAGCTGAATTTACTTGCAGCACGGCTTCCGAAGATCTCTTTTTCTCCCTGCGTTGCGGTCCGTCCGTAAAAATCCAAAATTTTCCTCCTCTCACGGGTCCTGAATGCTAACTTTTTATCCCAAAGCGCTGCCACCAAAACTCTAAGCTGTAACGTTTGAAAGAATAACGGTAGCGTATTCTTGGTGAATTAAAATATGGAATTTATTACGTCACAACTATTGAAAATTATTTACAAAATGATACATTAAAGTTATTAAAATTAATTAGATTGTTAGAGTCCACTATTTTGTGAGAGGAGGTTTCGTTGGTTACCGCTCCCGTGCAAGTTCAAAGCATCTCTCCTCTCTCATCTTCCGGTCGGGTCGCTAGTTTCCTCGGGGGTCAAACAGGGCGCTGGATGCGCTGGGGCGTCGATCGAAACCGACACCAGATGTTGTTGTTGTGTTCACGTGACGTTACACCCTTCATGGCGCGTTTCTTGTTATGTAATAAGTTTTCTGCAATGGGGAAAATTTTGCCGTATTCGTTGAAGTCCAGATGTGTTTTGTTGTTTAGGAGAATGTGTGACATTAATGAAAAATTTTTAAGAGTATAACGTGGCAAAGATTTACTAAGCACAGTTTTAGCCACCGAGATGCTAAGTTATAGAATGCAGTGACGTACAAAAGTAAAGACTCTCACAATTTGTATTTTTTTTCAAAACTTACAAACTTAATAAAATTACAATTTGTTATTAAAAAAGTTTATAATACTATAAAAATAATTATAAAAACTTAAATTCATATTCAAATTAATGAACTCTCAAAAAGAATTAGAACTTTTCAACCCATCAAAGTGAAGGACAAAAGGGAAAGCATTTGTTCATTGTTTCAAGATAAATTTGTTATTGTTTCCCCCCCAAAAGTTTTTCTGGATAAAAAGCCTTTTCAGATGTTTCACTTTCAGTGCATCGCGTTTTCTTATTTTACTGAAAATTTTTTTTCATAAATGTTCATTAGGATTTCAGTCAGAGGATTTTTTCCATAAATGAATGTTTAAGAATGTGTGGCATATGGTTGAACAACCACAGACGAACAATGAGTGTTGTATATTTGGGGATGATTTTCCTGATGGAATAGAGTAGGTGGCTAGTAACTTAAAATTAAAAAGAGAAATCTTTTTCGCAGATCACCGACCAAAAACTTTATTCTAGCACCTCTTCTAAAATTAAACAATCTATCTACGGTGTTGCCATTCGCGGGAGGAGATATGTGACAAATATATTTTAGTTCACGTCAAGGCTGTCAAACAGGAGGATAGTATCAGGGCCATCGGTAACACTTAAACAGTTTTGCTAAAATTACCGATTTCGTGCACTCTGTGCTCGGCATGACCACTCCCGGATTAAAAGTGTATTTAATACAATATTGATGTTCTAAGAAAATTGTGTAAAACGTTTTTCATTATGCTTTATATATTTGGGAATACTCATAAAAATAAATCTTGGCCAAGGAATCCTTCAAAGTGCTCTCTGTGCTCTTCCGAAAATCATAAAAATATTTTACAAGGAAAAGAGCGCAGCAGAAATAGTTTATTTACAACTTCCCTTAATGAAAAATCAAATACATAAGAGCAGGGACGTAACTAACCGTACAAGTAAGTTGGAAGGTCAAACCGCAGCAAATACATTCTGCTGCTTACAGCTAATGTACAATATTTCAATAATATAACATTGATGAATTTCTAATGTTCCTGAATTTTTTTTTTTTTTTTTTGATTATGGGTCTGGTTTTTGTTTTTCTCTGAAAGAGTAGTATTTTAGGCTAGAAAAGAAAACGGAATAAAAAATCTCTCATCATGGGATTACAGCAAATCAAATAAAATGTTTTGTATCAAAGATAACTGATGAGGTTTTGAAGTAGAAGCTTTTATTTTGGGTGACGTAATATCGCAGATGATATATATAAATTATATCAGTGTAAATGTGTATTTTTATTATGTCAGAAAGTATTTTGTTTTACTTTATTCCAATAATTTTTTTAATCTTTCATTTTCGATATGCTCGCCCCTCCGAGGGGGGCGCGCCCCACAGTTTGAGAAACACTGGATTAAATGATCTGGGTAAGAAAATAGATGATACAAACCTACAGAAATAAATCTATACACACGACATTAACACATGCCGCACCAGTGCAGATTTATTCCTCGGGTGCTTGAGGGAAGAGGGGGGCACCCAGGGGCCCGGGCCCAAATAGGCTTAACTTCAACAGATTTTCTGGTTATAAATTTCAATCCGCCAGGGCCAAGGAGGCCTGAAGATCTGCGCCCAGGGCTCAAAATGAGCTTAAACCGACACTGTGCCGCACTACTTGCATTTGAATAGTGTGTAGGAACATAATTAACTGGCAGTTAATTAAATTCAATAATTTCGGCTTGATTATTTTAAACAGTCTGAGAAAATAATCGTCAAATCTGATTGCTATTATTCTGTTATAAAATAACAAACCACAAATGCTTCCAAATTGATTTGTATGCATCAATTTTACGTTATTATCGAAATTTATCGCTTTTTTATTATTTCACTTTGTATCTTTAAAGTTCTATTGTGAGTGACTGTCGAGGGATTTTGGTGACGGAGCTCGCATTTTTGAACCATGGTCAAGTGACAAGGACGACACCTGAGCTGGCATTCCTCTCTTCTAATTTCCACACCACATCAACGGGAGGACTTTTGAGCCTCAGCAGATTTAATGGGCATCTTCCCCTCCATACAGTGGGTCTTCAGCGGTATTAGGTATAAAAAGGAAATTTTAGAAACCTGTGTCTGTTTTTCCAAGTTTTAGATTCTGAAAAAATTCTAATAATAGAAAAAGTTCAGAACATATATAATTATGAAACTAAAAGCAAAGCATGTAGTATATGAATAATGATTTCCTTTTCCTTTAAGGTATCCGACTACGTTCGGAACCACGATTTTGCAAAAAGCGTATAACTAGATAAAATTTATGATATTTAGTGTCACTTAGATTAGAAAATTATATAAAATTGTTTTAAGAACATTATTACAATAAAAAAATTATTTAAGTATAATATTTTGATAAAAAAAAAATGAACATAGAGAATGACCCATTTTCAAAACATTCTCCTTTTGTGAAAAATGCTTCAATTATAATAATATTTTGCCTGTATATAGCTCAGACCTTTGTACAAAGGCTCAACTAGAATTTTTTGAATTATATAACTTAGAAGTGGGTTTATATATATATCCATGTTTTACGACAACAGAGAGTGAAGTTTTAAGAAAAAATGCTGATAATTATTTCAATTGGCTGTAACTCTGAAAATAATGTGAATTTTTTAAAAAAATAGTTCAGACTCTCTGGAGAAGTCCTTACTTTATATATAAGCAAAATATTATTATCTTAGAAGCATTTTTATAAAAGGAGAACATTTTTGAAAAAAAGTTATTCTAGTTACTTTTATGCCAAAATATTGTATTTAAATATTTTTTTTTTTGTCAAAATGTCCTTAAAACAATTTTATACATGTATTCTAATCTAAAGTGAAACTAAATATCATGAAAATTACATATTTGTGCGCTTTTTAAAATCATGGTTCCGAAAACGTAGTCGGATACCTTAAAGTTAAACTGAATATACTTAACACCTCGTCCACTGTTAAAAAAGTAAATAAAAAATCAATGGAGAAATTTTTTTCAATATTAAAGAAAAAAACAGAGAGAGCACTTTTTCATCACAAAAGAGAATTCTTAAAAACATGTAAGTACTCAGTCATTAATTCTGAGTATAAAGGTAAACAAATTAAGAAACTTGAACTCTTGATGATATAAAAAAGGGAAAAACTGTCGAAGGAACTTAATGAAAACAAATGGTTGTTCCTCCCTATTAATTGCAGCCTGAAAATTTAAAAAGAAAAGAAAAGAGAACATTTTCTTATTTCTAGAATACTCTTGCTGCACGCAATATCTTTATTTTTTCAGATACTGTCGGGAGTAATTTCTGAAAATGCCAGCATTGTAACAGCATGTAAATTATCCATGTCGACGTCTGGAAGAGCATTTATGAGAATTTAAAGGTTACTGATACCATAATTATCCGTGGATATAATAAATAAAGTTAGTTGCACCACTATAGAGTATTTTAAGGTATCCGACTACTTGCGACAACTTTTTTTTTTGAAAAAAAAAAGGAGATATGGAGATCTTTTTTGTGATTTTTATTTTTTTTTAGTATATTTTAAGGAAAAAAATCCTAAAATTGGTAAAAGAAAAAAAATTATTATTATTAAAATGGGAAAAAACTAGTAAAAATGTACATAATTACATAAACGGGGCCAGCTCTGTACAAAGATTTTATGAACAAATTCTCAATTTTTCAATTTTGATGTGTTACTTTGTTATTCCTGTTTGAAGTGACCTTCACGATAAGAGATATTTTAATTTTTACAAAAACTAGAGCACTTTATCTAAGTCATTATACGAAATTGCTTAAAAAACATTGACTATATTCACATAAAGAACTGCAAATTTTGAAATAAAACAGTTATTGATAAATCTGAAGATCAAAACACTTCTACTGTTATGCAGAACATAAGCAAAAAATTTCAGCTAATTATTTTCAAAACTTTTTGAGCAATCGCGGTCCCCGTTTGAATTTTTCGAAAAAACACATTTCGAGTAAAACGCATTTTAAAGTTTGACATCTTGTGTAAAGTTATGGAATTTGCTTTTACTAAAACGCTTGTAGTTTTTGTTCTAGTGGAGGGAAAATAAAGTACTTGGTATTGTTATTAAGTTAACAAAATGGTCTACAAAATAAAGTCATAAAAAAATTTGCCAATCTTTGAAAAAATCATGGTTTTAGGGTAGTCGGATACCTTAAACGTTATTTTTATTTAAATATTACAAAGTTCTCAGATCAATACGGTATGTTTTATCAGTAAACAAGTAATATAAAAAAATTTTAAGTCAATTCCTACTTTGAATGCATGAATAAAAAGTATTTTATTCGATTGAAAGTTCGAATAAGAAATATATATATAAATAAACATATAAAGGGTGTTTTTGAGAGGTATAAAACTTTAAATTGCAATAAAACAACGATGTATTATTCGATTGACATGAATTTTTTTATTCGAAAGATAATCTTGTGGCATTACATTTTAAATATGATTTCTGGCATAGGACTACCACGGCTGGCTCGGATGTAGTCCAATCTGAACGTCCAATTTTCGATGAATTTTCCAACATTTGTGGCCGTATATCGGCAATAACACGGCGAATGTTGTCTTCCAAATGGTCAAGCGTTTGTGGCTTATCCGCATAGACCAATGACTTTACATAGCTCCACAGAAAATAGTCTAGCGGTGTTAAATCACAAGATCTTGGAGGCCAATTCACAGGTCCAAAACGTGAAATTAGGCAGTCACCAAACGTGTCTTTCAATAAATCGATTGTGGCACGAGCTGTGTGACATGTTGCGCCGTCTTGTTGGAACCACAGCTTCTGGTCATCATGATTGTTCAATTCAGGAATGAAAAAGTTAGTAATCATGGCTCTGTACCGATCACCATTGACTGTAACGTTGTGGTCTTCATCGTTTTTTGAAGAAGTACGGACCAATGATTCCACAAGCCCATAAAGCGCACCAAAGAGTCAGTTTTTCTGGATGTAACGGTGTTTCGACATACACTTGTGGATTAGCTTCACTCCAAATGCGGCAGTTTTGTTTGCTGACGTAGCCATTCAACCAGAAGTGCGCTTCATCGCTAAACAAAATCCGCTTATGAAAATCGGGAACAACGGCAATCTCGTTTTGGGCCCATTCGACAAATCTACGCCTTGCTTGATGATCGTTTTGGTGAATTGCCAAACCAAACTGAGAATAAATCACTTGACAGCTGTTAAATCGGTCGCCATCTTGGAAAGTAAACTTCTTTAACTGGAAAAAAACACTCTGTATATATAGGGGAGAGGGAACTAACAGTAGGAATTAAAAAAGAGCATGATTTTTGTCTGCATTATTGTAACAATGCAAATCCGATTTGGCTAGTTTCGCTGAAAAACAGGTTTTCGACGCCAACTTTTGTCTTGGTTTTAACAGATACATTGTTACAACAATAGAGACGAATCTAAGATGGCGTCAGAAACTGGTAAAAATGAAGCCAACATGGCTGTATGTGTAATTCTTTCAATAATTATTTTCAGTCAAATAATTTTAATTAATTACAATTCAATTATCGTATTTTTACCCAAAACAATAGTGTATAGAAATTTTCAGCTCAAATGAGCCCTTTAAAATGTGAGAAAAAAAAACCTTTTCAAGTTTTGACACAAGTTGCCAAAAGGATCGCTAAGTCGCCAAAAATGATGTCAACGTGGCTGTATTTGTAATTCTTTGAATAATTAGTTTTAATCAATTAATTTTTATTAATTATAATTAAATTATTTTATTGCCATCCAAAATAATCATGTATATAAAGTTTCAGCTCAATTGAACGCTTTGAAATGTTTTTTATTAACGATTGAAAATTCCTCAAGATAAATAAATGAATAAATAGAGGTGTGAGCTAATAGTAGGAATACAAAAAAAAGATTTTTTTAATTTTAGATATGAGATTTTATTCTCTATTTCAAATTACGTTTAGAAAATAATAGCACTTTCACGTGAGTGTTTAATAACGTTGCATTTAAAGAAACTATGGGGCGATTGGAGTTGGACTTCGTCATCCTGAATTTCAAAACATGACACCTAAGTTGGCACTACTCCCAACAACCTTCCCCACCACGTTACTCATTCTCTCCGACTGTGATATCTACGTAAATGAGAGAAAGTTGATTTTTTAGCTAAATAATATATAGTTTTAAAAAACTCTCTAAAAAAACAGCAACCTTTTATGGTTAATCGAACTAAGTTGTAATTTAATCTTTTGGTCTCCAAATCTGAAACAGTGATCTGAAATTAGTCACCAGATGCGGTAATGGGATCTGACAATGGGAAATCGTTAATCCTGATGATTCTGATCGAGACAATAGAACAAAATTATTAAATTATAGTATTATCATCGGTCCTGGAGAAGTGAACAAAATTTCGAATTAATCTGACATTTTAGAGTGGGTAAAATTGAGTTAAATATTGCGTTGCATACAAGTAGAGCTTAAAAAGGGTGTTTAAAAAAGACGCCGGTATTCTTTAGTGGGCGACTTTCGGAGAGGAATCTCGTACTCATCTATAAGAAGAAGAATTAAAATTAGCGAGAAAAAGATACATATATTTAAACTATTTAAATATTTGTGGTAAGTTTTTGAGGGAGACACTGAATGAGATCGCAGATCCCACGAGATGGCATGCAGTTGCTGCTTTCAGACTGGAAAAACCGGCCATGACTGTCTTCCAGGTCACCAACATACACTGGTGTGCAAAAATTAAGGACGAAGTCGAAAAATTAGCATATCAGCTGAACGAAGAAGCAGAGCGGACAGAAAGACCAATCAGGAGATTAAGTAAGGTGATGTACGGTAGCACATGCGCAGATATGCAGGTAGACGTAATGGGGGAGTGTCTGAGTAGTAAAAGCATGTTGTCGGTGTAAGATCAGTATTTCTGGTAAAGAGATTGCACGCCGTATAGCAGTTAAAATCACACCGAGTTGCTGCCTCAGCGAGAAATGGCGAATAATCAATCTGTTAGATGACATCTGGATGCTTTTACCCGAGGTCGAATCATTGGGAGAAGTTGGAGGAAGGCCGCAGTGTGACAAGTGTGGCTGCAGAGTTCGGAATTGCTCACAGCATCGTTTCACGACTTTAGAGGTAATTTCAAACTACAGGAACAGCTATCCGGGGGGTTCATTAGTGGTCGTCCACGAGGAACCACGCCCGCAGATGACCGGTACAGTGTCTTACAGGCCAGAATAAACAGGCGGCAAACAGCGGGAGAAATCCCTAGACACAGGCGACTGGACGACCGATATCGCGTTTTACCGTGGCCAGAAGACTGCACGGTGGTGGTCTGTTTGCACGACGCCCTGTACGGTGTGTACCTTTAACGCCTGCCCATCGGAGAAGGCGTTCTCTGTGGTGCCGGGAACACCGGAATTGGAGAGACAATGAATGGGGACGAGTACTCTTTACAGATGAGAGCAGATTCAGTTTGAGTAGCATTTCTCATCGCATACTCATCTGGAGAGAGCGGGGAAGCCGCAATCATCCATCGAACATCATTGAAAGGGACAGGTATCGAGGTTGCGGTGTTCTCGTTTGGGGAGGCATCATGCTTGGTAGTCGTACACACCTTCACATCTTCGACGCAGGTTCAGTCAACGGGACCCGTTATTGTAACGAGATTCTTCTTCCATATGTGCGTCTTTTAGAGCACCATGGGTCTGCAGTTCCTTTTCATGGACGACAATTCACCATGTCATCGCACAGTAGCTGCCGGACAGCTCGTAGAGAGTGAGGATATTAAACGTATGGATTGGCCGGCACGATCTCCGGATCTCAATCCCATCGAGCATGTATGCGATTTTCTAGGCAGACGCTTGGCAGCTCGTACCTTACCACCAGTAACGATTCGGGAACTTCGATTGGCGCTGCAAGACGAATGGGCAGCAATGCCTCAACAACTCATTGACATCCTCATTCTCAGCATGAGCAGACGCTGTGAAACCTGCCTAGCAGTCAGGGGAGATCATATCCCCTACTAAAGACCGGATGTTTCTTGCTGGACACCCATCACAGGGATGTTTCGGCCTTCAGTCGCATTGCGCTCCATGCTACTTTTTCAATCAAGCTTCTTTTTATCCCTCTGATTTCTCTTTTAGTAAGTGTTGCTTACATTACACATGTCCTTACGTATTGGGGAACTTACGGTATTAAATGTGTTGATTTGGAAAGCTTTTGTACAAAGTTATATTGAAAAAACCGTCGTCCTAATTTTTGCACACCAGTGTAGACTGAAGATCCTTCCCTCTACGAACTTTTTTGTGCAGGAGAATCCTTGGTGTGTGTGTGTGTCGAGCACCTGAAGATTTCCCACGCTGTCTCTGGTAACAACTACAATAAATACAGGAGGACCACAAAGTAGTCAAAGTACTGCAATCTGACTGATTTTCTGATGATATTTATGCATTTCTTTATTGTTCCTAATTTGTTGTTACTCACTTGTGGTTTTGGGCGGAGTATTTTCCCTTCAGCGAAAGATGCATTCGCTAGATCTACTTCTAGAAATAAAAAGGAGAGGATCATCCTGAAATATTTAAAACAAAATATTTTTCTTGTCATCTTATTGCAATCGTCCTTGCAGTCGAATGTGTGGTAATCTTTTTTCTTTTAAATGTGATTTGATTAAAATGTATTTCACGCCATCCTTCTTTTTTTCTTCCATTTTTTTGTTCTTTTAATTAATTGTTGCTTTTTTGTTGTAAAAAAAATTAAATGTGCTTAAAGCAGGCTGAAAATATTGTCCATGAGAACACACAAACACACTACTTATTGCTAAGATGCAATAAGAATTGTTTGTAAATTTGTCGTTCTAAAATATGTAAAATATGTATAGACTTCTGTGAAGTGTGGTTCCTGCCAGAATCAGTAGCTCGAGTAGCCGCCATTGTTGGAGTTCACCTCTGCCACACGCCTCAGCATTGATTCAAAGAGACTTTGGATGTGTATTCTTGGGGTACAGCAGACCAAGTAGCTTCCACACGTTGCCAAAGTTGATCTGGTGGCAGCTGGGGGTGTAATCTGGGTCAATCGTTGAGCAACCATGGACCACATGTTTTCTATCGGCGAAAGATCCGAAGAGCAAGCCAGCCAGGGAAGCAATTCAATCTGATGATTGACGAAGAACCTTTGAACAATGCGTGTTACGTGTGGTTGCGCATTATCCTGTTGAAATATGGCTGTGGCCAAGCCCTGAAGGAAAAGAAGGACAACTGGCTCCAACATCTCGGAGATGTAGCGCTGGCTGTTTAAAGTACCGGCAATGCGTACTAGAAGAGTGCGAGAGGGATATCAATACCGCTTCATACCATAATACCCGGTGCAGGACCAGTGTGGCGGTGCATAACGCAGCTGTTCAACATCCTCTCTCCACGGTACCTCCAGACTCGAATCTAATCATCGTGGTGTTGCAGACAGATGTGTGACTTGTCAGTAAAGACAACTTCATTCCATTCTGCCACCCACATCCTTCTTTCATCGCACCATTGGCGGTGAAGACGTCTGTGATTCTGCGTCAAGGGTAGACCAAGGAATGGATGCCTTGCCGACAGACCACTCTGCTGTAAACGGCGTCGAATGGGGCGCGCAGACACTGAATGGTGCGTTACAGACTCAATGTATTGTGTTGTGGTTCGTGATGTGACTGAGCGATCCGTCACTACCATGCGCACAATTTGCCTGTCCTCACTTGAATTGGTGCACTGAGGTGGATGCGATCGACCACGTCGGTCCCTCGCAACCCTCCTGCATCCAACGGTCACATATCCGCATTACAGTTGTTTGGTTTCCAACACGATTACCGATTTCCCTGAAAGATAATGCACGATATCGGTAGGCCACTATCCTTCCTCTATCGAACTCGGATACTTGATCAAAAGTTGATCACTGTTTTCTACGAGACATAACTGATCGTTTTTAGAAAAACCACAAGAAAAACACAATTGCTGAACTTGATATCGTCGAAATCTCCAAGCCTTAAATAGCGCTTTGAGGTGGCGCCACAGGCACGCGTGATGTGTGTTTGCGCTGAAATTTAAATCATTTACATATCTGACCTCCGCTAATGCATGTTGTAAATTTCATGTTATTTGCATGCTTCCTTCAGGGTGTTGCATTTACGGGGCCAGTAGTGTATATAAAACTAAGCAAAACAGGTGACTTCGATTACCAAAGAGTCCTGATCGCCAACTAGTAGTTTATATTCTTTTTTCGAGTTGAGGAATCGAGTCTTGGTGCGATTCATCTCATAGAGTGGCTGTTGCATATTAAATTTGTAGATGTTCTAAGTCCTCATTTTGGCATGGAAGTTCGGAATGTAAGCTGCTAGTTAAGGTGACGTCCTCGTATTTTGAGCGTGTGTCAAAATGGCGAGATATGACCCTTTCGCGTTGCTTCGATATACTGTGCCGAATTAAAATGAACTCGAACGGCCAATTTTGTTGGTTATATTTATTGTTTCTAAAACGCTATTATTCTCCAAATTTATTTTCCCAGAATTGATAAAAGGAAATTTCGATTCACTCGATTGTTAATGAGAAATGAGATAAGATATTGCATTTGACATTTATTTTCACTTTTATGAAAAACAGAAAATTTCTTAAGCTATTACCAAAAGACCATAGTTTTTCTTAGCATAAACAATTATTCAATCCATTTTCCGGACATCCTTTGAATAATGTATGATATCTCGTTCTTTCTTTTTTGCCACTTGCCTCAGAATCATCCAATCAACGCCTTCCACGAAATGATAGATTTGTCTTGGTCTCCTTCAGTTCTTGACAAACTATTCCTCAATTTTATTGATCAACTGACAACCAGAAAAGGAATTCTCAAGATTTCTTAACGTCCTCAGTGTCAAAGTTAGTAGTTAACAATGAATATTTGCTTATACCCCAATGTGAAAAGAAATCAAACGGTTACAGGAAACGTGAAGCAAGTCGTCAACACGGGAATTTCGGGAGATTAACAAGTTTTTTCGAACTAGGTTCAAGGAGCACATTTTCACACGACAGCTGCAATCGAGTGTTTTCTGGTAATCCGTTCCTGTGTCTTATCTCTGTCACTGTTGCTTTTTACATAAAGATTCTTTGAAAACCACGAGGGGCGTAAAAGTTTGTAAGATTTAAAATTTACAAAAAGTGATTAATTTCATAACGATTTTTTGTTCAAGATTTTTTAATTTCCTAGGATTTCTTCCTTTTTAATTTCCCCTTAAATGTTGATTTTTGTTGTTTTTATTTATCTGTTTTTTAGAGTGGCTAGTCTTATTTATAGCTAAGTTTCATAGCTATATAATGCTTAGCTTCCCATAACTTATTAAATATAATACTGTATATATAAATGGAATTTAAAAAATACAAGTATGAGGAAGCTTTCATTTCAACTACAGCAAGTGATAGTATTTGGCATATGATTGCCGTGAATTGAGCCATTGATTGGTTAGTTGTCGTGTTTATGGAAATATAAGGTTATTTTATATGGGACCAAAGGTTCGATATACCACGTCGCCAATGCCCAGACAGTTGTCCGAATATAAAGATCGTCCTGAGGACAGTCATTAATTTGCTGCAAGATCGCCAGAATGGCAGGACATGAGAGCAGGTGGTCAAGAGTCAGTTCTGCGAAAGGGCAGTTCCTGTATAGCAGGTACTTTCTTCCATCTTTGTGGATTTTCATCCTTCTATGGTGGCGTGTCTTGAGTCTGGTGAGGGTATTATCTAAAGTAATATTTGTAATGAGTAATTCAGAAATTGAGCCTATTGCTTCTGTATATAATGGATATGCAGGGTCGTAAAGCAACGACACTGGGTATGGTAAAAATAAATCGACCTTCTATGCACATATTGTTAAAATTCTGCGAAATAATATTCTTGGACATCAATACACTGCTGCCAGTGCTATTATCATGTTCAAAGACTCCGTGGAAGTCATCTACCGTAACCTCTTTCAGAAACGCAGTGACAGTCCGTTTCGAAACTGACCTTTCAGAGAAACAGGAATAAGTCTGCTGTGCTCAAATCACGCATGTACGGTTACTGCGCAAGGTTGCAACCCCTATCTGGGTCAGATAAATGGTCACAACGAAGGTGGGCTGGAACGTTGTTGTAGTGTGTGAGTGAGTGAATATTAACGTTGCACTGTTCACAGCTACACGAGGGTTTTTGGCAACGGACCACGTAATTTTGAACCATGGTCAAGTGACGTGGACGACACCGGAGCTGGCACCCCTCTCCTTAATACCACACCACACCAACAGGACGTTTCAGCTCTCTACAGATTTAACGTGTATCGCTGCCCTACACGGCGGGTCTTTTAGTGGTACTGTGCTCTAACTCATGACATGCCTGCCATGATCCGATACCTTGACCACTGAGCTACCGCAGCCCCAGTCTTAGTGGGTGAGAGAATTACCTTAAGATTGCATTATAAAGCAACACGATGGCTTTTGGCTACGGACTCATCCTTTAGAGCCTTGGTCAAGTGACGAGTATGACACATGAGATGGTACAACCCTCTCTAATTATCCCACCAACGAGAGGACATTGAGTCTTATCAAATTTAACGTGCATTGGCCTCCTCTACAGGGGAGGTCTTCAGAAGCACTAGGCTCGAACTCATGACACTCCGACTACGAGCTCTTCACCATAACCACTAGGCTACCGCCACCACACGCTGTCGTAGTGGAGCCTCCATAACTTTGTAAGTTACGAGGTACGTCACCAAATGCCCTCGAGTAACTGAATAGTGCGACGTTTATATTCACTTATTCACTTTAGAACTGTGTTCAGGTGCACAAAGACTTCTTTGCAGAAAATGGCTTCGACAGTTCGATATTGAGATCTTCGGCAATTACTCTTACACTCAAACGATGGTAGTAGCCCGGGGGAGTTTTAACATGGGTCAAATTTCCATCCAAACCATTTTTGTGTAGGGTGTCCATATCCCTTCATGTCCTCGACAATCTCTAGCCCCTTCTTGAACTCACTTTTCCACCAAAAAAAAAAAAAACTGTTCTCTCGACAGAGTGTCTTTTTTGTCAGGCTCCTTTATGAAGACAAGGGTCTCAAAAGCGGTTATACCTGGATAGAAAGAAAGCTTCATTTTCAACATTTCCTGCCATGACAAAAACTAAAGGTCTTATCACACACACACATATTTTAAACAACTCGAGTCTTTTTTACAACCATTTTGGCAAATTTTTAGCTGATGTGATAGTGAAGGGTTGCCGTAAATAAAACGGCATCCTATGATGTCTGAAGTGCACTATCTTCACATTGAAAAATTATTCTCCGATTTTTCTGCTTTGGAAAACGAACATCCAATATTATTTTTTTCCGCTCGCGCTTATCTTGACAATCGTAAGCAAAACTGGTGCACCATTCTGTTTAAAATATTACACACCATTTCTGATGCACTTAACGAAGCCGAGGATGCCAACTTTACCGCCATCTTTCTAAGAACCCCATTGGAATTTCGAGCAATCTTTCATCTCTCTATAAAAAGTTGTTCGAAGCCTTTGCTATTGTAACCGGGTGAAATTGCTCAGAGGCTGCTTGAAAGTAAACTGCTCCAAATACGTATACGTGTGATAAAGCTTAAAAGTAGTTTTTCTGCTACGTGGTATCAGAGCTCAAGCATTTGTATATTGCTTATCTTAAGTACCTCACTAGAAATCCCACTCTTAGAGACCGCTCTGCTCTTAGTTTTATTACTGTACGAACAAGCCCTGTAAGAAATGATTCCAAAATTAAGAATATTTGGTACTTTTCAGTTCCAATTTTGATGAATTACGGTACCTTTTTTCATCGCTATTTTCTGGATAATACAATAAATTGAGAAACTTTTGGAGTGTATGAGTTATAGTAGATATCAGAGTTCACAAGAACAAATTATATAAACATGAATATTTACCTGTTTACCGAATTACGATACTTTTCCACTGTATAAAAAACTAAATTATAAAACTCATGTAATAATAAGATTTAAAGAATTACAATTGAAAAGAAAAAAATAATTTTATATATAAAGAGATTTGCATTATTAATCTTCTAAGAAATCCTATTAGATTACGAAGTTAATTTATTATTGTGAAGTTATTTGATTTACCGTAAATTCCGGTGTATAACGCGCAATTTTAACACAAAAAGTAGGATCGAAATTTATGCGTGCGTGTTATACGCTGGGTATAAAAATGAGAGCTTTAAAAATAAATATATATATATAAATGAGCATAAAAATATATTATGCTTCTGCATATATCGAAATACTGTTTATTAAAAATAAATTACATTCCTTATGAACATAAAAGAATTGTTGTTCTAGAAGTATTCTAGTTTTTTTCCGGATGCTTGGAATAATACTTCGAATAAATTACTTCAAAACATAAAATCATGGTACACGAACATGCCAGGTTTCTTCGTAAAAATAGGGGTGCGCTTTGTATGGTGAATATACCTTAAAATTAAAAATTGCAGTTTGAAAGTATGGATGTTCGTTATGCACCGGATTTTACGGTAAATATAAAAATAAAATAATTTATATCAATGTCGAATTATTTTATTCATGAACTGTACAACAAAAACAATGAAATTCTTTAAAAATCTTTAGAACTGTTGCCAATCCGGTGAAGGAAAAATGTTAGAAAGATGTTTGGAAATGGCGTCTTCATTTCTATTTTAGAACAACATGAACTTATAATTATTTTCTGAGTAATATTCTTTATAATTATAAACATTTGCCCAATAGATACAAGTATTTAATATTTACGCTTTAATTCGTTGTACTACAATACTTTTAATTTCATAAAAATCTGAGAGAGAGAAACAGCTTTACTTTCTCAGGAACCAGGTTATTCATTTAATTTAAAAATCCAGCTTATCTTTAAATTCCTGAATAAAAGCAGTTTTGGCTTAAACCACTTTTCCCAAGAGCTGACTATGCTTGACAAAAAGAAGCATTTCTCCAAATAAATAGAAAAACAAAGTTGTCTGAAATTCTTCTTCTGATATCGGCAAGCGTTACTTGAATGCATTTCGAATACATTGCGGAAGTATCTTATCTCAGTTGCTTTAATCATGGGATGGATTTCTTAAAAGATGTTATTTGTCGAAATTGTTCGTTGCTTATGTTATCAGTAATTAACGCATTCGTTATTGAAATGCAATATCTTCTAATGACAATTATTGTCTTATGAAACAGTATTAATACTTCCAGACTTTTTGTGGGCAAAGCTTGTAATTAACATCAGAAAGAAATATATGCGTAACGTTTATTAAAGATTAGAACAACACAGACATTGTTTTGAAATATATATATATGATTGTTTTATAAAAAATAGCTCATATTATTTGAATAATGAAGGTATCGGGTTCCAGCAATATCTCAATTTATAAAAGTCTCGTAATACGAACTTAAGTTTCATAGATTATTAAAAAAATTTATAGATATTTATAGATTTTATTGTTTCATCAACTTTCCCACTGAGTCGGAATACCATTCTTCTAATTTCCACACCGTACCATAGCAACAGTAGCAAGATGGTCAAGGTAACGGACTCGTGGCTAGCGTGTCATGAGTTCGAGCCTTGTGTTACTCAAAACCCGCCGTGCAGAGGGCGATGCACGTTATTTTGTCAAGGCTCAAACGTCCTTTCGTTGGTGTGGTGTTGAAATTAGGAGAAGGGTGTGCCAGCTCAGATGTCGTCCTCGTCACTTGGCCATGGCTCAATAGGACGAGGTCTGTCACCAAAAGCCCTCGTGTAGCTGAATAGCGCGACGTTAATATTCACTCAATCACTCCTCCACACCGTACCGATTGATTTGATTTACATTATCACACTGTAGAGCTACACGAAGGTTATTAGTGACAAATCACGTGATTCTGAGCTACAGTCAATTGATGAGGACATGAACTGGCCCTTCTTTCTATATTTCCACACCATGCCAACGAGAAAACTTTGATTCTCAACAGATTCAACGAGCATTAGCCCCTTCAGATGGTGGGTCTTCAGAGGCACGAGGTTTTGGACCCGTGACTTGATAAGGCCGATCATGAGTTCGTGGCCATTACCTCTTGGCTACCGCAAAACATCGAAAGAAGAATTTTGAACATCTAGAGACTCACCATGCATCAACCTCTCTACACAGCCCGTCTTCAGTGGCATCAAGACTCATGAAACGTTTTCCACCTAGCGGCTGCAAGATCGGATCCCTATGTAGATAGCATAACGCAGTTCACCTGCACCCTTAAATGTTGCGGCGTCCTTCCTTTGACATCACGGCGACAACCGATGGCCGTGAGAAACCAACACTGGAATCCACCTTGAGCCGGAACCCCGAGTGCAATTCAAAGTGTTAAAAGCGACCGCTCTCTCTGCAAGAGTGAGTGAGTGAATATTAACGTCGCACTGTTCAGCTACACGAGGGCTATTGGCGACAGACCACGTAATTTTGAACCATGGTCAAGTGACGTGGACGACACCTGAGCTGGTACCTCCTCTCCTAACTACCACACCACTAACGGGAGGACGTTTGAGCTCTCGACAGATTTAACGAGCATCGCTTCCCATACTGCAGGTCATTAGAGGTACTGGGCTCGAACTCGTGACAAGGCCAGCCACGATCCTTGACCACTCGGCTACCGCGGCCCCCTCTTTCAAGAGAGTTGAAAGACAATCCGCTTTAAAACCCTTGAAGAAATGCTGTGTATGTCTTCTTCTTTACAAATAATATACTCTGTAGAATGGAAATACTGGATAGTTAGAACAACTTGTAACCAAAATACATATTATAATTAATATCTGTAAACGAAATAAACCAAATTTTTAATTTCTTAAGTCTCATACTACCCATCAATTATTTCAATCGCTACACTCATCATAAACTCCAGCAAGTAGTTCGTGGCCATGACCAAACGACTATTACGGTCATATCTGTTGATACAGAAATCATTTAAAAGTCTTCTTATTTTTCCTATCCATCAAATTGCAAAGCTTTACTTGTGACGGGGTTTTATCGGATTTCCTTACTAATCCTCTTGGGGAATCTTTGGGGCTATAATGACACTATTTCAATCCAACCCTCTCAAGAAGAAACCACGATATGCAGATTAGTTAATAGATATATATTGGAGCTTTAGCATTTTCAAGTTAGCAGAATGGTAGTCGGATAGTAGTAGAATGGAAGAATGATATTAGATGAATTGTAGAAGAATAGAATAGAAGAAAGATAGATAGCTCTGAGACACGGATCGCCGTGAGATATTGGTAAGACATTTAATATAGAAGTGTAATAATAGAACGGACTTTAGTGTGTTAAGGAATCTATATATAAGGCGCATAGGGATTCTTAGGATAGCTTTTCATAAAGATATTGATTCGAATTTCAGGCGCTATTTACTTAGAATTTATAATTACGTAGTATCATTCTTGATTATATCCCTCTAGTAAGACTTGTGTTGTGTTGATCAATACATATTTAGACATAATAAATTAGATTTTATTATGGAGCATTTGGGTGATCAGTCATTTATTCCTACAAATCTAGGAAGCGTGGATGAAGAGATGATACTCCCAGGCGCCGTGGGGTATTACAAACTTAAAAATAATTTTCAACTATCGGGTTCTTCGTTTATTTTATAATCCTTCCGTTAACTTCTTTCTGTTCTGTTCTTCAGCATAACCGATACAAACTCAGTTATAATTGTGCTCGACAATTTGCATTAGATTTGCCATTTTCTATATATGGGATCCAATTTCTTTTGCTTAAATTCCGTCAATAGGATAATAACGAAACCAGTCACGACTTTTAAAAACAACAACTAAGTCAGTTAACTTAAATGCCACTTTAAATTAAAACTCACTCGTATATAGTTTTGATAATCATTCTTTTCAAAACATTTTGATAATCATTCTTGTGTTTCTGAAGTTGAAAAAGAAATAAAAAAGAATAATATTAGAACAATATATCAAGGGCACAAACATCCTCCCGTTGGTGTGTGTGGTGTAGTAGATAGGAGAGGAGAGTGCAGCTCAGGTGTCGTCCTCGTCACTTGATCATGGTTTAAAATGACTAGGAACGTCACCAAAAGCCCTCGCGTGTAGCTGAACACAATGCGACGTTAATATTCACTCACTCAATCGCTCGAAATGAGTAAAATGAGTTTTTTTTAAAAAATAAATGCTGAATTGTTTCCTCCAATCATAGAAAATAATAATCATAAATGAAAAAAGATCCAGGCTGCAACCGAGTTACAGAAACAGAGGGAGTCTAGACAGTTCTAAAATGTCACTACTGGTCTTGCGGATAACTTTTTGTTGAGCCGGAAAAAAGAGCTGAATAACCATGTATAATAAATAATTACAAGTTTCCTATTCCTACATTTATGGTGAGTTCATTCAGAGACCTGTCTATTTTTAGAGCATGAGGACGTATGCAGACAGTTTTATGTTGATAACTTGTAAATTAAAAGGAGACATAGTAAATATTCGAAACAACCCGATTAAAAATGTACCAACTTTTTCCCATAACGAATCAGTTTCATTTCCCCGAAAGCTTTACTTTTAAGCGAATCAATGTAGATTTTTCTTAGGGACGCGCGTTAATTCTAATAAATATTAATCTAGACTATATATAAGTATAGAATAAAACTAGTTCTGATTATGTAATAATTTTTATATAGTTTACGAAATAATGTAGTTGTAATGAATGCGGCAATTATTAAAACATCCTATCAAAACAAAACAAAGAGAAATCACCTTAGAAGCGGACGTTTAAAAGTCTACTACAATATAAATCTTTAAAAATATATTTAGAATGGAATAGTAAAAGAGTAACTCGCAAAGTCTACTACAAATATTAACACCTTTCTTCATGTGTTTCCCAATGCAGAAATGGATTTTTTTTTTATCTAAACGTAGAATTTAGTTCATCTTTGTATAAGAATAAGTTAATCCAAATTTCACACATTGTTGTACTTTAAGTTATCCATCCGACTACGTTCGGAAACATGATTTTGCAAAGCGTACAAACGAATATTTTTTAATATTTAGTGTCCCTTAGATTAAAATACACATATAAAATTGTTTTAAGAATATTATTATAAAAAAAAATATTAAAATGCGATATTTTGGCAAAAAATGAACGTAGGATTATTTATTTTCAAAACATTTGCCTTTTATAAAAAATGCTTCTATAATAATAATATTTTGTCTTTATGTAACTCAGACCTTTGCACAGAGCCTGAACAAGGATTTTTGAAATATATTACTTAGAAGTGGATTCATCCATACTTTAATACATCGAAATTAAAACATTTTAGGAAACCACCAACGATTATTCTTTCAATTGGTAGTAACTGAAAAAAATGAGATTATTAAATATAAAAAATTAGATTATAAAATATTATTATTATAGAAGTATTTTTCATAAAAGGAGAATCTTTTGAAAATAAATATTTGCCAAATTATCACATTTAAATAATTTATTGTAATAATATTCTTAAAACAATTTTATACGTGTATCCTAATCTAAGTGACACTCAATATTAAAAAATACTCGTTTGTAGGCTTTTGAAAATCCTGTTTCCGAATGTATAGTCGGATATCTTAACTGAACCCCATTTACACGGGAAACAATCAATAGTCGCTGTTTTGAGTGTTTGGAAGAGTCGTGTGTTTTATTCATTACTTATTTGCATTCATGAGCAAAATAGCAATGCTTCATACAAAAGAAATAAAATTCATCAAGAAACTTTAATTTCCAATGATTTAGAAAGATCCTTTTTACATTGCTTTCATGGGCATTAACAAATAACAGTTATGTTGGGAAAAAAACTGTCTTAAAAATTTGACTTTAAAAAAAATTCTAAAGAATCTAAATCAGGGGTATTCAACCTTTTTTGCCCTCTTGGCTACACACAAATGAAAGATATTTCACACGGGCCGCAACAAGAGGATTAATGGAAAAAATTTAAAATAAAAAAATTGATCAAAATATTAAAACGCCATTTTTTGGATTTTAATGCTATGTTAGTCTTAGTCAAACACACACAAATTTTGGGTTTTATGCATTTTTTACTAAGATATGGAGTATTTTCAATTTATTATCGTCTGTGGCCAAGCTCCTAGGTTGCATTCTTGCATTTTTTTTTTGACAAAACCTCTCTTTTTTTCTTTTTTATTTATTTAAAATATTTATTTATGAAGTGTAGAATGGCAGCAAAGAGTTTTGACTGAACTTAATCTGAAGTCAGTATAATTTGTATATGATTAAAACTAAGTTTCACCCATAAAATAGTCAATACTCAAGTTCATTTCGCTACTTCTCTATTAATTGTTATTACTAACCGTTACAGTTTAAAATAGAAAACATATCTTGCTATTCATACCCGAACGACCAACAGCAAAATTGAGAGATTTGACTGATTGATTGATTGAATCGCCCGCTAAATGACTCTTAAATAATTGATTTTTTGGTACAATGAACCATGACCGCGGGCCAATCAGAAATGTTCTTCGGATAACATGCAGCCCTCGGGCCGCAGGTTGAGTAACACTGATCTAAATATATCCAGATTCGAAAATATTCACTCCAAAAAAATAATAATCTATCATACACCCACGCATTTCATTTGTTTATACCCATCCAGAAGAAAAAAAAACTCATTTTATTCAAGTTCTGCAGAAAAATCATCAAAACTTATTTGTGTGCTTATGAATACCTGTAGGAATGCTGAAGCGTTCATTTTGAAAAACCTCCTGAAATGCAAAGTTCTCAGCAGCCATGTATACTCTCAGACATGCACAACTAAAATTAAACCAAAAACAACACACGAACATGCAAGCTGAATTCGTATCTACTTATTTTAGAAAGAGCTTTCAGTTAGCTCTTGCGAAAAGTTAAAGCAATGAATGTTAGAATAAATCAAACATGATTTGCTTCTCAAAATAAATTCGATTTACGTTTATTTTTTTATGATGATTTTTACATGAACCATAAAATCGACATAGTGAGTTGAGTTGGCGAAACGAGATTAGAATGAACACAAAAACTCTGAGCTACAACTTACGCATTTTTATATTTTTAGGAGAATTTTCACTTTTCAATTTTGCTTATGGTACAATCCACACCATCTTTCACCAATAATGAAAATGTATATAAAGCTGATAAAAAACACGCACAACATCTTGGCTGGTGTGTGTGTGTGTGTGTGAGAGAGAGAGAGAGAGAGAAAACGAAGACGTTTCCGCGACTATGGGTTGCTATTCAGATCCGAATCCTTATGATGTCCCCTATCTTCTCTTAAAGTTTTTCCCTGTGATCCTGGAAAACCTTGAATAGATAGTTATTTTCATAACAAAAATTGTCCTAAATAAAAGAATTGGGGATGATAGAAATGACAGGAGTTTTGATCCCACAGTAATCGATGTGAAATGTATCCAGGAGACAATACGTTTACTTTCATAATGAGAACTCAAAATTAAATTTCGATCCCCCCGCCCCCAAGTCTTAGATTCTTGGTAAAAAATCTAGAATGGTAAAAAGTACAATGTTATAATTTACAAAAAATCACAAGTAAAATAAACTTAAAACTTTTTTATTCTAACATTACTTACTTAAAAGATATTGTAACATTTAACTTTAGCTAAGATTACTTTAAAATTTCGATTTTAATGTAAAGGAATTCCAACAGCAACAAAAAATTATACTGAAAAACCAGCTTTTGCACAATTGAAGATCTCATAAAATGTTTTTTCTTCGCCACTTCAATGCAGACAATTTAAATAAAAAATGTATATTTTTATTATTCTATTTATAGCGCCAGAAATTAGACAAAAAAATTCTTCAAAATTTCTTTTCAAAACATATCCATAAAACAAAAG
The DNA here is from genome assembly GCA_019973935.1 of Trichonephila clavipes. NCBI lineage: Eukaryota > Metazoa > Arthropoda > Arachnida > Araneae > Nephilidae > Trichonephila > Trichonephila clavipes. The sequence goes on along the minus strand of BMAU01020861.1, from coordinate 1,197,016 downwards.
TTATATGGATTTTCTAAGTGGAGAGAAATCCTATATATCATTTCTATATATAGTCTGAAATACTTTCTGAAAATTTTATTGACAATAGATCTTGGACCCATTATTAAGCTGTTATTCGAAACTAGTTGGAAATTGTATTTATTTTGAAGATAAGTGGCACAAGAAATAAAAGCACAGTGATTCTCTAACAAAAAGATGTTATTTCTCTATAACAAATTATTTTATAATTCATGTAATGCATTAATAATTGCCAACGATAAGAAAATGTAAAATTAAAGTATTAAACTAAACACGAAAATTGGAGAAAAAAACATTTTTTTTATTTTATACTTATTTATACAATACTTTGGGGAGGGGGCTCTATATACATTTGTTTATTTCACTAAGACACATTCAAAAGTAGAAAGTTTATTTCATAAGAATATATCTCTACGTCAGTGCTTCTCAAACTTTCAATACTGGCGCCCCCTTTTCAATCACAATTTTTATCGCGCCCCCTTATACATAATAATTTACTGAATGCATTAATAAAGCACTTTTACGATAAAGCAACATTATTTATTATAAACCGTACAAATTCATGACATAAGTATTAAATTTTGTATATGTTACTTTTAAGCAAAAAAGTTAAGTAATAGGATAATTACTAAGTTATTTTTCCTTTCTCTGATATTTAAATTGGAACATATTACAAAATGCGGTGGTTGCTAGAAGACAAAATATAGATATCAGCTAAATATAGAAGATGAACTCAGAGGGTCAATTTCTTATCTTAAAACTCCTTTCAAAAACTTTGCTCTGTAAGACAAGCCCATGGATAGCTAATTATTATTAAACTTGTTCTTAATTTAGTTTTAATTCATTAGTCATAAAATACTCTGTGCACCACTCATACATTAAAAGCAGTGTTTCTCAAACTTTCAATACTGGCGACCCAATTTTCAATCATAATTTTTGTCTCGCCCCCTGTACAACAATAATGTATTTACTGCAATAAAAATGCACTTTGAAGAGAGAGACGGTAAAATTACGATCTTAATTATAAACCGTACAAATTAATACGATAAGTATGTTAAATTTTGTGTATATTTTAAGTAATATATATTTTAAGAAAATTACTTAATATATATATTACTTAGAATTATGTTATTTTTCTTTCTCTAATTTTTAAATTGGAACAGATCGCAAAATGATGTATTTATCTAAAGATTTATTTCCTTCAGCATTCATTTCTCAAAACAAATCATCATTAAAAAATAGTCTAGTCAATGTCGCTCTCTATCATATCCATCATATCTGGCATTATAGGGTACGTTTGCGTGAGTCTGGGCAACCTATCGGACGTCTGCGCAAAACATGTCAAAATGATTTTCCTGGCACAATTCCAGTCAGTTTTGGTCGACTAGATACTCCTATAACTACCGAATCTAGCTTGAATGTACATTTTTTTTAATTTCCACGTTAATTGTAATTCACGGTAATTAAGTATTTACGGCAGTAGATTAAAACAATATACATACATTTTTAAGTCGTAAGCAAACATTCGACCATAATAAAGAATCAACAAGTACAAAGACGAACGAGCATGGTTCCGAAAATTAAATGAAGGCAATCTTCTCAAAAATACTTAAATTTGGATTTACCACTACTGAAGTAAATGATGGAAAAAAAGCCCCTGCTCGATATGTGTTAAAACTTACAAATCTGTAGAACAACATGTGAAAGTTGTTTTTAAAACATGTAAAATCATTTAGCTATGTTGGCAAAGAATTTTTAAAAAGTATTTTCTGGATGAGGAAAACTTGGTAGCAAGTTACGAGTGGATTAGGGATCTATTTCAAGATACTCCAGAAGGGCTCTCAACTTCCGAAGAAGAAATCTTCATAGATTTCACATCCAATGAAAAAATTAAAAGGCAATTTTGTAATAAATCGCTCTTTGAATTTGGGGTAGAGGTGGATGAGGAATTATCTGTACTGAAAACAAAAAGCACTTCGTATACTATTACCATTTTCAACATCCTACCTTTTTCAAACCGGATTTTCTGCAGTGGATGCCTTGAAGACAAAATATAGATCTCAGCTAAATAAAGAAAAATAACTCTTTAAGTGTCAATTTCTGATATTAAAACCTTCCTTTGAAAAACTTTCCTCTACAAGAAAAGCCCGTGGATGTCCCTAATAATTATTAAACTTGTTCTTAGATTAGTAATAAGATTGAATGATTGAATATTAACGTCGCGATGTTCAGCTGCACGAGGGCTTTTGACGACGGACCACGTAATTTTGAACAATGGTCAAGTGACGTGGATGACACCTGAGATGGCACCCTTCTCTCCTAACTACCACTCCACACCAACGGGAAAACGTTTCAACTCTCAACAGATTTAACATGCATCGCTGCCCTATATGGCGGGTCTTTAGTGGTACTGGGCTCGAACTCGTGACAAAGGCAAATCCGATACCTATACCACTCGGCTACCGCGGCCAAATTCAGTAATAAAAAATTATTCATAAAATACCTTCTTCAGTACTGATACATCAAACGTATATTGGCTGAAACACCGACTCTTCGCACGAGTTCATTTTTAAAAAAATAAAACATTATTCTTGATATAATAGCTGAACTGTAAGGAGAGTAAATGTGCACGACATTGTATACAAAAATGTAAAATGATTTTAGATAAATGCTATAATTGTAAATAACTGTTTAAAAGAACTGTAATTTTAAATCTCACACAATTAGCATTTAGAATTAATGTTAAATTATGAAAAAGAATATAAAATTCCGATGAAGAATAATTGTGTTACTTTTTAACATTTAAAAACCAGTAGACTTCAAAATGTTTTAACCCGGGAGCAGGCGCGTACTCGATACTAACATTAATGGTAGTGCGGGGGGACTCAGTCACCCCAATCATTTGTTTAGAATTATTTTTACTGTACACGATACAAATCATTCTAGTGAATATTTTAATTTATAGAAAGTATACTTACCTTCTTTCAAGGACTATTCAATTCTCTTTGATGATTTGAGAAAAATCCAATAAAACTGAACTAAAATGATTCAAAGTACAAGACCATAATAAAGGACGCAAATCAGAAACTTTTCAATTATCCTACAGAAATGTTAAACCAATCAATTCTTTTCCAAATATCGCAAAACTCAATTATTTACAATTTTCCTAAGCGAAAAGCAAACGCATAAATGATGGGAGAGAACTAATATTGATAATAACCATACCATAAGATTGATGGTCAATCAAATGATTAGCAAACGTACTATGCAGCCTGGCTGAAAAGTGAATCATGACTTCCTTTTCTTTTTCTACAACTAATGTACAGTATTTCAATAATAATTACAGTGGTGAATTGTTTATCTTCTTAGAATTTTTCTCAGGGTCTGGGATTCGTTTTTTCTTTTAACGAGTAATATTTTATGTTAAAACGTAATAAAAAAATCTCTCATTGAGGAAATACAGCAAATAAAACAAAATGTTTTTTTTTCTTTAATTTGGTTTTGGGATCAAAGATAGCTATTTGATGACGGAAAAAGCCAGATAATAAACATAAATTATGTCAGTGTTGTTGTGTGTATTTTTTTTTTATTATGGAAGAAAGCATTTTGTTTTACTTCTCTTTCCGGTTATTTTTTTTTTTAAAAAATCTTTAAATTTTCGATACGCTCGCGCCCCCCTTGTAGGGTCATCGCGCCCCCCCAGGGGGGCGCGCCCCACACTTTGAGAAACACTGCTCTACGTTTCTAAGAAAAAAGAAGGGGAAAACTATTTTCAGCTGCAAGTATTACGTATAAGAAATAACTTAGTAGCTATTCATTTCTCGGGGACACAAAATTATACCCTATATTTTAAGAACAGCTTTTCTATGTAGCAAATGTGTTTTTTTCTATTTTTTAATTCTTAAAAGTGACATGGAGTTTAAAAGAAATATAGACTTTTTGGCAGATATACTAAAAATGTAGTTATGTAAATTTGTTAGCAAGAATATAAAATACATCTATTCATCTTTTTCCTGAAGCTGAAATTTGCTTTTCGTGTTTGTAAAATGGCTTCTCAAAGCATTTTCACCTCTTTCTTTAAATATGTGCCCTATAAAACTCCCATAAATCGGAAAAGTTTTTAACGCGAATCTTAGAATAATTTTTAGACTCAAATGATTTCTGGTGACATATTCATTGATTTATTTTTGTCAACGATGATATTACGAAGCTGAAATTTTCTCGTCTGTCTCTTTGCTCAGAATTTTCGTTCAATGCTCTTGGCGGGAAAATCCACTTCTATATATAATGATTTGTTCTAACGTTGCACTAAATAAAAGCTTTACTCTATAAATAATATTTGGATGTTTGAAATAAAATCCGTGTCGGAAATCGGATTTTTTTTTTTCTTATTGTTTGACACTATACCTGAATTAGTATTTGAAAAGGAATCTAAAAGCAAATGTAATCAAATGAAACTAATTTTAATTTATTTGTTTAATTAATTTATTAATTAATTTTATTAATTAAAATAAGTAGTAAATTTCATTTAATCTACCGACGGTACTTATAAGTACCACTCACTTTAAAATAACATAGAATAACCAATTTTACGAATATTCAGACAATACTTAGCAGGAGTATTCTTTGAAATCCACTCTTCAAAGATATATAACAGCATGAGCTCTATGATGAGTATTTTAGCGGGGAAGGCGATTAGTTTTATAGCAGAAGTTGCGTTTCCAGCGGATTGCAAAGATTATCATTTTTGTCCCGAAAAAATAGTTAATGTCAAAATTTAAGTGTCTTATTTGTTTGTATGTTAATGGGGACCTTAGAAAGCGATTTGACTCTCTATTTTAAGTGAACAGTATATATAATTAATTTTACAGTTGAATATAATTAATTAATTAGCTCTAACGGATTAAATTCATCACGAAGTTGAGTATTTTGTTTATGTATATCCCTTAATTTTCAATGTTGTGACCCCAAAAAAATTATATCAAAAAAACTGCAGTAAATCATAATGCGGTAGATAAAGGGTTAAAGTAGGCCAATTTTTGTCATGTGATCTTCAAACTATGAAGTGTCTTTTTTCACTTTAATATGCTTAGTCTTAAGCCACCTTATGCTTAAAGCATTTGGCGAATCTCATGTATCAAAGAGCACAAAATCTTTGCATATAATTAGTTCAAAAAAGTTTTTTTCCTAGCCATTATTCTTTGCAAATATTAGAAAAGTGAGAGTGGGTGCTTTCTAAAACATATCTATTTATAGATAAAAACATTTATTGAACATTAGGCATGTTTTGAAACAGCACAGATGCTTTAAAGAGTATGGACAAGTAAGTCATTAAGTATTTGCTCGCATTCACATTCTTAAGCCTGAAATATTCGAAACTTTGCGATATGATTTTTTTAAAATTTGTTTGATCTTCTCGGTTTCAAATGATGAACTTTCTCAAACCTTTATTTTTAAATATATTAAAATTCTTCCTTTTATCTCATAAATTACTTACAAATCACATTCCGTTGTGTTTTTATTTAATAAATAGAGGGTTTTTTTAGTTGTTTTATTTTACAAATCCTGTTTGGCAATTATAAGCATTGGAGAGAGATACAGAGAGATATAAGAGCATTACTTAAATTTTGTTTCCCTTCAAAACTTAATGCTATACACAGTACCCTAAAAATTTCACTTTTACCGAAAGTTTTTTTGCATGTTTTGGTGGCCCATATCATTGAGATGCTTGCCACGAAATTTCAGATCCGTTAGCAAATTAGTTTTTAAGATATTTGAAGTTTTATGAGCTATGGTTTTGGTTTCGGTTTCCTTTTAAAGCATTTTTTCACACTTAAGTTGAATTAAGTAAAAATGTTTTTAAATTTTTAGTTTGGAATGGTTATTAATTCCAATTTTCATTACTAAAATCATTTCTGCTTGATTATGTTTTGAATTTTTTGAGTTCTCATAATTAAATAATAAATATTAATTTCATGGCCAATTTTTGCTTTAAAAATAGTTTATATAACTTAAAAGCCATGGCAAATGCGTTCTGGGTTTCTGTGAGAAACAATATTTCGAAGAGATGGAATACTACTGAAAATGATGTATCTAAAAATCAGTCCTCAGCTGATTCTCCAATTAGACTTCCGAATACAAGTATTCTGAATTCAAATGCTGCAGATATAACTGAAGATTTCCTTGATATACCAAACTACATTATACTAAACATATTGTAGTACTATATTTTAGTATTTTAAAGTCGTACGACAAGAGCTAAAACTTCCTAAACTGCCCTAATTTAAAACTGAAAAAAATTAAATTTTATGAGCAAACCTGACTATTTTTAGCTTAAGTTAGTATCATTATTATTTTGTACATAAATGCTTCGTGTTTCAAAACTTTTGTGAAATATTAGGTTAAGATAAAGCTAAATAAACTGACGTCTTAACAAATGCTATCAATATTATGCCAAAATATATTTTGAATTAAAAATATAATTTTCAGTCATATTTAATAAAAATAGTGTTTTAACGTAGAACATACATTGGAAAATAACATATTAAAAAATTAGAGTTTTACGGGCATTATAAGTTTTTGTTTTACAAACTTTAAATGCGTTTTTCTCAGACTTTTAATTTTGAAGGTGTAATTGTTTTCTAATCCCTAAGGCTTTTTTCCTGTTCAAGATAGAGCCTTGAATTTTTTTTGTATATACTCCAAATGTATGTTCTATAAAAGTTAGTATGGATTTAGGGCTGAGAACTCTAGTTATTTTTCTAAAAAATGCTTAAGTTGATATTTTAAAAATTTTCGTGTTTTTTCCAGGTTTTTCTAGAAAAATAATTATTAAAAATCAACAAGGGAATAGATTTTCAAATCCATACTAAATATTGTTTGTAATAATCTAAGAATCATAAATCACTTAAAATTACTAAAAAATTTTAAAAATTGATTATTTTATAAGAGTTTGAAAAAACTTCAAAAATTCCTAATTTTTTAAAATTGTAAAATAATGGTTGGTCAAACTGACTTTTTGCTTACAGAATCAGCTTAATAATATAATCTAAATATAAAACATCAATTATTTTTACTGTAACTGTCTCCAAAAATTTTTTTTGAAAAAGGGTACCGTGTAGCCTTAATTGGAGAAACTGTGTTTCGGTATAAAACATTAGGCAACAACACAGTGTAACAAACAGTCGTTACCCGTTCACTTCTAGTTACATATCCAAGTTTGATTTTTCAGCTTTAATTATATATATATATATATATATATATATATATATATATATATATATATATATATATATATATATAACGCTGCTATTACATCTTAATCTCCAAAAATTTCTAAAAATATTTTGAGTAGCACGTACATTTTTTTTTCATAAAAGTCTTGCTATCTTACTAAGACTTTCCAAAAAAAAGTTCAAAAGGTTTGATAAAGAAAACTGGCATTAGAATAATTTTAAAATAAAGTATATGGAAACGTAAAATTACTTAATTTACCTTCACATTCAAGTAAAAATTATCATTTTACGTAAAATACATTCAACAAAACGAATTAAGCAAATTAGAATTTCCTTTTTTTTTTCCCGCCAAAAGCTTTCAGAAAAATTCAAAAATTCTTCTTTCTAACTTTGATACCCAATTTTATTTCCATCGCTTTAATGGGAATGGAATTTTTTCCGAATCATCAGAAATAATTTTTTTTTCGTTTAAAAAGGCATCTCGAAAAAGAAAACGAACTTATTAGATTTTGGTTACTGTTTAATAAATTACTCGAATGTGAGATAGAAAAAATTACGTTATGACTCACTTACTGTTTCAGAACTTTATCTAATTCTTCCTATTATTCAAATTCCTGTTGAAACATTTGTGATGATTTTCATTTTGACAAATATCATCTTTCAGTTGATTGGTTGCTTTTATAAGCGAAAGGGCCACGATTAACCAAACATTCTTTAACTTACTAGTATCATGTTAATAAACAAGACAAATACCCAGGGTGTACCTGCTTAAAGATAAATGGGCACAAGGTGAAATGTAGGTTCATGTGTCTATTCTAAGAGAAATAAAAAAAAAGAATATTCCCTAGCACTCTTGGTTGAGTGAAGGCATGCACATTGTTCAAGATGTGGAAAATGAACACCCTTCATCACATCGTTAGCTACTGTAACCACACATTTCCCTATTATACGATGATCTTTTCGCTACCGTCATCTTACATAGCCGTTCTATTAATAGTAGCCACAAGTCAGACAAAAAAGTTTAGCTAAAATTAAGGGGACATGGTACGATTTACACAAAATGTTTTAATTTAATGATTTTCACAATTTTCTTGCTTGCCTCTTATGTGTATGCATGATTTAAAACGAATTTTGTGTTCAAAATTTCATAAAAAGCTAGCCATTTAATTTTTTAAGGAAAAAATTTACAATATGTGAAGGGATTTTAAAATGCTACTCCTCCTACAATAATTGACGTACGTATATGAAATTTGATTTAGAAGTACATCTAACTAAGTATAACAAAAGTTGGTATGGGTTTTGCAATAACATGATTGGTATTCGTACAATGCTTCTTTTTATGAATATTTAATGAAAATTCCTTAAAAAATGTGTAAATTCTAACTTCAATTATTTTTTTTCAAAATAAGTATTGCTTTGATTGAAAAGTGCATCCCAACTTTTGTTCCACGTACTATTAGCAACAAGTGAAAATAATTTCCAAGTGTTAAGCACAATAGAAAAAAAGCTTCAGCATTTTAAATGAAGTCAAACTAGTTATTTTACGTTTCTGAGATACGTCATTTTAAAGTTTTGATTTGCCATTGGAATGTGAATAAAAACAAACGTAAAAGCTATCATAACTATGCTTTTTTTTAAACTTATAGCTTTCAAATTTTGTGAGTTAGTGGAAAAGTATATAAAAAATAATTTACACTAAAAAAAATTTTAATTGATTTTTTGATCGATTTTTGTTAACTGAATCGTATTGTGTTCCCTTAATGCAGTTTGTGAGAGTGTCGGAATTTTTTTGTGAAAAAAATGTCAGCTAACTTTTTGATTCTACTATAAAAAGAAAACTATTACGCACAAGCTCAGACAAGTTTCTCAAAAGTTGGCCAATTCTGTTTAGATTTCAAAATGGTACAACACTTGCTTTTTTCTATACATAAAAAATAATACTCTAAAATCTCAAGAATTCATCCTATGATTAAACATATAAAACTATAGAAAAATTACAATATTTTTTTATTAAAACATATCAAATGAGATACAGCAAGGGGTTTTAGCTTTAAATCTTTCTCTCTCTATATATAAATGGATGTTTGTATACATGAAATCGCATCACTTGTATACATGAAATCGCAACACCGTTCAACCGATGACTATGAAAATTGGCATGTATATGTATTTTTGTGGAGAAGATTTTTGTGCTACCCTCTTTGTTCCAGCCCCCACCAGGTGGCACTACAACATATCAACTTCTGCACCATTCTATCAATCGCCATGTTGCCAACAGGGTCGTCAAAAATGATGTCAACTCGGCTCTATCGCCGATATCTAGCTATGTTTATATTGAATCATCATTATAATATAAGGAACGGCGTTGCTTGCGAATATTACAAACTTCACATGAAATAAATATAGCAGAAAGTAATATTAATGTATTACACTTCTAGGTATAAATTATTTACACTATTTTAAGCATTCATTACACAAAGTGTGTAACAATGTGTTACTTTTGCTGAGTAAAGATCAGCTTAGGAAGGTGTTTTCAAAACTCCACCTACAAGAGAGTTACGGGGCGCTATAAATAAAATCCTTTTTATCAGCTGTTAGATCTGCAGTCTTAAAATTTAACAAATAATGGGGGGGTTTCAATTAAGACATGCAAAAAGCTTCTTTTTTAAAAAAAATCTGCAATTCACGTAAAATTAACTCATTAAAAACTTCTTTATCGTTCAATTTGTATTATTGATTTTTTTAATTCATCCGTGCAAAGAACGGGTACCCCAGCTAGTACATAACATAAGAATATATCAAAAACGTCTTATTACGAAAAAAGTCTCAAAAACGCTCTGGTGGAAATCGAAAATTTCATATGTTACAATATTTGCTTATTTATATAAATAAATCACCTGTATTTCAATATATTTTTTGTCAAAAGCGATGGTACAGGCGAGGGTTATGAAGTCATCATCACTTGAGAATAAAAAGAAATTTCGAAGGACTCTATTTCCTTTTTCTAGAAACAAATCCTATTTAAGGAAATACAAAAAGATTGAACCAGTACAACACTACTCTTCCCTTCATCCCATATTCCAAGAGCTTTTATATTTTCGCATTTTCCAAATGCTCAATTCTTAATGTTTTCATAAAAAAACAACAAGTATAACCATATTTTGTCGGAAACAGAAAACAATCCCATATCAGAAATAGCAAAACATTCATCCGTCACAAACGCGACAAACGGCTTTTAAAGAAAAAAGATGAAATTGGACATGTCACAGATTTATTTCTCTGTTTACTCGGAAATACTAAAACCAAAAGTGTAATTTCTAGAGAATAGGAAATCGGAAAGAGTTGTTTTTTTTAATCGAATAATCTATTTTTAGATTTATCAGGAAATCGAAAATATTTACGAGTTGTTGTTTTTTGTCGTTTATAAAAATATCTTCTTTTTCAGATTTGAAGAATTAATGTGTTTTCCTTTCAGAGATTTTTATTTCAAATTGTTGCAATTGCGTTCCAAATTTTTAAATTATTTTCTAGCCGCCTGAACATGTTTTGCCAGTTGTTAAATACAGTAACGTTTAAAATCTTAACCAATTTAAACGCCATCGATTATAATTTATTTAAAAAAAAAATAGCACAATTAGAAAAAATCATTTGAAATTTAAGAATTTTGATACACATAACTATTAAAATATTATAAATTCGATACAAAAAAATTAAAAAATAATTTTATTATATCTAATTTTAGTTCTAAAACTCTCCCAATATTTACAAACTTTGAAAGTTACCACAACTACTTTTTGACTTAATGGATTGGTTATTGACTAACGTGACACTCAGAAGCAACAGCCTCGATTTAATGGAATCCACTATTCGGCAAAAATATAATGTTATGCCTTTTAACCAGAAAAAAAAATGATCAGCTCACCCTCATACATATCCCCAATAAATTTATCAATTAAAACTGCATTTAAAAGTATAAATGGATAATCTAAATTAAAAATTACAAAATCATAATTAAAACTGAATGTGTGGCAAAGGGTCTATATCAAATGTACATACAGGTGGTTATCCAAATAATGGAAACTCCTTAAATTTATAAAGAATTCTTTATTAGTATGCTGTAGGACAGCCTTCGGCGCGTGTAATGCTGCTTGGATTCGCCGAGGAGTCGATTCATACAAGTGCTGAATAGTGTTTAGAAAAATATTGTGCTTTACTTCATGGAGATATTTTGAAAGTTCTGGGAGAGATGTTGGTAGAGGATATTAATTCCATATTGAACACTTTAAAAAGACCATAATGAGTTCGGGTGACTGCGCAAGCCAAGATATTTAACTTCATCCTCATGTTCATCAAACCATAATTAGACAAATCCCGCTGCTAGGATAGGAGCATTATCACACTGGAAAATTTCATCTCTTGTACGAAACAAAGCTTGCATCACAGGGTGCACCCGGTCATCTGAAACTCCCCTACCCACCCACCTGATCCTTACTTTCAGGGTTACGATTGGTCCAATAGAAACCCACGACTCGACTGTCCATATAATAACAGATCCCCTTCTATGCTTGACAGTTGGAAAGAGGTAATCACGATCATACGCTTGAGCAGGTGTCCTCCAAGCATGCACCCGTCCTGTTGAAGGGAAAAGTGTGAAAAACGATTCGTCAGGTTATATTACTTTCTTTCACTTATCAATCGGCCAGCTTTTGTGAGTGTGGCATTAACATCAATGACTAGTGGCTAGAAAATTGCTGCTCTTCCGTAAATGCTCTGTTAATGAAAGAGCCTTCTAACTGCTACCATTGACAATGGATAATCCAGATGCTGATCGAGCTCTACGGTCACTTTAGTTACAGTTTTTCGCTTTTTAGACATTACAATCTGTGGCGATATCTAATTAAGCCAGTAACAGTCTCCGGAAGGGAGTGATCACTTTGGTTTAGTGGTAAGTTACGTGCTTACAGATCAGAAGGTTGCAATTTCTATCCCCGACATTGGTGATCTTGGCTGAAAAGAGAAACACGTAATCCTTCTGATGTGTCATGGCGCCATCTACTCGCAAAAGAAGCAATCAATAAGCGTCAGGCTCACTGGACACAACAGTAACAACTCACACGCTTGCCATAACAACAAATATCTCGTTCGCTCACGTATCCACCGATTCACTGGTGGGGGAGTACTGTGGCGGTATCTAAATAAGCCAGTAACAGCCTCCCGAGGGAGTTATCACTTCGAGCCGTAAGTTACGGGCTTAGAGGTCAGATAGTTGCAAGTTCTTTCCCCGACACAATCCATATCAATACCCATCGGTCACTTTCCCTGATCTTCTCTTTCCGTCAACTATTTTGTTTTGTCAAACTTGTCTTGACACGCTGTGTGTATTCTGTGTCATGACTTTAGACACTCTACTTCCAGAAACACCTAAAAGTTGGAATATTTTGTTCTCATTTGCTCGTTAAACGGGCTCCTTCAATTTGGTCTCATTAAAAATATCAGAGGTCCGATATCTTACGCTTTCGAAAAAAAATCCAAGACTTTCAGAACTTTATTGGAGTTCTGAAAGTTATTGGTTACTCCATATTACCAGAGTAAATACATTTCTATTTATAAAAAAACTGGTAGCTATTATTATATTTTAATCCTTACAAAGTGCATTTCAAAATGTCCTTTTTTTATTCATAGAACTTTCCACTGTTTTGATAACCACATGTACATGTAATTCAGTTCTGAGATTTGATAAAGAAAATAAAATGTTGACATGTCAAATTCATGTTACTCAGAAACAGATTTCTGTCATTTCTATATAAAAATCTGGTGCAAATTTCAAGACGTTGTGTGTTTTTTGATACTGTCTATTTTAAACATCAGATACTTCCCTGGCATTCAGATGTTGTTAATAGGATTTTAAAAATTAATTTATAATTAAAAAATAAAGTAAAAAAAATTATTATCAGATAATGAGGTCCAAACTGATCTACTGCGCAACATACAGTGAATCCCAAAATTGAGTATACACCAATACCCTATATACTAATTACTTGCTAAGTACTATGCATGAATTCCACTAGTTTTTTGGTGGTTTCCACTGTGAGATTTTGGTCCACTCTTCTTTTAAGACATTCTTTAAGTCCTCTTTACTCGTTATAGCGTGCTCATGGACGGATTTCTTCAATTTTCGATGACATTTAAGTCTGGAGATTGGGGTGGAGTATGTAGTTCTTTCTCGCAATGGTACAATTAATACAACTTGACAATCTTCGCCGTATGTTTCGGGTCATTGTCCCGCTGAAAGAGGAAATTTGATCCAAGTCCTACATTAACGGCACTTTTTTGCACAAGTTATTCTTTAAAATTTCGAATTATACCATTTTATCCATAATGCCATCAATGAACACATGTTCTCCGACTCCTCCTGCAGATATACACCCCCAAACAAGGACGGATCCACCTCCATATTTAACCGTCTTTTTATTGTGTTTTTAGGATCCAGTTCTTTCCCAACTTATCTCCACACTTTATACTATCCGTCGCTCCTGTAAAGATTAAATTTGCTTTCATCAGAGAAAATAACAGTGTTCCAAAATGATTCCGGCTTTGAAATGTGTTCCTTTGCAAAAGATAGTCTCTTTTTTTCTATTGACGCAATTAATGAGTGGCTTTCGTACTGGAGTACGACCATGAAATCCTGTATTATGAAGAACACGTCTGACAGTTTCTACTGAATTTTTTTTCCCAATTTCTGATGATATCGATGATGCAAGTTTCGGGGCGCTTAACAGTGGATATTTCTTTACTGAGCGTATAATCTTACTTTTTGCAGTAGCACTCAAAATTTCTTTGCGCCCTCTTCCTGGAATATTGGCCTCACATCCAGTTCTACGATATTTTTGTAGTATTTTTTGGATACAACCATGGCTTTTCCTGATCAATGAAGCAGTTTCTCGAAGAGATTTGCCGTCTTTCGACCACTTGATAACCAAAGCCCGTTCATTTTCAGATGTTTCTCGCCTAGAGTTCATTTCAAGCGTTTTTACATGTGAAAAAAAATTAAATTAGCAAGCGACTGATATTACGTTTGTACTCTTTGAGTTCAACGTTAGAAATGGCTTGAAGAAAAATCTCAATAATATAAGTGGTTTTAACTTTTAAATTCTTTTGGTGTATACTCAATTTTGTGACTCCAAATTTTAGTTTTATTACGAAAAATATAAATAATTAAAACATATTACATGGATTTAATATTTGTTTTCTGACAAATGCACTTCTTAATGTCTATTTTAATGTTCCTATAAGTATTAAGTTTTAATGATAAGTTTGTATTTATTTTTTACAGCTTTAAAAAAAAGAGTAAATGGTGTACACTCAAATTTGGAACCCACTGTATTTACTTCATTGTCCTGTGTTCGAAGTTCTACAGCTTTAATTATCAAGGGACTGTTATAAAAAAAAGTTTCTATCGAATAAAACATTAAAAAGATATTTTTCATCGACATAATATAACTTTAAAATTATATTCATTATTGGTGAAAGCAGGCTTGAATTATAAAAGAAATAAAATTGAAAAGTGATGAATCATTGGTAACTAAAGCAATAATTCTCTGGTCGCCAAAAATAGAGTTTTTAAACCAGACAGTAAAAAACAGAAATAGTGTCTAAATATTAATTTTCTGTGTGAGAAAAATTTGTCTAAAATTCTTGTTAGAAAGTAACAACGTTATTTAAAATCGAGAATAAAACTATGGAAATATTGCATATGATTTTAGGAAATAATATCATGGGCTATAATTCTGCCTAAAATTCCATTAAACAGAATCACGTTCGTTTTTATTCTTCGCTTGGAATAAAAGACATAAAGCATATTTTTTATAATCCAACATATCACAAATACACATACACAACTTAGTTTTATTTAAATTCTGTACAAAGTGGTGTTATATTTTTATTTACAAAAGATATGTGTAAAAGAATAAGATTTTTAAAGAGATCAATTATTTTACATAAAATTTAACATTTTCTTCGCAATCGCTGACAACGATGTTAGTGAACGAAAAAGGAAAGTATATTAAGCATTTATTTTGCGAGTATCAAACATAGACGGAATGAAAAACATGAGAAGCGTAGGCGTTCATTTTTAGATTGGGGGCATTTTAATTTTTATTGGATTTTTAGCTAGACCAATTCTTTTTTTATATGATCACAAACAAGTACTTTCCGATTAAATATTTTTTTAATATTCGTATGTTCTCATATCTGTTAATTTTTACATAATTTGGTATTAAGTGTATTCTTTGAGTTCCTGGACGGATGGCGAAAAATGAAGTGTTAATTTATTCAAAAAAAATCTGTATTAAGAACGTTTAGAGAAAATTTTGTTTCTTACCCTCTCTTTCACTTTTTCCTGTCACACATGTTTTTGCATAAACATTATAAAACACATGCACATCGTGATTTACATTAATATTAGACTTTACCTTTAAGGTATCCAAACACGTTGAAAATGAACAAATTCGTTCGAGTGAGTAAGTGAATATTAACGTCGCACTGTTCAGCTACACGAGGGCCTTTAGCGACGGACCACGTAATTTTTGAGCCATGGTCAAGTGACACAAAATTTGTTCGAGACAGATATTTTTGTTTTTAGTTTATTTTATAGAGCTATCTTTTAGCTTTACGAAACATACTTTGTTTGGTTTCTACACAACCTATAGGGCCAAGTTACATTCAATTTTTAAAGTTAGAAAAACCGAAAGTGGGTCTTTGATCTACCAGAAGTGGGCATTTAAATTGCTCAAAATCTATCATGGCAAGTCTGATAACTCAAAATGTTACGAAAATGTATTTCTATAAAACTTTTTGAACCAGATATTTATGTTATTTTCTAGAGAATGTACTAAAATATTTCTTATTGTATAAATACTTTTTGAGTTATGGCTTATTTAAATATAGGTCTCATAAAGAATGTAACATTTTTTTTAATAATGTTTACTCAACCAGCTCTAAAATTTTCAAATTTTAATATAAAATTTTAATACACTTTCTAGATAAATGCATCTAATTTGTTTTAGTAATTCTTTTACAAATATTTGTTTATTACCTTTTTCTCTCACTGCTTTGAATTTTTTCAGAAATACTGATTTTTGTAAAATTCAGAGGTAATTTATCTTAAATATTGTTAGTTGAATAGTTGTATTTATTGGTATTGAGTCCTAAAAAGCATTTAGAATGTTTGAATATGTTTCTTTTGTGGAAAAGTACTTCGAACTCGCCATATGTACGAGAGCATGAACTTAACGCTGAGCACCTTTTCGTGCAGAAAAAAAATGACTCAATTTTTATAAAAAATTGTAACTTGCGCATTTGTTTATAATATAGCGTTTTTAAAATTTCAAAATATTTGATAAATAGTCCGTTTTTCCTTTTAACATGTAAAGTGATAGCTCATTTAGCATTACGGTATAGGAGAAAAAATGCGAAACACATTTTATTCAAGGAAAAATGCGTCAACTCGGATAAAAGAGAGTAGTATGATAAAACAAGGGGTTCTCTACAGAATAGTGAAGCCAGAACATAAAATTAATGTTCGAGTTCTTTTATATTTGAAAAAATATTCCGAATTTGGGTCCACTTTTTAACATTAGCCGAAGACAGTCTTAAAGGGATGGAATGAAATAAAAATTAGAAAAAAAATAGATTAAATGGAATAAAATTCATGCAATTTCGAAAATTATTATTTTTTACATAAATTTTGCTTTTTTTACATCTTGTTCATTTTTTCTTTTAAGTAATTGCCTTACTTCAATCAATTATAACGAACGATGTACTCAAGAAAATGGAAGCGCGTTTGTTGAAGAAAAGCAAGAAAGGGGCGTCTGCTTTCGAATTCACAAACATCTGAAGTTTCAAAGAAATTTCGAACGTCAGTTTCCTTTCGGGAAAATAAATTCTTCTTCAGAAAGGCTATCTGAAAACAATTCCATCACATATCCCATATTCTCAGTTTTATATCTCTATGTTTACAAAATATTACTGTTCAAGTCGGTTTATTTTCATGTAAAAAAAAGTCCCGAGACAGTTTTTTGTCCAATCAGAAAAAAATACCACTGTTATACTAACAAAAACATTTGTTCTTCCAAGTTTTTAAAGGATTATATAAAAAAATATATAGGGTAGGGAAAAATTTGGTCTGTGTCAAAAAGTTCGAATTTATTTTCCTATTTTATCGGATATAAAACAAAAGTACCGCTTCTTTCAGAAATAGAAAAGCGAAAAAAAGGAAAGGTTTTTTTAAGAGGTCCACTTTGAATTTCTTCGGGATCGAAAATATTTTAGATGTTTCACTTTTTCTTCTGTAGAAATTCGGGTCCTTTCTTGGATAGTAAAACGAATACGTGTCGTATTTACGAGTCGCTTCTTTCCATATCCTTTTTCTTTTTTTGCACCAAAATGTTTTCTGGCTTGATGTTTAAAAGGATTATTTTTCTCAATTGCTTAATATGACCACGGTAACTTAGTGGTCATGAGTGAATATTGAGGTCACACTGTTTAGCTACACGAGGGCTTCTTGCGACGGACCTCGTAATTTTGAAGTATGAGCAAGTGACGAGGACGACACTTGAGCTGGCAACCTCATCTCCTAACTGCCACACACCAACGGGAGGACGTTTCAGCTTTCGACAGATTTAACGTGCATCGTGCCCCTACTCGAAGTGTCTTCAGTGGTACTGGAACTCATGACACGCCAGCCAGAAGTCCGTTACCTTGACCACTAAGCCACCACCGCCTCAGCTTAGTGGTCATGATCAGGAACTTGTGGCAGGTGTTGTCATGTCGTGGATTCGAGTTCTTATGCCACTGAAGTCTTTCCGTATAGAAAGATAGACACGCGATAAATTTGGTGAGGCTCGAAGTCCTCACGTTGGCATGGTGTGAATATCTAGAGAGTGAGGCTCCAGCTCAATGGTGTGATTCTATTCTATGTATATACATATTTATTTTAATAGTAACTATTTAATAAAAGGTAGCTAAAATAAATTTTTCCTTTGTTGATCTAAGTAGGAATTGACTTTAAAAACATTTTATATTACTTGTTTATCTTACGAACATAACTCTTTGAGGAAATTTAAAACTATTTGTTGCTGAGTCGAGAATTTGGGGGAAAAAACCAAACGGAAGAAAAACATGAAAAGAACAATCTTAATGCTTTTTTAATAGCTCTTCCTTACTCGGCCCACTTTTTTTTTAACGCAACGAACGGGGTTCTGTCAGATAAATATTAATTCTTATGTGTACGAAGACTTTTTTTTATTATCGGAAACGTTTATTTAAATGTTAGCTAAATAAAATAAAAATCAAAACGTTTTTTCACCACATTTGCATGTTATTAAACATCACTTAGTAAGTTCGTAGAAAATAGTTCCCACATCCCACGACCGAAGAAAAATATTTTTCGAGGAAAAAAAAATATTTATCTAGATTTTGATTATTATAATACAAAAAACGGTAAAACAAAACTAATAACGAAATAACATTTTATTTAATTACCAGCAGTAAAGCTTCTTTTTTACTCTGAACCGTACAACTTTTTTAATCGGGGCAATTTTTCAGCACAAATCACTATTTTCATTTTCTCAATGCATCAAGAAATTCAATAGCTGCACTTAACTCCCGTGTCTTTACACATTAAATGAATTATAAAAAATCAACACTCCATTTTAGAAGGGGAAAAAAATGTAGGTTTTTTTTTAGTCAGCAAATATTCCCTCTTCCCAAACCCCGTGGTCAAATAAAAGACAGTGAAATCCAATCAAGATGAAAACATCTTTTGTTTGAAAACTAACGCCCCCGATCTCCGGCCTTTCATCGTCGCATAAATGACAGGAGCTTTCACAAATGCGTACTCGTTGCTCATCTTTTTTTCCCCTGTTAAAGGCGTCGACGCAAAAAGGTTACATGTTACTAATTGAAAATAAAAGCTCTTGTCATTCTGGAAAACTAGCTTACTTTTTTTCTTAATCTGATAGGCAAATGAGAGATTCTAAATTTATTGCTTTTCCAAGATTATCTTGTAATCCTGTTAAATATAAATTAACTTTCAATTAGTTATTATTTGAAATAAAAACGTATAGTAAATTGGCGTTGTTAGTTTAAGTAATATGAATATATTTTTTATCAATGGGGCTGCAGATTGGTATTTTTACCATTGCAGACCTAGTACATTTTCCCAAAAGCAGGTATCACTATTTAGTGCGGCACCATAAAGGCGATACCAATTGCTGCAAATAGTCCCGACGCTCAGACGCTCTTTCTGATTATGTAATTATTTTTGGTCTCAGTTTGATAGAAAGAAGATGGTTTTTTAAAAAGATCGAAAAATCGGAACTTCTTTAAGCTTCCGATAAGCTGCTCGGCAGAATAAAAAGCTAACATGGGTAAAAGATTTTTAATTAATATCTTTTTAACTAATAACGATATCGGAATATAAATGGTCAAAACGCGCATTGCCATCCAAACTAAACGTGTATACAAAATTTCAACTCATTCAGTTGAAGACATCAGCTCTTCAAAATTGAATTGAAAGATTCCACCCGAACAAATTACATTGCAAGTTAAATAAAAGCTTGTAATTAGCAAAAATTTTCACTTACGGCTTTCTTATGATCCATAAAGATAAGATTAAAGTTCCTGTTTAATGAAATCCAAACTAGATGGTGTAACGTCCATGTTTCGCAAAATTTTCTTTTTAAAATGACTTCACCGCAAGAAAAAGCGCTTGTTGAAGCATGGTTTATGGAATTTGAATCTGCAGCACATATACAACGTAAATTTCGGACTAATTTTAAACAAGATCCACAATTCATAACATGAAAAATTTATGTCAGGTAGCGTGTAGTCAAAAACAAAATCTGTCCAACCCTAGCAGAAGTTGAGATGACGTTACTCGTACAGACTCAATGTGTTGTGCGCGACTTATGGTACGTACATTGAAATTGTGTGCAACAATTCACTGTACTCAAAAGAAAAAACTTTGATATTTTCTTATAGAATAAAAACCGCAAATGAAAATCTTTGTTTTTTGCTTATTTGTAATTAAAATTTGAATGTGTAGACATGATTTCCGGACGCCCAGTATTATAATAATTTCGTAATAGATTTTTCATTCAACGTGAAAGTCTGGAGGTTACATCTCTCTCTCTCTCTCAGAAATGTTAAAACTTTTCGAACTATCAAGCATAATAGAAAGAACAGAAAGCACTTTGAATAACAGTTTTTAAACTATACAATACTTTAAAAAATATTTTAAAAGAAATATATAATTTTTCACTGATTTTCTAGGTTTTTCCCTATTTCTAGTCGTAGAAATGTAAAAAGAGTAGTTTAAAAATAAAAATTCACATACAAAGCAAACGTAATTAACAGAATGTAATTGTTACGCAATTCAGTGAGCATTACATAAATGCACTCACGAACGGGCTGTATTAACATTTGATTTAACAAGATGTGAGTCTGCTTAACGCGTGATCTTACCACAACTTCCTTCATATGCAATCGCTTGTTATACGCGTTTATAAGTCCACCAATCAGGAAGCTCCCTCTCAATCTCTGCGCGTTTATTGGCTACGATTGCTGAACTGTCATAGTCTCATAGTCATAAACTTGTGGCTGGATTTGCCGAGTAGTGAGTCTGGGTCCTGGTGCCGACCAAAATCCGTTACATCTGCCGTGACAAAGTCCTCCAGTTGATGTAGTGAGGAAATATGGAAAGTAAAGCGCCAGAGCTTAGATATCTTCCTCGCCAATTCATTGTGATTCAAATTGATGAGGTTCGACTCCAATAGCCCTTTACTTTTTCCAAATGTGATGTTAGGCGAATTCGCGCTCGTGTGTGTGTGAACCAAAAAAATTAAAATATTTTTTTGTGTTTCTTTTATGTTGAGAAAATGCAAGCCAAGTCAACGATTTTGATTCCCCCCCGTTGATCCTAATTTAATTATTTTGCCTGATTCAACGATTTTTTTCATGAGTGCATAGCATGACGCGCATATTTACTCGAGAAAAACGCTGAAATGGCATAAATTTTTAAGAGACTCGTACAAGCGTACAAGTCTTTCCCTCCCCACCCCACCCCCCTCCATCCTTTACGTTCAAGAGAGGCACGAGCATTTCAGAATGATTTCATTTTGGGGTTACGTCGAATGCAAAAATGGAAATTTCCCCACCTGTCACAAAACCTTGTTCCACAAATAGAAGGTGTGGACACAATCACTTAAGCCTAATGAATGGTTTTTCAATCGATGAGCGTTCGAAATCAGATATCGGGCCATGTTTAATTTGGCTGAGTGCTTCGTTAATGCAAAGTTCATTTTTCTCCATGCGCAAATTTTATGACGTGGCAGATGGTTTTTGTCTTTCCTTCCTTTTTTTTTTTCACTGCATGGTATCGGGGACTGTAAGAGGTCAGATGTTTCCTACAATGCTTTTAAAATCATACCTTTTTGGAACAAGGAATGTAGAGTGTTTTAATTCTGTATTGATTAATGGCGCGTGGTAGATTGTGATTACTTTTTATTTCGAACTGCACATTATTTTGAATTATTACTTATCACGTCCAAGCAAGAGAATCGTTTCTTTAAAGAAATTAACTTCAGAAAGAAATGTTTGCTTCGCGCGAGGTGTTTGAGTGGCCAATGTAGCCAAGTGCTTATGCTCAAGAAGGCGTGGTCGTGATCGGCGTTTGGCGGGTTCGAGTCCAGGTGCCACTGAAGACACGCCGTGTAAAGGAGCCTAATGCAGGTTAAGTCTGTCGAGATCAAAGTCCTCCCTTTGGCTTTGGTGTGGTAGTTTGGAGATGGGGTGCCAGCTCAGGTGTCAACCGAGGTAAAAAAATTACGTCACCTATAGCTCTCGTGTTGATTTAGAGTGCGCGACGTTAATATAACTCCAACATTCTAATTTGAGATTTATTCATTTTTTCGTTTCCAAGGTATAATTCATCCTTTACAAAAAATTCGTCCATATAGCTTCCGTTTAAATAAACATCAAAATAAATACGTGATGAGTGAGTGAGTGAATATTAACGTCGCCCTTATCAGCTACTTGAGGGCTTTTGTTGACGGAACTCGTAATTTTGAGCCATGGTCAAGTGATGAGGGCGACACCTAAGCTGGCTATTGTGAGAAAGTTAATTGCTCTCATAGGGAGAAGGAGTTTCAGCGTGGTTTCCGATCTCCAAAATAAAAAAAAAGGAAAAAGATAGGACACTACTAACTGAAGAGTTTTAAGGTTAAACCTTACAAGAATGATGCCAAATGTTGAAAATTTATTATTAAAGCACCCGGTTCATCCCTCTTAATAAAAGCATTTGTTTGTTGATTAATTATTTTATTTTAACAGTTATTTTATGTATTAATCAAAATCCACTTTAATTAGTTAGCACGTGTATGTGTGTTTCTCAAGTTTTAAACACTATTCTTCTTCACAGAAAGACTTAAACTTCCAGCTCTTTATTAGCTATTAAAAAGGCATTTAAGTTGATAAATTTGTAAAAATTCCACATTAGTAAACCAGGGGTCTACCTAAAACCGAAAAGCATGACAAGTGGTCTATGAGACAAAAAGTTAAAGAACCTCTGATCTAAAGATTATGAATTCTTATGTCCAAGTGAAAGTTTGCTGTCACACACATTCAGTACAGTTACATTCATTACATTCAGTTTAACACCTTCAGAAGCTAAATCATTCGTCATGATTTAAATGCATTCGATTTCCAATAATTTTAAACACCAAATTTATTTTCTGAGGAAAAAAGTTCATTTTCCTTGCTTGCTTATTTAATAAATTGTCAGTTTTTCCAACGAAATTACGACTACAGTGTGTGGATAGTGCATTAAACTCTCACCATAAATTTAGCTTTTATAACCTTTCGAAAGTTAAAAAAAAGATAAGGGACGAAATTGTTTAGTCATTTTTCATCAGCGAAGGTAGTGAACTGTCATTAGCCTCGTTGCCACAAAACAAAAAAAATTCTTCCCGAAAATTGATATTTTTTTTTACTATCCATCTTCAAAGATACAATTTGAAAATGAAGAATACCCCCGTCATAAGAGTAATTGAATTTTTTTTTATTTTCCTTCAATGTAACTTATTACTGAAATCAAATTTCGTTCTTTTCTTTCTTCCAGACGATAATTCGTTTATTGACTGAGGGAAAACACCTTAGTAATGATTTCTGAATTTCCCCCCGGTCCATTTTTAGGGTTTTACAAAACATATGTGATGTAGCATAGGTGTGGTGGCATTTAGAGCATTGGTTGGTAACTCTGTTCATTTTTCGGAATTTTTCGCAAGTCTACGAAGTATGAAGCCACACCTACGAAATACCACAGATTTTTTCCATCTTTGAAACGTTTCGAATGAAATTATTGAGGTGGTTCACATCTCCACTAAAAGCCGTATCAGACGTACAATTTTGATGCAACTTTTTGGATCAATTTTTCGTCCTATCTGAGGGTGAAGGATTGCCGTAAGCAAAACGACGTGCTCTGACGTCAGCCATGCTCTATCTCCACATTGAAAAGTACTCGCCGATTTTTCTGCTTCGGCAAACGAACATCCAAAATTATTTCTTTTATTTCGCTCGCGCTTTTGCTGATGGGCGTAAACAGAATTAGAGCACTGTTCTATTTAAAATATTATACGCCGTTAAAATATTATACACCATTAAAATATTATACGCCATATCTGATGCGTTTGATGAAATCGAAGTCGCCATCTTGTGTATGACTTAAAGCGCCGAAGAACCCCATTGACTGGAATTTCAAGTAACTTTTATTTGGAACAACTTTTTGAGCTCACTAGCGAGAAGTTTTTCGAAAACTGTTGCTATGGCAACTGAGTAAAAATTGCAATTGGACGAAAAATTGCTCGTAACGTGTACGTGTGAAACGGCCTTAATGACTTAGAAAAAAATTTCACATTTGTAGAATTCATTCGAGAGAATATCTTTAATGCAAACTATTTTTAAATAAGCGCTATCCAACCGAGATATTAACAATTCCGAGGTGTAGCTACTGCCGTATCAGCAGTATCATTAATACGGGGCCCCCAATCTAAAGAAGCCCCGACACGCGTAAGTAAAAAGTTGCAACATATTATCAATAAATAGTCTTATTAACAGAGTTGCCTTTTACGTTTATAAAATTGTTTGTCACTTCCTTCAAACGGTTAAAGTTTTTCCTTGAGAGTTATATATCTTAATATGTCATCTTTTCCACTATTAGAATGAGTGAGTGAGTGAATATTAACGTTACACTGTTCAGCTACCCAAGGGCTTTTTGGCGACGGACCGCGTAATTTTGAACCATGGTCAATTGACGTGGACGACACCTGAGCTCGCACCCCCCTCTCCTAACTGCCACACCAACGAGAGAACGTTTCAGCCCTCGACAGGTTTAGCATGCATCGCTGCCCTACACAACGGATCTTTAGTGGTATTGGGCTCGAACTCGTGACAAAGCCAGCCACGATCCGATACCTAGACCACTCGGCTACCGCAGCCACCCGACTATTAGAAATCTTTAAGAGAAAATATCGTTTTACTCAATATATATATATATATATATATATATATATATATATATAATTAGAAAACAAGAAGTGGTATATACTCGGAAAGGCGTTTAAAAAAGTTCCTATTCAAAGCGGATCGAAGAAAAACCGTTTGAAGTAAAATACAGAAAACACATTTAGAATGGAAAAGAGTGCTGTTTGTTTGTAAATGATATCTCTTTGTCTGTTGATTGATTGATTGTAGATTTTTTTGTTAAAAAGCAAGCCTTTCTCCACATCAGTGAAATGACATAACGAAAGAAATTAAAGAATTATTTGCTTATTTGTGGAATTATTTAGAAGAGTAATTGCTAAAATATTACGCGGTTCTTTCATTTAACATTGTACCGACAACTGTGAGAATACAACACTTCCTACGAGCCGAAACCTCGAGTGCAATTCGAGGTGTAAGAAGCCATCGCCCCCATATGAGTGAGTGAATATTAACGTCGAATTGTTTCTACGAGGGCTTTTGGCGATGGACCTCATAATTTTGAACCATGGTCAAGTGACGAGGACGACACCAGAGCTGGCACCACTCTCCTAACTACTACACCAACGGGAGGACGTTTGAGCTCTTGACAGATTTAACGTACATCACTCCCCTGCACGGCAGGTCTTTAGTGGTACTGAGCTCAAACTCGTGACAAGCCAGCCACGATCCGATACCTTGACCACTAGGCTACCTCGGCCACCAATCAATTGACGAGAAACATACCTTAGCTGGCGCTTTACTTTCCAAAATTCCTCACCACACCAACGGGAGGACTTTGTCACGGCTGATTTAGCGAGCATCATACCTTATACGCGACGGATTTTTAGCGGCACCATGACTCGGACCCACTACTTGGCAAAACCAGCCACAGGTTCGAGACTATGACAGCTCGGCAACTGCGCCAATAAACGCGCGTAACAAGTGATTGCATATGAAGAAAACTGTGGTAAAACCACGCGTCAAGCAGACTCACATCTTGTTAAATCACATGTTAATACAGCCCGTTCATGAGTGTATTTATATATTCACTGAGTTAGCAACCCCTCTCCTAACTACCACACCCGCAACACACCACACTAACGGGAGGACATTTGAGCTCTTGACAAATTTAACGTGCATCACTCCCCTGCACGGCGGGTCTTTAATGGTACTGGGCTCGAACTTGTGACAAGCCAGCAACGATCCAATACCTTGACCACTAGGCTACCAATCAATTCACGAGGAGCATACCTTAGGTGGCGCTTAACTTTCCGAAATTCCTCACCACATCAATGGTTTTGATTGATTGATTGAATATTAATGTCGCACTGTTCAGCTACACGAGGGCTTTTGGCGACGGACCACGTAATTTTGAACCATGATCAAGTGACGTGGACGACACCTGAGCTGGCACCTCCCCCCTCTCCTAACTCCCACACCACACCATCGGGAGGACGTTTCAGCTCTAGACAGATTTAACGTGCATCGCTGCCCTACACGGCGGGTCTTTACTGGTACTGGGCTCGAACTACCACATCAACGGGAGGACTTTGTCACGGCTGATTTAGCAAGCATCATGCCTTATACGCGACGGATTTTTGACGGCACCAGGACTCGGACCCTCTACTTGGCGAATCCAAACACAGGTTCGAGACTGTGACGGCACGGCAACTGCGCCAATAAACGCGCGTAACAAGCGATTAGATATGAAGGAAACTGCTAAAACCACGCGTCAAGCAGACTCACATCTTGTCTATCACATGTTAATACAGCCCGTTCATGAGTGTATTTATATAAAGCTCACTGAGCTGGCACTCCCTCTCTTAACTACCACACCGCACTAACGGGATGACGTTTGAGTTCTTGACAGATTTAACGTGCATCGCTTCCCTACATGGCGGGTCTTTAGTGGTAATGGGCTTGAACTCATAACATGCCTTGCCATGCTCCGATACCCTACCATCGCCTCCAAGAGAGAGCAGTGGATATTAACAGTCGCTACTCGAGGGTTTTCCCAACTGAGTGGAAACACAATCCGATTTGAAACACTGGACATAATGGGTGTGTTTGCCTCCTTTTTTTAATAGCATATTCTGTTGAACTGTCTTGGTCACTAATTCAGTGCTTCTCAAACTTTCACTATTAACGACCCAATATCCAATCACAATTTTCATCCTGCCCCACTCCCCACTAGAATGTACTGAATTCAGTAATACTACATTTTGACACTAAAGCTACAGCACGGCATTAACGTCTTAAGCACCACCGACGTAGATAAACCTCTCGCTCAACCAAAGCGATAATAGAACCCCGGACATACATATACGTCTTTCTGAAGTACGATCCTTTCTGTGCACTGCTTTCCATACAGTTATTCCGAAGGCTTTAGTATGCAATAAAAAGACCTTGACAGTGTTTACGAAAGATTTACTTATTTCAGAGGGAGGATTTCTTTAATTCTTCTTCTCTCCCCCCACCCATGCGCGGAAAAGGGTGGCAATGGGGAGCGAGTCCCGTAACTTTTAATCGGCAGTTAAGGAATTAATTATAAACCGTACAAATTACTAAGATCAATATTATTTTGGGGTATAATTTTTATACGACAGGCCCGTGGTGTCACCGGTAACTATTTAACTTGTTTGTAACTTAGTATTATTAAGGTATCCGACTATGTTCGGAACCGTGATTTGCAAAAGCGTATAAATGGATAATATTTAGTGTCACTTAGATTAGAAAATGTATATAAAATTGTTTTAAGAATAGTATTACAATAAAAAATTATTTAAGTACAATATTTTGATAAAAAAAACGAACATAGAATGACCCATTTTCAAAATATTCTCCTTTTGTGAAAAATGTTTCTATTATAATAATACTTTGCCTGTATATAGCTCTGAACTCTGTACAGAGGCTCAACTAGAATTTTTGAAATATATAACTTAGAAGTGGGTTTATCCGTGTTATACGACTGATTGATTGATTGATTGATTTAATATTAACGTCGCACTGTTCAGCTACACGAGGGATTTTGGCGACGGACCACGTAATTTTGAACCATGGTCATGGTGGACGA
This sequence comes from Trichonephila clavipes, assembly GCA_019973935.1. Classification (NCBI taxonomy): domain Eukaryota; kingdom Metazoa; phylum Arthropoda; class Arachnida; order Araneae; family Nephilidae; genus Trichonephila; species Trichonephila clavipes. The sequence goes on along the minus strand of BMAU01020861.1, from coordinate 1,169,113 downwards.
CACCTGAGCTGGCACCCCCTCTCCTAACTACCACACCACACCAACGGGAGGACGTTTCAGCTCTCGACAGATTTAACGTGCATCGCTGCCCTACACGGCGGGTCTTTAGTGGTACTGGGATCGAACTCGTGACCAGGCAAGCCACGATCCCCGATACCTATACCACTCGGCTACCGCGGCCACCCGTGTTATACGACAACAGAAGGGAGAAAATTTAAGAAAAAAAAATCCGATAATTATTTCCATCTAAAAATGTGAATTTTTAAAAAATCACAGTTGAGCCTCTATAGAGAGGTCTGAGCTATATACAGGCAAAATATTATTATAATAGAACCCTTTTTCACAAAAAGGAGAACATTTGGAAAAAATATTCAAATATAATATTTTTGCCAAAATATTTACTTAAATAAAAATCTTTTGTCAAAATGTCCTTAAAACAGTTTTATGCGTGTATTCTAATCTGAGTGACACTAAATATCATGAAAATTATCCATTTATGCGCTTTTTTAAAATCACGGTTCCGAACTTAGTCGGATACCTTAAATTATATTTGTAAGTGTATTATATCAGTGTAAAGGCGTTTTTAATTTTTTATTATGTCAGAATGTATTTTGTTTGATTACTTTCCATAAATTAATAATTTTTCCCAAATAACCTTTTATTTTCGACTTTTCAATATGCTCGCGACCCCCTCGCAGTTATCACCCCCCCCATAGGGGCGCCCCCAGTTTGAGAAACGCTGCAATAATTTGATAACTTAAGTTACAATTGTAACAAACTGTAGTTAATAGCTGTGGATGGAATAAAACAATTAGTTAATTTCCAAGCTCTCGCGCTACCCATCAATTTTCACAAACGTCATAGTGTACTGTGAAAGTTTGGAGAGTCGACTAATTTGCCCTAATACAAAATGACTCGATCGTCGATAACTTTTTTTCCCCCGAATGAGGCTGTATTTTAGCAACTTAGCCTTTGCAGACAACGCAAATCCTCAAACGTGAGAGCCATTTATGTCATGGTGGCATTATCTAGTGGCTGCCTCGTCACCAAATTTAGACGCTTGAATTAATTTTTAATTCCAGCTCTCATCGGATGCTAAATATTGTCGCCAATTAATTTTATCGAGAGTACCAGAGCCAAATTGATACTCATTGTATCTTTTACATGCCACATAATCGTATGACAAGCGTACCTACAATGTTCGCATTCAGAAAATAGATCGACTCCAGCCAGGGTCGAACCTTGAACCTTAGACTTACGAAGAGGGCACACTACCTCTAAGACACCGGAGCCGGCTAATGTAACTCGTCAAGGTATAATGTTAATAATCAATGACTGAATTATCTCTCAATATTATGTGTTTACTTATGCTACCTGTTCAACAAAGGCCAGATCAAGGCCCCCGAAGTTCATAATGGCAAAGGGCTAAATGAGGCCTGTCGTTAGTCGTAGATTTGAGCACCGTACATGTGACATTACGATTTTGCTCGGTTCCACCCCAATTTTGAGGGAGAACACCCTGGGGATTGTCAGAAGCCTCGCACTTCTCTTCCCCTTCTCCAATCTCACGAGTGGACTTACGGCTCGACGGCTATTTAGAGTACCCCCATGCCGCGAAGGCACTGTACATTTACAAACATCCATGTCATCTCCGGGATTCGAACCCAGGCCCAACGGCACATCAGTCAACGCCGTTAACCACTATACCGGATGGGCGACACTTCTCAATGTAACACAGGAAAAAAAAAAAAAAAAAAACAATACGCGATAGTTAAAAATTGTTTTGCCACCTCGATAGCCGAATGGTAGCATCAAGCGCATAGCCGACGATTCAGTAGAGCGCTTATTCTCAATAAAACTGCGCCGCGTAGATGATCTAATGTGTGTAAAATACGTCACACAGTTGCCTTTTTTTTTTTTAACGTCGCATTTTTAAGTAGTGCGAGTTAAACAGGTGACGGGCTCATTTTAAATCATCTGGTTTGAGAGTTTGGAGAGTGGGGTATCTGGAGAACGTGGACTTAAAACCTTGACAGATTCAGCCTCAAATATTTATATGTAATTTTAACACACACACATTTGATTTTTAGAAAAGTTCCTGACTATGATTGTGTGGTTTTTAAGTATGCCAAGCTATGTGATCTTTTTGTTGAACCTTATTTTCATATTTTGAAATCATTTTCTCTACAAGGCGGGTTTTAAAGGGTACCACAACTAGTCAGAAACAATGTAGGTCACGAGTTCGCGACTCTTAAATCACTAGACTACCGCGGCCATTAAATTCGATGGAAGTTCTCGCGCTAATGCAATGTGGAATTTCGGAAAGTGGAGAGCCTACTCAAAAGTATTGTGACAATTGTACAAAAATAATGACACATATTTGCGTGATTACAGATCTTTGTGTATATCGGACAGAAATAATTCTCGGAGAAACGTTCAGAAATAATCCTCGGAGAAACGTTGTAACGTTTTCCCGTCTCACAGCTACAAGATCGGCTTTGCTATGCAGATAATATTCGCAGTTCATATCCACACGTGCAACCCCTAAAATATTGCAGGATCCTTTCATCTGACATCACACCCTCAACCGATGGTGATGAGAACAGCTGCACTCCACCTGCGAGCCGAACCTCCATCGAAATTCGAGGTGTAAAAAGGGATCGAATGGAACACCCGAAAAGAGATGTGTTTTGTACGCCTTCCTTCATCATCAATAAAATATTCTGTTTTATTAAAATACTTAATAGCTTGAGTGTAGCTATAACTGTAAATATTGTAATTAAAAGCTGTAAACGTAATAAGTCAATAATTTAATTCCGTAAGTCTCATGCTAACCATACATTTTCCCAATTCGCCACAACATTCAAAAAGTAAATAAAGGTTTTTATATAAGCCATTCTCCTGTCTCTTTCTTTATTATCACTTATTTCCTCCTTATTTTGATTTTTCAAATCTTACTATTAGCTCACTCTCTATATATTTATCTTGGTGGAATTTTCAATCGTTAATAAAATACATTTTGAAGTGCTCAATTGAGCTAAAATTTTACATAAATGATTATTTTGGATGACAATACAATAATTTATAATTAATAATAATTAATTGATTAAAACTAATTATTTAAAGAATTACAAATACAGCCACGTTGGCATCATTTTTGGCGACTTAGCGACCCTTTTGGAGGCTTGTGTCAGAACTTGAAAAGGTTTTTTTCTCACGTTTTAAAGCATTCAGTTGAACTGAAATTTTATATACACGATTGTTTTCGATGACAATACGATACTTTAACCCTTTATCTACCACATTATGTTTTACTGCAGCTTTTTATACATTTTTTTTTGGATCACTATATTGAAAATTAAGGGGATATACATAAACAAATTACTCAACTTTTAGAAATTTAATCCGTTAGAGCTAATTAATTAATTAAAGATATTTCACTGTAAAATTAATTACATACACTGTACACTTAAAATAAAGAGTCAAATCGTTTTCTACAGGTCCTCAATGACAAACAAAACAAATAAGACACTTAAATTTTGACATTAAATAATTTTTCAGGACAAAAATGATAATCTTTGCAATCCGCTGGAAACACAATTTCTGCTATAAAACTATTTGCCTTCCCTGCTAAAATACTCATCATAGAATCTATGCTGCCATATATCTTAGAAGAGTGGATTTCAAAGAATATTCCTGCTAAGTATTGTCAGAATATTCGTAAAATTGGTTATTCTATGTAATTTTAAAGTGAGTGGTACTTATAAGTAAAGGGTTAATAATTAAAAGAAATTAATTACCACTTAATGTTGTTATTCTGTCATATGTATATACATATTTACATTAATTGCAACTATTTAATAAAAAGTAGCTAAAATATATATATATATAAAATCTTTTGTTTATTAAAGTAGAAATTGACTTAAAATTTTTTTTTTATATTACTTGTATTTAGTCAATACAAAAATCAAGCCATTTTGTAAACCTAACAATCCCCTTTCCCTTCTTTTTTTTTGTTTCTACAAGTATCGATACAAAATGCAGAAGAAATGCATAAAAAATTTTCATTCGTGCACAAAACAACAATGCCAATCTGAGATTTTTTTTGGATATACTTCTCAGTTAGCTGGATGTAAATATCAAAAGGAAAAAAATAGTGTTCTGCTGTCACAGCACTTAGATGATATGGAGTGGTGTACATGTGTACAACGTTGTCACTCCTCAAGCAAGGATGTCAGTCTCCTAAAGTGATCGATTTCGATGATGTTTGCAATATGATGGCGCCTTACCAGATTCTCTGCAAATTGAAAATTCATCAAAAGTCATTATGAGAGCTGAATCACATTGAAGAGGACACAGAGGCAATCTTACTCTATTTAAGATTAGTTTTCACAGCTCTCTTGTGAAACTATGCAAGGGAGCACATACACCACTGGTAGCTGTCTATACATGGTTTGTCTCCATACCATTGTTCTGGACACAACAGTGAAGTCTTGAGACAGCTGTGTAGCAGTCATACCTCTGTGGAACTGTGTATTTAAAGCCTCAGTCATCCTCCATAGATGTTTTGGTGTGACCTTCAGTCCTCTTAGTAATTTTTTTAAATGCCTATAACTATTGCCATAATTTGGAGCATAATAGTATATTTGCAGCCGATGAGCAAATACTGTACCTGTAACCGCCTAACTAGCCTATCAATGGGTTATTATAATTCAATGCATAAGTGATCCCGCGTCATAATTTTAATAGCAATATTTGCAGCTGGTGTTTTCTTTGAAAAATATGGAGTCCCATACAAAAGTTGGGCAATATTAGTATACTTCCAGTTTTTAACACAGATTTTCATTAGATTTCATCATTTTTTTAAAAAAAAAGATTCTCTACATTTAAACTGACACTAGACATGCATAATTGAAATCCTTTCCTAAATTACATTACATAATATCACTTTTTAAAATAATAGTGGAAGGCATACCCCTGTGGAACTCTGCATTTAAAGCCTCAGTGATCCTTCATAGATTAAAAAAAAAAAGTATTTGCAACTAATTGTAGACACTACTGCATATAAAACTAAATATAAAAGTTATTAGATAACAAAAAAAAATATATATATATATAACAATCCCCCACTTAACAAGAGATATAAGTAGAGTAATACTAAAAACAGGAATAATTTAATTACAAAATTCATTTTTCCCTATTTTTTTATCTTCATAATTGATATTGTGCCCATAAAAGGATTTTCAGATCTTTAAAACATCCAACTTAAGCAACAATATATGGATAACATGATGCAATATTATACTTCAAAACAATTCAATATGAGTCTAATATTCATAACCTCTATATTTCAGATTATTAAGATAGTGAATGCATTTGGTAATAAGAAAATTTTCATTGAATTGGATCAGCATATGTAATTCAGATTTAAAAAGTCAATTTTGAGAATAAAACATTAGTAGATTTCTAACATTTTTTAGACTTTGGTATATTTACGATTCTCAATATTGTTTTGCAAAATATATTTACCATGAAAGCCATACTGTAAATGAGTATCTTTTTAGAGCTATTCATAAGAATAAAAAATTAATATTAAACCTCTATAACTGTAATATAAAAAAAATTCAAATTTTTTAAAAAAAATTCTAGTGATTTAGGAACATTTAGAGCAATATCAACATGTCATAAGGATTTTAAATGAAATACATATTGTTGTATATGTGTGTCTGACAACACTTTCTCACCACCAATGACTGACACTTATGTTTCCTGCATGTGCATGGAACCAAATGTTTTAGTTCTGTAGTTATAAAAAAAGATTTCGAATTAAATGTGAGTATTAACTTTAGGTTTATTTAAATATATTTTAGATTTTTGTTAACTTGATGTTCTGTGTGTTCATATAATGATTGTGTTATATATATATATGTGTCACATTAAGGTGTTAAAATGAAAATATATGCTATTCTACTTATTATGAGAACCATTTTCTGAATGAAGAAATGTTTACAGTAAAATGGCTATCTTTCCTGATTCTTGACATTCTCTAAAAGAGAAGATTACAATTTTTCTTTTCTAAATCTATAAGAATTTATAAAGCCTTTTTGATTTAGCATAAATTTTGATTTTTTTGCTAAACAAATGGCTAGTAATATCATTTAATTTTAAAAGACAACTCAAGATTTCAAAACTTCTTATATGGTAGAGAATCAACCACAACAGCCAGATTCAAACAATAAACATGCTAACACAAATAGTTTTTTTTGTGCTGTTTGAAAAATATCACATCTTAAAAAAAAAAAAGCATTTTTCTTGTTTAGTACATAAAAGGATTTACTCATTTTACTATTATCTACATTATTTACCATGATTTTAAGTCAAGTCAAGCATAAGTTTAAAGCTGTGAAAAAGATGGATGTTAAAGCTTATATTCGCAGATGCAGCGATATGAAAATGCATGCAATTAACACTGATAGTATGAAAACAAATGAAAATTTATTTTCTGATGAAGAATAAAAATATCAGTAAAACATGACAATTCAAATAGATGGTCTTTTTTTTCACTTTTTCTCTTTTAAAAAATCGTAACAATTCGTTGTCTTACTTTGTATAATATACAGGTACATTCAGGGTCAAATATACAAAAACAAAATTTGAATTTATACTATTGGAGCTGCACAACACATCTGCCAATAGATACCATCGCTCAAAGTCTCAATCTACTACCAAAGATAACATTTGCAATGACATTTCACTTCTATATAATGCCAAGCAAGGATGTTGTAGCATTACTAAATTTACTATGCCTCTTATTCTATACAATGGATTTAGATTTTTTTAAAAAATGAGAATCCAATTTGCATCTTAGTAGTTAAAACAATTCTATCCATCATGCAAGGCAGTAAGTCCCTTGAAACAGATTTAATTTAAGTACTTAAAATTTAATTGACTAAAACATGAATAAAAAAAAAAGGTTTATTTGGATGCAAAATTAAGAAATGCGATTTAATATGAATAACACAATAGTATGAAAAGAATATTTAAACAAAAATAATCCATTATTTTAATTTTTATTCAAGAAATCTATTGAAATATCACTTGAATAAAAATATATAATTTCTGATACAGATGAAAGCTGACAATCTGAGAAGTTTTTAGCTAATTATCTTGTTAAATTTATATAGGTCAGTATACAAATCACTCTAAGGATAAACAAAAGCATAGCATCCAAAAGATATTTCATATTCATCTTAATTATTTAATACATACAAAGAGAAAACTCATAACATCTATAAATAAAACACATTAAGGGAATAAATTCTTTAAAAGCGTGTGCATGTCACTTATCAGTACAACTTTAAAAATATTTAAACAGATAGTTCATATTTTTAAAAAGAAAAATATATACATATGCGAACATATGGAAATTTCTATTCATCTTTCAAGAATCTGTTGTAAACATTTTTAATAAGGGTAAAAAGACATAAATGTACGATACTTCAAACAGTTTAATTCATTCAAAAGGGAAAAAAAGAATGAAAGAAAAACACACGCAAATTCATTATGCTCTAGCAAATATAAGAGAAAAAATTACTGTAAGGCATTCAATTGTCACGATGATAAGTGAACAAACACATTAAGGAAGGAATGCATTATAGTCCAGAGTCCACATTGCTCTTCTGCGCACACACAAAAACACACTCTATTGAAATCAGTATAAAATGTCATAGTGTCCTGGGCGATACAACAGGTGGATTCTGGGGGTCTTGTCCTCAGGAAAGTCATGGTTGTTGATGTGACCTCCTTCTCCCCTGTCCATGTACTGAACCCGAACTCCGACCCCCAGTGCAAGAGTCAAGGCAATGACATGGATGTGATCACTTTCTTTGTACATGGGTTCCACTTCCTGGAAGAGAAAATTGAAATATTTTATAATAAATAATTATGTTGGTATTAAATGCAGAAAACATCCTCATAACAAATTCATTGCCATTTATAAGAATACTTGCAGTTTACAGAGTTTAGTTGCCATCTACAAGATACAGTCGACTCGATAATTCAAAGTTGAAGGAATCAATGAAAAACTTAATTATCAAGAGGGTAGGAAAAAACTCCCAAAATACACAAAAAGGTATTTTTTTCTAACACATTTAAATTTGAAACTATGTAATAAAACAACAATTGTTCATATGTATAAATTTATTTTAAGGTATCTTTAAAAAGTACATATTACAGTATAAATATTAAACAGAAGTTAAAAGTCCTGTATTAAAAGAATACATATTATACATAATTTTTTTTATGAAAAAATCTGTTATCTTTTGTTTTATGGCATTCAATCTAACTTAGTCAATAGATTTTTCTAGAATAAATCATGCTTGAAAAACACCCACATCAACATGACTTTGAAGGGAAAAGTTGTGTAATTTGTTTAGTAACACTTTAGTTTCTGTCAAGTGTTATTGGAGTCAATTTTGATGGTCATCAAAGGGGCTACATTACAGGGGAGACAAGCAGAACTAGTACAACAAAACATGTAAGTTCCAACCTGTTTGCTACAGAACTCTGCATGATAGTGAGTGTTTGAATTGTCGAGAGTTTTATTAGATCACTTTGACTTATCTCATGCCGGCCACAGATTTTACTTCAAAATATTGAGTGTACCAAAAGATGTTGCTTTAGTTCAAAATATCAAGTTTTTCTAGGGGCTGAGCATACACTTCTAATTAGTGAGAGGTTCGTATTATCGAAGGTTTGAATTAGCAACGGTCTACTGTAATTCATTATTGATTGTACTAATTAAATCTTATGAATGAGTATTGCATTGGGAATTTTATGCAAACTTTAGGCATTTAGCATGAAGAAGGGTAGTACATTTAAATAAATCATCATGCTTTATTAATAATACTGGCAGAGCATTAAAATAGATCATTTATTTCTCGACACATATGTGATAACTAAATATGTGTGTATATTTGAAATTTAAAATCACATCTATTCCCAAGATATTTTGGAAGACACAACAAATAAAAGATATATTAATTACAATAGGTTGAAGTTAGAATAACTATAATAAAACAATATTATTTGTGATGTTTCTTGATAGTTTTTAACAAAAAGTGCTAGTTTTTTCTTTTTTTTTAACCCAGGTTTTGTGATGTTAACCCAGGTTATGAGTAAAAATGTTTATAATTCTAAAGAGCTGGAAAAGAAAAGCCATTTTAAAAATATATATAAATAGTGGAGAGTTTTATAACAGGTGACAATTGAAAATCTGTTTGCAAAAACTCTGGTGTGAATGAGAGAGTGAATATTAACGTCGCCCTACTCAGCTACATGAGGGGTATTGGTGACGAACCTCGTAATTTTTTTAACATGGGCCAAGTGATAAGGATGACACCTGAGCTGGCACCTCCTCTTATTAACTTCCACACTGACAGGAGGATGTTTGAGCTTTCACAGATTTAATGTGCATCAATAAAAAGAAAACATTTAATAGTTTACAGATAAAATAAATTAATAACAGTCCCAATTTTCATGCAACATCAATGCAATACATTTCCCCTTGTTATTAACATCTGAAATACAATACTATAAAGACATTTCCCTTCACTTAAAGGGCACAAATATTTCACAACAACAACAAAAAAAAGATTAACTTACTTGGTGACAAAATTCTTTAACTGTTCGTTCTCCTTCAATGAAATTGCTAAAAAATGCTTCTTCTTTTTGTAGATAACCTGAAGTGATCAATCTAATAGAGTAGAAAAGGAAAAGAATAACTTTACATTTAAGTAGCTCAATAAATAGGAAGAGATTTTCTGAAATATTTTTTAAAATAACCATAGTTATGTAAATAAATGTTGCTTATTTGTTTTGTATCCAGCACAAACTATTTGTGACAAAAACACTTTGCCAAATGTTGCGATTTACAGCCAAATGTGGAAAATCATTAGGTGCAAGTTAAAACACAATTTTGTTAGCACATGTTCAAAAGTAATATCCTTTTTTTGTAGGTTGTACTGTTCTTGTGTATACTTAAACATGATTTTGATTGCACATGCTCAAAAATAAAATGTTTACAATTTGTAATATTTTTCTTTTATTTTATTGTGAAAAATAATTAAAATTCTGTACCCAATTTTCTACAGAAGAAAATGAAGTGAAGTGTTGCTAAAATTATGGTCTAATACACAAGCATCCAAAAGACTACAGGGTTTAGCAAAATGGCCAAATAAGAAACATAACAAAACTGCATGACAGCATTCAGATTTGTAGCAGCATTTACAAAAACATTCATTTGTTACTTCTGAATGCAATTACCATGTTTGGCCTGAGTAAATTTTTTTTATTAGATCTTTCACCATACTTCATTTTTCTCAATCTAACTGTTGATTGACTAATACAGAAGCAGCATGTTCAGGAATTTGTTTTTGCTCATATGCAAATGACATATGGCAATATGTTTTGGTTTGGCCAAATAGGTCAATGATATAATAATATATATCTAAGTACTTAAACTGGTATTTTCCCACCATAAGATTTTAAAGTCACATTAGATTTAATCTACAGGAACTTTTAATATTTAACAGTTTTTGATAAAATCAGAACTTAACTCTGCACAAGCCATATGAAGTCATCTTAATAACAATTTAAATTCAATTTTTAAAGTGCCAAACATTTTAGTAAGGCAGCTGATATTTTTAACAATAGTATTTATTCACTTAAACAAATTTTATGCAATAATAAACTAAAATTTCTAGCAATAAATTTGAAGTACTTATAGTTGCAAATAAAATAGTTGCAAATTAAAAAGAAAGGTAGAAAGAAAACATGTTAAAAATCTCTAATAATTTCAAATTTAAGTTACAATTTTTAGAACAATTTATATAAAAAATATCATAGTTAAGAATTGTGAACTAATCTCATGTGACTTTATTTATCGGAGCATATAATTTTATTATATTTGTTAATTTAATGTAAAATCAATTGCAACAACTACATTAATCACAAAAAATTTTTGTTCTATAATAAAAAGAACTTCATAGTGAGATGCTGTAATAAAAAAATTATTCTAGTGTCAGGAAGAATGCTTATTTTCCTCATTTATTCTTGTAAATTGTTTAAGTGAATACAACCATTATATTTATATAATCAATAAAATATACAATCACTAACTGCAGATTACCCCTTTGTTTTTAAAACTGAAATAAATATTGTTATTAGACTAAAATATTAAGTCTGGCACATTATTAAATTGTACAATAAAAAATGGTTTAATTTAAATTCTCAGCAAAAAATGTTTTAAAAAATTAATATTACATGACACAAACAAAAATAAGTAAATATTCAGTACCTCATATAAACAACTATATAATCAGAACTTCCTTGGTCATTAAAAATTGCAAGTAAGTCTTCCACAGTCATTTCTTGTTCTATTTTCCCAAGAACATCCATAAACTATTTTTAAAAAAAAAAGTAATAAAATATTGTAAAATTTTTGAATACAACCATTAAGTGAAGGAAAAAAAATCACAACTACAAGTATACAAAGCTAAACATGGCTCCTTTGATTATTGTAATAGTAAAACTATTCAGAGAAAAGATTACCTCTAAAACGAACCTTTAAAATCTTAATGAAATTTCAAGATTAACAGTGAAATAAATACATGAAAATCTGAAATATTTACGAAACAAAAAGTATACTGAATCAAGAGTTAAGGATTCGCAAGCTACAGATCACATGCACAGTTTTCTTGTGTTTTACATTTGAAACCATGTGTTAAATCATTTGAATATATTTTAATTTCTTTGAAACCAAGGGACAAGTAACATCTTCCATTTTCAAAGAAAATTTCTCCTTCCAAAGAGTTCAGGGTTGCAAGCTGCAACAGCATTGTCAGCTAATATTTATATTGGAGGTTGAAATACACAGTCAGGTCAAAAATATAGTTACCGCTTTGATTATTTCAGCCACAGGTTTCCCAGGATACAAAAAGTACAAAGACAATTACTCGGGAACCAGATATCCCAGATTCCCAGGGGGAAAAAACTAACCACATTGATGCCATGAAATTCACAACTATGGGACTCAAACAAATTGGAATTTGACAAAAATTTAGAGCACATTTTCCTGATTTCAAATGCTTGCTTGGCATCTGAATGCTCAGCAGAAGCTAGTCAACAGATACAAATATGATTGTAGTGTATTTGCTATTCTTAAGTGTTACTCAATATTAATTATCCTGCTTGAAATAATTTAATTTATAATCATCTTTATAATATAAGATAAAGTAGAAATAAAAGATTTCCCAAATATATTTAACAAAAGGATTGTAGGTAAATTTATGTGATATTTTAGGTAACAATAAATAAAAATAAATAAATATGCATACTTCTAATTGAAGAACTTTTTGGTAAATACTTATAAATAAAACAATGCTAATTCCTAAATGCTTGAACATCATGACTATGTAAGATTTATTATATATTGCACTTCTATACATTTTTTTATATATTTCTGTTGTTTCACATCATTATTACTAATACTTAAATGAAAAAATTCATTTTGTAAAAAATAAATATTTTTCATATTTTGTACCTCAAATTCCATTCATTGAGAAATAAGCAAGGAGAGAAGAAAGAGTGGGGTAAAATATTTCACTGCTCCAGACATTTTAAAAATGGTAAAAAACTTGACACAGGAAAAAAAAATTGTATCAAATAATTACAAAAAAAAAAAAAAAACTTTTCATTTTCTGTAGTAACAAGTGTAATAAAATTTTTAGGTTTAAAATTCAAGAAATAACCTCATTGCAAAAGTAGAAAAATCTATTTAAAACTTTAGAAAATAATAATCACTTAGGAAACTTTTATCAATGGATAATTTCATTACAAAGTGCAAAATCAAGGGGAAAATGTCCAATATAAGGATGTATTAAAATGTCCTTTTTAGTAAGATTGCTCTGATTGCACAGGTTACATTAACAGAGTGGGTACTTTATTTAGCAATAAAAATCAACTTTAAGGGGACACAGTACTATTCAATCGACGAAAATCGGTCAAAAAATCAAATTTAATTTTTTAGCCTAAATTATTCTTCATATACTTTTCTAAAACATCACAAAATTTGAAAGCTCTGAACTTGAAAAGCGCAGAATTATGATAGCTTTTACGTTCGTGTTTATTCACATCTCTATGGCAAATCAAAACTTTAAACTGACTTATCTCAGTAAGATAAAATAACTTGTTTGTCTTCATTTAAAATGCTACGTTTTTTTTTTCTATTGTGCCTAATGCTTTGAATTTTTTTTTTACATATTTCTAATAGTACATGTAACAAAAGTTTGTATGCATTTTTGAACAAAAGCAATATTTATTTTTTTAAAAATAATTGAACTCAGAATCTAAATTTTTAAGGAATTTTCAATAAACATTCATAAAAAGAAGTATTGTATGAATACCAATCACGTCAATGCAAAACCCATACCAACTTTTATTATACATAGTTTGATGTACTTGTAAATCAAATTTCATGCATGTACGTAAATTTTTATATGAGTAGCATTTTAAAACCACTTCACAAATTTCAAGATTTTTCCTTAAAACATTTCATGGCTAGCTTTTTATGAAATTTTGACCACAAAATCTGTTTAACATAGTATACATAAATAGGAGGCAAAGAAAAAAATTTTAAAAATCCTTAAATTAAAAAATTTTGCGTAAATCGTACCATGTCCCCTTAATTTACATGGATATTTTAAAATATGGATTAACTTTAAGCAAAAAATATTGCTGCAAATTTTAAATTTTAATAAAAAGCAAAGTTAAAATGCTGGTTGCACTTATAAAAACAAGGTTTGTGGACAGTTATTACAATGTTCACATCTGAACATGGCCATTATAATAAACATTTGAGAAGCTCTTGCAGTCCTAGTCTAGAATAGATTTGGCTACTCTTCTTCATAACCAAATTCATTATTTACTAATTCATTAGAATTGATACCATAATTTCTGCTGCTGGTTTCCAAATGCTATGATTAGGAACAGAAACAGCACCTTCAGTCACAAAAAATCTGGTCAGGCTATTTGAGGTCTCTGAATTCCAACAGTGAGGGCTGCTGGCAACTGACCTTGTCATTTTGCACCCCGGTCAAGTAACCAGGAGGTATGAAAGGAGGACATTTGGGCCCAGACAGATTTAATAACCATCGGCCTCCTCTACACTATGGGTATTCAGAGGTACTTGGCTCGAAATCATGACAGGCCAGCCCCGAGTCCATGATCTTGACCACGAGGTTACCATGCCCATGGCATTATCCTCAAAATATATGAGAGGGAATATCACTTAGTCTTCCTCCAATATATCAGTTGTATGTTGCCTACCCTTTCACAGGATGTGAAGAGTACAGAACAGAAAATCCAATATTCTTTTTGTAATGGATGAGTCATATATATACACCAGGACAGTATGTTATTGCAATTAACTGATCTCTGGACTTTTGGGAAAAAAACTCATTTAAAATAATTTTTTCTACCTATTTGTATTTTTTCCAAAATAAAAAATTATAAAATATGTGTATAATTTATTTTTTTAGAAAAGATACCAAATCATAAATACAAAATTTACAAAACAATATGAAAAGCTAATCACTCATGGTTCTCTCTTCTGTTCACAGAAATTAATGTCTTCAACTATTTTATTATTTATGTTCTTGATAAAATTCATATTCCCAGTAAATATATTTCTGTACAAAGCTTCATTTTCTTAACAGATCAAATTCAGGATGAAGTACATTTTGTTATACTGGATTGTGCTAAATTGTAGTTAGCTTAATTCTCTGAATCTAAGCACACAAAAAAAGTATACATACTATCCATAGAACATAGAATACAAATAGGAATTCCCAAACCACAGCCAAATCCTTGGATTTGTCAAAAAAAAATTATTCAAGCATAAGAATACATTCTATGTTTATCTCTTGAGAAGCCACAGCTGTGCATCAACCAAATTGTTTCTTTTATATTACCCATTCATGCATCTAAATTAATCACTACAAATGATAGACATATAATAGATTTATCAGTCATCATCTGGCTGCTAATGGTATTTGGAACTGATTGGCACTTATATGGCACACCTGTCCCCAAAAGGTTTTCAATTCAAAAAGCGTATCATTGTGAAAGGATTAAATGTGGTGTTGCAATGTAACAAATAAGTTTCCATTTCCAGCACTTAATGCACGTCAAAATGACCAAATAAATAAAAAGGCACACATACAAAGTATGTTTTTAAACACCTTTGCTTCTAATCACTTAAATGCACACACAAGCTCTAGCTATTCAGATAATATACATGCATTCTATGAGTGATTTAATGATCACATTAGTATAGAAGATATTAAAGACCTTGCTTCAAATCACTTGAAAAAAATATATGTATAATTAATACAAGAATTTAAGTGTAAATGATGGTTAAAAAGATTTGCTGATTAATCAATTATTAATAAAAAGAATTAAAGGATTTTTAATGCAAAATTTAAAATTATGCAAAAGGCTTTGGATTTCCCAACTCTCTTTATACATATTAAATCAAATACATTTTACATATATATAAGGGATGATAGCTTTCAATTTGTTGGTGGCTATAATTAAAGTACAATAAAAAATTCTATATGAGAAACAGGTGAATAAGTTATACAGGTAAAGGTACTGGTATAGGTCAATGGTTTTCAAACTGCGCACCATGGAAACCTGGGGTTCCATGACAGATACCCAGGGGTTCCACGAGTCACAAAAAATCTAAAAGAAAATTATAAATGTGCATGCAAAATGCATTCACAATCTCTAAGAAATTTGCATAACTACAAGTATCTAAAGTGCATCCCAGTCCTTTTAAAAATGAGAATATTATTTATTCATAATGTATCTGTATTTTGTGTGTGTAACACTTTTAAATTTTTTATTACAAGTATAATAAATGAATATTAAAACGGCTTTTTTTAGATATGTACTACCCACTAGATTGTGAATATTCTGTTTACTATTTCAGGTTTCCACGGAATAATTTTGTACTCCTTAGTACAATGTTTTGCAGAACTAAATAATTTTCTACTGGAAAACATACCTTTTTTATTTGTGGAAAAAAACATCTACTGCAAAAAGGGGACATTTTATCAACATCAGATTCAATGTAAAACTTAAATTTAAACAAGATCATCTCCTAAGCTTTAGACTGCAAATTCTCTCTCTCTCATACTAAATATGCAGAGTTTTTCACACAGCTCTAAATGTTTTAATGTCAGTCAGATAAATGCATTTAAATGAAAAATATTCCTGAATAAGAGTGGCTACAAAAGTAAAATATTAAAAATTAAACACAGAAAATGAAATGTGACTGTAGATAATTTCAATAGAACTAGATTTCAACAGTTAGTATTAAAAAAAAAATACAAGCTCCTTCTAACCCAACTCCTTAGTATAATGCATGAGTATGTGACATTTGGGTCACAAATTAATACTATTAATGAGTAAAGTTTATTAATATTACATTAATTGCTTGATTGAAAGAGAAAGTATGTGTGTGGAATGGGGTTCTCCCGAAACACCTCATAGCTCTAAGGGTTCCATGAGTCGAAAAAGTTTGAGACTACAGGTATAGGTTATACAGGTGAAAGTACATAAGATGTTTGAATAATAATTCTAATGAATAACTTACTGTGTCATGGAAATCTTCTATTGTAAATTGTGAGAAGCCTAAAGATACTAAGTCATCTTTGGTTTTAGAGGCAATTTCTTTAAACCTACAAAAACATGTACATAAGTATATCTTATGCCATTTATTATCTTTTTACTCACAAACACTTAACATTTTAAAAATATGTAAAAATTTAATGTCTAAAATTCAGTCTTCTAGCACAGAAATAAATAATAAAAATGAAAAGAAATCTATTAATAAAAAAAGATAGCATTAATGGTAGATGTTTCAGTTAATTTTGTACCAATAAATGAATATTTGTAAAAAAAAATCCCCATCTTTAGAAATTTTCTAACTTAAGATCAAAACATATTTTTAAAAATATATTTGTGAAAATTTTATATAATTTAAAATACTTAGAAATTATGTATTCCTGTGTATGTCACAATCTTATCAATATTAAATTATATGAGACTAATAGTAACCATTTTCTAAGCAACCTTCAATTTATTAACCAAGTTTCATGAGAGGCAAAGATAAAAGTTGAAAGGAAATGGAAAGTTTGAGTTTTACTTTTATAATTACTTTCACTAAAAAATAGCATCTTCAAAATTACAACCATTTAAATCATATCGCAACTACTGATCAGCAACTAAACAAGGGCATAAGGGGTGCTGTTCTACAAAATCCACAAAAATAAACAATGGTTTTACATTCTCGGTTGATTTTAATTATTAAAAAAAAAAAGAATTTCCAGAAAAATATATGTAGAATTAAAACCTTTTTTCCCTCAAAAAAAAATTTAATATTAAAATTGATAATGTTATCTTAAATACATTTAAAAAAAACTGACTTCTCAAATATAAAACAGGGATATAATAAGAGCATTCAAATTTTACAAAAAACATTTACAAAAAAACCCATTTGCAGGTTGATAGTTTACCCAAGTTAATTTAGATTATATATTCTCCAAAAAATGAGTTTTGAGATTGAATATTTTACAGCAAATTTATTATAAACTACATATAACTCATAATTAAAAAGTAAAATCATTAGTTATTTCCACAAAAGATATTTTCCATAAAAATCTGTTATATAATTTTATTTACTTTCAGTTAAATTTTTTCAGATGCTATAATAAAATGTAACTATTTTACTCAGTCTCAAACATATCAATCATATTTTTACTAAAAGACTATTTGTTAATCATATCAGAAGAAAACAATGAGTTAAAAATCTTCATCTGCAATTTAAAAGGAAGCTTAAAATTATAAAAGAATAAGTCACTTGAAAAAAAAAGGAAGAAAAAGAAATACTTAGATGGAAAAAATGGCCAAAAATTTACCTATAATTAGTTTCAGTATAATGAGAAGTTGATAATTTAAAACTAAAAATTCAAATTTAGAAAATATATTGAAAGAACTCAATCTAAAAAAAATTAAGCACAATAAATTTAAATGCATACATTCAACATCTTTCATTTATAAAAACAGTCTAGACTTTTAAAAGAGGGTACATCAAGAACTTATTGCATTTGAAAAACTAACAAAAACAATTGAACAAAACATTATGCAATGTTTTGTTCAATTGTTACACAATGTCAAAAGACAAACCTTTTGTACTCTTGCTTATCATTGAGTAAACTTTCTAAGTAAGCAAATGTAAAAGCTCTGAAAAAACAGTTTCCGTCTGGTCGCATCTTTCGAACATAGCTATATTTACTCCTTAGGTCCTGAAAAAAATGAATATGAGATAGTAACATTCAGTATTTAATTTTTTAAATGACAATCCTAATTTTGAAAGCATTGAAAAATACTTCAAATAAATGGAAATGAAAACATTTAAAGTTGGAAGTGAAATACATATATAGCAAAAGATCAATATTTTCTATATTTAGTATTATATTTTTAAAAGAACAAATTCTTAAATTAAAGTCCTATTTAGCATTTAAGTAGAAAAGAGTCTATTTGATATTTAGCGTATAGTTTTCTGTACTCTCTAATATTACTGTTATTTTTAATCAGAACATCTATAGCAAATGTGTCTTTCATAAAATTAACATTTATTATAAATTTTGAATAAAACTCTTGCTTAAGAAACATATTTAAATTTAAAAAACATATTCAGTTTAAATGTGCTTCTTTTTTCAATTTTTTCCACTATATGGCAGAATATTTTTTCCTATAATTACATTAATATAATTAAAAAGTTTTAAAACTATAAAAGTTTGAGCTCAATAACAATTTATATTTTCTATAAAAAGTTTAAAAAACAATCATTTTGTAAAAAAAATGTTTCTTAAAAAATATTTATATGTGGTATTTTTTATGTTTATAATACAAACTGATAACTGTTGATAGTACCCTTGATTTCTCTTTCTAACATGTAAGAAAAGAATATAGATGATATAGTCAACCATAATAATTCTTCTAAAACATACATTGCATTTTTCTTTTTTGCCATTTGTGTTTTTAAGTACATTTCTCTGTTATCAAAAAAGGCGGAGAACACTGATCCAAAAGGATTAAAAAAACATCTGAAATCTACATTAAAAAAACTTAGCTAAAATTTTTTTATTGATGACAAAAAAAACTTCTAAAAATCCATAACACCAACAAATAATTTATTGATAAGCCACATAATAACTTTATATATAAATTTTCCACTTTCATACTTTCTAAAAAAATTTCAACACTTATCAGAATCTTTTAAAAAAATGTAAACTGATACATATTGCTTGCTAAAATTCTTACATTCACTTTTTGCTGGTATATAAGATCATCTTCTGCGTACTCCTTCTGTAATAATGCTAAGTCACATTTTGGTCCAATGAGAGGGTTGGTTTCAGCAATCTTAAAAATATATTAAAATATTTTACATTTCAATATATATTAAATTTATAATACCAGACATCAAAGAGTTAAGGTAATCGAAAAAATACAACTTAATAACTTTACCTTCAGTGACAATTAAATCTAACTTTTCATTCTTTTATATAAAAAAAAAACAATAAAAATCACAACAAAAAAAGCCTAATTGAACCCTAAGAAAGAGAATTTTAGCACTTTCCACAACTTCAAAAAAATCCTTCTTTGATGAGAATTGTATCTTTTCACAAGAAATCCAAAAATATCTGTCACTAGTCAGGGACATAACATAGAATATTAGGAACCCCTGCAAAGTCAGGTTTTGGGCCCCCTAGAACCTTCCTGCGATGTGGGGGTTGGGAGAACATGTTTTGCCACTGTGTCACTGGTTTTATATATGAAAGAAAACATTCTATTATTTCATTCATTCTTATTCTAATCTTTTTTTTTTTTACTTGGGTCTTGTTCCTGAAGAGTAAAATCTATTCTTCTAAAATAAAATACCATTAAATTGATCAAAAACACTAAATGTAGAAGAAAATAAAAACAAAGTAAGATGCAAAGAATATGTAAAACTGCAACTTAACCTTTTTGAATGAGATCTGAATCCCACAAAGAATTAAGTTAAATGATGCAACAGCAAAATTTAAAAGAAAAGTGATCTACTAAAGAAGACAAAATCTCACATCAAAAAGCAAAAAATTGACACCAGCAAAGTTAGCCAAAAGAAGGCACCCCTTTTTTTGGCTCTATTAAGATCAAATAGCAGGGAAGTTACAAAACTAGAAAACGTTGCAAATGGGAAAATAACATTTGTGCTAAAATCATGTAGCAGAAACTGACAACTATTCTACATATATTTTGCATGTTGTCTAGCTGAAAAATGTATTACTGTTTGCTTTCATTCAAAATAAACAAGTCTTTCCAATGACACAGTTTTAATAATTCAAAATTATTCTTAAGTATCCTGTATTTAGATACATAGCAAACATATATGCTAATGTATCAATTAATTCATTCTGTTTCAGTCTTTTTTGTAGTATTCTATTTTCTTTATACTTGTTCTCTGCTCTAACTGTTTATCTTCCATTAGAAATTTAAAAAAAACTATTACAAAGGCCTAATTATTGATAAAAATCTAGTCTAGTAATATCTAGACTAGAATGCTCAATGCCACCAGATTCAACATAAGAATGAAGTTATTTTATAGTTGATTTAGCTTTTATAAAGTGTCCGCACATTGTTTATTGGAAAATTCTGCATTCCCTGCCTGGTCAGATTCTTCAGAAACAGCCTATAGAGGAGATGTGGACATCAGTTGTATTAACATAAAGAAAGACATTACACTTTTGTCTTCAAATCTAAAGTAGCTCCTTTGAAGTGAATTGCTATATTGAGGCTTGAACTGTACACTCCAACCTTTTTTTTCAAATTATTAAAGATAACACAGGGTATATTAAAAATTGATATTGATCAAATTTATTTTTTAACTTACAGTAACACTGTATTAGGTACAATTAGAAAACCTTTAAATCAACGCAAACACTCTTTCTTAGAAATGGGGCAAATGTCATTTAAGAATTGACATGGACTCCCAAGGGCACATAAAATCGAAAATAATCCTACTGACTCCATTTTAAGAGATTTTGATCCTGATTATTGCAAATTTTAGTTATTAGGCCTATTATTGTTGAGGTAGGATGAAATATTCAATTTCTGTGACTCAGCATCCATTGATGATCATGATCTTTATACATGAAAATTAAAGGAAAGCCCAATTGATCAGTGAGTGCATTAATTGAAATGCCTGAACTGCTATTTTAATAAACTATTCTTCAGGAGTTATAGCCTGAGGTAAATGGTTTATAAACAATTCCAAAGGGCCATAGCAAAATAATACTGAATGTCTTACAAGCAGTAAACTGTTGCAGGCTTTATTGTGTACTGTGAAGAACATTTAAGAAACATTTTATACAACCGGAATTAAGTATTGAAAAAAAGGAACACACCTTTTTAAATGCAAGCAAATTACTCAACTGCAGCCTCTTTTTAAGTATCAGAGGAGAACTCCATATTAGAGGCCAATTGAAGAATTCTAGTTTTACAACGACTGAGAGAGACAACCAATACTAATACCCAAAGCATGACTTTACTTATAATTTTATTAATCACTTTCATATTTTATATCTTCACATAGAAACAGAAGCAACCTTAACAAACATTACAAGACACTTCTATAGAGTATCTGCCAGAAATACAATTAGAAAAAGGTAAGTGCTCTTGGTTTATAGCAATTAATGACAGACCTGCAAGGATGACTGCTTGTAAGGTAGATATCGATTACTGAAGCCTATTCAAAATAAGAAATTTTCACAGAAGATGCAAAAGCATAAAAAAAAAGTTTTTTATCTATTTTCCCCTATTTTGTCATACACCCAGGAATTGAACGTGATTTGACAACTGAAGCTTTTTATTGGAGCTTTAAAACATTTCATAACAAAAATATGACATTCAACTGAATCATATAAACAATCGAATAAATTTCATAAGAATCAAAAATGAGCTAAAACCAAAACTTCAGTTACTATTTCAACAAAAAGACATTGAAAATTACATTGCCAATAAATGTACTAAATGGCACTGTAATCTTCCTTAAGCCTCCCATTTCAGAAGTCTTTGGGAACTGGAAGTTAAATCCTTAAAGTACCATTTGCATAAAATAATAGGTAATATGCCCCAAAGTTATCATGAATTCTTGATGACTCTTGCCCAACAGGTTGAAGCTGTGCTTAACTCTTGATCTTAATGCCATTTTTCAAACCATTCAAAGAATATAAATATCCCAACTCCAGTTCATTTTCTAACTGAATAATATACAGGATCTTGCTATGCCTGATACAGGTTTTATAGAAACCTTCCAAAATAGATTAAGTTGTTAGCAACCAATACAAAAATTGTCAACATTTTTAGAATAGATAGTCCTCAGAACATATGCATAGGCTGTAACAAAGATCCAAATGGCAACAGGGTGTAATAACCTTAAAAAAAAAGGAGATTTAATATTAATTAAGCATTCAGGAAATTCTTGGAATAAAATGACAGCTAGCTGGAATAACAAATTTATCCAGGGAAGGTAAATTGTAAAGGTTGTTTCCCTAAAGGCCAAGATGATATTTTTCAAAAAGTAAATGCCCACAATAGCTAATTGCATTTATATTGATTAAATTTCAATTAAAGTAAACAATATGTGAACAATGCCTCAATGTTTTTATTTAAATATTGTTAATTAAGTGCTATACAATACTGAGAATTTTTATTATTGTAATAAACTGTTATACATTAGCATTGGATAACTTGTAGATTGTTATTGAATATCATTTCTCTCCTATGTGTCATTTATAAAGTCTGTATAATAATACAACTTATTGAATGTCTCTATAATTGCAACGCAGAGCAGAATGTTAATGATCTGAAGCAGTTTTGGTATGAAGGGGTCGATGTATTAGACACCCTCAATTTCGGCAAAATCTTGCGGGGACGAGCTTGTCTGTCCAAATAGTTGGTTTAATTAGTTTTGTAATTAGTAATTTGTATAACTGTAACAATTTAAATATTGCACAGTCTACACAACATTATTAAACAACCATTTTTCAAATTCAAGAAAGAAATGTTTTCTGAAAAAGTAACATAGAACTAGAAAAACTATTTTAAGACATAAGACAGACATTTAGGACAAAGAATTGAGAAGAGCTCGCAGTTACTCAAAACAAAGTATGCAAAAAATGATCAAAATATGTCCAACTTACCTCTCGCTCAATTTCTCTTTCTTGAGCCATAATAGCCTCATCTTGGTTAACATCTAAATATCAAAAGCAAAAATTACAATAAAATTTTTGTATAATAACTTATAAACTTATTTTTACATACTACACAAATAGGATAGATTTAATATGAAATCAATTTAAATATATGACCCAATTACAATTTCAAACTTTTTCCCCCAAATAAAAGAAATTATAAATCAAGAATCTAAGATTCGCTAAGGACAGAAGTATACAAAATTAAATCAATGTTTAAGAGTCTCATATAATTAAAAGAACTCATTCCAAAATCAAGTTACATAATGAAATGTTATTAAATGAGAAATTAATACATAAAACCGTAATAAAGATGTATAAAAAATACTTCATTAATGAATAAAGGAAAAATTAGAAATGTGCAAAAAAATTTTTGTAATAAAGATTTTAAATGGTTCGGTCCTAGGACAGTCCACACCCTTGGCGCAAATTATTTTGGTTGGCAATAATTGTGTCATCTTGGTAACCCTACTTTGATACACTAGATATGGTAACCCTAACTATTTCTGGAATTTTCGTATTTTGTCGGCAGGCATTTCGAATTTCATTTTGCTGTTGGGCCCCAGGCTGGAAGTATGGCTGTGTGTGTGAGTGAATATACTTTAGAATTTTTACTATGTTGAATGCGAAAGGTAAGAAAGAATTGATTGAATGGTGTATGAAGGAAGGATTAATTGCTTGGAGTTATGAATGTCCTAAATGTAATGATCGGCATGATGTAACATGGTCAGCAATAAATAGATATGACGCTTTCTTTAAAATCGTACCAGCCACGCCGAAGGTATGTTTGACCATTACCTCGCAGAATATATATGGCGCGCTCACACGATCATTTGCTTAGCGATGAGACCTTTAAGGTTTTTTTAAAATCTGTTGTCAGGCTGTACCCTCCACTCGAAGAAGATCAGCAGTAAGGAAGTAAGTGCTGTTTATATATCTTTTTATCTTAAATGTTTAATTTCTGTATTGTTTACATATATTTTCCTTATGCATCAACCTTATCCCGCTATATTCACTTGCCGCCATTGTTAGATTCGCTTGGCGCCATCTTGTTCTGGCTTGGCGCTTTACCGGTTTGTCACCAAAGGTGTGAGCTCTCCTAGGATTTTACCCAATAAATTGTATTGAAAATTATTCCATAAGTCAGATCAATAAGTTAAAAAATCAAACCAATAGAATAAGATCTTTGAGACTGAGTAAAATTTATGAGTGTAAATAGTTTCCATCACTTAAAACACTTCAGAGAGAAAGAAATATGGTACTTACATATTAGTGTCACCATAGCCAAATTGGCACCACATGAATCCCACCATTTTCCCATAAAAATCTAACTAATTGTATTTTTTTTTTTCATATATAAAACACATAAGAATCTGTTTTGATATCAAGGCGCAATTCGCATGGCACCAGTTTTGCAATGATGATACGTATTTGCTAATATGTATATACCAGAAATATTACTGCAATACCATTAATAAATTTTTTTTTTCAATCAAACCATGCTGCAATTTGTAAACTTCATACACTTAGAATAATTTTAAATTATTTATTCACACAGAAACATTTCTTATTTCATTTTTTTGATAAATCTAATTTATTAAAATGTCTTAATTTTATAAACATAAATCAACAATATTCCAGATATTTCACATTTAGAATTTCTCAAAATTTAATACTTTTACTTCTAGATCATGGTTATGATGCAAGTATCATGGCAAGTTTATATGGCTACAGAAACATTGAAATAAGTTTTTATAAAAACATACATTATAAAAGTCATCGAAATTTTAATAAAGTCAACAAAGTTAGATTCATGACTATGTATATCCAAACATTTATGTTTTATAAACAATTTTGTAAATAAAATATTTCAATGCATTCAAAATTTCCATTATTTTCTAAACTACAATCCAGCCGAAAAATTAATAAAAAGCCATTGCCGAATCTAAATTGATTTATATGATTTTTTTATTAAAAAATTCCCCGTACAAAAAAAAAACCAAATTTTATTGCGCGATATCCAACGAAACACCAAACACGAAAATCTTACAGATTTAAACTTATTGCTAAAATTTACTCAGAACTACTAATTAATATTATTAATAATAGAGTTGCTACTAAAAAATAAAATGTAATTATGACAGTTCAAATGTATACATAATGGAATTACAGAACGTTTAGTAATTATCCAGTTCCTTCTTAAAAACTTTTTCGAAAGCGAAAATAAAATAAAGAAAATTTCAGAACTTATATTAAATACCTTTGGTAAAATTAACTGAAATGCGCTCTGTTTCTTCACCCATATTCAAGAAAAGTTGATATCGCTTTTTTGTTGTTTTATCTCAATGCCAAACTTGAAAATTGAAAGCTTTTCAACTCGATCAAATTGAGGTTCTTTTATTTGTTTGCTTATTCCCTCCCTCTTTGAAAAAAATATGAAGATGCAAGTCAAGATTTTATTTTACTACAGAAAATTAGATAGAATTATAACAGTTTTTTTTAATTTGTTCTTTAAAAAGATACAGATTAAGGACAAAAAAATTCAAATATTAAATAAAAGGATTCACAAACAGGATTGCAATACCGTTATGCGGAGAAGAGCAACGGTCTATTTTTAAAAGTATTTCTACCTATCCAAGAAACATGGGACATTTTTAATGTATTAAAGTTTATGGCGTGTGGGGATTTGAATATTTTTTGTATTGGTGAATATTTTCTATAAAACTTTTTTTGATCACACACACTATTTTTTTTCAGTAGAAATGGCATCACAATTATTCCGGTTTGTTGTCGTGCGCGTTTAGAGTTACGTTTTGTTTACTGTATTGTGTGTTGCTGGAAATATTTTCTGATAATTTTTTGCAACATTTTCTGATCATTATACCTTCTGTTTCGAAATGAATTTTAAGTTTTAAAAGTACTAGAAAAATATGTCATTACCTCGATCATCAGTTATTCAGGTATATTATCGAACGTTTTATATTAAGTCATAAATAGAATGACACATGACGTAATTGAATTTTAATCAATTGTTGTTAACATTCTATCCTTATTATTTATATCAATTTCAGTTTTAAGTTAATTACATATATCTATTTATTTTGTATGTAACTCATGTTTTTAGGATTGTCTATTTGATTTAATATAATTTTTACTGATTTTGTGTTTTTAGTTAGATGATGGACAGGATGCTCAGTCGGAACTTCAATTCCAAGGTAATGGTTGTTGTTTTTTTATCGTTTGCATAAAATATGATAAAATCAAATTTGTTTGATTTATTGTATTATAAAACTAACGAAATATTAGCTATACCTTCGATATAAAAACTTTCCAATTTAGCGAAGTTTTGCAATAATTAGGTGAAAAAAATCTAGCGTACCGATACCTAATATTCGATCATTTCTTATTAATTTTTAGAGTTGCGTTTCGATATTCTTATCAGTTTAAAGGTGTATAACAGGTGAAGTAAGTGATTTTTTAGCGATCGCTATTAAAATAAGCACTCATAGTTAAGAAATAATAAAATAAATTATAACGTTAAAATTTAAAAATAAATCTAATTTTAGAAAATGGCATACTATTGCTTTAGAGTGTTCATCAGAGAAGAGTAAATTCTCTTGATTACTAGGAACTATTTAATTCAAATTGCTGGCTTTGTGCATTTAAACCACATGAACAAAGCAAAGTAAGTGTCTAGTTCGTGGGTACTCAACCTTTATTCGCGCCGGGCTGCATACACATGACAAGTATTTCACATGGGTCACAACATGCTGATAATGGAACAAACCCACTGTAAGACCAACACAACATTGGACAAAGCAAAATTGATTAAAATATTAAAAATCATTTTTAGCTTTTATTTTAATACCATATTAACTTTTCAATCAAACATACACATAAAAATATTTATTTTTATGCATTTTTTTACTGAGTTATGGGATAATTTATATTTTCTTTCATCTATGACCATGCCTCTTGCTTACATTTTACTATTTAAAAAAATTGATCTATTTGATTGCTTTATTAATAGAAATTTCCTCTAAAGTTTTAATAAACTGTTCTCTGTTAAACTGAATTTCTTAGTGCAATGGGCCCTTTGAATTTCTTAGTGCAATGGGCCCTGACCGGGCCACTCAGAAAAGGCAGGCTGGCCAGAGGTTGAGTATCACTGATCTAGTTGTTTCTTGTACTTATGGGTTATATGGTGTAATTTTTTGATGGAGCTTGCAAGAGTTTGCTTAAGTCCCAATCTTGGGATCTTTTAAACATACACTGTGATTGACTAAAAATGAAAGAATCCTGATTGGATTCGAGTAGTGTATCCTTCGATCTATCCTGAACTACATAAAAAAAATTACTTGTCAGGTCCTTTTCCAATCCTTCCTAACACCCAGGTACCATCTACTCTTTTACCTTGATTGAACTTACTTTTTCCAAACATGCTTTCCTCACAAACACGTACATTTCCATACATACCTATCTACAAAAACTTATCCAATCCATGACATTTTTCTTCAAAACAATTCTGAAAGTAATCACAGTTTGATATTTGCTATCTTGTATTTGTTATCATTAAAATTTGAAGTATATTCATTTTGTTTTCCTGAAACTAGCTGTTCTTTTCTCCTGACTTTCTAATACAATGCACATTCATTTGTTTCTTGCAGCATTCTAAAATATATCTATCAGTCAATTCCTTCTTCCCAACCAAATACATTGCTATGACAAAGCTTTTATTTGAGACATTTATCGATCAAACCGTTATCCATACACAACATCCATTTTTCCCATTTGCTCCAATTCATAAAATAAAAATATGTAACTCATACAGACATACTGCTTAGGATAATTTGAAGGAACATCCATAAAAATGAAAATCTATGATACAAGGTCATTGAAGGAACAAACAAAAAATTTAAATTTAAGAAAACGAGTTTTCATCAAAAAGCACAAACAATATAAGTTTAAAATTTTTTAAATGATGAATAGCAATCAAGTACATGAAACACTAGGTCATTGTAGTAAATTTGTGTTATTATTACATATTGAAATAAGTCTGCGTTTCTGGCATAAGTCTGGATTACCAAAATCCGTAGCGTAACATACACCCCCACATTGCTGGAGGCCCTAAGCCTGACTGACACAAAGTACAGCTTGGGGCTGCAAACCTGACTTCGCAGGGGGACCCTAATATTCTCTGTTACGCCATTGACCAAAGTAAGCAGTTTGTCTGAATGAAATTATTCTCACCATAAAGTCTACAAAACGGTAAAATCCTAGGAGGACCCACTGCTGTTTTTGGCGCCCAAAAAGCGCCAAATTGAAGGTTTTCAAAAGGCGTCAATGACGAAAAACTCTTGGGAAGTGCTTGAGTCAGCGGGGAGTAGGGGGATGAAATGGGCGTTTCGCAAAGATGAAATCGAATAAATACATTAAATTAATCATTATATAAAGAAAAAAATGGAGAAAGCAATGAAATTCATTTTAAAAAAGCATTCTAAAACCAGTGTGTACAACATGATTTACATTTTTAAAAAAGGGGCGTTTCGCAAAGATAAAATCGAAGAAATACATGAAATCAATCAATTTAAAAAATGTTAAAAAGTACTTACCTTACGCTTGCATTTCGTCATGATCTGTTGGTGGATACACCCTTGCGATGGATGCAAGGAATTTATGAAAATTCTCATTCACCAACTTGTGATCGTTAGATCGCCGCCACATGTCTTATTAACTTTGTCATATTCTTATTAACTTTCAAGTCATTCACCACGAACGCATTCATGCTCTTGCCAAACCAATATCTCGTCAAATGGAAGATAATAGTTATAGCAAGTTTGCTTTCGCTAAACCAAGTGCCCTTTCTCACACTCCGAACGACGTCGTGGCGATTATCTTTCAACTGGTTGTGTCAACGCCATTCGTAGCCGTCAACCGTTCCCTTTCGCTTTTGCAAACGCATATTTTTTTTACACCGCGGACATTCATAACGAGAAGCAATTAAATTAGCTTTCATACACCATTCTAACGTCTCTTTCTTCCCCTATGTGCCCAGGAGCACAAAGAAACCTATCGTAGCCTCACTTTCAAGTAATTTCCTTTCACACGCCATTCTTAACAACAACCGGTGGAGAGCGAACCTTCTCGCAGCAGGGTTTTCAGGTGCAGCTCTCCACCACCCCAACAGTTAACCATAGTATTTTAAACCTGGCCGCAAAAAGAAAATGCACACTGGTGCAGTATTTATATACATACAAAAAGTATTTGATGGTAGATTATTGTTTATAAATTAATTCCATACAAAGTGCAACTCCATTAATTATCTTGAATAATTCTTACCTCTCCGATAGAACTTTTTTTGTCCAAATTAATAATACTCTTTCAAATAATAGAACAATTTCTGCTGGAGTCCCACCAAGGGTTCCCCCTTTCTCCCACACTCTTCAATAACTATGTTAACGACATTCCCACCACTAACAACACTGAAATTTGCATGCATGCTGATGATACTGTGATACTTTGTCAACACAAAGAACCAGCTTTCATCTCATATATGATCACAGATACCTAACACAGCTTGATCACTGGTTTACCAAGAGGAAAATAGCCATCAACACCTCAAAAACAGAAGCCATATTTTTTGCTAGATACAAAAAAGCACCTGACTTCTACATCAAAGAGAATAAAATCCTTTGATCTAATCAAGCTAAATGCCTAGGAATTTAAACTTACTTTCAAACAACATGTAACATACATCAGGGAAAAATTTTAAAATGTCATACATAAACTCTACCCCTTAATTTCCAGAAAATCAGTTTTAAGTAATAGAAACAAAAGCTTATCTACTCATTCATTATAAAACCAATTCTGATCTATACCTCTCCTGTTTGGGGACATGCAGCAAAAACCCATGTTAATTATTTAAAAAATGCTCAAAATTTAATTGCCGGGCCAATTTTTAATGCTCACTGGGATTCATGATGAATGCAAGCATCAAAACTGCGACTAAAATACCCACTATTTGACAAACAATTAAGAGAAATGCTTCCAATTTCTTTAATAAAATTGTCAACTCTGATGATAAATCAATCATTAGCATGAAAAAATACACTCTTGATCTTAATTTCCACAAAACCAGATCAATCCTAATTTAACCCGTTTTTCTTTAATTCCTAAATATGTTCTCTTTTATTTAATTATTTGTC
This sequence comes from Trichonephila clavipes, assembly GCA_019973935.1. Lineage (NCBI taxonomy): Eukaryota > Metazoa > Arthropoda > Arachnida > Araneae > Nephilidae > Trichonephila > Trichonephila clavipes. The sequence continues at coordinate 1,138,488 of BMAU01020861.1, read as the reverse complement.
TTTTATTCTAAAACTCCTTTCTTTCAGCTTGACTTTCTTGAACTCTTAACTACTCAATGACTGTTTGAACTTCTCATCTAAACTTAAATGTAAAAATAGCTGACCTCTTCGGTCAGCCAACCATGGAAACTCCACTAGATACCAACTCATCTAAAAACATCTTTTACATCTAAAAATTCTCTTTTCTAACTTTTGTTACAACCAGATGCTCAAAGCTAGGGCTAATGACAGGCGTATATCTAGCCAGGGGTGGCTGTACGGCCTGACCCCTGCCCTTGAGGCAAATTTTAAGGGCGGCATTTGGATCAAATTTCAAAAACAAAAATTTTTTTTTATTACAAAAAACTTGGTATATTATCTCAAATATTATTGGGTAGAAATTTGGTATTTCTTTTAATGTATCTTATTTCCTTATTTTGTATTCTATGTTGAATGTCAGTTTTCTTTTATTTTAAAACTTGAAGGGTTTGAGGCTGTAGTATATGTTAAATCATGAAATTCAATATCTTTACACGTCTTTCACTAACAACTTTCTCTCCATTCAAGAATGGGATCACAATGAACATTCCTTTCCCCCATGCAATGTCCGGTGTCAGCTCTCCAAAAGGGGATAGGAGCAATAAGAGTTTTGAGTTGATAGAGAGCCACAGGAGATGTTTTATTTTAGTCTTGAATGTAGTTACTATAAGTTAAAATAAATGCTTGTGATCCCTACCATCAGTAGACACTTTTCCAAAGAAATTAGTCTGCTGAAATGGGCAACACTACTCGTTTGAAATAACATGCAATTATGTCCTTAATTTCAAATTATTTTGTATTTTTTGAGACTTAAAATATATTGTTATGCTCCCTCTTTGTTTTCAAGTTTTATTGGTGTATATCTATGTGAACAATTTATCTTTTTTAAAAATTATAATTCTTTGCTTTAGAGAGAGGGGTGGCATTTTTCATTTTTGTCGGGGGCGGCAAAACTGCTAGAGCCGACCCTGATCTAGCCTTTTGTCATAATGAATTTTGTGGGCTTTGATCTGTTATCCTCAGACAGGTGGCATTAGTAACAACAACAGATTGGCTAGGTGTCACCCCCTCACTCCCATCGCAAAAAATTTTCTCATCATTTTTTAATTTTAATTTTATTCATATCTAAGTAATTCCCTCTTATTATGTACACTAGTTATATTTTAAGTAATATTTATTAAAATGGGGTAATTTGAAAGCATTTTAGTGTCATAAAAGGAAATGAAGTTTCGTAAGAACTCTTTAAGTGCTCCCATCCCCCACCAAACTACAACATCACAGTATCACTATATAATTTGTTAACTTTTCCTATAATATAAACACAATCTATTTTTCAATACTTACAATTTGTATTGTTTATTCTGAAAAAAGCCATAGAGTCTCTAATCTACCATGAGCGATCATTTGACTGTTTGAACAATTCATGTTATTTACTACTCTGTTCTCTGGGAAATGTATTTCTGTAACTTTTTTCTGAATCATTTGGTAATAATGATAATTATATAATAAGAATAAAATAATGAAGATAAAAAGAGAGCTACTAAAATTTGTGAAGCGTGCAAATATATGGTAAGCATCTCAACAATCAAATAATTTTATTCTTACAATTTATAAAGCTGTTGTTGTTGTGGCTAATGCCACCTGTCTGACGTAGTCAGAACGAGGCCCACGAAATTCATCGTGGCATGGGCAAGAGGTACGCCTGTCGTTGGCCTTGAGCACCATACAGGTGACAGTGCGATTTAAGCTCGGTGAAACTCCCCGAAGGGACGATAGATGGCGACACGACCTCTATCTCCACCTCCACAATTTCTGCAAGTGAACTGAAGGGGAGGGAAATATTCTCCAGTTCCTGCGCTAGTGAATAAGCCCACAAGACTACGGACCCACTGATTTAACGAGCACATGCTCCGTATGCACTCGGAGAGTATTTGGTGACATCGAGCATCGAACCCAGGCCTTCCGGTCTGGAGTCCGATGCTCTAACTACTAGGCTACCCACGGCCCATTTATAAAGCTAAAGCCTATTAAAAAAATTTCTACTTAGTTCAATCCATTCACAATAACTCAAAATTCCATGTGTAAATAATTGATCAAATGGCCAGAAAATGTTGTGTAAAATCTGAAATCTTAGATTTATAGCCATCATAAATGCTTAGATTTTACAAAAAGAAGCAACAGTTGAAGAAATTTTAAGACAAACTTTTTATTTCAATTGAGTAGAAGAGCTTGGGACCAAACATCAAAAAGAAAACTATAGATTCATCTGTACAGAACTTTTTATATAAAATATTGTAAAATCAATAACATTTACAAAATTTGTATAAAATGTGGAAAATATGTGCAATTCAAGTTACTGTAATTTGCAAAAAATACACTGAAAATGCATGAATCTAAAATAAAACATATTTAAATAGGAGACAATATTTTGTTCACTATCCTATAGTCTTAACATCTCAATATATTTTAAGATACATGTTTTTTTTTTTTAAGCGATTACTTGTTTGCTTCAGATAAGAAAAGGTATACATGTGTTTTGTTGGATTTATGTTAATGTCCTTTTTTTGTAAATATGTTATATCTGTTTCAGATTTCTCACTTGGAGCTACCAGTCCTGATGTTGCCACTTTAAGTCCGAGTTCTGGAAGTTATACTTTTAAAGAAAATTTAGACTCAGTTGGAGATGAAAATGAAGATGTAAATTTAGAAACATATTTTACTGTTTTTGTGTATAATTTTTGATTATGAATATATATATATTCATTTCAAAAAATTATATTGGTTTTGCCTATTAAATTTTACACTTTGTATGTAAAATTTTTGCTTTCCAGTATCTCATATTTTTATGCATAGATCATTCATTTTTACACATTCTGAGAAAATTTCCATCATCTGCTGCTTATATTCTTCTGTACAGCTCTTATTTATAGTTTTCTGATCATGACAATTGGAAAATAAGTAGACAGGGAAATGGTAGTATTCATATCCAGTGAATTTCAAAAGAATTAATAAACTTTGTTCTTTCTACATATTGTTTTTCATTAGGTATTGTTGGTAGCTGATTTTTAAGCAAAGCCTTTTTATTTTTTTCTTCTGTAGCAACTTTCATGAAAACAGTTCATCATTTTATTTTGCCTGTGTATGTATTCCATGCGATTCATACTGTAGAGCAATTGGTTTCCTCGGTTGTTGTTTACCATAATGTCTAACAAAGGCAAAATATACTCTCAGATGTAGAATGAATGTTATAAGAGGTAATTCTATTTTATTAACACCTCCTAAAAGAGAAAAGTAAGTATTTTGTGAGGTATGTCATATGAATTTTTTCACTAGCTGATGTGGCATTGCCTATCATGGGTAAACTCCAAAGCTTGTCATAAAGGATAAATCAAACAGGAGTTGCTCAAAGTTGGATTGTTTTTTCAATAAGTTTCAGTCATAATTAGGGCTGAAGTTCTGTTTATACCTTTTTTTTATATGTATAGAACTTAATGATCCTTTTGACTGAAACCAATCATGCCAGTTCTTTTTTTTGAGAAAATATTTCCAAAGTCTGGCATTGTAGTATGGAAGTAGAAGGACCAAAACATTTGCTATGATCAGTGAATTAGCTTTTAGTCAGAAAGAGTATATGATTAATTACTTGAAACAAGTCTTTTTGCTGCAGCATCCGATATAACAGTAATGATACAAACTACAAATTACATTCCATTGTAATCACTTACTTTGATCTTTCAAAATGTCTAACTCAAAGTTAAAAATTCCTTATTTGTTTTGGGGTTTCACTGGAGAAAATCTTAATGAACTCATTATAAATGAATTTTAAATTTGTGGGATATTTTTGAACATGTAATTTCATTTGTGACATTATTTGAAAATTGTAGTCTGACATTTTTAAAGTTGAAACTGAATCTCTCTCTTAAACTGATTTTTAATAGTAGTAGTAAATACTATATATATATAATTGTTAAAATTTAGTTACATTCAAGCATTTACTATTAAAATAAGTTCAGCAATAATATGTAATGAATAAAACTTGTTAATTATCTAAAAATTTTGAATTAAATTTGTTTTTAAAAATATGACTTGGAATACTTCTATGATATAAAATATTATTTGTTAATAATTGTATGAATTAATATGAAAATTGTGACATATTGGTTTATTTTAGAATTGTAATAAAATCACAAAACTTGTTTATTACAATACCCTGATGCAAACATATAGCTATGTAGACAAAAGCTGTATAAAAATTGTCTCATATTAATTCAATAATTTTTTTAAATTTCTAAAAATTGTTATTGTAACCAAAAAAGTTTTAAATATCTATTAAAAAAAGTACTTTAAAACTATAGAAATGACTAAGTATGAATTTCTTTAATTTAAAAACCATAATTCATATGGGAGAGTTTTTATTAGTGACACACACGTTATTAGGTTAAAAGATAACTTGGCTCTGTTTACATGAATCACTAGTGAATACTAAGAAAAATTTTACTATTTAGACTGAATGCACAAACATGAAATAGATGGAAGTTCATTTATAGTCAGGGATAAAAATTTAAAACTTATGGTAAAAATAAGCATTGTATGAAATTAGCTTCTGAGATAAGTTCTAACTTAGAGATTTACAATGAAATAAAATATCTGATTATAATGAGGGGTTTATAAATTTCTATTTTTGATTCCGGAAGGAAAAAAAATTGAGATATTTCTTTGTATATATTTTGTACACAAATTAACTTTGTACATCTTTTTAGTTACTAGGCACAGAAAAAAAGGAAGGTACTTCTTTTTGGAAATTTAGCTATTACCAGAGCTTTTTTGATGTTGATACAGATCAAGTAGTGCAACGAATTGTTTGGTCCATGATACCTCTACCTGGCCGTGCAACTTTTCTGGATCGGCAGATCAGGCCGAAACCAGATTTGTATGGTAAGTAGTAAATGAAACTTACTTATTTTTAGCAAAGTACTGTTAAATAGGCTGTTGATATTGATTTTTATTTTTAAAAAACTTACTAAAGTAAATATTGAAATAATTTGCTAAGTGCAAAAAGAATTAAAATTTAATTTTGGAAATTCAAAGTATGACATTTTAAATGAACGTTAACGTAATATACATCTGGCGTATATTTGATTACAACTCGTAAAAGTACTCTCTGAATCATCTGCTGAAATTATTTAAGGTTGATAAGATGATTCTTTTGGATATTTCTAATTGACCCATAATTGTTGAAAAAAATTTCTGCTTTACTATAAAAACTTAAAGAGTTTTAAAGTCAGTGATTATATAATAAAATATCTTAAAATGCTACCTGCTGGACAAAAGATATTGTTGATCAAAATTAAGGTGACCAAAGATTTAGTTTTTATTTTTATTTTAAAATTCGTACTGTCATTTTATTCTGATTAATACTTTTGAAAATGGTTAACATTGTTATACTTAGCCTCAAGAAGAATTCCATATCTTGTTGCTGTAGGAATTATAATTTTTTTAAAAAAAAACAATTTATATTGTATTGCAATATTGTTTTAGTTTCTAATTTAGAGCATTCATTTATCTTTATTTCAAAATACTCTTGATTTCTTCTTTTATAGTTAAACTGGAAAACTTTTGCATCTGTGTTTCGTAAATGAATTGTCTTATTTGTGAACGTTCTAACTGCCCATGTCAAAAAGGAAAAAAAGCAAAACTTGTATAAAGTTATATTAGTTTGAAAGCTTTTATTTATATTTTTAATTACATTCTTATCAAAGAATGAAATTACTGAACATTTCTATTAAGTCATCACTGCATCATGTTTCAATAATATGCTTCTCTAATCTCTGACTGATCAGGAAGTTTTTTGTTTAATTTTCTAATGTTAAATTGCTGTTAATTGGCTAAATTATATATAAGTATAATATAAGATTTTCTAGAAAGGATACTGATTGCTGCTTTTATAACCAGCATAAATAACTGGAAAATGTTCTGCCGTCCCCATTAAAAATTGTTGTATAAACAGATGTTTTTTTACAGTTATTTAAAAATGCATTATAAGAAAATGGAAACATGCAACTGAACAAGACATTGAGTATTTAATCTCTAAAAACTGAGTTAACAAAAATCTGTATAGTATATTAAATTTACAAGTATTATTTCAGTACATCATTAGAGCTATTGGCATAATTTTTTTTGAAATTATGAGAAATTTGTTCAAATTTCGATATTTTTCAGGTCCTTTTTGGATTGCAGCTACTCTGGTGTTCAGTACTGCTATTTGTGCAAATATTGCTAATTATCTTAGGACAGAAGGTCAGAGTGCACACACATGGTCTTATGATTTTCACAAAGGTAAGGAAACACTTAAAAAGAAAATAAGATGATAATAATAAATTTTAAAGTGTCTGTAAAAGTGTCTGTAATTATTAATCATTAAATATATTTTAATGTAATAAGTCTTTGTTCCCCCTCTCCTTACTTTCGGAATAAAGTTGTATGCTTTATTATTTCCCAAAATATAAGGAAAAAATGACTCACTCACTCATCCCAAGAGGACCTAAAGACATGAAATTTAGCAAGTGTGTTTCTTATGTTGAATTTCTTTTAAAACAGGGTTTGAGGGAATTGACTATCAATAAGTTAAAAATGACAGTGTAAACGATAAATATACATCCATGTTAGAAATTTAAGCTGTGTTCTTGTTAACTTAAGAGGTGAGAGCTAAAAGAATGTTTTTAAAGATATAGAACTTCTGTACAACTGATGATATTTTGTTTATAATTAGTTCAAAAAGATCAAGAAAAGCTGTTTACTGTAAAAAGTCTATAAAGAATTTAATTTTTTTTCCTTCTAATTAGCATGCTGTTTTTGACAAGTATTAATTATCCTGTAACACATGTCACAAGAATATTCTTTCATATGCAACATGAAAGGAACAATAGAATTAAGTAAAAGTCTCCTTGACAATCTGAATTGTGAATTTTTTATTGAACTTTTAAAATGTAAGCTAACTTTGTGAAACAGTGAGGTTCAATATTTTTTTTTTTATAAAAAAACTGGCTTAAACTTATCACTTGGATTTGCAAAAAGAATATTGTAAATGAAGTAATATTAATAAACACACTATTAAAGAGATAAGTATTTTTACTAGTAAGTACAAGAATCTGTGGACTTTGCAAGTAAAAATGTCAATTATGTTCTTCTAAAATAGCTATAAAACCTGTATTGCTACTTTAGAAATAAAAATACAATTCTATACATATTTTTGTTTATTTTTTTCTTTGAAATTGAAAGTTTATTGTATATTTTTTTATATAGTGTCATTGTCGGCGACAGCTATCTATTCATATACTTTCTTGCTCCCTATAATTCTTTGGGGACTGATGTGGTACAGGCAAAGTTCTAATCGATATTCCTTGCTGGAAATATTATGTGTCTATGGATATTCACTTGCCATTTATGTGCCAATATCAGTAAGTTTCCTTAATTAACTTTCTGTTTAAATGTTTTCACGAAGAAACTAGTTGCAGAATTGTAGTTGGTCAACAAATTTATTACCTTCTAAATTTTTTATACTTTCTACAACTGTTTAGTGGCTATAAATATATTTTAAATTTATAAAACATTGCAAAATTTGAAATTAAATATAAAAAATAGAATAAAAACTACTTTTTTTTTTTTTTATTTTTGTAAAATATTTTTACTTAACCTTCTGGCTGTAACATCAATTTTTTTGCCACTCTTATAAACATCCCTCTGAGATATTATGCAATTTTTTTTTTAATTTTATTACCTTAAGGACTGTTTTAAATGTTCTTATCGCTCATGAAATTGAGTAGAATTTTTAATATTTAAGTCTTTATAAAGCACACTATAGTAATATATTTTTATCACAAGAATTGTGACTAGTATTTTTATAAAAATTGATTAGATTTATATTCTTGTAAAAATAATTAATAATAATAATACCAAAAACAAAAAAACTTTTGGATTTTAGATACTGATAGACGGTGATAGATAAGAAAAATCGCACATATCGTGAGTTGAAAAAAATTGCTAAGTACCACTATGTGATCATCTCACTGGGTAGAGTCCAAGATGTCAAGGCAGCCCATCCCAAAAATCACACCACAGCACTACAGGCATTAAAGCAAATCATCCCCATCTGAGAGATGGAAGGTCCGATCACAGGGTTGATGTTGTAGCAAACATCAGTTTTAAAAGTTGATAATTATTTTAAATTCATGATGGAAGGTTAGGTAGCATTTAAAATTCTAAGCATTCTACCAATTAGAACCTTCTATAAATTATATATCATTATTTCATAAAATTTGGTTTCTAAGATCCCCCACCCCCTCCCCTTCAAAGTATAAATTTTGACTCACAAACAAGAAGCATTAAAATTAACTCAATTAAATTTGACTCATGTAAAAGTTCTATAGATAGATTTGCTACTAAATAAAATGGTTTTATATTTTCAGGTTTTGTGGGTGATTCAGGTTGCATGGTTTCAATGGATTCTAGTCATTATCGGAGCTACACTTTCTGGTGCAGTCCTCCTTCAAACCTTTTGGCCAATTTTCAGAGATGACAATAAAAAAGTATGCATTTATTTTTTATATGGAAGAAAAAATTTTAATTTATGTTTAAACAACTGGAATATTTTTTGTCAAATGAATTTGCAAAATATTTGCACAGGTTTTTAGAAAGTATTTTCATGAGCTGGAAACACATTATCATAATAATCAGAAAATACTGCATTCTGCTTGTATAACAATGCTGTTGTTGCTGTACATAAATTATTATTTACATAATTGTTAATTATATATATATATATATATTTCACATTCTCCGTTAAACTAAGCTGCAGATTTTTACTATTTTCTCATTTTAAAATCAGTTGATTATTTAAAATTTGTAATATAGACTCTAATTACTACAATGGACAAAGTAATTTTTATTAACTTTGAAGAACATCAGTTTTTGGAATCATGAAAAAATTTTGTATACATTTTATACAATGTTAAGTATATTTTGTGATATAGTTTTTATTTTCATCAGCTTGTTCTTAGTATCATGAAATATTGCATTGATTTGATTTGATTTTCCAAAAACAATTTCAAAATGTCTTTCAGTGTTAATTTTAAAAAAAGTACTGAGTAATTTCATAATATTATATATCAGTAAAGTGGCTTAAAATTTTGTCCTTGCTAATTTTATCTGTAATTAGATAGCTTCAAAAATTCATATGATTTCAAAAAATTTCAAAAATTAAAATACTACTAAGAACTGTGAATTATGTTCTCTAAATATAATCTCTTTATTAGCTCAAAGCAAAAGATGTATCAGTATCTCGGAAACAAAAGTTTAATTGAAATAGATTCAAAATATTCATTTTTAAAATTCAGAATCAATGTTTTATTTTTTAGATTGCTGCTGTTGTTTTGTGTTTGATTTTGCTATTTCATACTCTTTTGGCTGTTGGATTTGTGGTAAGTATAATCTAATTTAACACAGTAACTAAGAAATGGGAAAATATTTTTAAGTAATTTGTGTTTGCATGTTTTAAATAACAATTCACATTATTATTATTTTGTTTAAAAATGGAAATGGTGGAGTACAGAATGAAACAAAGAATTTCTATCTATTTGAATTTATTGTAAAATACAGTAATGTACTTAAATACAGTAATTTTTTAAAAACTTTACTGCATTTATGTGAATCTAAGCCACCATCAGTTCTAGGCCACACTCTAAATTCTCAACATTTTGTGAAAATTTTAAAAAATAGTGGATTGGTATTTGGTATTAAAAAATTTTAATAAGAACTAATAAGTTTTTTATTTAACCAGTAATAAAAACTTTTAAATACATACATGAACCTATCATTGCTCTTATCATCAGAATACCATATGTTCAGTTTCTCACTTCCAATGAATTTTTCCACTCTAAACCCCACTAAAGACCCACCATGTAGAGGAGCAATACATGTTAAATGTGTCGAGAGCTTAAATGTCCTCCCGTTGGTGTGGTAGTTTGGAGAGGGGGGTGCCAGCTCAGGTGTCGTTCACATCACCTGACCATGGTTCAAAATTACGTGGTCCGTCGCCAAAAGCCCTCATGCAGCTGAACAGTGCGACGTTAATATTCACTCACTCACTATGCTCTAAGCTGCACCTGATTTTCAATAGAATTAACTTTAGAAAAAGGTGTGGTTTATGTTCAAATAAATACGGTAAATTCATGTGATTGTGTGTAGTTTCTAAAAAATATGTTTCCTCTTAAAGATTGACTTTAGACTTAATGTAAAATAAAATAATGAAACACATATGTAAAAAATTTAATTGCAGAGTGTACTTTTTCATTGCGGATGAAAAATCTTAATTTTTTAAATAAATATTGTTATCTTTTAGTTTTATTCATAATAATTGCTTTCTAAAAATAATGAGAATGTTTTGACAATTGATTATTTATAAAGTAAATATAGTTGGACTGCATTACATGAATAATGTATGCACTCATATATTAAGTAAAATTAACTTGTCAATTACTGACAATTATCTTTTTTTCAGACATATTTCTTCAGTCCACCGAACAGTTCAAAACTCTTAATCTCAACTACACCTAGTACCCCAACCTCAAGTACTACAAATGTTTCTGAACAACATCCAAAACACAGACGAGTTCCAACACAGCCTACTTTAGAAACCAAATTGAAAAGTTTGTCTCAGATTTTAGAACAAGAAAATACTCAACATGGGATATCGGACAAAGAGAAGCTAATAGTAGATCAAATAGCAAAAATAAAAGATAAAAACGAGATGAATAAATCTAATTCTGAAGTAACGATTTTTACCACTCAGCAGTCAAATCTAGGAACGATTGGTATAAATAAAATGTAGTGTAATTTTTTCCTGGGCTTTTATGTGTATTGTGTGATAAGACATTTTGTTATGAACTTTTTTGAATAAAGTAATTTTATGTGATGAGTTGTATGGTTTGACCTTTATTTATTATACAGGAATTAGACTTGTATTTCAGTTATGTGTAAATATATCAAAAGAGAAAGTAAAGGGTGTTTTTTTAGAGGTATAGAACTTTAAATTGCAATAAAACAACGATGTATTATTCGATTGACATGAATTTTTTTTTTATTCGAAAGATAATCTTGTGGCATTACATTTTAAATATGATTTCTGGCATATGACTGCCACGGCTGGCTTGGATGTTGTCTAATCTGAACGTCCAATTTTCGATGACTTTTCCCAACATTTGTGGCCGTATATCGGCAATAACATGGCGAATGTTGTCTTCCAAATGGTCAAGCGTTTGTGGCTTATCCGCATAGACCAATGACTTTACATAGCCCCACAAAAAATAGTCTAGCGGTGTTAAATCACAAGATCTTGGAGGCCAATTCACAGCCCCAAAACGTGAAATTAGGTGGTCACCAAATGTGTCTTTCAATAAATTGATTGTGGCACAAGCTGTGTGACATGTTGCGCCATCTTGTTGTGATTGATTGATATTAACGTCGCACTGTTCAGCTACACGAGGGCTTTTGGCGACGGACCACGTAATTTTGAACCAAGGTCAAGTGACGTGGACGACACCTGAGCTGGCACCCCCCTCTCCTGCTGTCTTGTTGGAACCACAGTTCCTGGACATCATGATTGTTCAATTCAGGAATGAAAAAGTTAGTAATCATGGCTCTATACCGATCACCATTGACTGTAACGTTGTGGCCTTCATCGTTTTTGAAGAAGGATTCCACCAGCCCATAAAGCGCACCAAACAGTCAGTTTTTCTGGATGTAACGGTGTTTCGACATACACTTGTGGATTAGCTTCACTCCAAATGCGGCAGTTTTGTTTGTTGACGTAGCCATTCAACCAGAAGTGCGCTTCATCGCTAAGCAAAATTCGCTTATGAAAATCGGGAACAACGGCAATCTCGTTTTGGGCCCATTCGACGAATCTACGCTTTGCTTGATCATATTTAAAATGTAATGCCACAAGATTATCTTTCAAATAAAAAAAATTCATGTCAATCGAATAATACATCGTTGTTTTATTGCAATTTAAAGTTCTTTACCTCTAAAAAAAACACCCTTTACATAAACAAAATGCTCAACTTTGGAAAATTTAATCTGTTGGAGCTAATTAATTAAGTAGATATTCAACTATTAAAATTAACTGTTCACTTAAAATAAATATTCAAATCGTTTTCTAAGGTCTTCATTAATATTGGAAAAAAATAAGACAGTCAAATTGAGACATTCACTATTTTTTCGTGACAAAAATGATAATCTTCGCAATCCACTGAAAAACAATTTCTGCTTTAAAACTATTCACCTTTTCCGATAAAATATTCATCGTAGAACCCGTGCTGCCATATGTGTTGGAAAAGTGGATTTCAAAGAATATTTCAGCTAAGTATCGTCAGAATATATTCGTAAAAATGGTTATTCTATGTAATTTTAAAGTGAGTGGTACTTCGGCGCATAAATGGATACACACACAGCATACGTTGTCAAATTCTCCCGCAAACAATAATCTGAAACAAATAAATTTTCATGATTTACAATCGCACAAACCGGCTGGATCGATTGCCGCCTTTTGACTAAATGAATAATGGTGGTAGACCTAGGACTATACAAAGACGACGGTCATCACAATTAACCAGTTGACATATCGTCCGAAATTCCCACTTTTTCGGAGAATACAACCGAAAAGAACATTTGACCTTTGAAATTATTCGAATCATGATCGTATTAAGGCTGAGTCGAGAACGACACGAGGCCCCCATTGTGACCGAGGCCCCCATTGTGCCCGTGTCTTAAAACATCCCTGCTAATATAGATGACTTGTAAAAAACCCCAGCAAATTCAAAAGCTACATTAAACGGTACTGACTGTTTAATAATTATTTAGAATTAAAAATGTTTCAACACTTACTTCTTTCTATTTTATTCCTATAACCTAACTGGTTGAACTTTAAAAGGTTTATTAACAATTAAACCTAAGTTTGTGCTTTTGTTTATTTATTGTATTATTTTTAAATTTACATTACTTAGATGCAAAAACAAAAATGTTCGAAAAACGTAAAAATCCCATTATAGTAGTAGCCTATAAGTAAAAATTTTTCACATTTTCTATATCTTCTTTTGTTTGAATAGTTCAAAGTGGCACGCATGATTATATTTTTTATCAGATAATGCACTCTTCTCAAAAGGTTGGTCACCCCTGCTCTAAGCCTATAGTTTGAGGAGTGGATCGAGACAGCGCCAATGCACCCAGATAGTTTTTTTATGCAATGCTGGTGCCATCTGTTACATAATATGGAAACTAAAATTATTGAATAGCCTTACTATTTTTGTATCGCTGTATTAGTCGAACGACTTTTGCCGAAGCTCTCTTATTGCATTTTATTTACATTTTGGATAATTTTTTCTTTTGGTTTCTTGTTACTTTTTTTGCTTTATTTTGTTAATTGTTTTATAATCTTTCTTTTTATTTTAATTAGTAAATTTTTTCCCCTGTAATCAACTGTTTCATTAGTAATGTTTTCTCAAATGGAGACTGAAATGAATGTGCATAGCAGAGATTTAATCTGCTCATTTTGTGATCAAGTCTTCACTAGCCCTTTCTGTTTGAAAAGGCATTTAAAAAATGGAGGAGCACAATAATAAAATAATTAAAATGATGGAATCCTCGACTTAAATATAAAAAAGATTAAAAAACAACCTGGATATTTCTCTACACGAAGAAAAAGATACACTGCCGGTACACTTAAATATCAAAAGACTGAAGAAGTAAACAATTGAAGAATTGCTGTTAAATTTACAAGAAATTACATCCATCAATAAGGATTTGGATCATACTTATTTTAATCAAAATAAATAGTTCCTAACTGGAAGTTTCTGCTCTCAGTTTAGTTAATAAATAAGATTAATTTATTTTCATTTTTGTGTGGATCTTCATTCTTTCATGTTATTCACATTTAACTACTGGCATAAATATATAATTAAAATATGATATCTTGGTGAATATATTTGATCTCAATGTATTGTAGTGTGTTTGTTGGAAAAAAAATAGCTTAAATGTTATACTAATATAATATTAATACATCTACATATAGATGTATTAATATTATATTATACTGATAAAGATATCCTCTTAAAGGATACTTTTAAAAAACTACTTGAAGTTGGCACATTATACTTAATTCTTTTTTAAAAAAATAGAATTTAAATCTAGGTGAGAGAATTAATTTACATGTTATACTTAAATTAAGAATATATTTCTAATATTTTAGGCTTTAATTTTTCCTCACGCGAAGCAAAAATGTAGATATTTTAATGAAATTTATATATTTCATTATATTTAGCTTGTTCAGTCACATTTATTTTATAAAAAAATAAATTATTTTTCATGAACTGAATTAATTGCACATTAAACTGAGTTTTGATAAATAATCATGAGATATATATATTAACAAAAATGAATAATATTTTGGAGAACAGATGGCGCTAGCATTGCATTAAAAACACCTATCTGGGTGGATTAGCGCTGTCTCGATCCACTTCTATAATTTGAAGGAATTTGTGAAGTACCTGTTTCTCCCGCAGAGAAACTTGAACTACTATCTGAATGACTGTGAGTGTGTGTTACATTAGTTTGGCTTAACGTTAGCCCATTGCTGCATTTAATGATAATAATAATTTAGAATTAAGTTAACACTGTTAAACAAATTTACATTAGCATTAAGAAATTTAAAATTAAGGGAGAGAAAATATATGAAAATTTAGGTGTGAAATGTGGTGTAATAAACTTTATTTCAAATATGTTTAAGTTTAAATATGTTTGTGTTTAGTTGCTAGAAAGATTCTATATCAGCCACGGACTGGCCCAGCAAGCCGGGACGCAGAGCGACCGACTTGATTTCAGGTTGGGGAGATTGAAAAACGAGCGACGCAGAGAACCTGCACCATCGGATTCTTCCCTCGGGCTGAGAGTTAAAATTAGATGATCGCGGGCTCCGGCGCCGAAGGCGCCTTTTCCCAGAAGGATGGGAGGAAAAGTAAAACCATGTAGTGAGGAGTGAACAAATCCAGAATACTCCCACGAAAAACGGGAGGGATGAAGTACCTCCAAGCTCAAGCGTTCTAACGAAGCAGAACGCCGGCGGGAGGAAGCGCAGGAAGGAAAACGGGACGGCCGAAGGCAATAAATCAAGACGGCGACAGTTCACCTCAAGAACCCAAAAGAAGAAGAAGCTCTGCAATGAAGCTACTTGTGTTGTTTAGAGTGTGGAAAGAGCGTCCATGTCGTGTTATGGGGTGCGAAGCGGGTTTCTCCACTTCATTGAAGAGTATACATATTTAATTTTAGGATGAGGATACGTAAACAGTGTTTGTGCTTTAATAATTGGATTGTCATGAGATTCTATAAATTTAAATATATTTCTAGAAAGTTTAGTGATGTAGTTAGAAATCGGCTCCATATGTAGGTCGTTGTGAATCGCGTCATTTCGAACGTACAAAGGTGCATTCGTCATGACGCGGAGAATTTTGTTTTGAATTACTTGAATTTTTTTCATGTGGGTGACGGGGGCTGAGAGTTTTCCAGAAAGGGTGACCATTTAAGAGCATTAGGGTGCTATTGTGAGGACCAATCAGGAGGAAGCCTTTGAAACCCTTTGGGAGGGTGTGTGTCTTTGGTGCAAGCTCTAAAACCTCTGGATGGTGAGTTTGATCCTACCGAATAAATAAATAAATAGGCAGGGATTCTCCTCAACTGCATTTGTAGCGTAGCATTATGCTTCTCCTTCCTTTTAACGTTAGTAAGTACTCGTGAGCACATACGAATTGTATTGCAAAAATTAGAAAAGTAAAATTATGAATTAAAAAAAAGAAAATCCAGTGGTGTGCGTTTAAGCGCAAAGAACGCCAAGAGAAGAGAGTAAACAAAAATTTTTCCAAAATTAATAAATTTCTTAGTCAGCCTTCTACGAGTACTTTTGGCCAAAGTATTTCTGTTATTACAGACTTATATAAATAATATGGTCACTACAGTGTTGCCTGAGAAGGACTGATGGAAATTCGATAATTATTGCAGGTGAAGATATCGCTGTTGAAGATGCAAATTTATAGGAACTACTTTGAATCATTCAAGTGAAACTCCAAGAAAATATAGAACCCCATTTTAATTCATAGCAATTGTAAACAAAGTCACATCAAACCTGCATTTAACCGAAGTCTTTGAAACTTTCGCGAGAACTAAAGCTAGGAAATGATTGCAAACCAAATCGTTGATTTGTTGTTAATAAGTCCAGCCTCTCTCTTCTTATAATAAACCTTTTATTCTTTATCAGCATCGTTTTACTTCCTAACACCTGTGTTATTTGCAATCTTGTTCTTTATTGTTTAATTTTGTGTTATCCATTACGTTACTTGTCGTCATCCGGTTTTGGCAATTTCTTAACTCTTCACAGCTGTTCTGGAAGAGGTCTGTCGTAGTGTCAAATAGAACCTGGGTGATTACTAAAGAACTGACATATATATATATGTAGGTAGTATGCTGCTTTGGTTTCTTACGTTCTTCAGAGCACGATAAAGAGCCGATGTTAAAGTAACTTCGTATATTCAAAATATTCATATACTTTTACTTCTTCACTTGATAAAACCAACCAAAACACAGGGCTCGATTTTTTATTGTTTGCACCAGGGCCTTTGTATACCTAGCTATGTCACTGAAGAAGATGACGCAAAAAGTTTTGATGTAGTACAGTGTTTAAAATACTCCCAATCCTTCAACTACGATAAATCTTTGTCTTCATTAGCCTGTATTTCATGTAAATACTCTTGTAGCCAAAAGGGTTCCATAACATCATTTGAAAATTCGGTACTAACGTATTATCACAACAGTATTGGCGACATTATATGAAAGGGAGCTCATGGTTACCAATTCAGTGCCTACGACACATGAGAAATCAGGGGCACCAACTTAGGAGTTATCTTGAACGTTGGCATTGTTGCGATAGTATGTAAGTACCGAAAATTCTTATCGGCAAATTAAATACATAAGTAAAGATTGGTTTGTTGGAGAGAGAGAGAGAGAGTAACATTACCACATTTCAAATATTCAATATGGTACTACCGGCATTTCTTCTTAGATTAAAATATTTTGAAATACTAGATTTCCAATGCTTTAAACAAATTAGTAAAATCATATGGTTGAGCTCCCTGATATTTTTAATGTCAAAAATTTTTGGCAAATGTCACAAAGGAAATACTGCGTTTTTCCAAATGGCTACGGAGAAGAAAACATCAAAGAAATGTGGTTTCTAAAACGGCTTCAAGAAGGAAAGCGTAGTTCACCAACAAACCCATGTTCTTCCCCCATTTTGGACTTTCATACCGAGATGCAATCAATTTTCCATTCATATACTAATCAGTTATTTCTTTCTTACCTCTTTCATTCAAAATTAAAACAAATCCATACTTACGTACAATCACAACCACATTGGAGACATTGAATAAAACAGCGTGAATTCTAAGAACGGAATAGGGAACGCGTAGTAAAAAAAAAATGAGAAAAATAATAAGTAATTATAATTAAATAATAAAAGAGTGGCGGTGTGATATCTATATTAAACCAGTAATAGCCACCACGCGATGACGATCGTTTTGCCGTGGTGGCTAAGATACTCGTTTTCGGATCGGAAGGTGCCCTGATCGAATCTTCCCTCAAAAGAAAAACCGAAAAATTCAGTCGTCTCTTCACTTTCACCCATTTTTTTTTTCAACAGCTATTCTAAAAACCGGGTGTTTTTACAAAGAAACCTTCCAATTCGATCGTTGGGCTAAAACGGATTATTGTCCAAAAAATTGCAGAAAAAGCTGGTCTGGGTAGGGTTGGTATTTCCTGCCAGTAGGGAAATTGACTACTTTGCGGCACAATTCCAGAAAAATTTGACGCCAACTTAGAGGGCTAAAACAGAAACCAAATGAAATATTTTTAAATAGATATATAAATAGTTATAAAAATAATGGCGAATTGATTTCTATCACTTACCACTCAGTAATAGAGATTATTTGTGTTGCGAAATCGTACATAATATTGATTGCTAATGATAACAAAGACAACCAGCCAGGGCCACTTTTAGGCTTAGGCACGTGCCAAGGGCGCATATATATATATATATGAAGGGGGGAAGAGAGAGAAAATTAAAATTACAGCGAACGTATAACCACTAAGAAGGCTCTCAACACAAGATTCTTGATATTCAGAAATCTTCATGAAAAGGAGCAAGATGAGACAAAATACTTAGCTTTAAGAAATCCCAAAGGCATCAATGAAGAGCAGTTTGTGCAAGAATGTCAACACTTCAAAATGCATATGAAGGGAGGGAGATGGGAATAACAAGACAAATCTCTTTCTAGATCAAGAAAAACAAGTTGGAAAGAACCTTCCCAAATTTAGAAGTCGTAATGAGAATTTTAACTGACACCTCCTATGACAAACTGTACAGCAGAGTGGTTAGTGGGTACTAATTTATAAAAGAGTGGGTAGGGGATCCGTTATGCTGTAAGGTAAGAAATGTGAACAAGAGTGGCCAAACCAAGCCTCAGTCTTTTCCTTACGGCTTCTGGTAGCCAGTCTGGGACACGGCTGGTCCATAGGGGATGGACAACGGAAAGACTCTCCAAAGAACAAAAACAAAGGGAAACTAAGAAAGTCAGAGGAAAATCCCTCCCAAAGCAAAACTGGCAAGGTACAAAATGGAGGAGGAGGATGCTTTGGAAAAAGTATGGTGGTGGTGGCCGTAAAAATTTGAACTGCCCTGGACAAAGGTTGCCAAAGTGGTGGTCCGTGAGAAAATTTTGCTGCTTCCCAAAAAAATACTTACGCATCACGCTGAGTTATGTTTTAAGATGCATTGAAACGTAATTCAATCACTTACAGAATCTTTCGCTCGTTATTACCCAAAGAATGAAGAGCCCAGACATGGTAACGTGTGGATAAAGATCCGTTTAAGAGAAAATTGAGGATAAGCATGCGTCTAAAAGAAAGTCTCATCGACGTATCTTCCGATGAAACTCTCAAATTTAAATATTATTCATCCTTATCAAAATGTCAGTTTTGGCTTTCCATAAAAAGTGAATACTCTCTTCTTAGTGAATAGACTATGAACATTTTGATTCAATTTTCGACAACTAATTTATGTGAAAAGGCCTTTTTATCTTTCACAACCATCAAAAAATGGTACCTATCTCAACTTGAAATAAATGCAGTTCTCCGTCTTGCAGCAACATTGGATCCAAAAATATCAATAATATTATTTCAAGTAAGCAGAAACATCCATCACACTAGGAGTGTATAATGCTAAAAGTTTGATATACTTAAACCATTTTGTTTTTACTTTGTTCATTTTATTGTGGATTATTAATAAAGCTTTCATAATTTGGTTACAATGAATAGTTTCAGTTTATTAAATAGGTACATTTTATGAGTACTTAGATAACAAATTATCTATACATATAAATAAAAATGAAGTGTCTGTTTGTAATTTGAAATTAACAGCTTTTTACTAAATGCATTTAAAAGTATATACGGTACTTACATGAAAAAATCAATTTTTAAAATTTTTGTCTGTCTGTTTGTTCCGGCTAATCTCTGAAACGGCTGGACCAATTTTGACGAAACTTTCACTGGCAGATAGCTAATGTTATAAGGAGTAACAGGCTAATTTTATTTTAGAAAAAAAAAAATTAGGATTCCGAGAAAATAAAATTAAAACCAATGAAATAGTGAGCAATATCCGATTCAAATAGAGATTATTTATTTCAACAGGGATTATTTTTATTTAATAGGAATTATTTTATTTCGCGAGTCTTCTGTCTCAACGATTGCTAGCAGTTATATCAAACTTTTTTCTTTGATTAGGTTGCTGCCTTAGCGACATTTCCCGTTCAAGTCTTGATCCTAATGATTTTACAGTCCTTAAATGCATTGTCAAAGGTCGTGCGTCCCTTTTACCCCCTTCCTTGCTGCTTCGTTTGTGTTCGCGTTTCACCCTACTTGCTAATGATGGGAGGTCGCCGGTCCCCAAAGTTACAACGGCAGTTTGTACATTTGCCCTGTTTACAGGAAACGGATTTTCTAAGGAATTTGAGGGTGCCTCAGGTCAACGGACTCTATGGCGGGCGAAGCTGTATCCTTGCACAGCTTGTTGGCCAATCGGAATTGTAAAATTTACCGCCAGAACTTTGAAGCGGATGATTTTCCGAGTGGTGCGGTCAACCTATATAAGGGTGGGCGCGCGAATTCTCGGGGCTTTTTACTCCTTCTTCGTCTGCCAGAAAAACCCTCCACAGCCGGGAAGCGCACTTGCTACCCGAGGTCAACCCCCTCCTTCAAAGGCTAAGTAGTATTCAGTTATGTGTCACTTAATTTTAATCTTATTGTTTAATAAATTAATTGTTACTTTAAAGAACCGGCCTTTAATTTAGTGTGCTGTTTAATTGTCTTTAGAGATTTAGTGTTTTAACTTAAGCTATAATGCGATGTGACGTATCTGTAGAACCTGGGTAATTGAAATTGGGTTTAGTGAATTGATAAATCTTTTAAGTCAAACCAGCGTCGCATTACTAATTAGACCTATATTGATCTTAAAGATTTTAGTCCTCAATCCATCGACAGTGTCGAAGGTCATGAGTCCCTTTTACCTCTTGCTCAACAAAAAGCAAAGGAAAGAAAAAAAAAACAAAAAATAAACATAGATTCACAAAGTAGAAGAAAAGTTTTCTTAAACTCTGCGAAGTGAATAAACACTTTTTTGTTAAATTCCACGTGGACGAAGTCGCGGGTAACAGCTATTTAACATAAAATAAATGCATCAGAAAGTAATATTAACGTGTTACACATCCAGATAAAAATTATTTACACTATTTTTAGCGTTTATTACACAAAATTTGTAACAATGTGTTACTTTTGCTGAGCAGGTAGGTGTTTTCAAAAATCGACTCACAAGAAAGTTACGGGGCGTCATAAATAATAATAACAATAATAAAAAAAATCAGCAATTATGTCTAAAAAGACTTAAAATTTAGCAAACATGGTTTTTTCGTTCAGCTGAGTTATGTAAAAAGCCTTTTTTTTTTAAATTTATACAATTCACGTAAAATTAACTCATTAAAAACTTCTTTATCCTTCAGTCTGTATTTTTTATTCACCCATGCGAAGAACAGGTATACCAGCTAGTCTATAAATATACAGAGTGTTTTTTTTCCAGGTATAGAAGTTTAAGTTGGCATTACTTTCCAAGATGACGACCGATTTATTCTCAGTTTGGTTTGGCAATTCATCAAAACGATCATCAAGCAAGGCGTAGATTCGTCGAATGGGCCCAAAAGGAGATTGCCGTTGTTCCCGATTTTCATAAGCGAATTTTGCTTAGCGATGAAGCGCACTTCTGGTTGAATGGCTACGTCAACAAAAAAAACTGCCGCATTTGGAGTGAAGCTAATCCACAAGTGTATGTCGAAACACCGTTACAACCAGAAAAACTGACTGTTTGGTGCGCTTTATGGGCTGGTGGAATTCTTCTTCAAAAACGATGAAGGCCACAACGTTACAGTCAATGGTGATCGGTATAGAGCCATGATTATTAACTTTTTCATTCCTGAATTGAACAATCATGATGTCCAGGAGCTGTGGTTCCAACAAGACGGCGCAGCATGTCACACAGCTCGTGCCACAATCGATTTATTGAAAGACACGTTTGGTGACCGCCTCATTTCACGTTTTGGACCTATGAATTGGCCTCCAAGATCTTGTGATTTAACACCGTTAGACTATTTTCTGTGGGGCTATGTAAAGTC
Organism: Trichonephila clavipes; assembly: GCA_019973935.1. Lineage (NCBI taxonomy): Eukaryota > Metazoa > Arthropoda > Arachnida > Araneae > Nephilidae > Trichonephila > Trichonephila clavipes. Next base: position 1,116,601 of record BMAU01020861.1, on the reverse strand, counting down.
ATTGGTCTATGCGGATAAGCCACAAACGCTTGACCATTTGGAAGACAACATTCGCCGTGTTATTGTCGATATACGGCCACAAATGTTGGAAAAAGTCATCGAAAATTGGACTACATCCGAGCCAGCCATATGCCAGAAATCATATTTTAAATGTAATACCACAAGATTATCTTTCGAATAAAAAAAAAATCATGTCAATCGAATAATACATCGTTGTTTTATTGCAATTTAAAGTTCTATACCTCTAAAAAAACACCCTTTAACAAATCTTTTTATGAAAAGAAATTATTTTGCAGGAACATTGCAAAATGAAAATAAAGCTCGAGTTATTGTGTTGCTCAAAAATTAGATGCTCTTATAATTGGAAGCTAATCCAAAGGATCTGAGGATTTAATAATGAAGAGGGTTGCATGTTATGGCTGTTGTGAAGCAAAAAATAAATAATTTCTACTTTATTTAAATTTATTATGATTTAATTGGTAAATCGTACAAAAATAATGACATGCCTTTTACAGATTTGATTTTGTGCGTGTTTCAACTAGTTTGGAATGCTCTGTAAACAAGTCATTGCAAGCTTCCATATTTTTGTAGAAATATGTTTGACTGAATGAATTGCGTCTTTGTCCGCCAACTTGCAAAGCCTACGATACTGAATTGAAATCATACATATGACAAATGCTATTTTAAGTTTAAAATGCCCATTGATGCAATAGCAAGATAAAAATTTTAGCAACAAGAAATATTTATTCATGAAAATAGAATATATTTATTTGAAGTATTTTATCATTTTATCTTCTAAAACAGGTAGATGTGCTTACTTTGGGATCCTACTTTTTAGACAGTGTCTTTACTTTTTTTTTGTTCAACAACAGCTTGGAAAGCAAAAATATTTCCATATAAAAATATATAAGTATCAAAATAAACTTCAAATATGAAACAAAATTTTAAAGATTTTATTCTTAAAAAATCGAAAAAATTACAACTTTAATGAAAACAAATTGGGTATTGAAATCGGCAGTTTCTTCTTAGATAAATTTTAAGTACATGGGGGAAAAAGTTTCTTTAATGAGATCTATTTCAAAATAAATCAAATTTCAATAATCAAATTAGTTATACATTTTCTTCATAATAATATGCAAGCCATTTTAAGGCTAAGGCCCATCTTCTTTAACTACAAAAATGGTTTTTTTTTAAATGAAGCAATTTTTAAAAGAAAAAAAAAAGATATAAATTTGTTTAAAAAAAAACAACAACAACATCCATAGCCATTTTTTTCAAACCTCAATCTGGGTAAGTTTCAGACTTTAAATTTTATAGATATATACTTAACAAATCATAACACTTAAGTATACTAAAAGAATAATAAGATATAAATATAAGTTTAATGCGTAAATGGAATAACAAAAACATATTTCTTAAGAGAGATTAACTCTGTATAATTTACAATAAGATTGAAAGAATTCAGTTCTATTTTGTGTACTTTTACAAAGTTTTTTTTTAAAATTTTAATTTGTTAATTAACATATTTATTTGAATCCAAGTCTCACTGTTTTTTCCAATGTCAGTGCTACTGAAGGTAGAAGAATTGCTTAGAATCGAAGGTGGAAAAATTAATTGGATGGGGGAAATTAAACATGATACTGATGGTTAGCACAATTACAGATTTCTGTAAGTATTTAAAAGTTTTTAATACTGGTAAAATATATGAATTATTTATTTTTTATTTATCCTCATTTAAAATTTGTAAGAATTAGATATCAACAAACCATATTTTACACTACTTTAATATTTTTTTTCACAAAAATGTGTTGAGAATTTGGGGTGCAGCTTAGATTCAAATAAATATGTTATGCTATTTAAGCCATTAAAACATATTTGATATAAACAATACAAATGTTATTAATAATATAAATGCTATTGTTAAAGGTCTGATAAAAAAGGATAAATATTTAAGTCACAAATAACATTTCAGGATCAGTAAAACACTGAATAAAATGTTACAAGTGAATTAGAACAATCAAAATTAATTAAGGATTAACATACGTAAAGATGATATACAATGAATGCACTAAAACTGAAATCTTGTAACAAAATTTTTCTAAAATTAAAATACATAAGCATATATGGCTTGAATTCACTCACTCAGCAATAAACATGAAAAATACACAACTTTCAATCAATTTTCAGAATAGCATTTAAATTTGAATTCATTCTATTTATAGGAATCCAACAGAATCGAAAATTTTTTCTATATCTAGAAAACTCCATGTACAACAATAGTATAAATAGTTTATTTAAAATATAGTTTCTCAAAAGTATTTTTGTAAATATTTTCACAAAAATAATTAAGAATAATGTCTCTGAATAAGAGGGAGGAGTATTAATTGATTGGCCAAAAGTATACAAGCAGGGAAAATATTTACATATCAAATCAGATTAAATGGGGGCGGGGATGGAGAATCACTACTGAAATTTAATATATCAATTTCAGAAATAAAAAAAAAAACACTCCCACTCAAACTTTCAAAATTAGCAAACATAAAAATATGATGAAAAAGAACCAATACAGAATTTATCTTTTTTGATCAGAGAACAATTATTTCATTCAAGTTTAACAGAATCTAGATACAATATCTAAACAAAATGAGAAATTATTTATTTTTCACTGTGCTCAAATTTTATAACTGCACAGTTTTGAACTTCTTAAAATAATACTGATTTTGTAACATTTATGTTCTCTTTTTACATACAGCAGCCCCGATTTTACTAAGCCAATAATTTTTGGAAGTTCTTGATTTTTCCAAACCTAAAGCATTTATACAATGTAGTGATTTTTAAAAATATATTTAGCTACATTCTAAATTAACAATTTCAATTCAATTGGGTTAACTAGAAAATATTAATTTTTTTCCATGGGAATTAAGTTCAATGATTACCTCCGATTTAACTTTGTTCATAGAAACATATTTTAAAGTTAGTTATGTTAAACAAAGCCTACTTTATTGATACACATATTAAAACAACACCAAAAAAAAAAATTAAACAAGATAATCACTTTAACTGCGGTCCTAAATTGGAATTTAAAACTCTTTTATATCTCAAAAAAAAAAAAAAAAAAATTAGACAGTATTTTTAATTTATTAGATTTTAAAAAAATGCACTTCATCTCATTTCTTTAATAAATATTTTTAAAAAAAAAATCAGCTTGTATGAGCCTAAAATTATTATAGACATGACTATAAAAATAAAAAACTGAATTATCGCCCAAATTTTAAGCTGCTTTCTATTAGAAAAGAACACTTTCTGAATTCACAATAGACAGTTTTGGTCAACATAAAGGTCATTTGCAGCATGAAAACAAAATGTAATTGACATAATGAAATCAATAAATTTTTTTTTTTAAAACATGAAGTAATAAAGTCGCCTCAACTAATATATTTGATATCCTTTATTGATATTCTTTCAGATGAAACTTAAGAGTTTTAATCTATATCACACACAATTTCTTTTAAATTTATTTCACAATGATTATCATCAAATTCAATCGAGAAACAATTAGCATACCTTTCAAAATATATTTCAATTGAATTTAAACATGTGCTTGAAGCACAGGGTTGTGAATGGGACTATTAACTTTCGGAAATCTTTATTATAAAAATTATTCTACATCTTATTTAACAGATTGTAAAATTAAATGTATAATTTTATATCATTCAAATGTTCTATTTTATAGAAAACATCAATAGTCATAATAATTTTGATTAAATTAACAAATCGTTTTAATGCAACTCTAGATCTGTTTTTATATAAAAATTTAAATTTCCCATTAAAAAAATCAGTAAATCCACATTTTTTAACCAAAAACATTGTTTTAATCACTTGAGAAAACTTATTTCATCTTGCTCTTACCTATTTTTCAAATTTAATTGACTTTCCCCACAATTATAAGCTTAAATTTCCATAAAAATTCATTTCAGTTTCCTTATTTTTTAAATCATGTTTAAAAAATCAAATTTTATTATGATAATATTTTAGAACATGAGAGCCCTGTTTCATTAAATCACACAGTTACGAAAACTAGAACATATTTAACATCAAAATAAACATTAATCAAAAATCAGTATTCACATTCATACACATTTCCTCTACACTGAGAAATTATGATAGTATTTATTCCATCCAAAAACTAAAAAGAGAAACAGCCAGATAACAAGACATATTTACAGCAATCAGTATATACAGATAAATTTGCAATAAAAATAGAAAGTTCACGTATCACGGATTATGCTGTTATTCTCTTAACAAACAGGTTCAGCGCAAGTCTGGGGCATCCTGTATGCTCTTCTTAATACGTAGTAATATGGTAGTGTACCATTGATCTAAACGAGATATAGAATCATAATTCTTAACAGCATCAGTAAATCCATCGATGTCTTGTTCTTCTAATTTTTCAATCAGTTCCTGCCAAAAACACATAATACCAAAAAATTTCATTAATATAAAATTCTATAAATACCATAGTTCAATTTTTAAATATGTTTTATTTACATATTTAAAAATTGAATCTTGAAATGATGTTCTACTATTATTAAAAAGAATGATATATTACTAACTAAACCATTTCAGGATTTGAGTAATTAACTAGTAACACTAATTATTTTACACTATTATACTACACTATTTAGAATTTAATAATAGAAATTAAAGAAAAGCACATCTTTAATGGTTACATAACAAAAGCTACATATCTATGATAAAAGAAATATGATACAAATAATATTTACAAACTTAAGAATAGACCGACTTTTTTAAAAACATTTTTTTTTAATGATAAACATTCAATAATTCTAGAAACAAATGTTTCAACCATTGTAATATAAGATTCAGAACTAATTTGAAAAATCTAAAATGTAATCAATGTATGTTTTAAAAACATGCTAATTTAAAGGAGGATTTATATTAATTATTCTATACACTGCATTATTATAACTATATACTGCAAATTTAAAGAAATGGATAAATCCTAGTAGTGAGGAAAATAAAAGCTATTTTATGTTAAATGTGTATATTTCCATACATAAGCTGAGAATTTTTGGAACTTTTTTTTTAAGTTAAAGAGGGTAGGTTTATATATAGATTCACTAACATAAAAAAACAACAACATTCCATTAGCCTTGCACAACTAATTTTAATCTTTCAATTTTTTGGGTTCTTTAAATGAAACTTTACTTCAATAGAAAAAAAAGCCACATATATAATTCTAAGTCAGCATCAGAATCTGCATTTCAAAATAGTTTGTACAATTCACATTCACTCACTGGGATATCTCAATGAATATGATCATCACACAGTGAGCTTTTTCTCCAGGACTTGCAATATAGGTGTTGCCTTAACTGATTTTGGCATCTTTCCCAATTTAAAATTTTTTCCACACATATCCACTCTAGTCTCAAACTTATTTCTCATTCACAAGAGAAATACCAAGCAGCTGCACAGTTATTAAAATTTTCAATAATCTGCAGTTTGAAATTAGCCATATCTCTCTTGCCCCTCATTTTTTTAAATGCCATAGATAGCAAGACAACCACATATAGTAAACAAGATATCAAATGAATAGAAAAAATATGTTCCCTTCAGAAAGGGTTATCAGAAATAAAACTATTCTTAGTGAAGTCTGATAAATTAATTAAAAGTGCAATTTAACTGGAAAATATTCAATCTGTTTTACTTGCTTGGTAACCTTTTTGCCCTCAAGGGGACAAGTTTTAAATAAAAAAAAAAAAAATTCCATTCAACTCAGCTCAAATTTTGACATTTGGGTTTATTTTTGAAGAAAAAATAAACTAACAGCTCATATTCAGGAAATATACAGCAATAATATTTTTGAATTATACCACCTTTTAAAATGTGGTAAATTCATTACAAGTATTACGAATATCTATTAAAATTAATGAAAATTCCTTTTCTTATGGAACTTTTCAAAAATACATTACACAAATTAATTATTAAACAAATGTACAGATTGCGATAGCAAAAAAGAAGAAGCACATAAAATAACCCTTTCACTCACTTTTAAAAGCTTGCATTCTCGAGAATCTGAAAAATTTGGGCTGAGTTCTTCATATTTTGCAAGAGCATGCTAAAATCAGAAAAAAAAAAAACAATATATATATATAAATATTTCAAAGAATATGTAGAAATATTTCACCAAAATATGAATATTTTGTACACTTTTTTAAGAAATAGAATATGATTTTTACCTGGGCATTTAATAAATCAACACAAAGATGGCAAAGTCCAGCACGGAAGAAATATTCTTTTGCACTGTATTTAAGTAAGGAACTTTCTAAAGCTGACGAAGCAACCTGAATAAAAATAACTTTTACATTAACATAAGAAAATTAAATTAAAAGTTGCATTTATTTTCTAGTTTTTTAAACTATGCATGTTATTAAAAGAAATAAAAAATTTATATCATATAACTTAAAAAGTAAAAAACAAAAAAATTAATAAAATTAACAAAGATTTAATATTTGTTGTACTATCTCATTATAAAAGGCCTGCTCATTATCCAGTTTACTTATATGATCAAGAATTTATCAATCTGCAGAAAAAGATAGGTTTGGTACAAAAGTACAGGTCGCAAAATGATCTAAAAGAAATTACAATCTAAACTAATTCTTCGATATGATACAAATGTGTGTGTGTGTGAATTCTTTTTCCCTTCCAATAAAGCATCTATTTAATATACACATATTCATTATATCACATAATAGATAAATTCTTTTGTTGTATTGTAACAATTTAAAATAAACAATTTTTTTGCAAATTTAAATTGTTTTTCATAAAGTTTGAAAAAAGTTAAAGTTTGTTTTTCATGTAAGTTTGTATTATGAACACTTACACTTATTTAGTATTTTGATAAAACACTAAGCAATTCCATTAGAAAAACTTTTAGAAACAGTTTTATAACTAGAATAAAAGATATTCTTTCACTGTAAAAATAGAATAAAATATGATAATCACTTCCCCAAAAGAAATTAGTTTTAAAATGTATGAAATTCAGTCAACAAACCAACCTGTTCATAGATTTCAATTGCTTTTTCATATTGTTCTAGCTGAGCACAATACTTTGCAACATTCAAAAGGCACTTATTGGCAGAGCTGAAAATAAAAAAATAATAATTTTTTGATTCTTTAGGACAACTAACAACTATTTTTTATAATTTATAAGAAAAATAACTGTTACATCATTCTGTAAAAATTTAACAAATAAAATTAAATTCTTTTTTAGTTACTGCAAATTTATTCATTATTTGGTAAGTAATACGAAAAACCAACCAAAATTTCAGTAGAAAATTCAGCTAGGCAAGAAATAATTTTTTATAGTACTTTTTATTTGTTCCTATGGAATTTTTCACCTTTGTTCAGAAACAAATTTTGTAAGATATGAATAACTTGGAACAAAATATTAAAACAAAATAGTGTATAATTTATTAAATATCTAAACTAATACTTTTAATATTTGATATCAACAATCAATGATTTTTTTAAAAAAATAGACGTAGAAGATAATTAACGTTAAGGTCAACAAAAATTTAGATGAAAAACTCATACAAAATTTTAATATAGATTTTAAATCTTAAAATTTTTATTCATTCTCAAGACTTTCGTTGTATTCTTTATATATCTGTTTATGCCCATTAGCAAAATATTAAGTTTCTATTTAATATACATAACAATTCAATAAACGATAAAAAAATATTTACCTATTAGATTCTTCACCTCTATAATAATCTGCAGCCTGTTCATAACAACTAATAGCCTACAAAGACAAAATAGATCTTCAATAAGTTTTTCCATACAAATACTACATTAAAAAATATTCACATAACTTACAGTAAAAAGTATTTTGACTAAAATAACTCCACAAAAATCAAATACATACATAGCAAAAATTTAATTTCACTTTGAGGTGAATAACATTTTAAAGTAATATAATTAAATGACAATTTAGTTCCAAAAGTAGATATTTTTTAAGATTGATTTTTTTTATCAATGTTGCAGTTAGGTGATGGACCTCGTAATTTTAAATTGTGGTCAAGTAACAAGGGCAACACTTGAGCTGGCACCCACATCTCCAAACTTCCACATATTATAAACCCTAGGCTTTGGAACCTCAATAGATTTAGCACACATCACCCCTACTGCATGAGAGGATTTTAGAGGTGCATTAGGACTCAATTCCACAGGAATAATAATTGTCCTGAACTACTAACTAAGACTACTTTGCTACCATGGCCATAATATTTATAGAGTTTCCCACATTAAATCGAATCCACTATTTAACTGAAGAAATATTCATTTAACATAATATTTATATCAGAAATAAAACACTACTCAAATGAGAAAGCAATTCATACTAATTAACTGTATGTGAAATCTGCTGATATTAAAGATTAAAAACAACATTTCATAAAACTTCTTTAAAAAAATCAAGTTCAAAATCTCTTCCTAATTATTAAGAACATAATGTGTAAACTTTTCTTGACAACTGTTATAGAATTTATACCTTTTCAATGTCATTCACTTCATAAAGCTCTGCTATGCTTATCAGATGTTTTGCAGCAATAGTAAAACGCCCCTAAAACATATCAAAAGAAATTTATGATATTTCAAGTAATTTTCTAAGAAAAAAAAATATTTGATGGACTATTTTGACAAATAAATTTGATCTTTAGAGCATAACATACTTTTAAAAAAGTAACAATGAAGGAAAAATCATACAATAAAATTAAGAGAATATACCACGAAGCAATTATTAAAAAATTCTTAACTAAAATACAGTTAATTATAAAAATTTTACATCCTTGTACATAAAACCAATAATTTGATCGACATTAGTAATTTAAAATCACACATAATTTTTTTGTTTGTCTAAATTCAAAGTTACAATAATTATTTTTACAGATTGTAACTAAGAAAAAGAAAACCTTCACTATCTAATATGTATAATTAAGAATATATTCCAACTTACCATATCAGTGTACAATTCAACTGCTTTCATCAAACAGCTAATGGCCTCTAAAAAAGTAAAACATCAGTATAATTTACACATTTCAAAAGGGAAAAATAAAATTCTAAGATTATAAGTCAATAAAGAACATTCATTAACTCAATACCTAATTACTTTTTTTTGCGGTAAACAACAATTCAATACAAATAAAAAAATATAAGATAACAATTACAGTAGAAGCAGCTTAACTATTTAAATACTATAAGTGTTCAGCAAATATTAAAAAAAATCAAACTTAGCAATTTTGATCAGCAAAACATAGCTAAAATAAATAGTAGTAAGGAAATTAAGTTTTCTAAAAGTCATATTGGATTTTTAACACACAAGGCACAGCAATTTATTAATGGAAATTATCTGAAAGATACATTTAAAAACTTATTATAAACAGTTGTTAATTTCCTTCAACATGCATCCTTTGTCTATCTATATAACACTGCGCACATGTATCTCATTGTTCAGAGTAGTGTATTTCAGGTCTTCTAATGTTACCCTCTTTAGAAAGTCTTCAGTTTTGTTACCTTGATTCGTTCCACATAATGAAAATGCACTATTTACTAATGGAAACAGGCAGAAGTCACATTGAGACAGATCTGATGAACACATTTGATGCACAGAAATTATCTACTCCACAGAGAGTGCATTGTTACTGCTTTTCTTCCTCTCATTCAGTGTGGTAAGAACTTCTGGTTTACTCTTTGGCCCTGAGGAAACCACACAATCAGAATCACAAATTTAATATCGAAACATAATTCAGCACAATGTTTATTTTCAACTTGTTCATTTTTAGCTTTTTCCCTTCTTGATGAAGAGAGTACCTTTCAACACATATATTAATGTCTTATTCCAGCAGTCTTATATTAGCAAATTCCTGTTTCAGCACATAATGCCTTTCTCTATCAGTTCTAGTTTAGCTGCAATTGGTCCATGATGTTCGTTCTTTTTTTGCACCCTGATGAAGTGTTTGGAACCATCAGGTTTTTGTGCAAATTCCCATTATTAGCAAGTACTCATGGAAAAATTTTCTTATTGTCTCTGCCACAATGTTTGTCATGCCTGCCATCATCTGAATATTTAAGCATAAGTCTTTCTATACAATTTAATTAATTTTTTACAAATGTTTTTATCAATTCATGATATCACAGGCCAATCAGAATATTCAGCTTCAACCTTCTTACTTTCCAAATATTATCTGTGCTATTCTAATTTACACTTCCTCTGATAATTGATAATATTCAATTGAAGGTTTTAACATCATGGATAATTTGAGATTAATGATTGCTCGATTTTTAAGTTTACAATTGTGGCACTCCAACAAAACACAATTTAACAACAGAGATGCAATGTAGCTCCATATAAATTCCAGTCATTCATGAAGCCTAATGGTTCGGTTATTATATTGCTACACCTCATATCCTAAACATTGAAATTTATGTTCTATCAAGAATAAGATTTCCATAAAATACATATATAGAGAGAGAGAATTGCCTAATGACCTGATGGTCAATGGCCTGGCATTTGTAAAATATATAGAGAGAAAGAGACTGAGATCAAAAGAGCAACTAGTTCTTTTGAACTTATTTTTCCAAGAGATGAGTCTAGTTTCTTAATTTTTTTTGTACTGTTCATCTACATATAATCTAATTAACTTTCTTTTTAATAAATTACTCCTTCACTAGAAATTATCCTTAAAAATTAGGAATTAAATTTCTTGTTCTAAATTATTAACATTATTGTAGAAAACTTATACTATTTCAGACAAAGAAAATAAGTGGCAGCAACTATTAGTGTTTCTAAGAATAAACAATTAATGGAAAAAAATACATTATTATTTCTTCATCTGTTAACTGTGGTACTCCAAAATAATTCTGTAGACAATGAAATTTACACTCACTTAGTGTGAATTTCAATGTCTTCAAATTTTTAAAACATTTTTGAATAATTTAAATACAAGTTCCTTTTAAATATAACTTTTGAGTTAAGCAATTTTCGTTAATTGAATTATCGAGGCTTGAAATATATATTTACAAATATAATGAAATTTTAAATGAAAGAAATCCATTTCATAACTGATTATTGCATTCAAATTTTAGCAAGACTGGTTCATTTCTATTTATCTTATCCTTTAATTGGTATTGTTATTTTTATAATTATGAATTCATTCTGAAATCTCACTTTTTAGTTAAGTATTAAGAATGTGAGTCTTAATGTATACATATTTGACTCATACGTATTTATTATTCTCAAATACTTTTAACTATCAATATTCTCCGATTTATCATAAAAAATATCCCCTAGAAGATTTTTTTTGTATATATTATCTCAATATTTGTCATTATCACAAATTAGAAAGTCATGAAATATAAGAATGATTTTAAGGATTTCTATATGAATAGTTTCATTTTGATATTTATTGTACAGTATTTGAAAAGAGAAAAGCAAATAAAATTATAGAAATTTGTATATTTACTGTATTTCACAAGCCACTTTAGTCGCCCAATTTTCTCACAAACCACAAGACGCAGAAACTAGCTGAAGGTACCAAAATTTCGGGAATGATCCCAGGAATCTGTTTTGACCATTTATATTCCGATATTCCAATTAGTTAAAAAGATATTAATTAAAAACCTTAAAACGCATAATTAGTATTTTATTATGCACATGGCGCCATCTGCAGAGAATTGGAAAGATCATTTACTTCGCCTTAAAATTAAAATTTTTTTTAGTGGAATGAAAAAGGTTAAAATTAAAATGAAATATTAACTCTTTGTTAATTAAAAAGTACATTGTCTATTATTTGGGATCAAAATACATTTTAGAGACATTTTTAAGCTAACTATATGTAACGATTGGTTGATTCATGAAAATCTGAAATCTATTTTATTATTTTAGATTCTTTGAAACTTTAAAAAATGAAACTTTTTTTCTGCGTGTAGAACAATATTATATGTAATCTGTACAAAGGTTGAAAAAATATCTTAAAAATTACGGTTTAAAAAAAAACAATGTGTTTTTCATTTTTTTCCTCCTTTTGCGATAATTATGTAAACATTACTTTTTTTAAAAGTTTTTTGTTCAAAAATTACCGTTGTTTGCAATCGATATATGAAGTTTGAAAGCATTAACTTAAAAATGAAGCCTGAAAAAAAAATCTTTTACTTTAACGAATAATGAAATGGCATATTGAAAAAAATCTACCTATATTTTAAAGCTCAATTCAATGCTCTTCCCCGAAGTAAGTAACAGCTTAGATGGTTAAAGCCCTGTTTTATAAAACAGTAGTTCCCAGGTTCGAAACTGAAGAGGAAGAATCTTTCAATTTCGCATTACGCTACTTTTTAAAGTTTAAAATTTTTTTAGTGGAATGAAAAGATTAAAATTAAAATGAAATATCAAAATGTTTTTATCAGTTCGGTTTTTTTTAATGTTTTTTTCAGTACATGAATATATATAGGCTTTCCCCCATACTGTTTTTTTTACTTATATATTTATATGTTTAATCAAATGTTCAGAAAAAAGCAATCATTTCAATAGCTATCTGTTAATTTTTCTTTCATTTATTACTTATAGAAATTTGATTTTAATAAATATATATATGTTTTTAAAAGGATTATTTTTATTGTTTCATTACGAAATGATAAGCTAACTATATGTAACGATTGATTGATTTATGAAAATCTGAAACCTATTTTATTATTTTAGATTCTTAGAAAGTAACTGTTATTAAAAAATGATGAATGTTTTTTGTTTTACTCTTAGTATCAGAATCATTTTCTTTTTATTGCTTCACATTGATAATTTTTTAAATTCTAACGCAATATTTTTTTTATAAGTCATACATCGAAATTTGAAGCTATATCTTATCTGTGAGACAGAAGGGAAGATAGAACAATAATTTTACACTAAAAAAACGTGTTTGGGCTATAGAGAGGGGAAAGAAACCTGTCCTAAATCAAAAATAAGTGAAATGGAACAAATTTCGAAAAAGGGAAATTTTTTGACATAATTTTAGAAATCACTCACATTGTGTGCATACAAGCACACACAGAAATGCTGGTGTCACGAGGAAAAGAGAAAGCCCAAGCAACGCTGGGCTAAGCGGTGGAGGGGGGGTGGAAGTCATTTTGAAAATGAGTATTAGAAGCTCTGATTTTGTGAAAGAAAGGGAAAATTTATAAAAGTAGAGATAGCCTGTACAACGCCGAGCTATGCAGCTAGTAAATTCATATTTATTGTATATTTCAGAATCAGAATAGGACTTTTTTACTACTTTTTAAATATAAAATTTTTAAAAAATATCAAATTTCCTAATGTTTTCAGCTTTATTCAAAGAAGGTATCGAAACTTCATCCTTGCATTTTCATCTTTTATAGGAAATACTAATAAAAGTTGCAGACACTCAAACACTATTAAGCCTTTTTGATATTGTTTCATTGATCCAGGGGTTCAAAGATTTTAAGCAAATCAGTCGCAAAGTACAAGACAGTTCTTTAAGAGCGATGAGAATTTACTGTCAAAAATCCAGTCTTGAAATACAAGATTCAGCAGCAATATTCACAAAATACATCTCATAAGGTCTTTACATCTTTAATAGCACTCAGATATAATTATCAGTGTCTAAAATACACATATATAAAAGATTTTTCACAAGCAATTACTCGTTCCAACAGCTAAAATAATCCCTAATTGCTTTAACAATCAGAGCAATACTAACTGATTGCTAGTCAAAACCAGATTGACTGACTTTTGGTAACCATCTCTCTATTTATAGAACTCGCGGATAATTCGAGAAAAGATTCCCTTGCATCATAGATTTTGAAATTAGAGGATTTCTCTACTAATTTCTAAAAGAATTCAGAGGGTTCTGAACTCGCCAAAAATAGTTGCCAAAGTCACCAACTTGGGTGCCAAAAATGACGCCAACTTGGCTCTGTTGCCAAATTTCCATTGAATCAGCATTATAACGTAAGGGACGGCATTTGCTTGTGAATATTACAATTTTAACGTAAATTAAATCTAATTTAGAGTAAGATAAAGGCATTACACATCCAAATACAAATTATTTACACTATTTTACACAAAATTCGTAACAATATATTAAAATATCCTCAATGATACTTTATTTTGTTCGTCTAGTGATAAAATTTTACAAATGCTGTCCTGCTTTGCATGGATTTAATTGAAAAAAAACTATTTGATTTTTCCACAAATATGTAGATCAATCAAATATGCTAGTTCTGCAGTGTTAAATTCCTTTGAATACATTTGAGGTTTCGTTCAAGTAATTTAAATAACAGATGAATTAAGGAACAGATTAAAGAGTAGTTCTTTAATAAGGAATCAGGACGAGCAAGAACTTTTCTCATCTAAAAGAATAGAAAATACCCTCTCCATAAACATTTTTTAAAGAAAGTATTGTTATACATAACCAAAACATCAATCAAACAAAAAATTCCATTGCATGTTTTTTTTTTCTTTTTTAAATAAAAGGAAACTAATCTTGGTTTGGTTTTTATATACAGAGAATGGATTTTTTTCTCTCTTAAATTTTGGCTATAGTGAGTATGTATATAACACAAGAAAACTATACAGTTCACAGAAAAGTACCTTGAGGATCAGTTTTCTTATAACAATTTCCAGCATCTACATAAGCAGATGCAGCATCGTGACGACTTCCAGATTTAATGTGCAGTTCAGCTGCTTCACAATATGCATTGGCTGCAGCTGAAATAAAAATACAGAATTTTATACCATAATATTCCATGTATCATAAGAATTAAAATTAAGAAACATCTTAAGATTACAAAGGGACAAAAAATTAGTTACAGGTATTAAATAAATGGTAATGAATTAAAATAGTTTGAAAGAATTAAAAATTAACACAATTAAAAAAAAGAATATTTAAGATATTTGTACATCAAAAATAGTGGAAACTTGATTACATTCCCTAGGGGATGATTGATTGCATTACACTTACTGAAAGATACATACGTAAAAGAAAGATGTAGCGTATCTTAATTTACAAAAATAATTCCCTTTTGTGAAAAGTTCATTGATAACAATTGATTGCAGTTCTAATTATATTACAATCTAAAGCTGGTTAAAGCAGAATTAATCATTTAGAAATGAATGTAAAAAATATTACATTAACCTGAAGCTGTAATTCAGAAATAAATGCGCTTTTGGGTCCGAGAAGGAAATTTCTTTCCCCCATTGGAAGTCCTGCTTAACCATTTTCGCCACATGTGGTGTTGTTAAAAGTTTCACACTTTACAAAGGGAAGAGGGAAGGGTTGCCGAATTTCAGTCAGGGATATTTTAGGAGTAAGGAAAATTGCAATATTTGGTGCATTATTATATCAAAATAGTTTTTTTTTCTAAATTCATGGTACCCATTTTGATTTTGCTTGCAAACTTTCAAATGCATATTTTTGTTGTTTTTTCATGTCTTTTTTTAAGTAAATTCTGAAATTAAAATAGATATTTCCTAGAGTTTGATGTATAGCATTTCAGAAGTACTATGAGAGTAGAATTTATATGAACTGTTGAGCAGTAATTATCACATAAATAAAATGATTATATTTATTACTTTTATTTCTTTCAATCGCAATGTTTTCAGGATTTTCTGATTGCTTAAAATGATTTACTATGAAACAAGGTTTTTATTGTATTCATTGCTTGAGTATGAGAAAATTATTATAGAAAGTTTAAAAATAGGGGCCTTACATAATAATCATTTGTATTGTAAAATGATTTTAAAGTTTTTAAAACTTTTTTGTATTTTCATGTTCTAAAAAAAAAAGGTAAATAATCATTTAGCGTTAAATACTAAGATATCATTAGAGTTGTGTATTACATAAATTCTTTTACGAAGTTACAATCATATCATATTACTAAAATATATGCTCCAGAAAAACATTTAAAGTATTATTTAAATACACCAAACATTTAATTCATAGCTTCTATAAACAAAGCTTCATGACAACACCCTCTGAGAGTACATGTCCTGAATTTGAAGACAGAATCAGATTAAAAGTTAGAAAAATGAAAACACGAACTTGAAAAACATGCGGTAAGTATCATGGAATTGAAGAGGGTATTTGAAAGTTAATGCTGACATATGTTGACTATTAAATCTAATGATCTGGAATAAGACATGTTTATTGGCGCATATGTTCCGAAGAGAAATAAATGGGTGATTAGTTTGATAATTGAAGATGTTAACTGAGAAAGATGAGTCAAGTGCTAGATACGGAATTTAATTTTTAATCAGATTTAATTATCCTTACACACACACACACACACACACACACACACACACACACACACACACACATACACACACACACATATATATATATATATATATATATATATATATATATATATATATATATATATATACACTGTAAAATAGGTAAGTAAGTAGTCATGTAGTAGCAATGTGTAGAACCAATTAAAGATCAGTTAAGATTATGTGTACACATTCTACCTTTGGTATAATTATTGCAGCTTATATATTCAACTACAATAATGAAAATCATGTTATAAAAATATCCACCCCACGTTTTCAAAATCATTCGACAAAATTTCCAACAGAAGGAAAAATTTTAAGAAAATGAGTAGAACATTATTATACTAAACATTTTATTTCACTTTAAAATAAAACAGCTTACATATTTAAGTACAATAATTAAACCATGTAATAAAAAAATAACTTATCAAATTTTCAAAATTGTTCAATGAAATATGTAAAAACTTTAAGAACGATATGTAGGGCATTTTTCTAAATATTTTATTTTTCTAAATGCCCTTTTAGTGCACGAAAAAAATAATAGTTGCACTCCAAATATTTTGTGATCAATTAGATTTGAGTTTTTAGTAGCATCGCATTCTAAAGCAATATAAAAGATATTGGGGATGAACCTAAGAAATCTTATCCTCCCACCAAACTTCCACACCACACCAACATGAGGACTTCGAAACTCGACAGATTTAGCAATCAGTTTTATGGAAAAAAATGTATTTGTTTTACATTTTTTTGTTTCTAAGAGAAACTTATATCTTAAACTAAAAGTTTTTGGAAGTAATGTTTTTGAAATATCTGTTTGTGTGAGTTCTACTTTTTGAAAATTTTGGCTCTCAAAAGACCCTTTTTTAATTTTATAAAAAATGTATCAGTTTTAATATGTTGAATTCTGGTCTTTGTTTTTTATTGGTTTATATGTTAAGAGGTTTTTAAATAAGTTGTGTGATAATCTTCGAAGCAGTTCTGGTCAATACAAAGAGCCACATTGCATGTCTTACAGATAATAGTGGTTCTTTTTTGTATATTTTTTGTGCACAATAAGCGCACCTTCTTTTCTTTTCGTCAAATGGCCAATGAGAAAATGTATTATCATTTGTCTTAATTTTTTTTGTTGTTGAAGACTCTGCATTTTTAGGATCTATTTTTCCTATTAGAGATGTAATTAAATTCATTCTAAATTCTTTTAAACTAATTTTTGACGAAGTTTGGCATGATTTAAATATTAGAAAAGCATCCAGAACAGCAATATCAATGAGACTAAAGAATAATTTTTTTTACCATTTTCTAGTTTGTCTAGCAAAAGAATTAGGCGGATGATATGCGGTCTAATAAATCAACATATCCCATATGCCTGTTCTAATCTGCCACAATTTTTGGCTTGGAAGTTGTTAATTTGTCTTTTTCGCATACAGAAACGTCACCGTCAATTTATTTTAAAAATCTTTTTTGTTCTTCAATGATAAATTCCTTTCGGGGCTGTGCATATTGGTCAGCATATATACCTGCCTCTTATCTTTCCAACACAATGCTGTCATTCCATCACAAAATTTCACGGCAACATCACCTTGTCTCATTTTACAAGGAGCCAAATCCTTTGGAAAATGTTTTCTGTTAGATCGAACAGTTCCACAGGAGTTAATACTTTTTTCTTTTAAAAGGTCTCGAAAAAGTTCCAGCGAGGAAAAGAAATTATCCATAAAGACTTTATGTCCTTTACCTTTTATACAATCTGCCATTGTATATACAACATTATAGGAAGCACAGATGTTAAAAGGTTTTCTTTTTTTATTTTTACCTAGATATACTCTCATGTCATAAGTATAGCCAGTGGCATCTGCGATTTTATGCATTTTCAAACCCCACTGTTTGCGTTTTTTTGGAATGTATTGTTTGAAGAACACTCTTCCTTTAAATTTAATTATAACTTCATCGAAAGATAAATTTTCTGTGGGATCATACACTTCTTTAAATATTCTGTTACAACAATCAAAATTTTTTCGTATTTTCCACAATCTGTCGTAAGTTGGAGAATCTCTACTTTCTTTTAAACTATTATCGGAAAAATGTAAAAATTTTAAAATCATTAGAAAACGATTGTGGGGCATTACTTCTCTGAAAAATGGAGTTTCTATCATATTATTACTCATCCAATAATCCTGTATACAATCTTTTTCGATGTGTCCCATCAATAAAATTAATCCAAGAAATTTTAAAATTTCATTTTTATCGGTTGGTTTCCATGAAGATGCCTGCTTTCGTTTATCAGATGTTTCTTCATGAAGATTAAGTACAGTAATTGCATACCTATTAGTTTCTGCAACCAGAACTTCTAAAATTTCATCGTGAACATCAGTTTAAAAAAATCATTTTCACTTTTGAAATTACTTGCATCAACTTTCAATCCAACTTTACTAGAAAATGGCAATACATGTATCACTTCAGAGCCTTCTACCTCTTTCCATGCGAATAAGCTTTCAACTTTCTGGTCAAAATCAACATCATTATTTTCAAAAATACTACTTTCGAATTCATCTTCATTCTCCGAATCACTATCGTCAAAATTTTCTTCCTCTAAATCTTTCATCAAATTTTCAATCTGGATTTGTGTGAGAAATTTTCGAGGAATTCTAAAATATACTAGAAACAGCAAGAGAAAAAGAAAAATCTGTCGCTCAGAAAACGTAAAGTTATCAAATGAAGTTTTTTTAAAAATTTTTTAACGAAGTTGAAATTTGTTCCTAAACGTTGCCAATGATAAGTAATGCTCAAAATGTTGGCAAAAAATAACCTCATCAAATTAAGGACAATAGAAGCGAAGTCATAACAAGGGTCAAAGAACATAGTAAAAGTGTGCGTTAGAAAAAGGGGGGAAGAAATGTCTCTAGAAACCTTGGTACACATGTCATACCAAGCCAAATTAAGCGACAAAAAAATTCGGGTACAACGTATGTACCAGCTGATTTATAAAGGTTAATGAACAACTAATGAAATAAAAATAGGCATTTTCTTAAGTTAAATTTATTTTGCACAATACCATTAATTTGCTAAAATTCAAATAAATTTATATAATACTCTATTTACTCAAATCTAAAAGCTGCCCTTTTTTCCCCAATATTAATGCTGCAAAAAATCAAACATGGCTCAGAATCAAAAGAAAAAAAAAAAGAAATTCGTTGGATGGGACAATTAGAGCAATTACAGATTCATGTATGTATTTAAAAGTTTATAATGGTAAAATAACTAAATATTCACTTTTTTTATTAGTTCTCATTTTAAATTTATTTTAATTTTGTATAGTTGGATGTATCTCAATAAGCCATTTTACACTATTTTTCATTTTTCACAAAAACTTGTTGAGAACTTGGGATGCTGCTTAGATTTGAATAAATGCAGTATTTAAAGTAAAATTTATTCAACAACATAAAGTATATAAAATAGCCTTTCACAGCAGTTTCATCATTTAAAACATGAGATCAAGAAATTCATTTTAATAAATTTCTCTGAAACATGAAATACAAATCTTAAAATATATAATAGACAATATTCAAAAATATTTTAATTGTTATGCTTAATTATTTTTATTCCAATGCTTTTGATAAAATTATGATATAAAACAATCTCTCTCATAATTACTTCTACCATAATCCACATTAAAATTAAGTTATCCAATGATTACACACATAATATGAAGCAGAAAAAGAAGAAAAAAAAAAGAACCGGTATGGATAACTTGATAATGGATATTATAATTTTATTAACATTTGTGGGAAGGGAGAGAAAATTTTGTACAAGTATTCAAATTCACAGCTTTTAAAAACACGCCCTACTTTCTAAGAAATGGCACTATATATTACCTTGAAAAGTATATTTTCAAAAAATTAGTATACTTAACATATTAAAAAATTCTCCTTTTCCTACACACATATGTATATGATAATAGCAGTTATATGATATTTTCAACTGAATAAAAATACAGACCAATCTCTAAAAAATAAGTTAATTTTTTAATTCATCATTTTGGTGTTTTAAAACAAAGATAAAATATCAACATCAATATATATATATATATATATATATATATATATATATATATATATATATATATATATATATATATATATATATATATATTGGTTCAACTACCAACAATATCTGGTCTGAAATGCATTTTGCAGAGAGCTAATTAATTAATTTCCTTGTTTCAAATAAGATAACTATCTTCAATTGAAAGACTTATCTGTCAAAATCATTTGCAACAGATTTTTAGCAAAGATTTTGTGTAAAGATGATTCAACATTTTCAAAAATGATAACCTATTTTATACATCAAATTAAGTTAATATGAAGTCATAAAAATGATTATGAATAAGAGTAGGTTCTTTTATGAAACAGCTGTTTAAAATCAATTGATTGTTAACAGTAACATTTTACTGACAAGTATTATTGCCACAAAGCAATGCTGTTTTTCAGAAACTTTGAGTTAAGGACAATAAGAATCAAATCAAGAAATGGAAGGGGGGACTATAAAAAGTAAATCTCACTCAGTAAATCTATTTTAAATGTTTTTGAAAATAACTATATCTTTTTATTCTCAAACACTAAGATATGGCAAATCAAACTTACTGAGTTATATTTTTGCATAAAGAACATGCTATTTTTTTTAAAATCATTGACAGGGATTGAACTAGATATGAAACAGAAATCAAACATTAGTTAAGGAAATACAATTTCATAAATTTCTAGATGGTGTAATGCTAGTTTTTTTACCTTCTGTGAAAATTATTAAAATTATAAGTAGAGAAAAATCTTAATACAACCATACAAATAGGGAAACACATCTACTGCAAAACATTAACAAATAGAAAGAGTAAGAAAGAAACTATTATCTATACCAGTCCATTTTTTAGCCATTTTAAAGGCATTAGCGGCTTGATGATACATATCACAGGCATCTTCAACTTTAGATGAACCTCTGCAAATAAAAATTTATGATATAAATTAAGGGCAATTATGTGTAATTTCATTATAACAGCACAAAATTTCAATTTTTAACTCAATTATTAATTAAAATTTTTTAATGTTTCCACAAGTAAGTTTCATTTTAAAAGTCTTTTTTTGACAAAATTAAATGGTACTTAGATATTATCACAACCGTAAAGTCGACAATATATGAAACGAAGCACATGGTTGGCAATTCAGCACATATGACACATGTGGAATCAGGGTTGCCAACTTGGGGAGTAATCTTGAATGTTGGCATTGTTATGATAATATGTAAGAACCAATTAAAATTTTAAAAGTATGTATACCTTTAAACCAGAAGTTCTCTTCCTTTCTACATATGAAATTACATACATTTGAGAAAAATAATTTCTCACAATAAAAGAAACATTAACAAAGTTAAAATGAGGGGAAAAAATGAAGAGTACAAAAGTTTCTGTACAAAAAAACCCCTTAATAGTACAGTACCAAATATGATCATTAAGATTGGCTATAATTCCTTTTATTTGCAAAATAAACTGATGTGCCTGGTACTGCAATTTAAACTTTCATAATTTCTTTTAAATATTGTTTTTTATAAAATCTAATGGCAAACGTTACTAATGAATGAAAAAGATGTAGTATCAAAAGCTCTCATAAGAAAAGTTTTACTAATTTGAATTAACATATTTCAAGAGCTACATAAGCAAGCTATTTTGCATAAGTGGCAGTAGACCTCATATTTAAAATCCTCATTACATGATAATCCACGAGAAATTATTATGAACATAATTCTTGTTTTAAAAACAGAAACATGTTTAATATAGAAAATAATTTCCAGAATATTATTCTAACAGCTCATTTTAAAATACAACCTTCATAGTACAGATAATCCTATACCTTTATTCCAAAGCTATTTAATCTCTTAAGTGCCACAGGATTATATATCAGTCTTGCACAACAGGTGCATTGAGTGTCCTAGACATATATACATCTGTCCTTCCAAAGTATGATTTTTTCTTTGCGCTGCTATCTGTAAAAATGTACGGGGCTGCGGTAGCCCAGTGGTTAAGGTATCCAACCATGGCAGGCATGTCATGAGTTCGATCCCAGTACCACTAAAGACCCGCCGTGTAGGGCAGCGATGCACGTTAAATCTGTCGAGAGCTGAAACGTCCTCCCGTTGGTGTGGTAGTTAGGAGAGGGGGGTGCCAGCTCAGGTGTCGTCCACGTCACTTGACCATGGTTCAAAATTACGTGGTCCGTCGCCAAAAGCCCTCGTGTCGCTGAACAGTGCGACGTTAATATTAACTAAACTAAACTGTAAAAATGTACCAAAGCCTTTCGAATGAAAAAAAAAATAACTTAATAGTGTTTGTGAAGGATTTACTTATTTCAGAGAAAAATGTGCTTATTTGAGCCTTTCCTTTCCCCTCCAACATACTGCATGCGCGCATGTGAAAAATGGCGGTACTGGGGAGCAAATCGCGTAACATTTAATCGCAGTTAAGGGGTAAATGGTGTTTCTCATAATGAGGAAGAACTAAAAATACTTTTAATCATTAAAGAAAAATAATCATCTAAATCCAAAAGGAAAAAGAAAGAAATATATATCACTACTTGAAACTTAAAAATTAGACTCAAAAGTATGAATGGAAAGAAAATTTGTACACTTTGGAATTTTTTTAGACAGGCAAAGGTGAGAAAGTACTAGGTAAATACAGTATCAATCAACAGCACATTGGCATTACAACCATCTGTAAATAACCACTCTACGTTCTGTGTGTATGTAACAATCTTTATCTAAAAATAATAGTTGTTTATTTTGAAAAATATTTTTATCAGTATAGCTTTTCAAATTATTATAATTTAGAGGTTTACTTCTCTGAAGAACAAATTATACAACTTATTCAAGAAAAAGAACTTTGTCTATTTATTCAACTTATGTGAATAATAATGCATATGTTTATTACAATTATTTATTTATTATATTTATGGCATATGTTACTTATGTACTATGGTAACAATGCCAGCATTCAAGCTGGTTTGCCAAAATTAGCAACACCAATTTCGCACGTGTCTGCACTGAATTGGCAAAAATGTGCTTTGTTTCATATAATGTCACCAACAATGCTACGATAATATATAAGTACCTATTTCCTTAATGTTCTTTCTAAAAAAATAGCAGTTCATGTTTAAATGAATGAAAAGAATATTAGCTTTGAGTGAGAGTTATATTTATGCCGCACTATAAAGCAGCAGGAAGGTTGATGGCAATAGACCTCATAATTTTGAACCATGGTCAAGTGATGAGGGCTAACTCCTCTCCTAACTTCTACACCATACCAATGGGAGGACATTTGAGTCTCAACATATTGTTCATCAGCTCCCTTTGCATGACAGGTCTTCAGCTGTACTACACTCAAACTTGTGACATGCCAGCCATGAGTCCATGACCTTGACCACTAGGCTACTGTGGCCACAAAATAAGCTTTGAATGAATAAAGCTCAATTAAAGGACTACATTTTTTACAAGTTCAAAAGATGACAAAAGGATTTTATAGTTTTCTAAAATAGAAACTGATATTTATTAACATTATAACTAATCAGAAATTACAAAATTTATGATTTATTAAATAAATGCTATTTCTCAAATAAAAAAAAAATTATTGTACATTCTCAATCACCACTGAGCATTATTAAACCCTCTTACAAATTAAAAAGATACTTTTTTTTTCTATTTTTATGCCTTGCTCTTCATTAAAAAGTGAACTTGAATCTGTCTAAAATGGAATGGGTGAAAAAAAAAGCCAGAGAATGAAAGTCATCTGAATACATAGTAGGACATTAATCATTTTTGCTAATTAAAAAAAACTGTCATCAAATCCAGCAATATTCAATAGTCAATAATGCAAAAACATTCAAAAGGATGCTTGAAGACAACAACCAATATCAAATACAATTACCAATAACAATGCATAAAGAGGGCAAATTACTTAAAATTTTCATGAAACTTTGCCACAAATTGTTCAAAATCATCATCCGTTTACTAACAAATGGACAAATACAAAAGCATTAAATTTATCCATAGATCTGCACAATGAATACATATATATAAATGCATATTAAAACAATTATATATTCTCAAACATAACATTGAACATTAAAAAAATACATTCAGGTAATCTTGCATGTATTTACCAAAAATTACAGATATGAAACTTGTAACAGAAAGATCCTTTTTAGATAAATTCTCAAAAGAGAAAAAACCCTCTGCAATTGAATTAAAATGCTAAATAATTGTAATAGAATTTTTACACTCTACACACACACTAAATGTCCTTGACGAATATTGCATTGAACTTTAAAATGTCTTAAGCAATTTTCAATGGAGGAATTTTATAAAAGTATAACAATCCACATAACTAATAAGATTATATTTCATCAATTAAGGTTACAACAAAAATCGTTACAATAAATTCAATTATAACATTAGTCGAATTTTAAGTATTTACATGACTTTTTGAAAATACTTCACAAAAATGATACTTCATTTGGTATTTTTCCTTATTCTATCTCATGAACCAGAAATAGATTTTCTTTTAATTGTTTATTTGGAATAAAAAAATGAAAGAAAAAAAGTATGTGGATATATGAATGAAACAAAGAACACATTTCCCACATTTACTATTTCGATACATAACAACATGTGTGAGACAATACATACACAAAAAAAGGGAGAAACATTTTCAATGAAAATCATATTATAAAGTAAACAGAAATTTTAAATAGTAACACAGGATTCTCAGAATTTGACATCATATTACACCTCACAGAAGTTACTCAAACAGGAAACGTAAAAACGTACTTACCCAAATAAAGATCCAAAAAAACCCTGAGCCGATTTTAATTTTTTTTCAGCCTCTGCAACTAACATAATACCTCTTTGCTCATTATCTGCCATTTTCGATCATAAAATATAAATTAAATTTGCACTACTCAAAATTTTAATTATTAAAGTGATCAAACCTATATACTATGACATCCCAAAACATCTGCTAGGAGGATTATTTTGATCTATTGGTACAGTTAAAGTGCGCTCTGTTTCCTCTAAACATTTGGTCAATGAGATCTGAACGAAATCAAAACACGAGATATGATTGGTGAAAATAGTAGGAGTTTAGTTTTGCTGTATGTGTCAACTACTGCATACGTCATCTGTTGTACTGCCGAAAAAAATAATATATCTTACGAATATCCAGCAAAAAATAATCAAATATTAAAATACAATACTACAGATAACTTTTTTTTGGTTACATGAATTTTTCAGAACTACTAATTAAACTCTTCCGGATGTCTTTAATCCATTAAAGTTGTTCTTTTTCCTTAAAAAGTACAGAAAAATGTATTTGTATAATTGAATTTGTGGACAAATTATTAATTATTTCACACAAGTAGCGGACAAACCTTTCTCTAAAATTTTTTTAAAAATGTAAAAGTTATTGTTAATGTAACACACACACACACACACAATTTTAAGAGGACTTGGTACCTTTTGAGCTACTTTCTTTCTTCATATGTATTTAAAAATTATATTTTAACATTTTATATATTACTTCTATTCCAGAAAATGATACGAGATGAAATTTTTCACATATTATTCACACACTTTTAAAAATTAAAATTTTTTGAAGAAAATTTGGGAAAACTTTAAAATCCTACTCCTTCTGTAATTATTAATTTTGTACCTGAAATTTTTTTGTAATATTCTTATGGATGTTATAAACAACTTTAGGGATAGATTTTACAAAACCTTAATTCGTTTTTAAGGGGAAAAAATAAAATGTTGATATACATGCTAAATATCAACGAAAAAGCCAATATCTCTTACATTTTAATTTTTTTTAAAAAAAGTATTCAGTTTACAGCAAAATGGATCCCTAATTTTGTTACATGCTTTATATGCAACACACAGCAAAAAAATGGAAGTGATTGGTCAATAATTGTGGAAGGAGTAGCATTTTGAATGCACTAATGTTTCGAAAAACACAAACTGAGAAAAACCACTTTAAAGTTTATAATTCTGAAAGAAAAATTATAATAAGCTTAAATAAACTTAAAATACAACTTTAAGATATTAGTTACATATTTTTCTTGAAAATAATTGCATTTTCGTATTTTTTCAACCCATACACTTTTTAAAATGATCAATTTTAAGAAGGTATTAATTGCACAAGAAAATTAAAGAAAAATGTTAAAAAATTTTTCTGTCACGACAGAAAATTTTGTTTTTTTCTTCACATAATATTAAAGTATTACATTTGTATGAAAAACATATCAGGAATAAGAACTGAAATTATGAAATTACACACATTTCACAAAGAAGAAAAATTACGTTATTGTATTGTCTCGAAAATATTCTGCTTTATATATTACACATTCTTTTTTTATAATTATTATTTCTCTTTATAAAATAGATTTTTTATCATAACGCTTTTATTAGCTTTTTTTTTCCTAAAAGGGGCATGACCGAATTGCCTAATTTGTTTTCAAATGAAGGTTTGTTTCTTCAACTTCTAACTTTCCGACTTGCACAAATGATATATCAATCGAAATATAATAATGCAGAGAATAAGATTAAATAAAAATAAAAAAAAAACGATAGGTCGGTTATTTTTGTGGTACCAAGTTCTGTTCATGGTAAAGAAAAAGTATACGTACATGAGAAATAATACTAAGTTAAATGTTATATGTTAAGCCACAAATTAAAACTATTTTGGAAATTCTTGTTCTAAAACAATTGGTAATAAATGCAGGAAAATATACGTTTTGCTAAAGAAATAAATTTTATTTATAATTTGATAATTCGAGCTCGTTGAATTCTTATTATTTTTAAGCTGAAAATCCCAGTTCGTAATGAAAACATTTTCCCGTAAACGATATCGAATTTAAGAAGATGTAGTGAAAGAAGTATTTCTCATTCTCATTTATTTTATTGTGGTGCTTATCACACACCGTCTTAGTGTGTTTACATCTTGTGAACTGACTGCCAGGGCAGACTCTCAAAACTATTCTAAGGGGTTGCCATATTCAATTCAGGACACATCGTTGGGTTTACCACAGAGTATCCCCCCGATGACTGAGGATGACAATCCAAGGGAAAATAACATTATAAACATTATTATTATTTTCAGAATCTGCACTGGAAGAAATGCATTAAAAATTTTGAATATGAGAAATATGAGATATATACACAAAAATAAAATATGTAAATGAAATACATACAGATATAACACACACACACACACACAAATTCCAACTGAAAGTTCTTCTAGAAGGAGAAAAAATTATTAAATAAAATATGAAATTAATAAAACAATTCAAGTTAAATTTAAAGCACAGAAAAATGAAACAGAGAGAAAAAAAAAGATCCACTTAACTGTGAAATATTTACAGCTGAAGATGCGTGCCACACCCGAAATCGAAACGAAGGAAGTAGATACTCCGATCCATGGACAAAGGAATTGAGTCCTTATTTTTAATGCAAGTAAATGACAATGTTTTCTTCATGACCATCGATTTAGTAAAAGACTGTTCACAAGTTAAAATTTTTGCGCGAAGATACCGGGTCACCATTGTGGTGAAAGAAACATTTCTCATTCTCGTTTATTTTATTGTGGTGCTCATCACACACCGTTTTAGTGTGTTTACATCTTGTGAACTGACTACAAGGGCACACTCTCAAAACTATTTTAAGGGGTTGCAATATTCAATTCGCGACCCATGGTCGGGTTTACACAGATAAAAGCAAATACACTTTATACCAAAAAAAAGACGACGCACCAAGAATGAGTCGTCCGATAGAGACAAAAATTGGTGGGTCGAAAGATTATGTACAGAATAGAAAATGATTAAAATTTCAGAAGAATTGAAGGATTTATTGCAGAGTTACATAGTTATAAAGTAATGAGCTCAATAAGGTGTTGACCCACCTCTAGCTTGGATGCAAGCATCTACACGACGTGACATAGAGTGATAAAGCACCTTGATGATCTCCTGCGCATTTCTTGCCAAGTTTGCTCAAATTGTCGGGCCAGGTTATCGGTATTCCAGGTTATGGTAGATACAGTCACCTTCGCATCATATCCCAGATATGCTCGATTTGAGAGAAATCTGGCGATCTTGCTGGCGAAGGAAGTGTTTGACAAGTTGTAAGATAGTTCATAGTGACACACACACACATGCCGTATGTGATCTGGTAATATCTAGCTGAAAAATAAGTCCAGGGTACTACAGGAGGAATGGTGGCAAAAGAGTTCTCAGAATGTCATCTGCATACGGCTGTGCTGCAAGTTGCCTCTAATGATGACCAAAGGGGTCCAGCTGTCAAAATAATAGGCACCCCAGACCATGACTCTTGATTGAGGATCTGTGTGACGTGGAATAGAGAAAGCAGGATCGGCACGTTGCTCTGGGCATCTACAGACATGTTTTCGATGATCGTCAGGACATAGTTGGAAGCAGGATTCGTTTCTAAACACTATAATTCACGAATCAGCATGATTCCAACCTGTCAGAGCCAAGCAGCACTGTAATCTGGCTCGACAGTGTGCAGGCGTAAGGGGAAGTTGGCGTAGTGGTCGGTATGAGCAAAACTTTCGCTCTATCAGCCGTCTGTGAATGGTCATGGTGGACACTACCTTGCGGGTCACATTTCTGATGGTCGATAACGATGAATAAGGCACAATGACAGCTGATCTGAAAATCAATCTGTCCTCCCTATTTGCTTCGGCCCTAGGTCGACTGCTACCATCATGATGCTGAAATCTGCCATTGTCCACCCATTCTTGGCAGCATCTTCTTATGGCCGCATCGCTTTAAACCATATGACGAGCGATTCTCCGATTTGCCCGACCTCCCTTTTTCAATCCAATGACACGACCTCTTTCAAACTCTGATAGTTGATCGTAATGAGCTCGAATCCTCCAGTCATTTTTTTCAGTCGTAGAAAGGTATCCTAAATCGCAATGCAACAGAAATTTTGACCATCAGATTGAGAATTGCTTCTTATAGACACCTGCTGAGTGTACAGTTCCGATGTTCTGTGACTCCGGCTCTTCATTCATTGGACACAAAATTTTTATCATCTGCATGTTCGGTGCAAATGTCTTTGCATGCGAAATTTCATTAAATAGTGCAACTCCTTCTTGGGGCCTAGTTTTTTTTGTTATAGAGTGTAGATAAATGATATATGAGATGAATTTGTTATTGTGAAATAAACTCATGTTAGGATTTCTGAAAAATAATCTTCTGTTTAACACAAAACAAGTTGTGCATAAACTAATTTCAAATTCGTGAAAGATCAAAAATTATTTAGGAAACCATCGCACGCAGAAATGAATAATTTTACTGTTTTTATAGGTTTTCGATACTTTAATTTATTATAATAAACAAACATTACTAATTTCAGTGAGAGTGAAACTCATATCGAATACAAAAATACACGAGGGCAATTGGCGATGAGCTTCGAAGTTTTGAATCATGGCCAAGTGACAAGGACGAAACCGAAGAAAATACCACTCCTTCTAACTTCCATAACAACCGAAGGACATCTCAGTCTCGTCATATTTAATGTGCATGGGTCCCCTGTACACGACAGGTGTTCAACGGTACAAGATTTGAACTCATGAGACGTCATCTACGAGGAGAGAGTAACAAAAATCCAACATTTAATTGGCAAAATTCAATTCATTTAATTCCCCCTATAAAACCATATACAGCTGACACACGTTCTCTGACATGACCATTGATAACAAAGCTTATTTGAAAAGTATTTGCAGGAACAATGTAAGTTGTATCTGTTTTCATGTGAGAAATTCGGATTTGACCTTCAATTGGCAAAATTCAGAAATTTTTAACGAAATATAAGAGTGCAGCTCAGACTCGATCTCAGACATAGTAGTTAATAACAAAACAAATTTGAAAAGAATTTACTCGAAATGTGGGACATATATGTATTTAAAAGCGATAAACTATAATCCAATCTTTAATTGGCAAATTTCAAATAATTTTTACAGATAAATGCAATTACAGTTTAGAATAGTTTCAGACATGGCTTTCTTTCTGATAACTCATACATAACCGTCAATAACTATTGTTCTTTGAAAGGGTTTTTAAGGAACAACTGCATACTACTATTAAGCTAATTTATTTACATCAAGATATACGCAGCACAATACAAGGACATTACATTTATAAACAGATTAATTATACTTTCAATTCTATCGCGTGGAATGCTTCGGCATTCTCATTTTCTGAATGGCTCCGTTACGGATGCTGTTATCAGTCTTAGAACTGATTACAGTTACTAGTTACAGCTGATAGAACTGGTTACATAACACATCTCCTCTCTCTTTAAAGATAAAGTCTCTTGGGTAGTCGTCTGTTTCTTTCAGAATGCCTAGATAATGGAGTCTCTGGAACAGAGGGACTCCTGGTCGCATACCCAATAGCCTTAGCTGAAAGACCCACAACATCAACAGATGGCACTTGCTCAGATCTTCACAAGAAGAATTTTCAGCTGTTTCTGCATGCTGAAGAGTCGAGTTGCTTACTCGACCTCTGCTGCTGGAAATCTCCGGAGAATGTTTGGAATGACATTTCCCTGCACTTGATCATCCACTGGACGGATCTGATAAACCTGATGTCTCACCAAGATTCCTTAAACATCGATGATAAATTGGAATACTTCATCATGGTTTACAATCATACCAAACTTCCTGCTCTGTTAACTCTCACAGCCACTCGATCTCCCCAACATCAAATTTCCTATCTCGGAATAATCTTTTCATAATCCGTCTTAAATCTTTGCTTTCATATCAGATATAGGTAAATCTACTCTAGTTTTATCTATAGTGTATTTTTTTCAAGAATAACATATATAGTTTGGCATGTGTTATAGTTACATTAGGAGCCTTTGGGATTTGCAGCAAAAAATGTATTCAACCTCTCTTGTGTAGTACTTTCATATTTCTGCAGAGCTCTTAATGAGTGCTTTAGAGTAACTACATAGCATTCTGCCTGTCTATTACTTAAAGGTTTAAGAAGTACACTAATTTTATGCTTTATTCCATTTCCTTGCATAAATCTCTGGAACTCATAAGATGTAAACTGAGATCCATTATC
Source organism: Trichonephila clavipes (assembly GCA_019973935.1). Lineage (NCBI taxonomy): Eukaryota > Metazoa > Arthropoda > Arachnida > Araneae > Nephilidae > Trichonephila > Trichonephila clavipes. Next base: position 1,085,056 of record BMAU01020861.1, on the reverse strand, counting down.
TCTAACAAGTATTCGTGGTAATCCGAATCTTGAAAAACTATCTCGAAAACATTTTATGGTTTTCTTGGTTGTGCTTACCTTCATGGGATACATTTCTAACTATTGGGAATGAGTGTCAACGGGCAGAAAAAACATGTGTTCGAAAATTGGTCTAGAAAAACCAACATGGATACGTTTCCAGAGTATACAAAGCTATTCCCAGTAAAAAACTTAAACTTTTGTGGGATCAGTCTTATGTCTGGCGCAATCAACACAGTTTTTCATGGCTACTTCAATATCTTTATCTATGTTTTCCCGTTGGATTTAGCTATGGCCTTCACTTTTACTATTTTTAGGTGACCAGCATGTAATTATTCCAAAACATTCTTCTGAATTTCTTTGGGATACAGACTCTTCATCCGTACATACTACAACCATCTTTAATGACAAACTGAGCTTCCCACCTATGCAAATTTTTACCTTCCTCTGAGGCTTTTAAGAAAGGACCCAGTTCTTTGTCTTTACGTCACCTATCGTAACTCATTAGAAGTAACAGGTAATATTTCAATCTGTAATATCTGGAAAACTGCGATGTCCTTTTTAACCCCCACTTTTTTCAATGCTTTTGGTAATCGCGAAAGAAAGTCTGCATTTCCATGCTCAGCTGTTTTACGGAATACAAGATCAAAATGAAAAGATGGTAAAATAAATGCATTATGTAAAAGCCTGGTAGCTACCAACACTGGTAAACCTCTTTTTTGAACCAAAAATAGCTAACGAAGATTTATGATCCGTTATCGATGTAAATCTTCTACCTTTCAAGTATAAGTAAAACTTTTTTTCTGGCTAAACTACTGTTAGAGCTTCTTTATCAATTTGGGATAAGATACAGGTTGATTCAAAACTAGTGTGATCAACTTTAAAAGCATATAACTATTTATGATAAATTTTTATCGCCTTACTGTTAGTTATATTTCAAAAATGAAACATTTAAATTATCAATCTAACTATTTTAATTAGTGGGACAAATTATAGCTCATCAAACCCGAAAATAAATTTTAAAGCTTTTGAAGAATGTTTGCTCAAATTTTGCTACAAATAAAGCACTTAAAAATCAGAAAAGAAATTTTGCTAAAGGATTACTATCCAAACTTCGAAAGGAAATAAAATTTGGCTGGCCATCAAAAGCCACAGGAAAAAAAATGTGGACGAAAGGAAATTTTTGGTGAAAAAGAAAAAAGGAATCTGAAAAGACTTATCGCTTTAGAAAATCCTCTGCTTCAATGAACTTTAGCAAAAACACTATAGGTATCGCAATCGATAATGTATAGTCGGATAAAAAAAATATGGGGAGTAAAAAGTGTCTACCAGTCTGTCATAAAATGTCTGCAAAGTCCGTAGGAAAACGAAATAAACGGCTTTGGTCTCTGTATTTAATGTTACGCAAAGGTAGATATGAAACATGGATCTTTGGATGAAGCACTAATTCATCTGTCATCCACAACTAACCATGCATTATATTTCACGCTAAAAGTGTCACAAAGATGCAGCTGTTTTGCAAAAAGAAAGTTGAGTGAAAGGTGTTACGGTATGGATGAGAATGTTCTTTCAAGCTTAACAAAACTTTTTTTTATCGAACTAAAGGCTAAAATTGATGCTAAATACTATCAAAATAAAGTTTTGAAGCACATAATCAAAGGAAGTAAACGTCTATTCTCAAGGAAACTTTGTTTTTCACCAGGATTCTGAACCATGTCCTACTGTAAAATCAACTATAAAGGGGCTGAAAGATACAAAGTAAATTTTCTTCCTACTGAAAAATGGCTACCACTCTCCGTTGACTATGTTCCTTGCGATTATTTCTTATATAGGTACTTGAAAAAACAACTACTAAGTAAACGAAAGTAAGAATACTTCAAGGCTTCAAAAAAAAATCAAAGAGGAAGTTGGAAAAATACACCCCAAAATGGCCGGAAAAGCTCCTTTGGCATAGCAACGTTTACGTTAAGTGTACCATGCTAAAAAAACCACATTGAAAATTTCACGTTAGTAACTTAATTCAATAAGTCTGGTATTTTATGATGTTGTGTGAATATATATTGTTTATATACACAGTCAGACCTCAATTTATAACGAAGTCGCTAAATCCCGAAAAAAGTTCCTTATATGGAAAATTCGATATACAGAGGTTCCCTTTTCCATATCTATATATACGTATAAAGGGGAAAACCGACTCACTCATTCACTCACTCATCACGATATCTCCTGAGCTATTAAAGCTGCAGACTTGAAATTTGGTTGGCAGATTCTTTTTATGGAGTAGAGATACGCTAAGAACGGATTTTGTGAAAATCGAACCCCAAGGGGCGTTTAAGGGAGTTATAGATAATTATTTCCATTTTTAAACTATATGACATGCAGTCTTGAAATTTGGTAAGCAGATTCCTTTCACGAAGCAGAGATGCACTACAAAATGGTTTTTATGACACTCGCCCCCCAAGTGGCGTAACGAGAGCTTAAGGGGCGTTATACAAAATTATTTCCATTTATAAACTATTAAACGTACTGTCTTGAAATTTGGCACGCAGATTCCTTTCATGTAGTAGAGATCCGTTACGAAATAGGTTTTACGAAAATTGACCTTCAAGTGTCATTGCGGGGGCTTAAAGGGTGTTATACATAATTGTTTCCATTTTTTAAAAAAAACTATTATGCGTACTATTATACGTACATTCTTGAACTTTTGCAAGCAGATTCTCCTTTTGTAGAGTAGATATCCGTTACAAAATGATTTTCACAAGAATTAACCCCAGGGGCGTTGCGGGGGTTTAAGGGGCATTATAAATAATTATTTCCATTTTTAAACTATTAGAAGTACAGTCTTGAAAAATTTGGCACGCAGATTCCCTTCATAAAGTAGAGATCCGCTACAAAATGGGTTTTACGAAAATAGACCTCCATGTGGCGTTTCAGGGGCTTAAGGGGGGAGCTATACATAATTATTTCCATTTTTAAAGTATTAGACGTACAGTTTTGAAATTTGCTAAGCATGCTAACTCCTCTCATGGGGAAAAGAGTTAATCTAACAAAGAATTTAGCGAAAATCGACACCCAAGTGAGTTTGCGAGGGGTCAAGGTGAGCTTTTTAAAAAAAAATTCCTCTTTTTGAATTGATATACCCACATATTTGAAATTAATTAAACATCTTTCTTTTGTTGAATAGAGATAAATTAAGAATGGATTTTACGGAAATTGACTCTTTGGGGAATCGGCGAGGTACTGGGGCGTATTGGCAAAAAAAGAAATTCCCGTTTTTGAACTACTAGGACTATAATAATGAAATTTTGTTCGCATGTTTCATCCGCTAAGAAAGGTTCTTTTGGAAATTGACTCTAAACGGGGTTACGGGGTGTAAAAATTACACTTTTGCTCTATTAAATTTAGACTTGAAATTTGGCGTGCATGTTTATTTTACGGAGTACAGATCCTCTGAAAATTGGATTTGCGGAAATCCACTTGGTTATTTGGTTACGAGAGAGCAAAAAATTCTTCTGCTTCAATTTTGGAAATTATTAGAAATTGTTAATTAGAAGTTCCGTCCTCTTTAATTCAAGAGGCGAGAGTTACAGGTATAAGTGTATTTTTCAGTACAATCGAGTTCTTAACACTAGGACTTAGATATCAATAATTTTATATATTCAGTCGAGCCTCTATATTGTGAACTTTCCTATATAGTGAACACTTTCCTGGAACCAAGTCAACTTTCGTGATTTTATTCGTAAAATAATCTCCTAATAGCGAAGAGCATTTTCTATATAAAGAACTTCTTTTTCATGTGATTAAATTTTTTTCTCCCTGTTTTTAAAGTATTTCTGAGCATTTCAAGTAATTCTCTCTTTTAACACATTTTATAATCTATGCATCTTTTTATATTAAATATAGTAATATGGAGTGGTCTGATATTTTTCTAATCAGCTGTATAGTACTTATATTAATTTCTAAAATAAATAAACCTAAAATGTATGTTTGCACATGTGTGGGAAGCAAAAATTGAGACAACCTTAGAATAAGTTCAAAATTTCAAGATTTTTTTTAAAAGAATTATATTTATGTTTTATGCGTATTATATATTATTGTATTTTAAAAATAATTTGTGAGCAGAAAGTGGGTTTTAGTTTCCGTTTTCATTGTATGTTTGACGATTTTTTCATTAATGAAGATTAATAAATATTTTCCACTGAACGTATTCGCTTATAATGGCAATATGTGTATGAGTTATTTCGAATCGTTTTAAATACTTCGCGCATACAATTTGTTGCATTCTTAGTGAACAAGTAACATAATTTTTTTTAAGTCAATTCTTACTTAGATCAACAAAGAAAATTTTTATTTTAGCTATTTTTTATTAAATAGTTACAATTAATATTAATATGTATATACATATGACAGAATCACAACATTAAATGGTAATTAATTTTTATTCATTATCATTAAAGTATCGTATTATCATCCAAAACAATCGTGTACAAAAAATTTCGGTTCAACTGAATGCTTTAAAACATGAGAAAAAAAACTTTTTCAAGTTTTGACCCAAGTCACCAAAAATGATGCCAACGTGGCTGTATTTGTAATTCTTTAAATAATTAGTTTTAATCAAAAATAATTTTTATTAATTATAGTTAAGTTATTGTATTGTCATCCAAAATAATCATGTATATAAAATTTCAGCTCAATCGAGCGCTTTAAAATATATTTTATTAACGATTGAAAATTCCATCTAAATAAATAAATATATAGAGAGGGTGAGCTGTGATAGACTAGGAATTGAAAAAGAATTCATGTTTACATATTAAACAATTGCGTATAATTTGTTTTATAATAGTTAATTTAAATTATATTTTTAACATCTTTGTGGCATTTAATCACATTCGAAACCGACGAAAAATTGGCCTTGAAATGAAAGTAAGAGTCACTGTAAGACATACTATATCGGAATATTTTTCCTGTCGTCGTCGTTTAATTAGCATGTTTGAGATTTATATTAACTATTTTATCACATTTCCATATCCTTTTCTGATAGGCGTACTTCCGATTTGTTTGCATGTTGAAACTGTTTCCTTTTGCTCTCCATTCATTTTGTATCGTGATACATTCATTATCATCCAATAAAAAATCATTCCGTCTCTGTGTGTGTGCTGTTAAAGTCTCATACCTAGCGTCGAAGATTTCTTAAATGGTCTTGAATTCAGCAAAGAAGAAACACGGAAGAGTCCACATCACCATGTAAGTAAACTTTTATATTCAAATTGATTTTAAGATTTTAGTGAATATATTCAATTTCTGTTATGTGAGAAATTGAAACTTGCAAACTGGTGTGTATTATTTTCGTGTTGAAAGAGGTGCAGTAGTTAGGTAAACCATGGTTTCCATTCAGATACTTAAGGAAACTACAGTTAAAAAAAATAATTTCCAAAATTAAAAAATTTTTTTTTACTTAAATGTGCTTAAATGTATTTACTTAAATGTTACTTATTCACACAACAATGTAGGTGCATTCTCTACACGATAAATTTCTAATAAATCACACAATTAATTTTATTTAAAATAAATTCTTTGACGGTTTCTCTTTTTTTTTTGTTTGAGACATTCACATTTAAATAAAATTGTAAAAAAAATCGTTATTTATTATTTTTCAAATTAATTTTTTTTTATTAAGTCTTCGCGTGCCACTGCTACCACTCCGCTATGCCATCGTGTGGTACATGTGTCGCGGGTTGGCCACCCCTGATATAGGATAATAAGTAGGCTATCTATATTGTCAGGAACTAACCTTCCGCACTTTTCAAAGGAAAAAAAAGTGAAATGGGCACCGTCTATATATAGTGTGAAGGTTCCCTTGTGTCTTCAATGTGCTTTACTCTCTTCGATCTGCAAAATCAAGCTCAATTATGGGGGTTATGTAGGTGATAATTCATGCTGTAATGCAATTGTGGATAGAAGATAAATCATTTTCAGATTAATTTCTGTTTCCTTTTTGCTCCATTCCGTGGAACCCATGATTGTTCCAGGGAAAAAAATGAAATGGAGTGAGCCGTTACAGACGTAACGCTGAATAAGCTCCTCTACTCGGTGGGTCTTGGGTGACATAAGGGCTCGAGCCCGCTACTAGAAAAGGCTGGTCTCGAGGGGGTTATCATGACCACTAGGCTATCACATTTCTTTAGTAAGTATAATGACAATTTGTAAAAGGATAGGGTTTCAAAGTTAACTACAGTGATGATTTTTTTTTTACAATTTACTTGTAGAAAAGATCATTTTATTTTCCAATCAGTGTTAATGAAAAATTTCTTCTTAAGAAGGATTAAAACACTCTTAATTCTTTTGATTAAAATATAAACAAATATAAAGAAATTTCATTCTTTTGTGACGAATCTATTTGGCACTATTCCACTAATACTCTTAGGCGTCTTTGAGAATTGTAAATTCGCGTATATTTCCAATCAGCTCTAAAAGAAGAAAATGGGTTAGGCAAATGAATTAAGGTATTTAAGGAGAGCGTTGTAAAATAGCAGATAGAAGGCGATTGAGCCAAGAGCGGTAGTGACGAAGTTAATAGGATTCAAGTGGATTGCGTGCTTAGAGTATTGCTGTTATTATTCAGCGAAGTAGCAATTATTAAGTGAAGTAGCATTAGAAGGATTGATCTACCTGGAGAGAACGACATTACAGCCAGGTGATATATTATAACTTAGTTCTCTGACCACAAGAGTTAATATATAATAAAGTTAGCGAAAATTTAATAAAGGTTAATAATTCTTTACTGCGTATATTCCTCGGTCTTCTTATTCCGGTAAACCCGTTCGATACTAAGAGTAGTAGTTGATTAATATCATATTTTGTAATTTAATTTAATAGTAAAGGTAAATCCCTTTGACGTAGACATATTGTTTAATATTTGTAATTAGAAGGTTTCTAATTGAATCTATTGAATAAATATAATTTGTTATACAAATGGCGTCTGTCATTCTTTGCCTCAAGTTAATCTTAGTGTCCAGGGTGGAATCCAGGGGGGAGGTTTCTCACACTTTTAAAGGAAGGGAGATTTCCTGTTATTTGAAAATTAGAGGTATATTTTTACAATCAATTTTATTTTCCATCATTATTAACCCGGCACTTCTCGCGCAGGGTATGTCATACCCACCGTCTAACTTTTTTTTTCAACGCTCCTTCAAAACATTTTTTGGGAAATGGATAGTTTCTCGTGTAGCTGACTTAAAGATCAATCCTTTGAGGGACCTTAGCTTGTAGGCGAATTCTAAATGCATATTTTCGGATACCGCCTTTTCGGGTATGTCATACCCTGCGCGAGAATCACCGTTACAGTTCTGAATGCATGAGCATGTTTTAAATCTTCCTTATGCTATGGCGTATTATTTCAGTTATGATGAAAAAATGTGATATTTAAGTAATTTAATAGATACAGTATTTAATAGATGTGTGTGTGTGTGTGTGTGTAGTACAATAGTGTTTTTGGATGAAGAAATTCTCTTCGCGGTTATGATGAGAAAGAATCAAAAGATGGAATGTATAACAGCAAGGATGATTCCTCCACTGAAATCGATCCAGATTTAGAAGACGGAGATGCTGTTGAAAATAAATGTCTCATATGTAGAGACCCAAAAACATTTGGGAAGAATGTAATTTTAAAGGAGACACCTGGTACACATATTATCCACTTTCAGATGAACTTTAGGGAAAAAAAAACTATTTCTGGAACAATAAGAAAAAATTAAAAATAAATTCCAAAATTTTTGAATTTATAGAATAGAGAAGTTTACTCCTCTATGTTTAGTTTTAAGAATATACAGATTAAAAAATAAATAAATGAGATCTAGTGAAAACATCTCACTCACTTACGTCGAGAGTAAAGGAGTGTACAAACAATGTACTGAATCCACTTATAAAAAGAACAGAAAAACTAAATTTGCGTGTGAAAAATGTAATAGACATATTGCATTTTTTCCCTTTTCTTCCTTTTTAACTTTTGTGTATAAAATTTACGGCAAAAACAGAATATAAAGACCCTTGGTTATGAGATACCCTGCGCGAGAACTTTAGGTCGTTTTTTTCGCGCGAGTGATGCCGGGTTAATTTAGTTTTGTGTCTACTGGGAGGAATTTTTGACTTTACATTATAATTACTCTGAACTGAATTTCGATAACAGGTTAAATTTTGATTTTGTTTCTATTTCATTGTAATTGATTTTATTCACACTGAGTCAATCTTTTTAGGATTCTTGCTTCTATTTCGATGTTTCTCCTGATTTTGAAAATTTCCGGAGCATCTGGAAACTCGACTTTCCCGTGTGATCACAGCGAAACATCTATCACCTACCTGGACGTCGCAGTGGAAATGATCCACAAAGCAAAATTGAACTTTCCCGTGTGTAAGTGTGTTTATGATTTAGTTCCCGCTTGTGTATGTACTGTTAAAGTGTAAAATCTGTTATTACATAGAATAACTAGGTATTTCTTGAAATAACTAGTTAGACAAGTCAGTTAAAGTATATAAAATTATTGAATTCTATGATTTAACCCTTTATCTACCGCATTTTGATTTACGGCAGTTTTTGAAGTGATAACTTCTATGGGCGTGTTTTGCTGGAGAGTGAACTTGAATGCACGTCCCGTTCGGGTAGGTAACGCTCGTTCGGCTTTTTTCGTCTGTATGCGGAAAACTTGTTCCGACAAGATTGTCCACCCCTAAATAGAAATCACGTGATTAAAAGAGGGACGTTCCCCCCGGGGTTTTTTTAGTACTCAATCTTCCTTCTTGTATGCTTATTTAATTAGTTCATCTTCCAACGCGTATTTATTATTCAAGATATATCAGTAGGAATAACTATAAAGAAAGGTATGATATTTATATTTTTGTATAACTTTATTCTTGTGTCATTATTGAATTTCTTTCTTTTCAGTTTTGAGGGCGTGGTATAATAAATTGATGCATTTATGCCAACTTCTCTAATTATGTATAAACTTAAGATATTTTGTTTTATAAGAGAAATTAGTGTTTAAATAGGATAATTAGTCTTTTGTTTATTCTGTCAAATCTTAATTAACAAAAATGTTATTAATTACTTAACCTAAAGCTGCACACATTTTATACTAATGCATCGTTATTGTTATGTGCTCAACTGGTCATCTAATACAGCGTTTCTCAAACTGTGGGGAGCTCCCGCCCCTCTAAGGATGCGTGATAACCCCACGAGGGAGCGTGGACATATTGAAAAGTTGAAAACAAAAGATCATTTCAAAAATTATTAATTAACTGAATGTAAACAAACAAAATACAATAAAAAAAATAGAATACACATTTAGGCTGATATAAAACACATATAAATGTATCAGTACTGCAAAATGTATTTGATAATTAAGAGGACTTGGTACCCTAAAAATCACAATCCTATCGTTTTTTTTTTATTTTCATTTAATCTTATTCTTTGCATTATTATCTTTCGATTGATATATCACTTGTGAATGTCGGAAAGTTAGAAGTTGAATAAAACTTCATTTGAAAAAAATTAGGCAATTCAGCCACACCCCCTTTTTAGAAAAAAAAGCTAAAAAATGCGTTATGATAAAAAAAACCTATTTTATAAATAGAAATAACTATAAAAAAGAATGTGTAGTATTAAAAGCAGAATATTTCCGAGGCAATACAATAATGTAATTTTTCTTCCTTGTGAAATGTGTGCATATTAAATTTTTAAATTAATGCATTTTATATTAATAATTTTATATAATTTCAGTTCTTATTCCTGATATATTTTTCATACAAATGTAATAGTTTAATATTATAAGAAGAAAAACAGCTGAAATTTCTGTCGTGACAGAAAAAAAATTTATTTTAACATTTTTCTTGAATTTTCATGTGCAATTAGTACTCTCTAAAAGTTGATCATTTATAAAAATGTGGGGGTTGAAAAAATATGGAAATGCAATTATTTTAAAGAAAAACGTATAACTAATATCTTAAAGTGGTATTTTAAGTTTAATTAAGCTTATAATAATTATTTTTTCAGAATTATAAACTTTAAAGTGGTTTTTCTCAGTTTGTGTTTTCGAAACCTTAGTGCATTCAAAATGCTACTCCTTCGACAATTATTTACCAATCACTTCAATTTTTTTCCTGCGTGTTAAAAATAAAGCATGTAATAAAATTAAGGATCCGTTTTGCTATAAAATGAATACTTTTTTTTAAAAAAAAAATAAAATGTAAGACATGTTGGCTTTTTCGTTGATTTTTAGCCTGTATATCAACATTTTATTTTTTTTCTCGAAAACGAATGAAGTTATTCTAAAATCGATCCCTAAAGTTGTTAAGAACATCCATAAGAATATTATAAAAAATTTCAGGTCAAAAAATTAATTTTTACAAAAGGAGTAGGATTTTAAAATTTTCCCAATTTTCTTCAAAAAATTTAAAATTTTAAAATTGTGTGAATAATATATGAAAATTTTCATCTGGTAACATTTTCTTGAATAGAAACATTGTATAAATTGCTAAAATATAATTTTTAAATACGTAAATAAAAAAGTTTGCTCAAAGGGTGCCAAGTCCCCTTAATGTAACAATACTAAGTTAATTACAAGTTTAACAATTACCAATACTTTACGGGCTTGTCATACATAAAACCATATACAAAAATTAACACATCTTAATATTTTTTACTGTTTATAATTGTACCAGTTCTCAAAACAAATAGTTATTTTGTAGCTTCAGTGTGAAGATGGGTGGGAAAAGATACAGCTAAAAATCCTCTGTCTTTGAAAAAACGAAATTACTTCCCGAGCAACCCAATAGACAGTATCAATCCTTGATTCTTTGACAATCTCTTTAAATTTTCAAGGACAATCAGATCTGGGTTGGTATAAAGTCAAATTAAAGGTCACAGACAATGTTGGATTTGAAATATATACAGATATATAAATGAATTATTAATTAACGTTATATTTTTGATCAAAATATCAGAAATATTTGTGCACTTGAAGTGATTTCCGTAACCGAAAAGTAACAAAATACAAATGATACTTTCACGCAATGAAATCGAGTGCACCCCTTTTTAAGACTCTCTCCAGGGCCAATATTGCTTTGGACTACAAGTAATAAACAGAAAACATTCATTAATCATCTGCTAACCTTCGCATTATTCTCAGGTACTTCAATCATCTCTTCCAAACTCTTTAAACAGAAAAATGTCTTTTTTGTAAAAATCCCTGATCTTTCACAAAAGGACCTCTCTAATTAAATAATGTTATACAAAAAATACCACAGGTTAATTAAGGATAAAACGTAATACAATTCATTTCCTTTTCGGTGAGCTTACAAATCAAGATCTCTGTGTAACTCAAATATACAATGCATATTATAAAAAAAAAGTAGTTTTGATCTCTGTGTAAGGATGTAATATATTTTAAAAAAAATCCCAACAGGTCCTGCCATAACTAGAAAGGCGGATTCCAAGCCATTGGACTGCGAAGACTTATTGCGCAGTGGTCACAACGAGAGTGGATTATACACTCTCTGGCCAAGGAGCAGAGTGACCGATGAGAGGCCATTGGATGTGTTTTGCGACATGGACATTGACGGGGGAGGATGGACGGTAAGAAGCATTGTCTTTTAAGCATTCACTTTTTATCAGTTGTCCTCCATTTTTATCTTTGGAATAAAACATTTCATACACATATATAGCCAAATTTGAATGCCATCTTAAAGCTAGTCTTTTTGAGAAGGTGGAGAAAATATCTACTACTTTATGAGGTGTGGGACATCAAATAGGGATATTGGGAATGGAATTATTACAGGTCACAAGGCAGTGCTTCACAATCTTTTAATATTTGTGACCCAATTTTCAATCATAACTTTCATCGTGCCCTCTCCATACAATAACAATGTGTGCCACATTCAACAGTAATGTACTTTGATGCTAAAGCTACAATAATTTTAACCGCCCAAATCATCAAGGTAAGTATTAAATTTTGTATATATAACAAACCCACGAGGTCACTAGTTACTAAATTTTTTCTTAACTTAGCATTGTAAAAGGAATTATCAAGTACATTGTACAGTACTGATGCATTTTGAAGTGTATTATATCAGTGTAAATATGTATTTCATTTTTTATTCTGTCAGAATGTATTTCATTTTGCTTCCTTTCAGTATATTAATAAAATTTGTAAATCTTTTATTTTCGATTTTTTGATATGCTCCTCACGTAGGGCTATCACCTCCCAGGGCTAACTATTAATCTCAATTTTAATTACTAAAATCGTTTCTGTTTGCTTATGTTTTGAAATTTTTGAGTTCTCTCATAGCTACTTGATCAAGATTGATTTCAAGACTAATATTTATTTTTATACATAGTTTATAATCTTAGAAGGTTTTGCACGCTAAATCTGTCGAGGATTAAACATCCTCCCGTTGATGTGGTGTGGAAGTTAGGAGAGGGGGTGATAGCTGAAGTGTCGTCACTTGAACAAGGTTCAAAATTTCAATTTCTCTCACCGAAATCCCTCGAGTAGCTGAATAGGTGGTGATAACAATCCCTATAATTCACTCACTCATAGAAATTCACATATTAATTGCAGGTGATTCAGAGAAGAGGAAACTACGACAGACCAAAGGATTTCTTCTTTAAAGATTGGAAAAGTTACAAAGTAGGATTTGGAGACCTAGAGAAAGAATTTTGGTTAGGTAAGGGAAAATAAAATTCACTTGAATTCCGGTAGGTTACAAAAGAAACACTAAGAGAAAGACGCATGATAACGTTATAAAATCGGTTAATTTCATCAAAAAATACATAAATTCATTTCTTAACAAAACACTATTGTCTAATTGGTCTAAACAGTGATATTCAACCTTAGGCCCGAGGGCCGCATGTGGCCCGTTGGCCTTTTCTGAGTGGCCCGGTTATAGCCCATTGCACTAAAAAATTCAATTATTTATGGAAATTGTACTAAAAATTTAGCTGAAAATTCTATCAATGAAGCAATCAAATCTATCAATTTACTTTCTTTTAAATAATAGAATGTGTTGTTATTAATCTCCCGTCTGGTCAGACGAGAGAGAGAGAGAGAGAGAGAGAGATCAGTGAAACCTTTGACTTTAACAAAGTCCGAAACTAGAAGTGGACTAACATGGATAACTTCCCAGTCCAGTTCAAGGCTGCCCAAGATGTGCTGAGGTGAAGCCTTTCATGACAAATCAGGACAAATAGGAAACCTCTTATCGCCTCCAGAAAAAATGAGATTTTTTAAATGCCCTCTCTGTGGCAAGTCGGGACAGACAAATGTTGGACTGTCTGTCACAAGGAAGAGATAGTAGAATGTAAACAAGAGGTTTGGTCATGGATGAAAGGAAATAGAAACTACTCTATAACTCAGTAAAAAAAAAGCAGAAACGTAAGTATTTTGCGTGTGCGTTTGATAGAAGGGTTAGTAAAGTATTAAAATATATAAAAACTGAAAATGAGAGTTGATATTTTGATCAGTTTTTTGCTTTGTCTAACGATGCTTTGGTCTAATAAAATCACTCCCACATTATACTCATGTTGCGGCCCACGCAAGATGTCTGTCATATGTATGCGGCCTGCGTGAAATACTTGTCACGTTTATGCAACCCATCGGCAAAAAAAGGTTGAATATCTCTGGTCTAAACTATGGTTGATCATAATTCAATTTTTTGTTTCGCTTTTCGGGAATTAAATGGTGTGTTTAAAAAGTACCAACAAGCAACACAGTTAGCTAAACCAACAATAAAATTTAGCGACTTGAATCAATGTTATATTTACAATTTTGCAGTGAATTGTCCAAACTCGTTCAATTTTACATAGTTCATACAATTGCATTATTATATGTTCGTGTGAGGTAATTAATATTCATTATGCCAATCTTATGACCAAAATTCAAAGAATTTTTTTTCTTCAGAACTACATTTACTACCTTTCATGTTCCATCCCTCTGTTTCATAAATAATAAATGCAACGAGTGATGATTTTAATCCGTCAAATTTATAATTGCATTTCGTACTTTAAGATGGAATTAAATTTCGGAGAAAAATAAAAACAATTTTAAAAAAAATCATGTGTGACTTTCAGGTAATGGAATGCTTTTTTTAAATAACCATTATACATTTAAGAACGTTTTTCTGAATATGCAAAATGTAAATGAGGACAAGTGATTACAAAATGAAAAAAAAATTTCGTGAGATAAGAGAAACCTTAATTGTATCAAAATAAGTTGGTGTTTAACTCTCCTCAAGTATAATGCTTTCACACTGAAGAAGTTTTAAGGCCTATTTTACTTCATCTTTTCATTTTATTTACATTTTTATTGCTGGTTGCTGTGTTTAAAATAATTGCTATTGCATAGTAAGAAACAACACTGTTCTCTTTTGTAGGGAATGACAACATCTTTGCTCTGACCAATCAGCGCCTGTATTCGATTCGATTCGATCTGAAGGCTATGGACGGAGAAAAACGATTTGCCCTGTACGACACTTTTTGGATAGATGATGAAAATCACAAATACACTTTACACATTCAAGACTACAGTGGAGATGCAGGTATGAATGGGGAGCTCACCCAATACTTTTTTTCTTTAATTTTCTTACCGAGAGAAACAGGGTTTTACATTTATAATGGTTATATTACCCAGAATTGCGATTTCAGAAAATTACAGTAACGCAGCGTTTCTCAAACTGTGGGGCGCACCCCCTAAAGGGAGCGATAAACTTAACAGGGGGCAAGCATATCTAAAAGTCGAAAATAAAACAAATAAATTATTAATTTACTAAAAGGAATCAAAACAAAATACATTCTGAGTTAATAAAAAATAATAAACGCGTATTTTTATGTATGTGTATTGTGTATTTAAAGATATACATTTACAACGATATAATATACTTATAAATGTATCTGTACTACATACAGTAGCACACACAGGAATTTTTCAAGGGGGGTCCGGGGTTGAAAATTCATCCTTCTTGTATCATGCTTCTTTTGATTTTGTCGATTTTCGGGAACAAAACACATTAAAATACTAATTATTGAATAAATGATTAGCATTAGTTAATAAAATTAATCATTATTAACGAGTAATTAATTAAATTTTACGTACTATGTACTTAGAATTATAATCAATCTGAAAAAAATCAAGGGCTTTGGGGGAAGGAGGGGTCCGCCCCCCCCCTTGTGTGCGCCACTTACTACATAATGTATTTGATAATTGATTTAACTGTACTAAGTTAAACACAAGTTTAAAAAATACTACTGATCCCATGGGCGCATACAAAATTCTATGCGAAAAAAAATTTAGTATTTATCTTGGTAATTTATACAATTTATAATCAAAGTCGTATTGTAGCTTCAGCGTCAAAGTTCGTTATTAATGAATCCTATACATTGTTATTGCATGGAGGAGGACGCCATGAAAATTATGATTGAAATTTGGGTTGCAAACATTAAAAGTTTGAGAAGTACTGCCGTAAGGGATTAATTCAATGACGATTTTTTAAATATATTTCTCTTAAAATTGAATTATTTTTTATGACAAGTTATGTTATTCTTACAATAATATAAGAAATGTACTATCGGAAGAGAAAAATCAGTGATAAAGCCCTCCCCCCCCATCTCATACCATTTATAATAGGTTTCGGAATTGCTACTTTGTAAAAGATTTGCTGTCTTCTGTTCTTGTAATTCCGCACTTACCTAGTTGTTTGATAAAGAAGTGGAAGGAGTGTTGTGGGGTCCTTTGGATGTAATACCCACGACGTGTTGGCTTACACACACGCAGTGACTTATTCATTAACTATAGATATGCTTCTCACTCTTTACAATGCATGCTTTTCTGAAAGTGGTCGCGCGAGCTAGGGTAACCTAGTAGCCTAGTCCCACAAAAGATTTGCCGTGTAGACGAGGCCAATGCACGTTAAATCTTCCGAAACTTTTTTTGGAAAATATATTTCCAAATAAAACGAACAATAGTACTTCGAGATGTAGAAATACTTATCGAAGAAAAAGCAACATCTTTCTTTTAACTGTGTGTGCGTTTTTAATTTTGTAGTCTTTTTGAATTCCTGCTATTAATTCACTCTCCCTATATTTATTTATTTATTTATATATATATATATATATTTATCTCTTGTTCAAATTTTTAATCGCTGATAGAATACATTTTAAAGCGCTCAATTGAGCTGAAATTTTATATACACGATTATTTTGGATGACAATACAGTAATTTAATCGTAACTAATAAAAATTAATTGATTAATAGTAATTATTTCAAAGAATTACAAATACAGCCACGCTGATATCATGTTAGGTGACTTAGCGACCCTTTTGGTGAATTGTTTTGAAACTTGAAAAGTTTTTTTCTCGCATTTTAAAGTGCTCATTTGAGCTGAAATTTTCTATACATTATTGTTTTGTGTGATATAACACGATAAGTTAATTATATCTAAAATTAATTGACTGAAACTAATTATGTAAAGAATTACAGATACAGAGCCACGTAGTGACTTGGGTCACGAATTTTTTTTCTCACGTTTTAAAGCATTCGGTTGAATTGAAATTTTATATACACGATTGTTTTAGATGACAATACGATACTTTAAGGATAATTAATAAAACATTAATTGCCACTTAATGTTGTGATTCTGTCATATGTTAGCTGTAACTATTTAATAAAAAGTAACTAAAATAAAATTTTTCTTTGGTGATCTAAGTAGGAATTGACTTATAAAATTTTTCTTATATTACTTGTTATACATATGATTTCAGAAATGATTGCAAGGTTTTGTGTTTCTTACTATATGAAATCGGTTATTTATCTCTTCAAATATTTATTTCCTTAGGAGACTCTATGATTCAAACACATGGCAGCCAGAAATTTTCCACCAAAGAACAAGATAATGACAGCAATGAGAAAGGAAACTGTGCTGATTCTTTTAAGGGTGGTTGGTGGTACGGAGAATGTCATCAAGCCAATTTAAACGGTCTAAATTTGAGGGAGGCCTACAAAGACGGCGCAGAGGGAGTCAGCTGGTATACTTTAAAAAGTAGCTATGAATCTTTGGATACAACTGAAATGAAAATACGCTCACACAATTTTAAACGAAAATGAGAGAGATTCTAGAAGTTTCTCTGAAATGTTTATATCATGAAACGAGAGAAGTGAATTCCGTCACTTCTCATACCCATTGTATTAATAAAAATATGTCATGCAAATGTCCTTCATGTCATTTTTTCAATATGGCGTTTTCAATAAACATGTTTCTCAAGGATACCTAGGAAGTAGAAAATCTTGTGTGCATACATTAAAGAGCATACGCAATGAAAAGTCATCTCCTTAAAATAAATATCTTTTTAAAAAGAAATTTGAAGCATTTTCGAATTTTTTCACCTGTAAATGTGAAAGTAATTATCAGATAGGTTGTTGAAAAAAGATAACTTATACGACTATCCCTTTTATGGTATCAGAAGCCTTAATACGATTTTTATATTAAAATTGTAACAGGTCTATCCGTGATTCCACTAATCCTCTGGGGTAAAATAATCTTTGTAACTTTGATTTCAGTTGAAAAACTGTATGAAGAAAACAGGTTTATGCAAATTCGAAATTCTATTATGTGTTATTAGGAGATTACACGCGTGAATGGTTGAAAGTGGATATAGAAGCTCGAATAAGATAACGACCGGAGGTCGGATAGTTAATCAAGTTGGAAGACGTACACAGATAATCCAATTAGTGGTGCCAAGAGCGCTCCAGTATTAAGGTAGATGTGTTTATTTCTATGATACTTAAATTAATCAAAAGTGATTGCTCCTTGCATTTAGTGTTTTAAGTCCATTCTCCCCTTAAGTTGTCTGGTGTTATTAACCCTCTAAGTGGATACCTTCCTCCTGAAAAGTTATTCCGAAAGAGTTTTACTCTTATTTTGCTATTCCCTTCAAAAATGCAACAGACTTCAATTCTTTCCCCCTTTTAAAACTTGGGAGGTCGAAAGGGGACAATTATTATGACTTGGTTCGGCGTCTTTGATCAGTGAGAACCAGGATAACAATCGTTTACAGCTAGCTGTTAAGTTGCCTTGGGCAATCTTGTATGAAAACCGTAGTTCTACTCTGTCGTTTTCCCCATAGATTCAGTCACAGTAAAATTAAAACAAAATGCAGGGTAAAAAAACATGAAATAAATGGCGTGTTAAAAGTTGAAAAAGTTATATTTTCTTCAAACAAAATTTATTTTTCTGTCATTTTATAAAAATTAAAAAAAAATATTTTGGTATTGCGATTTGAACCAGAAAAAAGCATCCTGTATTCATTTTTGAATATGAGAGTAAGAAAACGCGCTCACTTTCTTGTTTTTAAAAAAAGTTATGAGGTAAAAAGAGTAAAGGCTCTATTTTTTTTAAACTATAAGACAATAAATGGTGCATATTTATGAAATAAAACCGATCTTTCTCTATTCAATTATATTTTTAATTTAGAATAACATAAAAAATGATTTCAATACTTTTAATTTATTTAAATTTAAATCATATAAATGATATTTTTATGTTAACTGAATATTTATCGGAAAAAATCTAAATTTTCATTCCTAGTGCTCTCCTTTTCGAACTCCTTGTATTAAATAAAAATATCTTTTCTACATCGGCATTTATGATGGACATAACACACATTCAGTCAATAATTTTTAATTTTAATGGGGGATATACTTCTTCAAATGCGCATGACAGTACTTCTAACCATTTTCTACTCAAGTTAAATTTCTTATATTTCTGTTTCTTTTATTACAAGGAAAAATGTCACACATCGATAACTACATTTTCACACAATTCAGTCATTACAAATTCTATTGTGAGAAAAGTTCTCCCTAATTAATTTTGTCTTTCAAAACAGTACACTTAAAACAATTTTGTTCAGTGAAGTTAACCGACAGTTCCACAATGTATTCATACCAAATTTTAAAAACAAATTTAACACTTGGAAATGTATCCTGTATTAAATTTTTCAGTATACACAAATATTTCCTGCTGTTGGGAAGATATAGTATGAGATGTGATGTGCGGTTGTGAAAGAATGTTTTCGTACGTGTAGACTATTTTTGAAAATTTAAATATCACTGAAGCTGATCATATAACTGCAAATGAGCCTTATTTTAATGTGTGCTGGTATCAAAGTAAAACACTTTACAATATTAAACAGCCTATGGGTTTATACTCAATATCAAACTATTCGCAAAATGGCTTACAACTTCTATTCAAATTGTAAAGAAACTGAAATATAAGTATATCTTACTGCAGTCAAAAATATTCATAATATGTAAGTATCCTATTTCTCCACTTATTTCTGTACATTTTAAAAACTGTAGCTGAATGCAATTTTTTATATTTATAAACGAGGCATAACAGCTCACACAGTCGTAAAAATGTCTTTATCATTTTTAAATATACTACTATAAAATGTATATGGATTGTAAGATCAGTTGTAAAATCCTAAAAGCTTTTAGAGGAGCTAAAAACATGTAATTTTGGATTGATCAAATTTTTAATATAATACACACAAATATACATGTTATTAAGCAAATACATTTGAAAAATCAAACTTCCTTCTGAAATAAACGTAATTGAAAGAAAAATGTTTAATTGCAAATGAGTGGAAATACATGTTTATCTAAGGGGTATCCCCAAAGTGAGGTAATCCTCAAACTTAAAACTCAAACTCAGTGGCACAACAATCCATGAGGGCCAGGAACTACTGTGCCCATCATAATACTTGTGACCATTGGACGCTGAGGTGCATGAACAGATGTCTCGATTTGGTGGTCTGTCTGAAGAGAGACCTTCAGTGTTTAAGACCCGAAGCAAGCATGGTACTCATTTATCGACCCAATGTAGCGGGGATGAAAGGCAGAGTCGACCTTGCGCAGCCCGTTAATAGAACCCCAGACCTGTGGTGTGGAAGCACTATACACTACCACTCGATCTTATTCGGTGAAAAATAAAATTAAATGTTAGAATCTTATATAAATCCCTAATGAATGAGGGAGTCCAAACTTTTTTTTTCATGCAAACTGTTTAGACGGAAATGGTTAATTATGAACATTTCACAAGTTGCATAAATTAAAATTAACCGTTATAGTTTACATAAATTTTTAAGGGTGCAAAAGGTGTATTTCGGCTGCACGAATTAATTTAAAAAGGAATACGGTTACGAAAAAGTAGTACAAATCTATCTAAAGTAGGGTTGGTTACCTTACATATTGTCAAACACAACAATGTATTGGAAGCCAATTCCACAATTCGTTGTTATAAAAATGTATGGAAAATTACAAGATTTATTTTTGCATTTGTAATTTATATATATATAATTTTTCCTGGGAACTTTAAAAGCTAGAGCGGCATCCATCAAAACCGCGGTTCTCTCTCTGTTTTTCCAGATCACCACTGACTAAGCCGGCTCTGCCATAGTAAGTGAAAATGCCGGATTTTGTTTGTCAAGATCATTTTATAGCAGACTGCATTTTTCATATATTTTAGATGGTCGTTTTATATTTTCTACATCAATATCTTAATGTCTGAATTTAAAATTACATAAAATTCTTGACATTCGCATCAATGACCATGATAATTTTTATTAGTATATGAATGTGTCATCAAACGATTACATGACTAATATTAACATATTATTTTAACCATTTAATTAATATTAAGTATAACATAACGGACACAAATTTTCTGAACTTTAAAATAAATATTTCGAAAACTACTTCAGATATACTCAAAATTTTTCATTCCTACGCTTTAGCTTCTCAGTTTTGCTTCTATGTAAGAATTTATTGTAATTGTATATTCATCAATTTTTTTAGTATATTTTTTGCTCTTAGCATGCAGTTTTCAACAGAATTGTATGAAATCTTCGAAATATATTAAAAGATACCAAAGAAGCTATATAATAAAATTTGAAATTTTTATTATACTCAAACAATTGCTAAAACTTATGGTAAATAATTTTTAACTGCGCGATGCATTTTTTTTTCGAAATTTCCAATGGAATTTCTAACATAAACGTTCTAGCTTTATACGGTCGAGATTTCAAAAAATATCCAGATTTTAATTACTTATTCAGTTAGCCTTTAAAAAAGATAAATGTTGAGGTATTTTGTATAAATAGATATTTTTGAACAATAATTCGTAAGTTTTTGAATAGCTCGAATTTAAAATTGATTTTTATGTTTATGTATATGCATAAATGTCTACTGTAAATGTTTCCGTATATTTTTGATTACCATTTATTCAAACATTAAAGTTATAAAAAAAAATGTGTGAAAATCTTCATTCATGTTGTCTTTGATGTAAACTGAAGTTCAAACACTTAAAATTCAAATATAATTCGGTGTATTTTAACAATATATAACTAGGCACTGTACTTAAACTTCCCTGAACACTTGGGCTTTGAAATCTAAAAAAAAAAAAAAAAAAAAATAAATATTAATTAGTTTTTTTTTTTTTTAGTTATTATTTTTAAAAAAGTTTAAGAAAATTTTTAAAATGATTTGATGAAGTTTAAATTTATTAATTTTTAGTGGTTGGAAAATTGAAAAGGTTTCAAATTTTAAAGAGTTTGGTGTTTTTTTAATTTTTTTCGGTATCTTATAATAAAATAATCATGTTTCAAAAACTGAAAGCTTTGATTAAAATAAGAAAAATGAAGCGAAAGAATATACTTAAAAAAAGATAATTTGTCTAACTATATAAAATAGCAGATTGCACTGACACGCCCCAACTTGTTACAGTTTCAAATTAATATGAAACCAAAAGGGAATTGTAACATATTTTACTTATGCGTTGGGACTTTTCAAAACTTTAAAAAAACGAGGTAACAAATAAACACTTCCTGGGGTCTAAAGAAATTTCCCCTCGATTTTTTACGATTGCCCCAGGGTCAAAACACGGGGTTTCCTGCGAGCCATAAAACTTCCTATCAGTGTCCTGCTGTGTTGCTTCCACCGTCCCCAATTATCTTTCAAGATGTTAAACCTTTAAAAAGGGGAAAGGATTTCAGAAAAGTGCGACTAATCCGCTTTTGAAAACGTTACTTGAAGGCAGAAAAATCCGTGCAGTGCATTTTCGAAGCATCTTTACACTGACGGAATTTTCCGTGCTATCCGGTTCGAGGGTTAAAATTGTGTTATAATTACAATGGTTGATCTTTACTCGACCCCCGAAAAACATCAGCGTCCACTAGGACGTTACAAAATAAAACTTCTTTTTTTGCAAGGCAGGCATATAGATGACAAATAATTTGAAGATCCTTGAACCCCAAACTTCTTAATTAACGCATTCTGTTCAGTTCAAGGAAACATAGAAAAGGGAGAGCACCAAAAAGAGAGCATTTTTTGGTTCAGGTTGCTATGCCAAAACTTAACCAAATAGGAGAAACAGGGTGGGGGGGGGGAACTTCCTGTTTTGAACATGTTGTAGTGATGTTTGTAGAGAGGGGAGTCGCATGGGAAGGGATTTTGGTGGAAGAGGTGGAGAGGGATATTTGTGTTTCCACCCAATTCAGTCTCAAACATATTGTGGTCGAGGAAACAGCTCGTTTTTGCCGTGGAGGCATATTTCTCTAACAGTCGGTCGGAGATTGCAGCGCAACGTATCATTCATCGTCACTTGAATATTCCTCCACGAGGTCGTGTTACTGATCGGAAATGTGGATGGATGCCTTCCGAAAGCAACGGGAAATGTCTCAAAAGAAAGGAAAGAGCCTCCAAAGACCATTAGAGCACCTGTAAATGTGGAACGAGTTCATGTATCAGGTCAGATTGGTATGTGACAATGATCCATCCAATAATTCTTCTTACCAGCTCTCCAAGAAAGGGATTTTGACAACGGAGGATGGAGCATCCTCAGAGATGGAGGCTCAACCCCATTTCTGGGGTTTCCATGGGTGTTTTAAGAGCAGCCTTCCCCGAATGACTGATCTCCTCGCGAGGGAAAAAATGGTGTGCCGAAATATTGTTCATGCGAGGGCGCTGGTGTGCTCACCTCAGTATCTGAAATGTACATATTGTTAGTGTGTAACTTCATTTGCAGAATATTTATAAGCCGCATCACGGCAGTTCCATTTCTCATTAAACATTATTATGTTTAAATTGTGCCGCGGATAAACTTGTGACGGATCTTTATGTGATTTTCTATTTAATCACTCTTGGAAAATCTTTGGACTACCAATTCGCGTTATTCACAACCAACCCATCGGAAGAAGTGAATCATGATATGTAGATTAACTTACTATAAATAGGTCAGGTTTTCTAGATTGCAAAATGGAAGGATATAAGATATACTCATGACAGGTGAGATTGCTACTGAAGGTATAATATTTGAATTAAAATGATTTGGTTCTTATTAGAAGGACACTTTAAAGTGACGATTGTTCACTAATATTGAATTAAGATTAGATTAAATCGGCTAATAGGTTAGATCCTTAAGTAAAAGGGGGATCAAGTTTGTTAGTCGCCAAACCACTCACGTTTTACTGTCGTTGTTCCACTTTCATGGTTTTTATGGAGACATTCTCTTAATATTATTAGTTGAAATCGCCTCTGTTCTTAGAACTGGCGTAGCTCATCTTGAGGGGGCCTTGTATCAAAATTTCTTAGGGGCCCCTTTTGGAAATGTGTGCTTTGTAAGTGGGACTATAAATAACATTTTGCAAATTTTTATTTACACATGTAGGTGCCCTATTTGTTTTGGGGGCCCCGCATCATTGACATGGCTGATACGGTGGTATCTACGCCCCTGGTTCTTAGTGTGGAAATAAATAAATTAGTTGAATCATGTCGAGTGCTTCTTCCTTTCCCCCACACATCTAGGTGCCCGCGAGAGAGACGTGAACCTCTTACAAACTTATTGTGGACTGTTTAATGGAGAAGAAAAGAACACACTCATTTAGTTTGGATAATTAGGAACAATTTGCTTCATTTATATTTTGGACAACTGGTTTCACTTGATTTATCTTCTCCTGATTACTTCCTGAGGGCTTATGTCATGTTCCTGATTTACAAAGATTGTTGCAAGATCCTAAAAAACCTACGGAACAACATCCGAGCTAAAACTGACAATACCCGGTTGATATGCTTGAAAAGGTGACTCAAAGTTTTCGAAAATGACTGCATTAGTGTATTGATAATGGAAGGAGACATCTAACAGACATCGTGTTTAAAACTGTAAACTCAAAGTTTCAATGTTGTGAGACAGGCTGAAAATAGCAATAAAGTCTAATGAAACATGCAGCGTGTTTTATTGCATTTTCAAAACAGGATGTTTTCATGCTCTCCTAAGTGTTATGAAGATAGATAACCGTGTGACACACAGTTGTAAATAAAGTATTAACACACTGTGTAGTGGAAAATATAACAAGGGAAAATAATTATTACATTAGTAACTTAGATTTTGAGAAATTTGATCAACAGTAAATTTTGATTCTTGAATAACTCAGGGCAGACCTCACAATTCAGAAAATGAAGCATTCGAGGAACCTTTAATATATTAAGGCTATACAATATCCTACAAATTTCAAAAATACCAATTTTTTTTGTATTTTCTTGTGACCTATATCATGGGGAAGCATGCCACTAAATTCCAGATCTGATAACCAATTAGTTTTTAAGATATTTGAAATTTCTTGCGTTTAGGTTTTGGCTTCGGTTTCATTTTAAAGCATTTTGACGTGAATACGTCTTTAAAATTGCCTCCATAGCAGGAGGCAAATAGAAAAAACGAATGATAACGAAATCGTGGAATACAGTTTGGTGTTGCAGTATATATCTATCATCTCTATCCCAAATTCAATCAAACCACTGGATAGCTAAGGGATTAAAAATAATTATTACGCTAAGTAAGGACTGTGACTTATCGCACGCGGAGGAGAAGGGAGCGCCCGCTATTTTGAGGTCATTTTGCTGCGTGTAGAGATTTTAATTTAGTATAACTTTTGACTGGAAGAAGCTACGACCTTCGTTTTAGTTTCAATCGACCCCTCTCATCAAAATCTATCGATTGTACATAAAACATTAGTGTAAAATAGTGACAATGAATATAATAAGGTGTTAAAATAAAAAAAAGTATTACCAAAAATATATAATGTCAGCCTATACGCGTCAAAAAGCCAAAGTCAAATACATAAATTGGATACGGTTGGAAAGGGTTTCTCAAGAGCAATTGAATGGTACCTCTAAAATACCATAAGACCGAATCAAGAAGTCCAGGGAACGTAAAAGAAGGAATGCAGCCAATTGGATTAACGACAGTGCAAGTACATCTGCATTTGGAGCAGTTGAAATTAAGCAAGGGGATGGTGAAATAGCTTCTATATTGACACCGCACTGTGTAGGCATCGATTGTGTACGATCGTCGTTTATGAAGACACATTGGTCAGCAGCTAGTGCACGTTTCTCTACGACGTTTGTCAACAATCCATTCGGACATAAGTGTGATGTGCGTGATCGTGTATGGTTTCCACGCACATTGAAGCCAACAAAAGAAAAACACCGCTGCTTAGTAATGATTTCCTTGAAGAGCTAGTGGGGCTAACTTTAAACTGTGCGATACGTGTAAAACGTCACTGGACTCGGACAAAGGGCTCACATTGTCCCGTTTGAGCAGATTTGTGTATCCACTTAAGCAACATGGGTTGCCCGCATTTGATCCGATTAGTACACGTCTAGTATCATCGCTACGGTCATTCATTCAGATATGTCAGTTGCGACACCATTAATGTACCCGTGGATGTAGATACAATGGTGCGTGAGCTATAGCGTCAATTGAACGATGATTAGGTGTTCAATGTTAACATAAAGAACATGATACATAAATCTACGTATCTGAACGGCGTGGTTAAAAAGTCAGTAATAAAAGCTCTGCTACAATTATTACTTGGTCAACCATTGTATAAGCTTTAGAAGATTACATTACACTAGGATTCATTTCATGCTAACACAATAACCAGTTGTGTGGCAGCCAACGCCATCAGTGATGATCCGATCGAGCATTTACGAAGTGCACCGGAGTCGGAGGTTCTGCTTGCAAGGCAAGATTTAGCAATCAGCGAGGCTTGGATGGAAGATTCCATGCCAATGAATGTACTTGGTTTTGATCTGAGATCATATTGTAATACTACTTAGCGCAGACAAATTGCAACTACATCATCGGTGGCGGTATCATCAACATCAAGTCGCAAAGCCAGTGGAGTCGCCATATATAGCAACATGAATATCTTCACTGATTGTAATGGCGTTAACATTGACATTTCGGAAATTAATTATTTGAAAATGATGGATGCAAAGGCTGGCGATGTCTGTCTAGTAAACGTAAAGGTCAATGGCATCTTCAAATTCCTACTCGGGTGTGTGTACATACATCCGGGCACAGCGTTCGCCGAAATTAAACTCGTCATGTTACGATCGCTATTAACTGAAGAGGAGGGTCAAGAACGAATTAGAGCTACATAATACATGTAAATTGCAGTTTACATTTCGACTAATGAGTATGAACGGTTGTACAATTTGTACAATGAACGTTACTCCCCCTTCAGGTGGACAGGGGGTATCCCCTTTCTAGTTTAACTTAATACTATTATTAATTGTTAAAAAATGTATGTTGAAGAAATAATAATGATCTTAAAGAGGGGTAAATAACCTTTTTTTCTGCTGGGCCATATACATATATCAGCTTTTTTACGTAGGCCGCATACATATGTTAGTTATTTCACGCGGGCTGCAATATGAGGATAAATAGGAGGGGGAGAAATGCTTTAAGACCACTGGCGCACACAAGGGGGGGTACTAGGGGTCCGGACCCCACCAAACCCTTGATTTTTTCCGATTGATTATAATTATGAGTATATAGTACGTAAAATTTGATTTAATATTTGCTATTCATGATTAATATTATTAATTAATGCTAATTATTTATTCAATAATTAGTTTTTTACTGTGTTTTGTTCCCGAAAACCGACAAAATCAAAAGGATCATGATACAAGATTGGTGAACTTTCGACCCCGGACCCCCTACTGTTTAAGATTAAGATAACATTGGAAATTTAAAATGCGAAAAATTGATCAAAATATTATAATTCTTGTTTTGCCCCTTTTTTTTTAATTATTATTTTTTATATTTTTTATTTTTGTCCCTAACACTAAATTAGAAGCATGTGATAAACACTTCCTCCGAATTTCTGAATCAGTAAACGGTTTCATATGATTATCAACAATTTAACAAACTTCATGGGATGTCTTTGTTACCGCCGTGATATTGCCACTGACGAAACACTTTGTTACTGCTAATATATTTGTTAATATTATTCAAGGGAAAGTCTTTTTATCATTTCTTGAAAGAGATCTTTGAGGAAAAGTGGCATTGAATGATTCCTGTTTATTGGTATTTATTAAATAGAGCGCTTTTGTAAGAAATGAAATAATTACTGCTGTTTGGTTTTCACTACAAAATAGTCAACCTCCCAATCATCTTGAAACGATATATTTTCTTCGAATATTTTTCACTTGCAAGATACGAAAGGTAGTTGAAAATTAATTCCATCCACTGTTCATTCCACTGTTTTCTGTTAACCGTGACTGATCCAAATAGAAAAAGAATATCAATTTGTACCCGTACAACGCCAGCAACAAAAAGCAAATTTAATATATTTGATTTCTTGACAAAGAATTTCCCACCCAATTTTTTTATGCAATGTTTTTAAATAAGTGAATTTCTCAGAGCAATGGGCCATGACCGGGCCACTTCAAAAGAGTCGGGGGGCCGCTGGTTGAGTATCGTTGATCTAAAACGTTTCAATGCCAAAACGTTACAGAGACTAGGTATTGTATTTGGTAAGGAATCCAATTGAGAGAGAGAGGCCTAACGGAACGTGGGTATGATACTCAGTTCCATCAAAATCATTTTATAAAATATTGAGTTGATGTACCTTAACTATGGATTTTAAAATCTTTTTTTCCTTTTGCATTATAAATTTATAAGTTATAAGAATGGGAATGCGAGTGAGGGAAAGTTTTTTATACTAACATCACACTATAAAGCAACACGAGGCTAAGGATGATGGATCTTGTAATTTTGATCCTGAGGATGAGGATGACACCTGAGCTGCCCCATCCTTCTTCAAACTACCACACTGCAGAAGGACTTAGAGTTCGTCAGTTTTCAGTGGCACCAGGACTCGAAAACGTGATACGCTGACTATCACTTCGTGACCATAACCACTAGGCAACTGCGGACACTTTGGAAATGCGCAAGTTACGTTCCAACATTAATATATAACCTCTGTGGCCACGCCATCTGATTGGTCATGATTGCGAAATGGTCTGTTTTGCTTCAATCGATTCGTTGGTTCGATACCACTTGACCATTTGTGCAGAGGGGATTATACACATTTAATCTTTTAAGGCTTAATGTCCTTACACTGGCGGTGTGTTAAAGTTTGGAGAGTGAGTTGTTAGATGAGGTATATTCCTCATCACTTGGGAAGCAATATACCTCATGAAGAACCAATTAAGGGGGAAAATATCAGCAGGAAGTGTTGACGCCAAATATGATTAAAAAACATTTTATTTTTTATTATTTTTGTTTCCTGCTTTCTTTCTCTTTTTTTTTCTTTTGGTTGGTTTGGGTTAATTTTCTTATTTTTTTTTTGAGTTTGTAAGCAAGTTGGAACATGTATATTCTTTTTTCTTTCTCTTATATTCCTTATATTATTATTATTTTTATTATATTTTCTTTGTTTGCTTCACGCACATGCATGTATTTAGTGCAGTTTCATTTAAACTTGTATTTTGTCATTTTAACTGTCCTCTAATGTTTATAAAATGTAAACTTTGATTTTTTTCAGTTAAATCAGGACGTGGGAGTGGTTGTTTCCCGAGGAATCGGTTTGTAGTTCTAAACCTTTCTTGGGTGAGCTCGGTTCCTTTGGGTATTCCTCCTCCTCCAGTAGACATGCCGATTCTAAAATACAGTTTTGGTAAACGTTTTATCTCAATAATATGTATCTCACTTGTATGTTTAAATTTAACAAAAATTATGATTTTTGTCGTTTTCAATCCATTAGGGGTTTTCCAATGAGTACGAACAGAAATTTTGCGTCCCACTAATTGTTGTAAAAATCTCGCGTCGCTGATCTCGAAGACATCCCATTGAGTGATGTGGAAATTGTGTGAAGAAGTTAATGACCGGATTATGATCTCTTTACTGGATTGTCGCTCAAAACTAAGAGGTATTTCTCAAATGCTAATGTAGCTCTAATCAACTAAATCATCGCCTTTTAAAATACTCAAGGAGTACAATTAGAGCAGTGCTTCTCAAACATCTATGAATAGATTTGATATCGTAGCCTTAAAAGAGTAACATTCTTGTTTGAAAATCTACATACTTCCTTTTACACTGGTGTGCAAAACTTAAGCAACAGGTGGGTTTATTGCCATAACTTCACGAAAAATCATCTGAGAGACATGAAATTCAGAAATGAGGGAGAGTATTATGTACGTAAAGGATGACGAAAGCATCGGCGCTGAAAAAGGAATACAATGTATACGGTATGGAATCAAACAAAAACAAGCTTTATTGAATGCATTGTATCGTGACTCATGATTGTCTATCCAACAGGAAGAACAACGAGCAGATGTTCCTTAATATGGTATATGCCCTCCCCTCACTGCAATGGTTGCTTCGCACCGTCTCCACATACTCAGAACCAGCTGGTGCAACATTTCTTGTGGTAGGAGTGCCCATTCCTCAATCAGCATCTGTTTGAGTTGTTGGGTGTTCTCCGGATGATATAAGCGTGCTGCAATACGTCTCCCCAAAACATCCCACACATGTTCGATAGAATGTAAATCTGTGGAGTACGCTGGCCAATCCATTCGAGTGATATCTTCACTTTCCAGCAGCTCCTCAACAGCAAGAGTCCGATGTGGTCGTGCATTGTCATCCACAAAAATGAAGTCTGGGCCAATGGCACCTCGGAACAGACGCACATGGGGAAGAAGTACCTCCTCACAATAGCGATCCCCGATTACAGACCCTCTGTCGAAAATGTGGACTTCAGTTCGTCCGTTCAGCATAATGCCTCCCCAGACAAGAGCTCCAGGACCACCGTAACGGTGTCTTTCCTTGATGTTACTGGGATAAAACCAGGTCCCGATCTCTCTAAATCAAAAAGCGTTGAGAATAGCTTCTGGTACTGAACCGACTCTCATCCGTAAAGAGGACACGACTCCATTGATCAGTTGTCCCATTTTTGTGCTCTCTGCACCACTGTAAACGGTGGCGTTGGTGGCCAATTTTCAACGGGAGGTACTGTTCAGGACGGCGGGCGAATAGGCCCCCTTTCTGAAGGCGTCTGGCCACAGCAAATCGCGACACTTGTCGCCCTGTTACTGTACAGAGTTACTGAGAAATGTCGCTTGCTGACTGCTGTCGGCCTCTTTTAGCTTGCAGGATGATATATCGGTCATCCCCTACAGTTGTCGTCCTCGGGCGGCCACCACCAACCTTTCTAACAGCTGTACCTGTGGTTTGGAACTCTTTCCAAGCGCTCGAAATGACACTTTTGTTGATTCCGAACTCTGCAGCTACACTGGCGACAGTACGCCCCTCCTCCAGCTTTTCGATCATTCTTCCACGTATGAAGTAAACCAGTTTATTTCTTCTAGCCATATTTCACGAACTGACTCCCTGGCACTTGCAGCGAATATGTTGAATTGCGTCTCCGTCCTTCATTTTATTCTACTATTGAGCAGCGCGCGCCGACATTACGCGTTTTGCGTACGCTCACGTCGCTTCTGACGTTTCGTTCCTGATATTTGCATACGCGTGACGTTTCTACTGACTTACGTGTTCACTGTACTGATCTCCAGACCTTCTTTTCTGCAATTTCATGGCTATCTGCTAAATTTTTACATTGTTGCTTAAGTTTTACACACCAGTGTAATATATGTTTCATTTAATCTTAATTTCTTCAAATCAATGCCCATTTTTCTGCAAGAATTTGTCTTAGCTTTTTCCGAATAGAAAATTTTTTTTGGAAATAGTTGATCTGATTCCAACGTATAGAGACGTTTATTTTAAAATGAAGATTCTTTTCCTTGATAGTTTTCCAAGAAGGATTTTTAGGTAGTTTTCCCACTATTTTGTAAAAAATGTCTTCTATATATGTTTTTCATATTTTTTTTACAAAATTACTTGATAAGATTTTTGACATTTTTATTCATTTTATAACATCTCATTAAGAGAAAAAGGAATCAAATGAAGAAATTTCTGAACTGTTTTAAATAACATTGTGATCATCGGAGATAGTTCTGTAACAATATATATATATATATATATATATATATATATATATATATATATATATATATATATATATATATATATATATATATTTATATCAGATATCACTTAATGTCTTACAACAAAATTCAGTGATTTCGCCATAATATGAAAGATTTTCCTTAAAAAAAGAGTCAAATATTCATGTAATATGTGAAAAAAATTAAGAAAATTTTAGACACAAACTAATAAGTATTGGTATACCGTATTTATTCGAATCTAAGACACCATCGATTCTAAGCCGCAACCCAAATTCTCAGCAGATTTTTGTAAAAAATGAAAAAGAGTGTAAAATGGTTTATGGATATCCAATTTTACAAAATTAAGATAAATTTAAAATAAGAACTAATAAGAAGTGTATAATTAGTTATTTCACGAATTTTTTTAAACCTTTAAATATATGCATGCACCTTTAATTGTTCTAAATGCCCCAACCGACATGCTTTTTCCCTTCGATTCTAAGCCTCACCCTATTTTCAGTAGCATCAACACTAGAAAAATATGCGCCTTAGATTCGAGTAAATACGGTACAGTAGAACGTCGTTCATCCGAATGTGAATTATCCGGAGCGTCAAATATCCGAACCAGTTTTTTTGTCAACTTTTGTCAATTTAGAAGGCGAAAAAGACTACAATGATGACGATTAAATAATTCGAATCTTTTACACATTATTTATAAAGGAATAGGGCTTCAGAAAAGTGTAAAATGTTTAATATAAAATGATAATTTTAAAAATTATAAGCATATGAAAATAAGAAATATTTCTATGAGAAATATAAATTAAGTTTTGCGTTGCGCATGCTATTTCTAAAATGGTAGCGCAATACGTTGAATTATAAAGTTAAATGTATCTTTATTAAACTGTAGTATTTTTATATAAATAAAATAATAAATTATACCTTAAAAATTACATTTTCAAAATTTTTTTTGGAAATTTCAATATTTTTCAGTTATTTTGAAACACAAAAGATATATTATTCTTAAATTAAGTAGGGTTTAAAGAGTATGATGCATGTTATAATTCTATAAAGCTTTATACATAAAAGGCTACTATTTTAGAAAAAAGCATGTGCAACGCAAAAATTACTTAATATTTATTACAAAATTATTTCTTATATTCATATGCTTATAATTTTTAAAATTATGATTTTATTTCAAACATTTTAAACTTTTTTGAAACCATAATCCTTTGTAAATAATATGTAAAAGATTCGAATCCGTTAATTTAAATTTAAAGAAATTACATATGCTTGAAAATTGTTTATATTTTCACCCCAGAGATCAGTTAATTAAAATATTTAAGCTAAATGGTGTCGATGCGTAATCTCTTTCTACTTTTACGGAGATCAAATTAAATTTTTGTGTTGATCATAATTGTTTAAAACGTGTGTTATTGTTACGTGATGTTAAAATGCCTAAATTTTGGGAGTATTAGAAATTAATGTATTAAAAAAATATTTCATTTAAAGTGTTGTTTTATTTTGTTTTGAAAAATGCTTTAACATTTCAAATTTGTGAGTCTAGTAAATAAAGTAATTTTTGGGGGGTAGTTTTTGAATTCTTTCATGCCGCTTTATCAAGCTATGGATATGAACTACTTGACTGATAGATTAAGTGTTTAATTGATTTATTGTTTATTTATGTCACACTCTAAAGCAATAAAGGGGCTATTGGTGATGGAACTCTTAACCACTTGAACCATAAGTAAAACGGAATTTGAGGCACACAATCCCCTTTCCTTTGATTGCAGACTTAATACGACATCACTCGCGTGAAAAAAAAACGACCAAAAGTTCTCGCGCAGGGTATCTCAGACTCAAGGGTGCTTACATTCTGTTTTTACCGTAAAATTTGTACACAAAAGTTAAAAGGGAGATAAAAAGGAATAAACACAAATTGTTTATTACATTTTTCACACGTAAATTTAGTTTCCTGTTCTTTTTATTAGGGCATTCAGTTTATAGTTTATTCACTCTTTTAATCTCGTCGTGAGTGTGTGCGATATTTTCACTGGATCTTAATTTCTTTTCAAAACTAAACATACAGGAGAAAACTTGTCTATTCTTTAAATTCAAAAAAAAAAAAAATTTGGAATTTCTCTTTTATTTACTCTTATTGTTCTAGTAATATTTTTTTTCAACAATTCATCTGAAAATGGGTAAGATGTGTCCCAGTTGTCTCATTTAAAATTATATTCCTCCCAAATGTTTTTGTGTCTCTACATATAAAACATTTATTATCTGGAATGATTTCAGTGGAGGAATCATACTTGCTGTGTAATGCACTTCATCATTTGATTCTTCTTCATCATAACCGCGAAGAAAGTTTCTTCATCCGAAAATGCTCTGTTGTACTATACTATTAAATACTGTATCTATTAAATTACTTAAGTATCACATTTATTAATCATATAACTACAATAATACACCATATCATAAGGAATATTTAAAACGTGCTCATGCATTCAGAACTGTAACGGTGATTCAAGCGCAGGGTATGATATATCCGAAGAGGCGGTATCCAAAAATATATATTTAGAAATCGCCTACAAACTAAGGATAGCCTCAAAGCCTTAGCCCTTAAAGGTCCTTAATGCCTAAAGAGCTTTAGAAACTATAGGTTTTACATATAAACTTCTGAAATTATTTTGCTTTGTTTTTATGCTCTAGATATTAAGAAATTCTTTTCGAGGTAAAACGCAAAAATTGTTTTGTCACGTATGATAGATTCTGATAAGAGATGTGGCCGTGGTAGCCTATTGATCAAGATATCGGATTGTGGCTGGCATGTCATAAGTTCGAGCCCAGTACCACTAAAGACCCACCGTGTATGGTAGCGGTGCACGTTAAATCTGTCGAGAGTTTAAACGTCCTTCCGTTGGTGTGGTGTGGTAGTTAGGAGAAGGGGTACCAGCTCAGGTGTCGTCCTGGTCAATTGACTATGGTTCAAAATGACGAGGTCCGTCGCCAAAAGCCCTCGTGTAGCTGAACGCAGTGCGACGTTAATATTCACTCTGTCACTATGATGAGAAATATTTTCAAAGGTTTTTTTTTCATTTGACATCTATTAAATGTCGCTGGTTCTCTTATGAAATTTTACTTTCCAATTTATTATTCTTCATTTTCAAGGCAAACTTAAGTCGGAAAATGACCAAAATAGTTTAAAAATCACTTAGCTGGTAGAAAAAAACTTTTTATCTTTGCACTTTTCCTTCTTTAGCCAGGAATCATATTACCTTTCCTAACAAACGGCTTCCTTTTACATCTATGTACAAATACAAAGAATCCATCAGCCTTTATGTCTATATGTCTGACAGCCAGTTTTGAAAGCTTTTCAGCGATCATTTTTCATTCTTTGGATACTAAAAGAATAAACGTTTTATTCCGGTGTTTATTCTTGTCAATTTCCCCGGGGGTTTGTATCTCGAGCTCACTGCATTGCTCTTTTGTTATTGGTTGGGAAAAAAAGGAAATAAATTACTTTGATGCGTTTTTTTACGAAGAGGAAGAAATTGCTCACAAACAATTAGAAATAAAACGTAAGATCTTTTTTTTCATTGGATTCTGCGGTACATACGTAGTAGATTGTCGACCAGTAAATTGGCAAATACTTTGAAGAATTTCGCCAAGATATCACGAAAATTTTGAAGGATTTGTCCAACTTTATATAAGCAACAAAATAGAGTACATTCATACCTGTAACATATAAATGGGACCATGTGTCCTCCATTGAATTTAAAACTAACATTAGACATGTACTCGTAAATTTAGATAAAATTTCCAATTTGATTATTGGGTAAATATATTCTTCGTGAAGTTTTTCAAAGCTAAAACAAAAAAATTATATTACACGTGCATTTTTAAATCAGTTGCGTTTTGTTTACCTTTGCGTTTTATTCCTGTTGAAAGGAAGATGCTTTTTTAAGAAAGTTTCTGCGAAAGCAAACGCGGATAACAGCAAAGTGCATGATTTTATTGCCCATGATTGCAATTATCATAAACCCCTGACGTCACTGACACACCGATGTACATGAATCACTTATAAACCGATTGACTGGAAACATGTGATTGTAGTTTATCGAGTGACCGTTAAGTCACATGAACTTAGTAAATTATTTTTAAGCATTTGTTCGTGTGAGACAGCACGTTTTTACATTCAATTCAACATTGTGGCATTTGTCGAAAGATTTTAATATAGCTGACACATCTATTCTTCGCACGGTTGAATTGAAAAACAAAACAATAGATACTGAAGGATAAAGATGTTTTTAATGAGTTAATTTTAAGAGAATTGCAAATTAAATAAATAAAAACAAACTTTTGTTATATTTCTGCTCAACAAAATAATCATATTTATCACAAATTTTAAATCTGTAGATCTAAAAGCCGAAAAAGATTTTTTTATTTATAACACTCCGTAACTCCCTTAAAGGTCAACTCCTGAAAATCTCCTTCCCTACTCAGCAAAAAAAGCATGTTTTCGAACTTTTAAGTTATAAGTTTAGTAGTTCATAAAAGGCATTTTTTTCATATAAAACACCCTCGTAAAACCCATTGGAGTAAATTTTCGCAAAATCCAGATTTATCACATGTTTACTTCATGAAAGGAACATGCTAAATTTGAGCTATGTAGGTCTAATAATTCGAAAATGGAATTTTTACTTATAACTTACTTTTAACTTTTTGAGCCTGTGAGTCCATTTTTGCAACCCCCTTTTTTAGCGTAACTATACTCCATGAAAGAAATATACTTGCCAAATTTCAAATTTGTAGATCTAATAGTTCAGAAACTGGAATATTTATCTATAACTACACTTCTCCTCGCAGCTCAACTTGGGGTTCTATTTGCGACAAACCTATTTTGCAGCGGAACACTTTCTATGAAAGGAACATGCCAGCCAGATTTCAAGTCAATAGGTCTAATAATTCAAAAACGGAACTACCTTTTATTTATAATGATCTTTGACCCTGGATAGGACCAGTGGCCTGGACGCCTCCACACGCGTTTACACTAGTCATCGGCATTAAGACTGAATCGGAATTTATCACTGAATATCACATTCTTCCTGCCAGTCACTCTCCAGCTTGCCTGGGCCCAGCAAAAACTCATTCGATACTGTTATAATATAGGGCTAATGATAGGCGTCTTAATGGTCGTCGATTCCTTATACCTTCGTTGGACAGTCGTTTTCGTATGGTTTTCCTTGATACTACTGGATGTTTGAAAGGTGGTAAGTGTCGTTCAACTGATTCTAGAGAAGTTGTAGGTGAGGACGTGGCCACTCTTATGATTTATCGATCATCCTGTGAATTTGTGTTCCTGAGACACCCTGATTCTCCGCGATGGTAGATTATCACTTCTGTGATCCATTGTTGTCCACACCGAGCAACTACAATATCACTACGAACGAAGTGGTGGACGATACGTTTGTTCGACAAACCTGCTTCTCTGAGGCCTTCTATACGCCCTCTCTCAAAGTCTGATAATTGCTCTTACTGTCGCCTGTTACGTACCTGAGGCATCTTCAATTCTAATACCGTCCATCCAAGTCGACAGAATTGTTTGAATAAACCTATGGCACGAGCAATAATGCGTTTAAATTCTCCCAGCTGCGCATTTTATATGCGCATAGTTCATACCCTTATCTCATTGGCGTCGAAATTTTAATCATCTGCATATCTCTTACGAGACTAAATTCCTGCCAAGCTTTGTGATAGTATCTAGATTTTTTTCCTGGGTGTGTGTACTTTATGTGACAGAGTGTATTTAGCACTTCTTGCTTTGAAATCGGTTCTTGTGCAAAAGTTGTTTGTGTTTCGTTTGCAGAGTAATCGAAGGAAAGTGTACATCTTTTGAATTTTTTTGCTTTTAAACACTCTGATTTAGCACCACTTTGCTGTCCGATTTTTTATTAATCCATTTGGAGGGAAAAAATTGAACTTTTCAAGATTTTTTTTACATAGCTTTTAACACATCTTTATTAAAAGAAAAATAATATTTTTTGTACTTTTTTTTGTCCTATTTCATTAATGACAATAACAGCTGGAATATTTTCTAAATTTTTATTCTTGTTTTTTATGTCTTATGCAATCCGTCGGGGGAAAAAGATGAATTTAATGAGAAATAATAAAATAATCGCCAAGAAAGGAATAATTATAATTTCAGAGGTTCGTGGCATCGAATAGAAAGAATGTAATCGCAAAGGTACTGTCTTTCTATGAGATCCCAGAATTTTCAATAATTGATTTTCAAAGAAAACCTGGGAATTTTAATTAGGGACTGATTCCCTTTCACACCAGTCATCGGGGAGTATCAAAAATGTAATTAAAACTCGGAAATCCATCTCACACAAGGGGGAGAAAATATCGAATAGTCGAAGATTGATTAAATGTCTTCAGGCATGAAATCTTATGATTGAAATTACTCTGAGTGATTCTCCTTTTTATTAAAAATGAAAATCGGAAAATAGTTTTAAAATAAAATCGTTAATGCCTCGAATAGGAGGGGGGGGGGATACAAATCATAAATAGTAATAAAAAAATAAAGGACTTTTTATGTACTGTCGGATGAGTTGAGGAATAATTAATTTTATTGAAAGTGATAGAAAAAATAACGTGTGCTTCAAAATGTTAAAACAATTTTTTTCCCTTTTTAACAAATAAATCTTAAAAATTTCGTTTTGTTCTGAATTGTTTAGTTCCTTCATGTTTAGAGCCATTAAGGTATCCGAACACGTTGAAAATGACCAAATTCGATTAAAACAGATATTTTTGTTTTTTATTTTATTGAATAGAACTATATTTTGGCTTTACAAAACATACTTTGGTTTGTTTCTACGCTACCTAGAGACCTAGTTACAATCAATTTTATTAAGTTAGAAAAACAGGAAGTGGGTCTTTGATCTACCAGAAGTGAACATTTAAATTGCCTAAAATCTATCATGGCAAGTCTGATAACTCAAAATATTACAAATGTTTTTCTATAAAACTTTTTGAAACTTATATTTATGTTTTTTTTCTGGAGAATGTACTAAAATATTTTTTTATTCCATACATACTTTTTGATTTATGGCTTGTTATTTAAATAATGGTCTTATAAAAATGCCACATTCTTATAATGTTTACTCGATCAGCTCTAAAATATTAAAATTTTAGAGCATTTTCTAGATAAATCCATCTAATTTATTTTAACAATACTTTTACTAATATAAGTTTATTACTTTTTTCTCTAATTGCTTTAAAGTTTTTTTAAAAATATAGCTAAAATTACAATTGTAATTGTAATTTTAGTAAAATTCAGGTAATTTATTTTAAATACTGTTAGTTAAATGTTAGTATTTATTGGTATTGAGTCATAAAAAACCATTTATAATGTTTAAATATGTTATTTTGTTATAAAAAGTACTCTGAACGTGTACGGATACTTTAAATTTATCATCAGTTTTAAATCGTGATTGGTAATGGATCGCAAATAGGGACATTTGTTCGTATTTCTTTAATATTGGAATTATTACTATTAAAATTAATTATTCAAAGGATGTTATAAGTTGTAAAGATATTAAAACTATGAATTAATAATACCACATAACTGCCAAATTAAAATTTTTTATTTATGCACGTCTGTGATTCATATATATAGGAGTCTTGTCTTTTATGGAATAGACGATTAGTATGAAATACCGAGGTTTTGGCTTTGTTTGTAGCTGCTAATGCCCTTAAAGTTTTGAAGGAAGACTCTCATGAAGTATTGCAGTGAGAATTGATCACGTGCTGTTGCCACACCACTCGCTGCAGAACAAAATGTGTTTGCGATTGTCAAAAACTTATGCAGACATGTTTTCAAACATTTTAACCAACTATTACACACACGTGATCAGAAAATTAAAGTTAACCCGGCATCACTCGCGTGAGAAAAACGACCAAAAGTTCTCGCGCAGGTTGTCTCATATCCAAAGGTGTTTACATTCTGCTTTTACCGTAAAATTTGTATACTAAAGTTAAAAAGGAAGAAAATTAGGAAAATGCAATATGTTTATTACATTTTTCACTCTTAAATTTAGTTTTCCTGTTTTTTTATAAGGACATTCAGTGCATTGTTTATACACTCCTTCAATCTCATCGTGAAGGAATGCAATGATATCATTGGAACTTAATTCTTTTTTAATCTGTATTTTCTTAAAACTGAACTTATAGGAGTAAACTTCTCTATTCTTTAAATTCAAAAATTTTGGAATTTCTTTTTTATTTTCTCTTATCGTTCCATCAACAGTTTTTTTTCCAAAAGTTCATCTTAAAGTGGATAATATGCGTACCAGTTGTCTCCTTTAAAATTACGTTCTTCCCAGATATTTTTGTGTCTAAACATATGAAACATTTATTTTCAACAGTGTCTCCCTCTTCTAAATATGGATTGATTTCAATGGAGGAATCATACTTGCTGTTATACTCTTCATCATTTGATTCTTCCTCATCATAACCACGAAGAGAATTTCTTCATCTTAAAATTCTCTGTTGTACTATACTATTAAATACTGTACCTATTAAAATACTTAAATATCACATTTCTTCATCATAACTACAATAATACGCCATAGCATAAGGAAGATTTAAAACGTTCTCATGCATTCAGAACTGCAACGACGATTCACGCGCAGGGTATGACACACTTGAAGAGGCGATATCGAAAAATATATATTTAGAATTCGCCTACAAACTAAGATTCCACAAAGCATATGACCAGCACACTAGAGACTATCCATTTTCGAAAAAAGGTTTAGAAGAAGCGTTGAAAAAAAATTTAGACAGTGGGTATGACATACCCTGCGTGAGAAGAGCCGGGTTAAGCATAATGTACACTAAAAAGAATTTTAATACTCTACATCATTTGGTTGTTCAATTTCTACTATTAGCTCACACTCTCTCTCTATTTATTTATTTATCATCGTAGAGCTTTCAATCGTAAATAAAATACATTTTAAAGCGCTCAATTGAGCTGAAATTTTATATACACAATTATTTTGGATGTGTGACAATACAGTAATTTAATTATAACTAATAAAAATTAATTGATTAAATTATTTAAATAATTATAAATACATCCACGTTGGCATCTTTTTTGGCGACTTAGCGACTCTTTTTGGCGACTTGTCAACGAGGGGAAATTTATATTCAATCCTTTAGATGCTTTCTGTGGGATCACCTTGATTATAGTGGATGGTGAATTTTGTTAATAAATTCCAAACAGAAAAATGGCATGCACCTATTCTTAAAGGTATGACTTGTGTTGTTAAACAAGTAATATAAAAAAACCATTTTTGTCAATTCCTACTTTGAATGGATGAAAAAAAGTATTTCTTAGTACATGTTTTTATATTCAGAAATATTGTTATTAATTACATACAACGAAATAAATTTCTAGTGTCAAAAAAATCAGAAAAAATAAATAACTATAAACATTTTACTAAATATTGCTTAAATCAGAAATATCCAATTAATTTTATTAATACACAGCTGGCCACTGTAAATGCAACACCCTGAAGGAAGCATGCAAATAACAAATTTACAACATGCATTAGCGGAGGTGAGATATGCAAATGATTAGAATTTTAGCGTAGACACACATCACGCGCGCCTGTGGCGCCACCTCAAAGCGCTATTTAAGGCTTAGAGATTTCGACGATACCAAGTTCGGCAATTGCGTTTTTCTTGTGGTTTTTTCAAAAAACGTTCAGTTATGCCTCGTAAAAAACAGCGATCAGCTTTTGATCAAGTATCCGAGTTCGACAGAAGAAGGATAGTGGCCTACCGAGAGATTGTGGATTATCTTTCAGGGAAATCGGTAGTCGTGTTTGACGAAACTAAACAACTGTAATGTGGATATGTGACCTTTGGATGCAATAGGGTACGACGGATCAACGTGGTTGATCGCATCCACCTCAGTGTACCACTTCACGTGAGGACAGGCAAATTGTGCGCATAACAGTGACGGATCGCTCAGTCATATCACGAACCGTAGCACAGCACCTTGAGTCTGTAACGCATCATTCAGTGTCTGCGCGTACTATCCGACGCTATTTACAGCAGAGTGGTCTGTCTGCAAGACGTCCATTGCTTGGTCTACCCTTGTCGCAGAACCACAGACGTCTCTGCCGCCAATGGTGCGATGAAAGAAGGATGTGGGGGGCAGAATGGAATGAAGTTGTCTTTACTGACGAATCACGCATCTGTCTGCAACACCAAGATGGTCGGATTCGAGTCTGGAGACACCATGGAGAGAGGATGCTCAACAGCTGCGTTATGCACCGCCACACTGGTCCTGCACCGGGAATTATGGTATGGGGTGGTATTGGGTATCACTCTCGCATTCCTCTAGTACGCATTACCAGTACTTTAAACAGGCAGCGCTATATCTCCCAGGTGTTGGAGCTAGTTGTCCTTCCTTACCTTCAGGGTTTTGCCACAGCCATATTTCAACAGGATAATGCGCAACCACACGTGGCACGCATTGTCCAAAGGTTCTTCGTCAATCACCACATTGAATTGTTTCCCTGGTCGGCTCACTCTCCGGATATTAAGCCGATAGAAAACATGTTGTCCATGGTTGCTCACCGATTGACCTAGATTGCACCCCCAGCTGCCCCACCAGATCAACTTTGGCAGCATGTGGAAGCTGCTTGGTCTGCTGTACCCCAAGAACACATCCAAAGTCTCTTTGAATCAATGCCGAGGTGTGTGGCAGCGGTGATCTCCAGCAATGGCGGCTACTCTGACTACTGATTCAGAAGTCTATAAATTTAATCATTTGATACTTGGTCAACATGTTACCGACAAAATAAATTCTGTTGTGCTGTATCTTGTCTTTCTTGGTGTTGCATTTACGGTGGCCAGCAGTGTAGTTATATGAATAAAGCTATTCAAAATAGGATTAAAAATTTTTAGATTAATCATAGTTTATTACTATAAATTTACATATTTCCTAGTTATAGTTACCTCCATATTCTAATATTAAATAAAATTACTTATTATTATTTAATTCATATATACTCTATTGTCACTAAAGTTATGGTATATATAATTTGTGACTCTCTTTTTAATTTTCATTTCTATTCTTTTTATACTTTTGTTAAGTGCTACATTTCAGCCATTCACATGCTTTGAATCTGCATTAGGGTCCAGAATCCGGCAATAACTTTTTTATTGCACTCAGATTTAGCACGGGCTTTGTATTTTTAAGTGCAATTTTTAGGTAAGTTACCTCTATCTTGTAATGGATTTAGATATTCTTTTCCATTGCTTTCAATAGGTTTTTCTTAAGTATTATTTCAATAAAGGAGGAAGGTTGGCTGGCTTAAAAACATGTTCAACTCCACTTTCATATAAATTATTTTATATATTAGCTGTCCTAAGTCAGAAATGTTTATAATACTGCAGCATCCATTTTATAATTTTTAATCTCGGTCGCTCATGTGTCCTTCATTGTGTGATTTTCCTACTGTCTATGTGTTTTTCAAAGAATGTGATTGATGGATGTTTATCTCTTTTTTGTATATAGAGACTTAGACTATATATATATATATATATATATATATATATATATATATATATATATATATATATATATATATATATATATATATATATATATATATATATATATATAGGAGAGAGTGAATAAGTAGTGGAATTAAAAAAAAGCATCACATTTGTCTGCATTGTTGTATCAATGCACATCCGGTTCGTCTAGCTTGGCTGAAAAATCGGTTTTCAACGCCAACTTTTGTCATTGTTTAAACAATTATATTGTTACAACAAAGGAGACAAATCTATGTCGGCGTCGAAAACCAGTAATTAATTAAATTAAATTTAATTAATGAATTAATATTTGAAAAAACTGTATTAACATCAAGTGTCATACCCTAGAAGTTTTAAAAAATTTATTTGAACTTGGTTGGTTTAGTATTTTTTTAACGATTGAAAAAATTTGAACAAGATAAATATATATATAAATAAATATATATGCAGAGAGAGTGAGCTAATATAGAAGGAATTGAAAAGTAACTACGTTTTATGAAGTCTTAATTAGTTTTCCAATGGGAAAACTTCTATTCCATATTACTCGACTATTCTCTAATGCCCTCTATTTATCCTTTTTTTAAAAAATAATTCTTTATTAGAACAAAATAACCGTTATTTTTTGTGACAGGTGATAATTCCTTATAATCGTTTATTGTACATATCCATGAAGAATTTAGAGATTTTTTAAAATCAAAAACCAGTAAAGTTATTTTTAGAAATATAAGTGGTATTCCATAATACCCCCGACTCTCCTCTATGCATAAAGTCTAAAATACTAAATGTTTCAATTTTCGTTTTAAAATTAATATTGTGGTTTCAAATTCAAAACGAACTATTTATTAGAATTCATCAGTAATTCTCTTTCTCCATTAATTACACCTCTTTATTCGAAATGAAGTCAATTAATGTACTAGCATCTTAATTTAGTTTCCTTTGAATCAGAAATAATGGTACAAATTTTGTTCAATTACGTAATTTTCGAAATTATTAAGGTCTGTTATTATTTCCGTGCAAAATAAGCAGCACATGCAATGTGAAAATCCCACTTCTCAGAAGAAGTGTAACAAGTAAGGGTACAGTTATTGTATCTCTAAGTGTAACAAGAAATATAAAAAAAAAATTAAGTCAATTCCTTACTTAGGTCAACAAAGAAAATTTTACTTTAGTTACTTTGTATTATTAAGAGTTACAATTAATATAAATATGTATAAGCATATGACAGAATCACAATATTAAATGGCAAAATAGAAAGGGATTTTCCGTTTTCCCTTCTATAAAGGGTGTTGGACTATTTTTGTTTGTTTGTTATTATTTATTCATTAATTAAATTTAACAATACAAATAAAATAGTATGGTAAAAAGAAATCACATTCTCAGAAATTAGGCCATCCCAGGTGGGATTCGAGCCTACGACCTTTGGATTAGGAGGTCAACGCGCTATTCATTGCGCTACAGGGACGCTACGAATGATTTTCCTTTCTATATATGCTGTTGAACAATTACGTTTGTTTGCTACTATTTATTCATTTTTTAATTCAATGAATAGATTAATTTTTGAAAAACTGTACTACTGTCAACCACTTCAAATTAAAAAAATTCTTTGAACTTGAATGGAGGAATATAAAGTATTTTATTAAGGATGGAAAATTTGAACAAGATATATATATTAAGGAGAGGGTGA
The DNA here is from genome assembly GCA_019973935.1 of Trichonephila clavipes. Classification (NCBI taxonomy): domain Eukaryota; kingdom Metazoa; phylum Arthropoda; class Arachnida; order Araneae; family Nephilidae; genus Trichonephila; species Trichonephila clavipes. Next base: position 1,040,359 of record BMAU01020861.1, on the reverse strand, counting down.
ACTAATAGTAGGAATTGAAAAAGAAAGATCAGCACCAGATAAAAAAGTGGATTCAATTTGAATCTTTGAAAGTGATAATATTCTGGATGAAAGATTAGCATTTTCACTTTAAAAAACACCCATTCTTTTCTCGATGAATAATTAAAATACGACCATTTTCATTCTCTAAAGAATTTGTTTTCATACAGAAAAGAAAAAATGAATTTCTTTTTAGGAAACGGCCGTAGTTTTACAATGAGAAAGATATTCAGAATCTTTTTCGACAAACTGCAGGAAGTCTCTTATTAATTTTTGAAGATTTCTCACCAAAAGGTGTTTAAGTTAATGCAATGAAGAAAACTTACAGTTGTTTCTTTTTCAATAATTCAATTATATATGAAGAACAAATAAGTTCTCTATTTTTATTATTATTTTTCCCTCAAGTGTGTGCCACAAAGAACTTTTTAGAAGTGTTTATTCTTTAAGAAAAAACTCTAATAGTAAACTCTACAGTAAATTTTGAAGCCTTTAAACTATTTCATTAGCTTGATATCGTAAAAAAAGACGTTTCTTTCATTTTTCAAAAGAGCTTTAAATACAACCAAAAATGCTTGACTTGAAAATGTTTCCCAGTTCTTGTGAACCAGAAGTCTTTTATTCATCGAATGCGATTTGAAATTTTGAAAAATGACAATGCATGTCTTGTCAGTGACTTAACGTACACCCCCACAACTCCCGCATCGTGAGTTGGCTCAGAATTCTAGGGGACCCAAGGCCTGACTGTCGCTAAGTACGTTTTTAACCAAATTATTAAAGGTAAAACCTGACTTTTCAAGAGGGCCTAATATTCTCCATTACACAATTGTGTTTTGTTATTGGATTCTAACGACAAATAGGATGTAATGTGTAACGAAAGCGCAATTTATATTAAAAGATAATGCACTTGTTCAAATTGTCGGCATCTGGTTTTTTTTCTGTTGTTATTCATTCATATTTCTAAAAACTTCATAATGAAGAAATCATGCAATAAAGGTGATATTTTCAGTACATTCAAATTAGGGCGTGGAGTGAGTGAGTGAATGAATATGAACGTCACACTATTCAGCTACTCGAGGGCATTTGGCGGTGGACCTTGTAATTTTGAGCCATGGCCAAGTGACAAGGACGATAACTAATTTGGCACTCTCCCGTCTACCAACTTCAATACCACAACAAAGGGAGGACGTTTGAGCTTCAACAGATTAAACGTGCATCGTCCCCCTACACGGCGGATCTTTAGCGGTACCAGACTCGAACTCATGACACGCCAGCCACGAGTCCTTTACCTTGCCCACTAGATACTGCGGCCACCCAGATTTGCAGCGCATGCGTATGTTAAACAATGCCCTCTGTAACATCGATCTCATAACGTAAATAGAGAAATTTAGCCGGTTATTGAAATTTTTGCTATCTGCCTCTGGAAAATTTTTAGAAGTCTTTGTGCCTCTACGATTGCAGATAAATCTAATAAAATAAAATGCAAAATTATGAGTTTTAATATTTTTACCAATTTTCCGAAATTTGAATGTCCTTAATAATATGGCATCTCCCTCTTTAATTTTTATGTTGTGGCGCGCGTGAAATAGTTGCTATATGTACGTGGCCTGGTGGAAAGAAAGGTCGAATACCCCTGATCTAGCCAATGACGATTGGCCATATTAACGATGGGTAAACAAAAAAAATTTTTTTAAAAAAAATCAGAATTGGGCTAAGTTACCATGTTTCTAAATATTCTTATGCTACAAGCTTCAACGAGAAAACGAGGTAACTTTTACATAAACGCGATCACAGAGCCACTGCCTTACTGCGTGCCAGAGAATAGCTATCATTTTACACCTTATTTGTGTCAATAAGGCGTAAATTATTTTGCTCTTTTTTAAAAAAAAAACGTTTCTCCCTTTAATTGTTTTCATCGGTGTATTTACTCGTAATATTCAAACAATAAAAGTTAATCTATGCAAAGCAATCTAAATATACAGATTATATATTACTCAAAATTAAACAGTTGTGTTTAGATTAAATATGTAAAATAAGAACATAAAAGAAAGGGTACTTACGTATTATCGCAACAGTCGCCAACTTTCAAGATAACTCGCCAAGATGGAAACCCCAATTTCGCATGCGCTGAATTGGCAATCATGTGCTTCATTTCATATAATGTCGCCAATAGGTTGCGATAATACGTAAGTACCAAGAAGAGTTATATACGTACAAAAAAACCTCCTTTTATGTTTGTTAAACACATTTTCTCAACTTCTTATTTAAGTGAAAGCGGTTTGTAAATTCTTTCTAAGTCGCTCCTTAAAAACTTTTGTATCCATACATTTGAAAGAGAGGAGAGAGAGAGACGATTGCATTATAAACGACAACTCCTTTTTTCCTGTTACAATAAATTTTGAGGAACTTGCATATTTTATGAATTAAACATAAAAACTCGGTTAATCTTTGTATCTATAGTGTTAGTTTGCTGTAGAAGTTAGTGTACGTGTTTGAATTCTGTTTTGTTTACAGTGAAGTATAATATGCAGCAAAAAATGGATTTCTTCCCCCCCTACAACAGAACTATTATTATCTCTTTTTATCAATGTTATGTAAACTTTTTCATGGAATATAATGTTAGTTGTGGATCATAGTATATTATAACGCACCACGCTATGGGATATCATTGTATACTAAAGTTGTATTTTAGTTTTACAAGTTATTCCCTGAAACTTGAATGTCCTAATGAAAATTTCATGTTGTTCTTTCCACTATCTAGTTTACCTATAAAAAATTATATTATATAGTTTTCTTTGCCGAGAAAATATATATATACATAGCTGTTTAATAAATAAATTTATTTTTATCCATCTATATTTTTTCTATCACGAGTAAAGTGGTAAGCGATTCTTTTTCAAATGCTTTTATGTTGCTATTCACATCCACTTGCAACAATAATTGTCGAGATTTCCATAGTTTATTAGACCAATTAAAAATTTATTTTTAATATTTTGTGTTCCACGCTACTTACGTACAACCTCTGACAATAAAGTTCGGTAAATAGTCCTGTAACATTAACATAGAGGAAATATTAACGAAAGCTACTTTACTGTCCTTCAAAATAATCACCTCCCATAACTATGCACCCCTGAGATCTGCTGTCTTGAAAACTTTGCAAGAAATCTTCTTTTGGGATGGAGTTCAAAAGTCTTGTCACGTTTCGTTGGATGTTAGGAATCATCAAATCTCTTTCCTTTCAAAGTGAGTTAGAGTCTTGGGAATAAGAAGGATTGAAATCTAGCGAGCACGATGAATGTTCAATTTGCACCCCTCTTTTTTGGCCAGGAATTCTTTGATTATATTGGCTGTGTGAGGCGAGCATTGTCGTAAACAAAAAAATCATGAACCTTGTTGTGCGTATTGGGGTTGTACCCTACGTAGATGTTTCATGAAACGGGTTAAAATTTCAATGTACCTTTCAGTATTTATCACCGTTCCCTGAGGTAGAAAAATTCCTTTTAGATAATACTTTGGCTATTAAAAATAGTGATGAGAATCGTTTTGATGCGGAACTTTTCTGCTCTAAACTTTTCCGACGAGGTGATACAGGAGAATGCCATTTCATGCCTTGTCGTTTCGTTTCAGGGGTGTACCTTAGACACCAGGACTTTAGGACACCAGAAAGACACCAGGAAGTTTCTTTCGGCGTCTTGCCAAGCTTCAAACAAAATTTTAAATTGATGCTTTTTCCTTCTGTTTCCTGTACTCAGTTAACAACCAACGTACTAAACAAGCACTTTGCAAAAAAAGTCTTACACAAAATACAAACAACACTCAACCGAACAACGGTGGCAACAGATGGTCTACACCTGTAGCCACGCATGTGCAGCCTTTTTTTTTCGCCAGTGTTGACGGAGAACGGCCGTTCTGACTTCATTCACCAAACTTTATTGTTAGAGGTAGTATTATTGCAACCGTATCGGCGACATTGTGTGAAACGAAGCACATGGGTGGGAATTTAGCACATATGATACATGTGAAATAGCGGTTGCCAACGTTTCGTGTTATCTTGAAAATTGGCATTGTTGCGATAGTACGTAAGTACCTTTTCAACGAAGATACCTTTCTAGTGGTATTGACCTCTCCCCTTTTGGGGGCTAAAATTGTTCTTTGCGAAACTTTGCATAAAACTATTAATTATTTTATTTTTTAAAATTCTAAGAGAGGGATACTGTCTCATTTTCGGGTCTAATAATCTAATCATGGTTATTAAAGATTATTTTTTTTAAAAAAAAACAAACAATTTTTTTAAGAAGGTTTTTAACGTTGTGTTATAAAAGGTTTGTTTAACGAAAGACTTTACTTTTTTTTAATTGTATTTTTATTTTTACTTTTTGCGTTTTAATAATCATCATGACATTAATATATGCAGAAAATATAGTATTTTATACAAGTATAAACATAAATTTTGTTCTCAAATCATAAGTAGTATTGGGAGAACAAATGTAAATATAGATTGAAAGCTTATTTTGTAATATGAAACGACCATCTGTCAATAATTTTGAATTAATCTGTTTATCTCTCTCTGGTAGAATTTTGTGGCTCGTGACCGGCAGATCATGAGTTCGAGTCCTAGTGCCACTGAAGACCCAATATGTAGAGGGGCTGATGCACATTAAATTTGACTTGATTCAAAGCCCTGTTGGCGTAGTGGGGTAGGTCAGGTGTCCCCTCAGTCCTAAGCCGTGGTTCAAAATCCCGTTGTCCGTCACCAATAGCCCTCAAACAACTTTATCGGGCGACATTCATAAACACTCACTCAAATGGAATTTCTCAAATCTAGATTATTGCATTTTATTATAATGGGATGTAGGACACTTACTACTTAGCCTTCTCTTTTGGACGTACTTTAAATGATTCTATTCCAAACTTTTGATTCTTAGAAATCAGTGTTTAAATTCTAAGGTCATATTGAAATTTTTCTCTTTACTCACATAAAATAACAAAAATCTGTTTTGAATGAAGACATTACGAATGTCATTTTTCTAACCTATTCATGAGTGCAAAACTATTTGGTTGTCTGGAACCGTACACACGTTTTTAACGAGAGAATGTTACAATAATTTCAACTCAAACTTAACCTTTATCTACCGCATTATGATTTACTACAGTTTTTTACATGCATTAACTTTTTTGGATCACTACATTGAAAATTAAGAGATATACATAAACAAAATTCTCAGCTTTGGGAAATTTAATCTGTGTTAGTGCTAATTAATTAATTAAAGATATTCCACTGTAAAGTTAATTATATACAGTGTTCACTTAAAATAAAGTGTCAAATCGTTTTCTATATATAAGGTCCTCATTAACATACAAAAAAAATAAGTCACTTAAATTTTGATACTGACTATTTTTTCGGGACAAAAATGATAATCTTCGCAATCCGCTGAAAACGCAATTTCTGCTATAAAACTATTCGCCTTCCCCGCTAAAATGCTCATCATAGAACCCATGCTGACAAAAATCTTGGAAGAGTGGATTTCAAAGAATATCCCTGCTGAGTATTGTCAAAATATTCGTAAAATTGGTTAATCTGTGTTGTTTTAAAGTGAGTGGTACTTATAAGTACCGTCGGTAGGTAAAGGGTTAACACATAAATGAACAGCTCTAATTTGTTGTTCGTATTTAACTCCTGTTGTTTCAAGATATCGTCTTCTTCTCAACACTTTCAATATTAGCTACCCAATTTTCAATCCAAATTTTTATATCGCTCCCTTCCTTCTCCATACAATAACAATATATTAAATTCAATAATACTATACTTTTACGCTAACGCTACTATATTCGACTTTAATTATAAACCGTACACATTATCACTACAAGTATTGCATTTTGTATACAATATCATACATAACAAACCCAAGGAGTCACTGATAATTATTAAACTTGTTCTGAAGGTATCCGACTACGTTCGGAACCGTGATTTTCCAAAAGCGTATAAATGGAAAATATTTATGATATTTAGTATGACTTAGAATAGAAAATGTATATAAAATTGTTTTAAGAATATTATTACAGTAAAAAATTATTTAAGTACAATATTTTGATAAAAATGAACATAGAATGACCAATTTTCAAAATATTCTTCTTTTGTGAAAAACGTTTTTATTATAATAATACTTTGCCTGTATATAGCTCTAAACTGTGTACAGAGGTTAAACTAGAATTTTTGAAATATATAACTTAGAAGTGGATTTATGCGTATTATACGACAACAGAAGGGAGAAATTTTAAGAAAAAAAACTCCGATAATTATTTCCATCGGCTTTAACTCTGAAAATAATGTGAATTTTTAAAAAATCATAGTTGAGCCTCTGTACAGAGGTCTGAGTTATAAACAGGCAAAATATTATTATAATATAAGCATTTTTCACAAAAGGAGAGCATTTTGAAAAAAGGTTATTCTAAGTTAATTTGACAAAACATTGTATTTAAATAATCTTTTTTACGTCCAAATGTCCTTAAAACAATTTTATACATGTATTCTAATCTATGACACTAAATATCATGAAAATTATTCATTTATGCGCTTTTTTAAAATCACGGTTCCGTACGTAATCGGATACCTTTTAACTAGGTATTGTTAAATTAATTATCAAATACTAATACAGTACTAATACATTAATAAGTGCATCTGTGCATATCTGTATAAATATTTATTTATTTTTTATTATGTCAGAATATATTTTGTTTGGCTTCCTTTCTGTAAATTAATAATTTTTCAAAATAGTCTTTTGTTTTCGACATTTTCAATATGCTTGCACCCCCACCCCACACCTAGGATTGTCTCGGTTTGCCTTCACAGTTTAAGAAACATTGGTTTAGAATAAGATGTAGAAATAAAAATATATTTCTAATCTATAAAGAGTTTTTTAAACTTTCAAGAGTTACCATCAAATAAAATAATAACCGGTGCATTTTTTAAAAGTTTCTCTCTGCTTTGTTCTAATAAAATATGAATAAGTTCACTTCTTAATTATATATTTTAAAACTTCTAGTTCAGGCTCTGTACAGAAGACTTAAGCGATATACAGAACCGTTTTGCAAATTATCATCCCTCTAGGAGGCGTGACAACCCAATGTGAGGGGCGTGAGCATATTTAAAAGTCGAAAACACAAAAAATTACTTGAAAAAATTATGAATTTATTGAAAGGAAGGAAAACAAAATACATTCTGACATAATAAAAAATAAAATAAACACATTTACACTGATATGATATACTTATAAATGTATGGGTACTGGACACAAAGTATTTGATACTTAATTTAACAATACTAGGTTAAGAACAAATTTAATAACTACCCGTGAACCCACGGGCTTAACATACATACGGTTATACACGAAATTTAATACTTATCTTGATAATTTGTACAGTTTATAATTAAAGTCGTATTGTAGCTTTAGCGTCACAGTATATTATTATTGAATTCAATACATTGTCATTGTATGGAGAGGACGGGGGTGATGAAAATTATATTTGAAAATTGCAAATTATTATGGAAAAATTTTCCATAAAAGGAAAAGGCTTTGAAAATGAGTCATTTTTTCAAAAAAAAAATGTTTTGAAATATTTTTTTTCTTATAATATTATTCTCAGATTAAAAAATTTAAATTAACTTAAAAAATATTTACTCGTTAAAAGTTATATGACTACGTTTGGAACCGTGTCACTTGAATTAGAATACACGCATACAAATGTTTAAAAAAATATTATTACAAGAAAACGTTATTTAAATGTAATTTTTTTAAGGAAAGGGTATATTTTCGAAACATTCTCCTTTTATGAAAACTGCTTCCATAACAATAATATTTTGTCCATACGTAGCTAGGATTTCTATACCGGAGTTGAACAGGGATTTTTGAAATGAATAATTTAGAAGTGGATTTATTGTAATTTTATTATATCAGAACAGAAAAATTTTAACAGAAAAACCCCGTTATTATTTCGATTGGTAGTAACTCTGAAAGTAATACGAATATCTTTTTTCGCATTAAAAATCGTCGATTTAGAGTTGTGAATTTTATTAATTATCTACGCGTTTTTATTATATGTGATTGAAAAGGTTTAGTAATTATATAAGAAATTGTAAGAACTGTATGAAAAAACATTTTCCATTCGTAAAGCAATAAAATATTCAAATATTACTTTTAATGGAAAAAGTCATTCTTTCAAAAGAAGAAAAAGGCTCTCTCTTTTCGAATGCTTATAGATTGAAACAGTAACAGTTTAGCATTTAAAAAGCGAACTCGTTTCAAATATCTTCCAAGTGATAGCATTCTTGCCGAAAGATAAGAATCTCCCATTTTAAGATACCTACTTCTCTCCTCACAGATGAATAATTCGAATTCAATCTTTCTTGTCCTCAGAAAGTTAATTTCACATACAGTCGACGAAATGAAACTCTTTTCTTCGAAACGATATTCAAAATCTTTTCAAGTAAATCAGACGAAGATTCTTATCTCAGGTTCTAATATTTTCTTTTTAGCAGCTCTTTCTTTACCACGTTGAGGAATAGTATAATAGATGTTTTCTATTCCCTAGTTTAATTATGTAAAATCTGGAGCTTTTGATGTTATTTTTTCAGTCCATTGTAGGAAACTGTCAGCTGCATTATTAAATGCATACATAAAGAAAGTTTATAGAATTTAAATATACAATCGACCCTCGCTAATTCAAAACTTCGATAATGAGGTTGATTCACGACAGTGAGGCGCCAAGTCGAAATCACGTGACGAGCATACCAACATTTCCCCGCGTTTTGAATCAGTGTGTAAATTTTGTATGCTTGATATGTTTACTTCTTGTAAGTGAAGCTTATTTCTGAAATTTTATTTATTTTTATTATATTTTTGCATTATCCTTGTTTAATAATTAGGTATGAAAAATTTTTCGTAATTTTTTAGCATAATTTTTGTTTCAGTTTAGTATATTTGTCATTTGCGAAGCCGGCGGCGACTTGCAGTTTGTTTATATATTTATTAATAGTTCTAGATTATTTTTTAGCATCCTTATAATAAGTCCTTTGTTTTCATGTAGTTTATTATGTTTATTTATGCATGAGAATGATTTACAATATAGAATTGAGACCATTGAATTTGGTACATAGTGTATCACTCCATATAAATTCATAAAATAGTGTAATTTATAAGAAACATGTAGATATGAAATGGTCCCATTTTGAAATGTTAATGTTTATACCTTTCATTGCCCGATTCCCTTAGTAATTACCAGCTACCAATATTTAATGTTTTTTAGAAATACTATCTCTATAATTTCTCATAGAAGAGTATGGGACATTCAGAAACATGAAATGCAAGTAAATATAATTTTGGAAATGAATTTATGCTAAGATTTGTCAATGGCATGGATACATTTTTGTTTATTTAAAAATTTTCATACCTATTTCTAATGTTTAACAAGAGATTTATACTTTTTGAGAGCAGAATGTATAAAATAATAGTTGGTTGATAATGAAAGTTTTTGATTAATAATTAGGAATTCTTCTGTGATGGAAATGAAATTGTTTTTAACATCATTTAAAGGTTTGGGATATCTAAAATAATCTAATTATAAACAAATATTTGATATGTTTTATTGTTTGACTTCCTTTGTAATTATTACCCTTCAAAAGGTTTGAATTTTTTTAAAAATGCATGTCTTCAACATTCAGAAAGAAATGAACTTGACTTTTTAAAAATAAATTAAGAAACATGCTTAAAGAAATAGGCTTTTTAATAAAATTATTTTATAGTAGAACAAATTAAGTTGTTTTCATGAAAATTTCTCGTATTATGAAGCAGAAAAAAATTCTTATCGGACAGTTTTATTCAATAATCATACTCATTTTAATGTACATTATTTATTGACACTTAATTTTAACGTTACATGAATACAATATAAGTAAATAAAGCAGACTCTATGAATGTAACCCTATACTATAAGGACAAATAGAGGATCTAACTGTCAATATTTAACGTGCATGATATCTTGTTATTATATCTCAATTTTTATCTTATTGATAATATCTCATAAAATTATCTGGAAACCTTATAAATGGCTTTTTCAATTTATTTACAAGAAAAAAAGTATTAAATATCATCAACCCAAATAAATAAAATGATACTGTTAAAAAATAAAGAAAATCCTCTCCTAAATCACAGATTAAATAGCTAAAAAAAGGTGAAATTATGCAGAATTTCTGAAATTTTCTCTCACTTTATTTATCTCATTAGGCTTATGACATAAAAACTTAAATTTTTAAACACCCCCATGGGCAATTAATAGTAAACAAACAAGTAATTGGGTTGTCTGTTCTTTAAAATTAATTAAATCTTCAAGAAAAATAACCAGCTATGTGACATAGGAACTAAAAAGCAAAAAGAAGGAGACTGCATTATATTTGTAGGTTGTCAACAAAACTTTTCATAGTATTTTGAGAAATTGTACATGGTATGGATCCAGAGTAAATGAAATATCCTAAGAATTTTAAAATTTCAGATCTTAAATCTATACAATAAACTTCCTGAATTTACACAAAGCAAATCAGAATACTTAAATCAAGCAACTTATAGAAAGAAGTTTTGAATAAAAAAAACCAAATACACATATAAAATGGCAATGTAACAATGTTTTTATTAATAAATCTTTACATTGCATATACTACATCAAAATAAAACTGTTAAAGAATTTTTTTTAAATTTCACTCTAATTGCAAAAAAATTCCTACAATCTGTTCCTGTAAAATATACGAAGCATTATCTTCGGTTTTAATGGGAATATTTGATTTTTTTACTCTGAACATACCAACATTTAATGCATACCTATTTCTACCAGTTTTTGTATGTATAGTGGTAAATATACTTCAGTTCATCCAAACTTAAACTTATTTGGATTAATGTATTGACATGTTATTTCGTTATCAAAGATTATGCATCTAAAGTATCCTTTTGTACATAATTATATTTATACTAAAAACAATTGAAAATGAAACAACATTAAGAAAATAAATTCAGAATTCTTGCTCTGAAGTTTGATGTTTGAAAATATATTAACTTCAAATAAAAAACTAATTACTTCAAAATTTGTCTAAGGAATGCTAAATCAGTACTCATACCATTCCAAAATTTGGAACATGCGTATGAAACTGCCAACTAATTTCGCCAAGCAAAAAGAATTATAATTTAAAAAAAATTATATCACTATAATTACTGTGTTCAAACATGAACATGAACAGTTTCCACTATTGGTTGTATATCGTAGCATTTGGCGGTTTTATGATTTGAAGAAATTAGTCGATATTATAATATACAAGTGCTCCAAATTTGCCCTTACAACACACGTCACATAAAAATATCAGCGATTGTGGATAATTAACCCATTAAAAATCATTTTGAAATTTTTTTGCTGAAATTACCTTTTTTTTTACTGAATTTTGTATTAATGTAGATTATTGCGAACATCAATTTGTCAAGTTATTCATTTAAGGGTAAATAGAGAATTGAAAAAGGTTATATTAAAATTTCGAATATTTCTATTGCTTTTAGAAAGTAAATATCCTACCGAATCAAATGTTTATGTGTAAAATCATATTTGGTTTCATGATCTTAATTACTGATAAATATCAGAACTGATCTAAGTACACTTCTTGGGTCAATATTTGTAAATAACTCAATACAACAAATTTATTCAGGACTTAAATTTATAAGCAGGATTTTATCAATACAGATGAACCTTTTTGACTTTAATACTTATGTAAAAATTAAAATACGGAGTATTCTCTTATGCTTAATACATTCCAGCTGGGGTTGCATAAATTTCTGCAATACACTGTGTTATACTTCAATAATATATGTATAGTCTATATGTGAAACTTATCATCAAAATTAATGAATTTTAAATTTTGATAATCCTTGTGCAAATATCAATAAATGTTATCCATAGTAAAAAAATTGTACATCTGTGTGACAAATTTATACCAGTCAAATTCTGAAAAACATATGTTGTGTTAAGAAATCCCTATACTACATAATGAATAGATACACCACACAAATATTTTATAAATTTTATTTTTTTGTGTAAAAGAATTATGGATTCAAAAATGACTTATTATTTTGACCATGCAGGAGAGAATAGGACTTTTATGTTCAATATATATACACAAATTTATCTTCTATAATGTACACAATTTAATTAAAAAATTTTTAATGCCTTAATTTTTTACCACATTCAGAATGAAATTCTCGATAAATAATATCTTTTCACTAACATGGGGCTGCGAATAAAGACTTTAAAAATGTTGCATAGTTTTTTTTTACTTATAATTTTAAAAAAGGTAAATGGTAATTTGCATTTCTAATGTTTGAAAATGGTATTTAATTTATCATCAAGAATAAACATTAATAAACCTGTAGTAAATTAAAATATTTTTTCATATATATATATATATAGAAAAAAACTTGTTTTAATATATGACATGTAGGGTTACATATCAGATTCTTGTGTTTTTGTTTTAGGTAATTTAATACAGAAATATCTATTAACTACTCTGAAGATGTGTAAGATAATTAAAATTTAAGTTAACTCAATATAATTTATCTTTTTATGTATGTTCTCTACATAATTTAATTTAAAATAAACAAAAAATATTTATATTTCTGTAGATATCTATCCAAATTCCTTTTAGCAGAAGTTTCTTTTATGAACATAAAAATAGTAAGAATAGAGCTGGCGACGATTTCTTAATGTTTGGTAATGAAAACAAGCTTATTCAAAGTGGTCAGAGCATAATAAGTGAGGAGATAGTTTAAAATCCTTACGCTTCTTCATGTTAACTAAACACTCGAATTTTTTTACCGGGATATTAAAAAAAGATTTTTTTTCCTATACAATCATCTGATCTTTTACTGTAATTGAGTTATAATGTAAAAGACCTAGAGCAAAATAGTACACAAAAGAAGTGTTAGCTTAGAGTTAAGCGGAAAACAATCCAAAACATATTCACGTGCCCTCCTCAACACGTGATCGTGACGTCACATGAATCAACCTCATACGAGCCTCTTGCTAATTATATAATTATATGTTCAGCCCCTAGAAAAACTCTTGATTATTCGAACTAAAACAATACGTTTTGATACACTCAATATTTTGAAGTAAAATCTACGGCTGGGGGGCCAGACTACAACACACTATAATTCGAAGTTTGTGACAAATCTATACGGAACTTTATCACTAACCTTCTGTGTCGTCCTTTTTAGGGAAATTTAATTCCTTACCTATTTCCAATCAACTCCAAAAAGCGGACAAGATTCCTTGTTATGCAGATTAGATAAAGTATTTAAGTCAAACGGAATAGTAAAGTTAGAGCAGTAGGAGATAGAGATTGAAGCAGAAAGTTATAGTGAAGTTAAATTGAAGATTTCTTGTTGGAGATAATTTAACCTCAAGAAGAGTTGAGATTCAGTTGGTAATTATTGATTTAAAATTAAAGTCTCATTAAAGTTTTAAGAGTGAGATTAAAGTTAAATGTTCAATAGAACATTATTAAATATAATTCTGGGATTTCTTATCGTGGTAATCTCTGCGTGATCGTTATTTAATTGTTAATTAATTGGATCAATAATTAAGTTAATTTAAAGGATATTACCTTTATAACCTCATAATACTAGTTAGATATATTTGTAATAAGTCTTTGATTCTATTTGGATAAGATAACCAAATAAAGAAAGTTGTTTATAAAAATGGCTACTGGTTCTTCATGACTCCTATTTATTCTCGTTCTCAAAGTGAGGTCCAAGGAGACCTTCACAAGTTATCTTATATAACTCTCGACAATTCGAACACTCACTATCATGTAAAATCCTGTAGCAAACAGGTTGAAGTTTACATGTTTTATGTTGTATTGTCTCTGCGTGTCTCGCCTGTAACGTAGCCCCTTTGAAGACCATCTGTCTGCCATCCGTTCTTTTGTGTTTCCTGGTTCCTCAGGCAAAAAGACACGCTTATTGCTTTCCTTCTTCAATAGACCACTGCACCTGTTTTCAGAGCCATCCATATCTTCCGTTTAATACTTGGCCTTGCAAAACATGTGTTCAGAAAGGATGGTCCACTATGGTGAAGAAGCGATACGTAGGATTGTGTATTTTGCGTTGGGGTAACATCACAATTTATGACTCATCTGTGGAACTCATAGCATGTGGCAGCAAATTGACCAATGACTGGACTGAACCAATGGTGTTTGAGACAGTGTCTGAGGGAAACGATTATATTTCCAATGAGGAATGTAAGATATTTGTAAGGGCGTGATAGAGTCCTGTCTGAGATGTTAAGAAAAATGGAGTGGAAAATGAAAGGAGAAGAGAGATATAAGGAAAGCGACAAAAAAGAAGAAAAAAATTGGTCGAATTTTGGTGGACTGATCAGACGAGAAGAGTCTACCCAACGTCGATATTATTAAGTATACCCCGTACCTGAGTGTGAAACTGTGAATATGCCTTGTGTTATATATATATATAAAATTTTAGATTTTAAATTAAGAATATTTTTCCCTTAAGTTGTGGTGATTCATTTTCACTACCTGTTAATTTCAAAAACCCTTAGGCCACTACCTTTGTGATGTACCTCCCCTTGGAAATACATCCCTCGAAGTATCAGCGTGAGCTAGAGGTGTGGGGTTAGCGAAAGAACTCGGATCAAACATTATCTTAATGACTTTATTAAGATATTGAACTTAAACTTTTTTAACAAATATAATTACAATAATTAATATGAGAGAATCTACGATGACGCAATACGCAACACACAATATATATATATATATATACTTAGATTTCTAATTCAGACCAATCTCAATAATCGAACCGATTGATCCTCAATTCTAATAAATAATCAATCCTACCTTATATTAGTCCGTAACGCTACTTGTCTTTATCTGCAATGATATGCAGCTTGACGACTAACTTCTAGTCGAACAATAATATGTTTATCCACGACACGTAGAACTTAAATCTTGAACCACGAACTTCAATAATCATCAACTGCCACAACGCACCTCAATTGTCTAACATTCCTTTACATTGCCATTTCGCTTACTCTAAGATCCTATATTTATCCTATATTATTTGCATCTCTTCACTTCTCGTTTCTTGGATTTGGTTGGAAAAGAGTTGCCATTAATTCTGTCCCAAAGATCCCAAAGGACTTGTTAAAGAAAAGACGCGTAAGACGTCACACCTTACACCTCACTTCAGTGTTGCTTTTTCGCACGGAAAATATGTCATGTCTTTTTTAAAAAGAGCAAATGTTTGAAAATTTCTGAAAAGCAAAAGGTGATAGAATCAGTAGATTAGAAGAATGCCGTTGTAGCCAAAGCATCTGATATCCCATTGAACTCACTCTCCACTATTCTGAACAATAAAGAGAAAATCGTTGTGTGTCTTCGAGTAGAGTGAGAAAAAACGCGTTAGTAAAGTTAATTTTCCACGTCGTCTCGAGCTGCGTTTAGTTAAATGAATGAGACAGTGTCAAGGACAGAATATTGCGGTGGGTGGCTATTTCATTGAAGGAAAAGACTAAAGCATTCGCCAAAGAATTAGAGGAAAAGGTTTTGACTAGCGAAGGATGGCTTACAAATTTTAAGAAAAGGAATGGGATAGTCTTCAAAAAGAAATGTGGGGGGAAAGCTCGAGTTTAGAGATTAATGTTTGCTCTAAGTGGCAGAACTCTCTTTCAAGTTATGAGTACGATCCATGTAAAATTTTCAGCATGGAGGAAACCGGATTCTGTTTTAAGTGTGTGCAAAAAAAAGTTAGATTCAAAGAAAAAAAATGCCATGGAGGAAAACATAGCAAGGAGAGGTTAACTATTTTACTGACTGTAGACGTGAACAGCTCAAAGAAGATTATCCCTCTCGTCATGGGAAAATCTGCAAAACTCCGGTGTTTCAAGGGCATAAACGCGTTCCCTATCACATACTGCTCCAAAAAAGAAGGCATGGATGACCACCAAACTCTTTAATGAATTGTTGGTGGTATCCGACTACTTGCGAAGACTTTTTTTTTTATAAAAAATGAAGATATGGATAATTTTTTGTGGTTTTTAGATTTATTTGGTACATTTTAAAAAAAAAGGCTAAAATTAAGAAGAGAGAAATAACTTATTAGTAGTAAAATGGGAAAAACCGGGTAAAAATTGACAAAAAATTACATAAACGAGGTCCGCTCTGTACAAATAGTAACTTAACAAATTCTCAATTTTTCAATTGTGATGTATTAATTTGCTATTCCTCTTTGAAATGACCTTCAGAGGATGTTATATTCATTTTTGCAAAAACTAGAGCACTTTATCATAGCTATTACATGACATCGTTTAAAAAAACAGTGATTATAGTCACATAAAAAGAACTGTAAATTTTGTCATAAAACAGTGATTGACATTTCTGAAGGTTAAAACACTTCTACTGTTACACAGAACATGCACAAAAAATTTCAGAAAATTATTTTAAAAACTTTTTGAACAATCGCTGTTCCCGTTTGAGCTTTTCGAAAAAAAAACTCATTTCGAGTAAAACGCATTTTAAAGTTTGACATCTTATGTAAAGTTATGGCATCTGCTTTTACTAAAACACTTGAAGTTTTTTTGTTTTAGTGAATAGAAAATAAAACACTTGGTATTTTTATAAAGCTACTAAAATGACCTATAAACAATCATGAAAACATTTGTCAATCTTTGAAAAAAAAACATGATTTTATGGTTGTCGGATACCTTAATTGAACTCGGATGTGAAAAGCCTTAAACGACGTATTCTCTTATTTTTAGACAACTGCATTGTGCACAATAACGCACTACCTTTACCAAATGTGAAAAAAACTTCAATTTTGCCCCTTAAACTCAACCTTAAAACTTCAGCCATTCTAAATAAAGTCATCGTACATTAATTTAAAATTTTTTTATCTCCACGAAGTCGTTAAAAGCGTTTTGCATAACCTCGAAAATCAACGGAATGTAATTATTTCTGTAACGGCTTTGATCACGACTTGGAGAGCTGTCATTCCTTTGAAAATTCACAAAAGTTTTAAAAAGACAGGTTTCTCCTCCCCCGAATCTCGTTGATGTGCAGGATACACACATGGAATGTAATTCAGAACCATTCCTTTGGGAATCTCTCTCAGTACAAGATTTATTGTTTGACGACTACGCTCAAGTTGACACAGACATCGTTATATGGGGAACCCTATTTGATGCTGAAAGTGTGGCTTTGGACCACAATAACACAGAATCTCAAGAAATCAAATCGGAGGAGTTGACTCCGATAAATTTGATAGAAGCTAAAGGGTCACTAAATAAACTAAGCAAGTTTTTCCTTCAAAAATCATATTGATGAGGACTTTTTTAAACCCTCATTTATTCTTGAAAAGTCTATTGACAAAATTAGATTGAATGCCATAAAACAAAAGAAGACTAATGATGTATTGTATGTATTCCTTTAATAATTGTTTTAATTACTTAAAAACGTATTCTTAAAAAAAAATACCGTAATAGTATTTATACCGTATAACATGTACTTAAAAATAATTTAAAATAATTTTATACATATGTACAATTGTTGCTTTATAGTACAGTTTCAAATTTAAATGTGTTAGGAAAAAATTTTCTTCATGTACTTTGAGAGTTCTTTGCTCCCCTCTTGATAATTGGAAATTTTTCATTGAGAAAGTGATGAAAGAGAGTCAGTTTGTGTACGAGGGCGGATGTGGGTATGTATATATAATTCATTCAAATCTGTTTTATACAATATTAAGCATTTTTACACATTTGAACTTCAAAAGAAGCTCATAAATATTAGGTGGCAACTAATTTCCTATTTAGATTTCCTTTAGGATCACTGCTTTTACGGACAGGAATGTGCTCATCTATCAAGAAGTAATTGACACGTACACAAATGGGCACATCTGCTATCCTGTGATACTCCACGACTGCCGATATACTATGGAAGAAACGATATTTAGGTAATCCACATCTTCGATAACACATAGCTGAAAGATTTTTGATTCCAATTTGATTTGATTATAATTTTCGTCACTCTCTGAAGGAACACGAAAGCTATTGGAGACGGACCTTGTAGTTTTGAACCATGGCCTATTGAAGAGAACCACTCATGAGCTATCATCCCCTCTATAAACTTTCACACCATGTCCATGGGAGGACTTTGAGCCTCGCCAATTTTAACGTATATTGACCACCCCTCCCTTCGGACGAATCTTAAGCCACACGAGGTTTCGAACTAGTGACTCGACAATGCCGGTCAAGAGATCGTGATTGTTACCTCTCGTCTACCACAACTGTTTTCTGATTTCGAAAAAGACGTGATCGTCGACTAATACTGAACTTTTGGAACGATATCTTACATTTTCATCTGCAATACCATAAATCAACAGTGGCGTTCGTGATTCCTAACTGGAAATCTTCCTAACTTCCGAAGTGGTAACTATCGGAAGGTGGCCATCAATATCCTGTAGCCATCAACTACAACCATCCAGAATTGTTGCTTCAGTGAATTCGTAATTACAATTCGCAAGAAAACACGTCTGCTTGATTATTATGATCGGTTAATCACCCGCAAGCCTTTGATCACGAAATCCAGCAGCACGTCTCGGGTGACGTAGATTAATGTCTGTGGCATTGAGCTGCAGATCAGTGGAAACAGGTTCTTTGGAATGACTATCAAGGTTTACCCTCTTGTGATTGGACTGCAAAATCTGGATTTGACGTCTGCCTGAGAGCGCCTCCTTCCTGTGTTATGCTAACAGTTAAATTCGGAGCCGATGATGTTATATTTTGGGGGTATTTTCTTTTAGTACAACCTAGGTCCTTCGATCAGAATACTTGCTACGCTCTACGCTGACACCTACTACAATATTTGGAGTGACCATATATATTCTACGATGTGGTAATTTTATGGGGGTGGATTGTTGTTGATTCCAAACCTGTTGTCGTGTTTTGAGTTTCCTATGTATTGTTATGATGAAAATGGAGTTCAGAAAATGAATCAGACTACTCAGAATCCATATTTTATCGAGCACAAACAAAAAGAGCTGAAATGTTAACTGAAAGGGTGCCCCAATCGTCTAAAATTGGTTGAACTGCCTTGTCACTTTCAAGATCGGCAGAAGAAAATACCTATTGTATTCATACAACAATTAATGGACAGTATGCTCCAAAATGTTGTCGCTGCAATGTTGGAGCGTTCCACCAATTATTGCTGACAAGTAAATAACATTTACCTTTTTATACAAAGTTTCCGATTATTTCTTGCAAATAGTGTATAAAAGTGTAATTGATATATTTTCATTTCATAGAATACTTCGATTTCTTGAACTATCAAAAACAGAGATTTTAGGTTTTATTGTTTAAGTCCGATTACACAAATCTTAAAATTAGAATACAAAATTTACCTTGAAATGACATTAAAAATCGAAGTAAAAAAAATCTGAATCTTTTTTTAAACGCAATTTCTTCTTTAGAAACGTATAAAGATTAAAAAGTTTCACTTCAAATTACATTTTCAAGAAAGGCTTAGTCGTTTTAACATCTCTAAGACATTGATAAAAAAAGAGCAAAGAAGCTCTTCCAAGTTTTACTTCGGAGGCCAATCTTATTTTCGGAGTTGGAAAAAGATTGCGTCAACTTGTTTTCATTTTTAAAAAAAAAGAAAAAAAAAGCAAGGAAAGAAAACAAAATTGAATTTCAAGCAGATAATCGAAAGACGCAGTTTACCTGACTCGAGGGATTATAGGATAATTCAATTAACAGGTTACACGAAATTGTTTTCATCCAATTCCCCCCCTCCCTTCCACGTGCACACAAGAGATGTGCTTCTGAGTTGGAACATTCTATCTTAAAAGAACGTTTTCTCTCTCTTTGTTTCTTTCTTCTTGTCAATGTTTAGTTTGAGTATGCACCAGAAAAAAACTTTAAAATTCAAACTTTAACAGTGAGGTAAATAGTTTGAGCTGTAAAACATAGTAGAATGTTTACTAAAATTGTACAGTAATTTAAAAAAACACCTCTACACATGTGGTTTTCTCGTGTATATAATCAGTTAGGTTTTTACTATATGCATAAAAGTTTATAATTAGAATTTTTTGTAATTTTAAATAAGTATTATAAAATATTATTTTTCGTTTACTAGAGACATCAGCGTTTGGAACTTATATTTTTTGTTTAAAAAAATTGGGGTGAAAAATTTTAGATTGGAGAGACAAATTAGTATATACCGTAAACTTCGGCGTATAACGCGCATCTTAAACACCAAAAACAAGATCGAAATTTACGAGGGTGCGTTATACGCCAAATATAAATCTGATAGCTTTAAAAATAAAGAAGAAAAAACCAGATGAGCACATAAAGAAAGTTAGACTTCTACATAAATCGAGATATTGCTTATTTTAAAAATACGAATTATTTTTTTGAACTTACAGAGAAATGAATACTATTTTTTCAAAAGCCTAAGATAATACCTTGAATACATGACTTAAAAACAAAAAAAGCATTGTGCACGTACATTTTAGGTTTCTTCGTAAAAAAAGGGATGCGCCTTATACGGCGAGTTTACATTAAAATTAAAAAATTCAGCTTGAAAGTACAAGTGTGCGTTACATGGCGATGCGCGTTATATGCCGGATTTTACAGTATATAGAAAAATAAATATTAAAAAAAAATCAGGTAGATCAAAATCTTCTGGAATTCTACGATTCATGAAATGTCATTTTCCTAGTTTTGTTTCAACATACAAAAAAAAGAAGATCCCACAAGATGCTGTGCTGCGTATTGCGCTGAATGCGGGGGGAGGGGGGAAGAGACAAAGAAAAAAAAATCGATATATGTACACTCATGTCCATAAATTAAGAATACTGAAGTTCAGGCAAAGAAAGAGACAGAAGCAAAACAAATTTGACTTATTTGTAAAGTCTATTCATTAAACAAAAGGTAAAGAGCAAAAAAGATGCTATATGTTTGACATAATTAATAAAAATTTCGATTTTTACTCCCTGGAGCAAATTTCAAAAAAGAACTATTTACAAAAAACAGTATAATATGGTTAGTATGCTGGTTAATACGGAGTATGTCTCCCGGACGATGCAATACAGGCCTTACAACGCCTAGGCAGGCTGAGTATCAAATTATCAATCTGATCTTGGGGAATATTACACCACTCATCAAGCAATGCCCTCCGAAGTTCAGGTAGACAGGTGGGAGGGGGTTGACGGGCTTCAATTCGTCAGCCAAGAATATCCCACACATGCTCTATTGGATTCAAGTCCGGTGAGTATGCTGGCCAATCCATACGAGTGATATCCTCCGATTGAAGGGGCATTCGCTAACAATATTTGCACGGTGAGGACGGGCGTTGTCATCTATGACATCCCGAAACAAACGTACATGTTTTTCCAGAAGGACATCACGATAGATGTGGCCTGTCATCGTTACACTCTGAACATGTAGGTCAGTTCTGGAATCAAGAATAATTCCTCCCCAAACGAGCCATCCTGGACCACCGTAACGGTGTCGTTCAATGGTGTTCTCTTGGTGGTAACGGGTACCTGGAGCTCTCTATATTAAAGTCCGGCGAGAATCAGACTGCAAACTAAACCTGGACTCGTCGGAAAACATCACACAAGACCACTGTTGGGGTGTCCACAATGCATGCTCTCTACTCCAGGTTAATCTCAGACGACAGTGAGTTGCGGTAAGTGGAACACATCTGACAGGCCTACGAACATATAGACCAATGTGCCCTAAGCGTCTGTACACGGTCTGCCTTGAAACTGCGTACCGGTAGCTGAAGAGAGCTGACGAGACAGGTCTGATGCTGTGCTCCGTCTGTTTCTTTTGGCAGTAACTGCCAAATATATACCGGTCTTCATTTGGCGTTGTAACTCGGGGGCGACCTGTGCCGTAACATCTACTCACATTACCATCATCTTCGATTCGTTGCCAAAGCCTGGAGATGACACGCTGGGTGATTCCAAGTTCCTCGGATACTTCCAGCTGGGTACGTTCACATTCCAGTCGCCCAATATTTCTACCACGTAAAAAATCATCCAAATACTTCCTTTGTAGCATAACTATGCGGTTATTGTATTGAAAGGCTTTTAAAGCGCTTGTGAACAATTTTACTCCTTTGCCACCATTCCTTATATACACTCTCTCTTACACTCTCATCATTGTGATGTACTATCCGCGCCATCTGGTGGTTTCCTGTAATTCGCATATTCTTCTTCTAGATGTGTGTGATAATTCTACAGGTGAAATTTTTATTTTAGAGTTCAATTTCTCTGTGATTTTGAATTATCCTTAATTTATGGATATGTGTGTATAATAATTGCAATTTTGGTCTATTTACTAAACTTTGCTTCAAAATATGTCAGACAAGCGAAATATTTTGAATACTTTTTATAATAAATATTATTATTATTAGTTCGTTAAAAATAAATATTTTTACTGATAAAATGATGTTTCTTTCGAAACAGCAATTCAAAAAGAAATGTTATAAAAGTTGATTTACGACCGAGATTACAATATTCGGCTCTTATCTTCGAAGAGGATTAAAATTCAGAATTAAAGTATAAAAAGTTTTATTTAACTTTTAGAAGCAAACAAGGTTTTATAATGTGTTTCCTTAAATGAATAAATTCATTTTTTGCGAGTTTTTTTCCAACATGAGTTTGCGTTAAGGGGTTCTGTGAATTTAACTATATCTTTTTCGCGACTAATCTTTTCGTGGAGTAACATTATTAACAATGGGTGTTATTTCTTATGAGTAATTAGTTTTCCTATGTAATTTTGCAAATAATACATATGAGAATATCGATAATGCATTCGAATATATTCCTGTGGCCATAATGAAATAATCTTTAACTAGTGAAACTCCTTAGGATGAATATTTATTTTGGAGTTACAAGAAATATTAAAGAGAATAAAAAGAAGGTGCGTTAAACATTTTTCATTAAGGATGATCGTTCAAAATTATTAGCAATTCTTTTAAATTCTTTGTTTGTTAAACAGAAGGGGTTTTTTGCCTTTATTTTTTTCCCCTTTCTTTTGTATTAAAATTTTTTTCTATTAAAGAACTCACCAAATTATTTCGTTCTTCTAAGCCTCGCAAACTTTTTTTTATTACTTTGTTCATAGCCACGGAGAGCATTGTATACTTAACAAAAATAAACTCTGTTCATCTAAGATAAACGGCTTTAAATATATTTTCCCCTTAAATTATTACCCTAAATTATTTTTTATTTTATTTTTATTCTTTTCTTTACAAATATCGGAACTGGTTTTTCTCTTTATAAATTTTTTTTAGTTTCCTTTTTTTTCAAAGGGAAAATAATGTGTTAGAACTTTTTAATTCCTGATTACTTAAAATCGTGAACTAGTTAAGATGTAGTGGTTTATATAATAGGATTTTTTAAAGATGTTTATTTTGTTTCCTTTCAGAGGAGAATTTTAAGAAAAGAAGAGGGGAGGAGAAACAATTACTGCTGTAGTTTGCATCGATAAATTAATTACGAAGATTTAGATAAAAATTAATTGGCTTCGTATTTCACAAGGGGGGACCCACAAAAATAACCAGAATCGAACTATTTCATACGCATGCTTTGAATTTATGAGTCGTGCTGTTAGATGGTGTTAGTTGAGGGAGGGGGTCCCTTGTGGCCGTTAGTGAGCTGGCGTTAGTCTAAGTCAGTGGTCTTCAAACTTTTCAACTCATGGAACTCCTACAACTTGAAGATGCTTTCGTGGAACCCCTAAAACTAGAAAGGGATTATTTCGTGGAACCCCATTCCATTTATAAGTATACTTCGAAGAATATATCTCAAAATACTATTTAAAGTAGATCAACATGTTACAGGCCCTTTATGTAAAGGCAATTAAAAGAAGTATTGCATCTACACTGCTGGCCACCGTAAATGCAACGCCAAGAAAGACAGGAGATAGCACAACAAAATTTATATTGTAGATAACATGTTGACCAAGTATCAAATGATTAAATTTATAGACTTCTGTGAAGTGTGGTTCCTGCCAGATTTAGTAGCCAGAATAGCAGCCATTGTTGGAGATCCCCGCTGTCACACGCCTCGGCATTCATTCAAAGAGACTTTGGATGTGTTCTTTAGGTACAGTAGACCAAGCAGCGTCCACACATTGCCAAAGTTGATCCCAACACTTCGGAGATGTAGCACTGGCTGTTTAAAGTATCGGCAAAGCTTAAAAGAGGAGTGCGAGAGTGATATCCAATACCGCCCTATTCCATAATACCCGGTGCAGAAACAGTGTGGCGGTGTATAACGCAGCTGTTGAGCATCCTCTCTCCATGGTGTCTCCAGACTCGAATCCGACCATCTTGGTGTTGCAGACAGATGCGTGATTCGTCAGTAAAGACAACTTCATTTCATTCTGCCACCCACATCCTTCTTTCATCACACCATTGGAGGCGTAGACGTCTGTGGTTCTGCGTCAAGGGTAGAGCAAGCAATGGATGTCTTGCGGACAGACCACTCTGCTGTAAATAGCGTCGGATGGTACGCGCAGACACTGAATGATGCGTTACAGACTCAAGGTGCTGTGCTACGGTTCGTGATGTGACTGAGCGATCCGTCACTGTCATGCGCACAATTTGCCTGTCCTCACGTGAAGTGGTGCACTGAGGTGGATGCGATCGACCACGTCGGTCCGTCGTACTTTCCTGCATCCAACGGTCACATACCCGCTTTACAGTTGTTTGGTTTCGTCCAACACGACCACCGATTTCCCTGAAAGATAATCCACAATCTCGGTAGGCTAGTGTTTCTCAAACTGTAGGGCGCGCCTCCCTGGGGGCGTGATAAACGTACAAGGGGGGCGCGAGCATATCGAAAATAAAAAATTGAAAAAATTATTTACTAGAATGAAGTAAAACAAAATACTTTCTGACATAATAAAAAAATACACATTTACACTGATATAATTTATATATCTGCGATATTACGTCATAAAAAATTAAAGCTTCTACTTCTATTACGGTTTCTTTTCAAACCAAAATGAATTTTAGGAAGATAAAAAATTCATCACTGTTATATTATTGTCATCAGCTGTAGGCATCAGAATGTAGTTGCTGCGGTTTGACCTTCGAACTTACTTTTACGATTAGTTACGTCCCTGCTCTTATGCATTTGTTTTTCATTTAGGGAAGTTGCAAATAAATTATTTCTGCTGCGATTTTTTTCCTTGCAAAATATTTTTATGATTTTGGAAAAGCACAGAGAGCTCTTTGAAGGATTACATGGCCAAGATTTATTTCTATGAGTTATTCCCAAACATATAAAAAAGCATAATGAAAAACGTTTTACATAATTTTTTGAACATCCATATTGTAATAAATACACTTTTATTACGGAGCTGTCACACCGAGCACAGAGTGCACGAAATCGGTAATTCTGGCAAAACTGTTTAATTGTTACCAGTGGCTCTGACACTATCCTCCTGTTTGACAGTCTTAACGTGTGAAGTGAAATATATTTGTCACATATCTCCCTCTTTTTTGGGAGTGACAAACGTTTTTTTACAATCTTAAGGTACTTGTTTTGACTGAGTTCCCGGTGTGATAACTTTTTTTTCCGAAATATTTTCTGTGTTCTTGAAAGTAGGTGAGTATATTTTCTCTTAATTAAATTATTCACTGGAATTACGATTTTTATTGTGTACTATAAAAATAATTATAAAAAAAAAGATTGGGGTGGCTCAATAACCCCACTCGACCATTAGTATAGAGTGCGTGCCTGCTCCAGGTTTAAAACATGTTGAAGTCTTTTCACTTTAAATATTAAAAATAATACAATTATTTCTCATCGGAATTTTATATTATTGTTTATTATTCAACATCAATTCCAAATGCTAATTCTGTGAAGCTTAAAATTACAGTTCACTTAAAACTAATTATGATTTGAGCAATGATTTAAAAAAAATCATTTTTACATTTTTTGTAAACATTGTTGCGCACTTGGCTTTACTCTCCCTAAAATTCAGCGATTATATCAATAATGTTTTATTTTCTTATAAATGAACTCGTGCATATAGCGGGTACTTCAGCCAGTATACTTTTAATGTATCAGTGCTGCACAGAGTATTTTATAACTAATTAATTAATGCTATATTAAGAACAAGTTTAATAAGTATTAGCGACTTCCATGGTCTTGTCTTACAGAGCAAATTTTTCAAAGGAATGCTTATATATATATGATTAGAAATTGACCCACTGAGTTCTAACTAAAAAAAGCTGATATCTATATTTTGTCTTCTAAGCAGCCACCGCATTTTGCAATATGTTCCAATTTAAAAATTAGAGAAAGGAAAAATAACATAATAATTATCCTATTACTTAATATTTATTTTGCTTAAAAGCAACATATACAAAATTTAATATTTATGTCATGACTTTGTACGGTATATAATTAAGATTATTGCTTTAGCGTAAAAAAAAGTGCATTCAGTACATTATTAATGTATAAGGGGGGCGCGATAAAAATTGTGATTGATAAGGGGGGCGCCAGTATTGAAAGTTTGAGAAGCCCTGCGGTAGGCCCCTATCCTTCCTCTGTCGAACTCGGATACTTGATGAAAAGCTGATCGCTGTTTTCTACGAGACATAACTGATCGTTTTTTGAAAATATCACAAGACAAATACAATTGCCGAAATCTCCAAGCCTTAAATAGCGCTTTGAGGTGGCGCCACAGGCGCGCGTGATGTGTGTCTGCGCTGAAATTCTAATCATTTGCATATCTCACCTCCGCTAATGCATGTTGTAAATTTCATGTTATTTGCGTGCTTCCTTCAGGGTGTTGCATTTAGCCAGCAGTGTATTATTAAAAAGTTCTAATCTAATTTCTTAACATAATTT
The DNA here is from genome assembly GCA_019973935.1 of Trichonephila clavipes. Lineage (NCBI taxonomy): Eukaryota > Metazoa > Arthropoda > Arachnida > Araneae > Nephilidae > Trichonephila > Trichonephila clavipes. The sequence goes on along the minus strand of BMAU01020861.1, from coordinate 1,013,366 downwards.
ACTCAATAATAATATTAATTTGTGATTCGTCATCTATCCATGCATTATATTTAATAAGTGGGATGTATGCTAGTATTATTTACTCAACCTATCGAAGTCCAGGTCTATTGAGATTAAATGCAATCGCATTACATATTCTGAGTTTAATTTGTTTTTGTAGCCACTTACGTTGAGAAATATATTTCACCTAAGGACAAATTCTAAAAGGCTTTAAATTGTTTATAGCTGCGTGAGAAATCCTGAGTATTTTGTATGAGAGAATTTGTGACCTAAGATTTAGAAGCTATTCTTGATTAAATTTAGATGTTAACATCAGCTCTGTTGATATATGTTATTTGTTTCCTTCCCTTCATTACAGGTGTTGTTTTCTACAAATGAAAAAAGGTGCATTTTCTGTTAGAAAACTATTTAGTTTCGCAAGACATTGTGCCAATCAACGATTATAATATTGTCTTGTGAGACCCGAGATAGTAAACAATAGAATAGTCCCAGTTTAATAGGAAATATGTATAAAGATAAAATGTTTTAATATTCTTTTTTGTTATATTAAAATAAAAGTTTAAAAGTATTGCAAAATAAAGTTATGTATAAATAAAATTTTCAGTTTTAATGAACAGGCTCCAGATACTTGTAACTATACAAACTTCATAGAGAACGTGTGTGTGTGTGAATCCATTTTTCGTACATATTTATTTCTTCTCGATTTTTTATTGTTTTTCGTGGAGCCCCTGTGTATGCCAAGTGAAGTCCCAGGGTACCGTGTAATACAATTTGAAGACCAGGGGTCTTAGTAAAGTGGATTGCTTGTGGTGCTCTGTTGCGTCAGTTCCTGTTTCAAACCTTTGACGATTAGTGAGATGACCGACTCCAGAGAACAAATGTTGTGCACGAAATTTTGCTTTCTGTTGGGAAAACTGCAGATGAGATCTTTGGAATGATCTTACAAACCTTTAATAGGGATCCTTTGGAAAAATCACAGGTCTACGAATGGCTTTCCCGTTCAAAACTGGCAACATGTCAACTGAAGCAATGTACAACCCTGGGTCTTCAACTAGAAGAAATGGCGAAAATATTGCCAAAATCAAACATGCAATCGATGAATATCGTCGGAAGATTATTGATGAAATTTCATAGGAAGCCAACGTGTCGTGGAGCTCATTCCTGACAATTCTCTAACCAGTGGCGTAACGGATAACTTTTGGACCCCCCTGCAAAGTCAGGTTTGGGGCCCCCATGTTGAATTTTACAAAGGATAGGCACTTGCGTCAGTCAGGCTTTGGGCCCCTTTAGAACCCTGGGCCCCCCGCGATGCGGGGGTGCACGTTACGCCACTGTCTCTAACCCACACACCCCTTTGATGATTCAACAGTTTTCGAGAAACGACAACCTGGTGCGTATGCCTCGCCCACCTTACTCAACTGACTTGGCTCCGTCGGACTTTTTTTGCCTCCACGCATGAAAAAAAGTTTAAAAAAAAGATTCACTGATGTGAATGAAGTCAAGGAAAATACCCTTATGGCTTTGAACAATATACTGCCTCAAGAGTTCCAGAGCTGTTTTTAGCAGTGGTAAAAATGTTGGGACAAGCAAATCAATGGACAATACTTTGAAGGGAATCAAGATAGAATTCAATAAAAATGCAAAAATAAAAAATATATAAATAATTTCCGGTTATTTTTGGATTCCCATCATACAAATTGCATAAGTTAATTTTAAAATATCCGAGGAAGAAAAATCATTGTATTTAGTGTACTAAATTAGTCTTAGCAAAATTATAGAATGACAATGGAATTTTGGACAGCTATTCTAAAATTACTTTTCTAATGTTCTTGCGGTGTGTCACGGGTTAGGTTAGAGTTCTGATAACACTGAAGACCCATCGGGTTGTATGGGCTGATACACGTTAAATCTTTCGTGGTTCAGAGTCCTCCCATTGGTGTTGCATTGTAGTTTCGAGTGGGGTTGCCAGCTCGGCTGATTTCTTCATCCCTTGACCGGGTTTCTTGTGTAGCTTTGTAGTGCAATGTTAATGTAACTCGCACTCACTCCACACTTTGACTCGATGAGTGAGTAAGAGTTTATTAACATCGTATAATAACCTTTGTATTGTTTAGAAGATAAAGAACATTACCTATAATTATTTTTAATGCAATTTATATCTTGTGCATAAATTTTACTAACCAAAGGTGTATGTTTATTAAATTTCACATTCATGAAATAATCTTGTTATGGAAAGTCTAAGCACCATAACCAAACACCAAAGTTAAATTTGTATTTTTTCTATTATGCATTGAATTAACAGTTATTTCACTCGAAGGAGGTGGTGGGGCCAGTAGCGCACACAAAAATTTTTCAAGGGGGGTGTCCAGGGTTGAAAGTCCAGCATTTTAGTATCATATTCCAATACGCCGTTTAACATATTATTTTGATTTTGTCGATTTTCGGGAACAAAAACAATAAAAAATTAATTATTGAGTAAATTATTAGCAATAATTAATCAAATTAATTATTAATAACAAATACATAATTAAATTTTACGTAATATATACATAGGATTATAACCAATCGAAAAAAATCAAGGACTATGGGGGGTGTCCAGACTCCTAGGACATACCCCCCTTGTGTGCGCCCTGGGTGGGGGCTCATGCCCAAATTTTTGATATAAAAAATTCATGTGGAGAGAAGGTTTGGGAGCCCCTGTTCTAAATGAACAGGGATAAGAAATAGAGAAGAAATACTTGGGGTGTCATCATTCATGCCTTTATTAAACAACCTAGTCATTTTTAAAAATTTTTGTGCCTCTAATTTATGCGTAATGTTGCTAAGATTTCGTTCATACAAACTCAAAGAAGTGGTTACATACCAGGGCAACACCTGCTACTCTGTGGTTTGCATCGACGTTAAGTGTAAAACATGCAAACCAAACGAACTAAGAATAGTATACAGGGTGGTCCCGAATTCATGGTACAAAATTTAAGGGTAGATACAGGACATTGCGTAACAATCATTTATTGTATAGAAATGAATGAGCGCAAGTGACGCGATGAAACGTGAACAGGGGAAACAAAAGAAAAGGGAAATATAGTTATTAGTTGGTTGTGTTGCCGGCAGGGGCAGTAGATGTCTAACCACCGTTCAACATGATGCATCTCAGTTGGGAAAAGTGACATTCACAGTTGTGCTGTCGTCTACGATGGGAGATTTTACGTATTCAAATGGTAACGACAGAGCTGCGCTACGTATGTATTATGTGCAGTTTTCTTGATCGACGAATGACGGATCACAGAATTTTTCAGCTGCTACATCATTAACTTCGTGAAACACGTTCGTTCCACGTCACCAGACAGGATGCTGATCAACGAAGAGCTATACTCAGTTAAAGCCTGGAAGAAGGTATCTTGAATGTTGTGGATTATTGACCGGAGTCAAGTACAAGAGCTATTGCTCATCACGTAAATGAAAGTCATCTGATCATTTGTATATCGTTAAACGAAAATTGCTTATACTTCTTCCATGTTCAGTGAGTACAAGCTTTGAATCAGTCAGATTTCGTTCTTCGACTACGAGTAGGTGGTACAGCGATTTACGTTGCAGTTGGACTTCATACTTAGGAGCAGTTATTGTAAACATTATACTTGTCAACGACGCTTTCAATAAACATTTTGTCTTTCCTTATCGTCTCTTATTTTTTGTGTTTGTGCTTCACCGCGTCACATGCGCTCATACATTCCTATACAATAAGGGATTGCTACAATGCCTTGTACCTACCCTCAAAGTTTTTATCACGAATTTGAAACCACCCTGTATGTTTGATGTTTTAACTAGACATATGTTGATACGTTGCGAAAAATTGAGCCGTTTTTTTCTCATTGTTAACAGAGATTGCATGTATATATTTAAAACATCATTTACTTTCAAAATATGTGTATAAGCAATTGTTTGGGTCGAGGGTCGCATTGTGGAAGAGGAGGATACCGGAGTTTAATCTTCTGTTTAGTTCTAAGAATGTACAAACTACTTAAATGCTGGGAGAGCTTGAATTTGTGTTTTTACTTTATTTTTCATATTATTTTAAAATTTTTTTTTAATTCCTCATTTATTGAACGAAATGTTTTCTTTAAATATCTGATCCACTTTTATGAATATCTTTTAGCAATTTATCTGTTTTGTGTATTTATATTGCCATAAAAATTGCACACCAAGAAAAAGTTGTCAGAATAAAATGAAATTGTACGTATATAAGCCCAACATTGATGCAAATAAGTGATTACAAAATCAAATCAAAATAATCTATTGTAGAAAAATTAGAAATGAACGGAGATTTTAGTACCCTATTTGGCCACCTCTAGCATGAATATATGATGTGATACAGTTGAACATTGTTGCAAACAAGTCCCGTATGACACTGCGATATCCTGTTCCACAGTTTTTGTCAATGTGCTTTTAATTCGATCTAATTCATAAGCTGTAAAGCTTGCCTTCCTAAATGATCCCAGATGTTATCAATTGGTGACAAATCTGTGGATGAAGCAAGCCATGAGAGGTTGAAGATGTGACCGAGACAATTCTGTGAAACCCTTGCCGAGCGTTAACAAGCAATGTCGTGTTGAAGAGTGGCACCTGTTATTAGTGGCAATAAACGTGGCAACAGAATGTTACGAACGTACCTCTTGACTATCATGAAGCCATGGATCAATATTAAGCGTGATTATGTTTCCTTTGCGATGATACCTCGTACCATCATACCAGCTGTGGGAACAAAGTGCAATTCTACAGCGAAAGCAGGAAGAGATGTTCCCCAAGAGGCCTCCACAATCGCACGCAATTGCCATCACCGGCCAATTTGAATCTGGATTCAGATCGCTGAATACGACCGGGTTCCATTCGGTTGCAGTTCAATCCCTTCGAGCACGACACCACTCCAAACAGTGTTGTCAGTAGCAATACACGTAATGGGGGTTGTGATAGCAGCTGTCCTTCAGTCAGGCTCCCTGCGATGGCATGGACTGACCAGTCGCCTGCAATGAAGGTGCTATGGATTTGTCATACAATGTGACAATTGGCGCTATACGTGCTGTTGCAAGATGGGATGGTTTTCTCGACCTTTTTCGGAGGCATCCTGAGGCTGGACATCTTGTGACAATCATCTCTCTTTTCCTTGTATCTGCTCCCAACATTTATTTACAGTAAAGTCAGAACAGCTCAGGTAGCGAGCTACTGGTCGAGATGATCACACGCAGTTTCCATCATCTCAGTGATTCTTTCCCTCTGAAACTCTTGACATTTGCTCATATTGTCTCTAATGGTGGTGCAATGTCATCTCTAGCCCTCGATCACTCACGCGGGGTGTTCTGTACACCCAGAAGAAAGACTCTCAGGATTCCAAAATGAATGCGCATAGTCACGATTTAAATGAACGTTAGTCTCATTAAATGCAATAAATTTAATAATTTTATTTGTATAATACAAAAAAACATTTCGTACTTCATAAATATGTGTCATAATTGACTTATTTTTTTCATAAACACACGTGTTAAAAGTTTGTGGTGTTGTCTACATCCCGCGAGTAACGATGGTAGTAAAAACAGGCTCTAGTGACCCCGGGATAGTTAAAAGGCGTCGCTCTGCAACAGATTAAATACACTACCTGAACAATATCTGCTTACCTGTGTTACAATCCAAGAAGAACGAAGTTCAACGCTCTCTGGTGGCATTACATAATACACAATCACACTGCATTCCTAATCATTTACATATCTGCCTTACACACACCTTCATGTCAAGTTTCGTTACAATCCCGCTCTTACTTCTTGGTGCACAAATTTTTATGGCAATGAGTGTAAATTATATTAAATAGTTCATATAAAACCAGTGGTGAACACAAGGGGGGTCCGGACCCCCAAAGCTCTTAATTTGTTCCCGATTGATTGTAATTCTAAGTATACAGTACACGCGTAAAATTTAATTAAGTATTTGTTATTAATAATTATTTTTACTAATTAATTGCTAATTATCTATTCAATAATTAGTTTTTTACTGTGTTTTGTTCCCGAAAATCGACAAAATCAAAACAAGCATGATACAAGAATGGTGAACTTTCAATTCCGGACTCCCCCCCCCCTTGAAAAATTCCTGTGTGCGTCACTGTATAAGACCAAAGCGGGTCTCTTCTAATATTTCTCAATAAAATTCAACTTTCAATTTTTTTCCCTGTGCAGATCAAATCATTGTGTAGATAAGACATTCATTTGCTTCAAATAATTTTGATAAACATAATTAAACACAACTATGCATATGGGCGGCATTATTATATACTTTTTCTATGCTTTCATTGGACAACGATGTTTCTGTGTGGTGGAAGATTCCAATCCTGAGTTGCACTGAAGAATCAATGTATAAAGAAACTGATGCATACTAAATTTGTCCTCACGCTGATGTGGTTTGAAAGTTTGGAGTGTATGGTATCGACTCAAATGTCGTCCTCGTTACTTAACTTTTGTTCAGAAATACAAGGTCTGTTACCACTAGTTCTTGTCTTGATCAGAAACGTGATGCAAATGTGAATTGCCAATCAGTACTTCAAAACAAAAATCAACAAATAGGGTCAGGTGGGGGATAGCTGGCACATGCGGTAAAGTGGGGGTATATTGGAAAAACACCTGTTTTCTCTTTTTAAATAAAGATTATTGGTTATTTCGTTTTTAGAGACATATGTTGAGATTATAATGAATATTTTCATTTTAGTTTCTGAAGTTTTCAAACACATTTGATGTTTATCAAGTTTCTTGATATGCTGTTTGCAAATTGTTATTAGTTTAGGTTGCTGATGAACTTTCTTCTAAAATCAATATTAACTGGCAAAAACTATTAGTTTTAGTTCAGACTTATAGAGCAATATCTAAGGAACACATCAGCATAAAAAGTTAAGTATAAATTTTATAATTCTATTTATCATGAATTTTTTTAGGTGGGGTAATTCGGGGGTATGGTTAGACGTAGCTAAGTGTTCTATCATAGGACATTTTGTACCTCTACATTACTTTAGAAAATGTCCATTGCTCTCTATATTTTATAATAAAAGGACTAAAACAATTAATTTACTTAGTATTTATTCACTAGGTAGTAATTTTAATGCTGAAAAACATTTTGAAACCATTAGATGTTGGAGTGTTTTCTCCTATGAAAAAAAAGCTTGGAAGGAGATTTTGAAACATTGCTTTTGAGAAAGCAGACTACAAAATGTTTCTACATCATCATTTCCATTTCTCTTGAAGAAGTTGTTTGAAAGAATGAAGCCGGAAAATGCAGTGAATGGATTTAAAGGATCAAGACTTTATCCTCTGAACAGAAAGGTCATCCAACACCGTATTATCATAACAGATAAGGGAAACAACCAAGAGTACATAGTACAAGAACGGATTTTTCCACAACCATTGTATCTTCTGAAGCTCTGTGTCACTCAACTCACCTTTAAAAGATTTGAAGAAACCAATAATACAAATTCTTTCTCCCACCCCATCTGTAAAAACAATTTTAGCTATTGAGAATTCAAAGAGAAAGTGAAAAAGAGCACAGAACAGGACTGGTGAGGTTTTAACTAACGAAAATGTATTGGAAAGGTTGGCTGCTGAAGAAAGTGACCGTAAGAACAAATTCCATCAAGTGAATATAAAGAAGGATGTAAAGATGCAGAAAGTTTTGAAGTAAAGCAAGGATCATGGGTAGAAAGGTTGAGTACTGTCGAAGAAGTCAATCACCTAAATTCATTTGACAAGTGATAGAAATTAATGAGTTCCATCACAGAAAATATCTGACCGAGTCACCACTTGGAGACTATTACACTTTTCCTGCTATTTATGATGAAAGTCATGTAGAACTCAGTGATATATGCTACATAATACTAGGTGAACCTAATTTTGATAGCCGTGGTCATTGTTTCTTTAATTAAATAATTTGTAAAAAGGTTTTTTTTGCCCATTTGTACCATTAAATATAATTAAAGCACATTTATTTCAGCGTTTTCTTGTTTCAAAAAGAATATCTACATATTTTTATTTAAATATACACCAATTTTAGAGCTATCCCCCCTTTCCCCACCATAGGATAAACTGGGGGTAACACAACATGCTCTTACAAATGTATCACTGTGAGAAAACAATCTACCAAAATTGAATGCCTGTGTTTAATGTTTAATCTATATGAATCCAATGTATATAAAATGCATCAAAAGTTTCATTAAAATTAATTTAGTAGTTTAATTTTAGGGCTTTCTATAAAAAAAGCTTGATTTTACCCCCCTTTCCCCCTCCTGATCCTACCTTCCTTCAAATATATTTCTAAATCAGTCTTTTTTTTTAAAAAAAAATTTTTCGTCCCTGCATGGATTTAAACAGTAAACTGATAAAACTTTTATAAGCAAAGATTACTAAAAAATTAATTTACCTTTTTGTAATTCACTTGCAAAGAAATAAAAAAGATGTGTCCCGGATAATCTAACCTGCTCATGTGATTACAACGTTTTGACCGAAACTCTTTTCTTCTTCTTTTTGGCAGGAATAGACACATACACTGGTGTACAAAAATTAAGGACGAAGTCGTCTTGAGACAACATATATTCTTTAGATATTTTTCACTTGGAAGACATGAGGGTTAACTAAAAATTTAGTTCCACTCATACAATGGTCGCTATTCCACTGTTTTTTATTAACATTAACCGTTAGAATTTCACAAAAAGAAGAAAAAAAAGTTATCCCGTAATTCGTACCAATACGATATCGATAGTGATATCAATATATGGGATCAATATATGGGATTACTTCATTGATAAAATTTCTCTCTAAACTTTTAGTGCATTGTTCTTAAGTAACTAAATTTGTTAGGGCAACGGGCCATGACGGAGACACGCAGAAAAGTCCGTCGAACCGCAGGTTAAGTATTACTGCTGTAAGTATAATAGCTCTTGAGATATAGTGAGTTAGTGTTGAGTGAGTGTGTATGAGTCTCGCTTTTCTCCCTCTTCCCCCTATATACACTGGTGTGCAAAAATTAAGGACGAAGTCGAAAAATTAGCATATCAGCTGAACGAAGAGGCAGAGCGGACAGAAAGACCAATCAGGAGATTAAGTAAGGTGATGTACGGTAGCACATGCGCAGATATGTAGGTAGACGTAATGGGGGAGTGTCTGAGTAGTATAAAGCATGTTGTCGGTGTAAGGTCAGTATTTCTGGCAAAGGGATTGCACGCCGTATAGCAGTTAAAATCACACCGAGTTGCTGCCTCAGCGAGAAATGGCGAATAATCAATCTGTTAGACGACATCTGGATGCTTTTACCCGAGGTCGAATCATTGGGAAGTTGGAGGAAGGCCACAGTGTGACAAGTGTGGCTGCAGAGTTCGGAATTGCTCACAGCATCGTTTCACGACTTTGGAGACAATTTCAAACTACAGGAACAGCTATCCGGGGGTTCAGTAGTGGTCATCCACGAGGAACCACACCCGCAGATGACCGGTACATTGTCTTACAGGCCAGAAGAAACAGGCGGCAGACAGCGGGAGAAATCGCTAGACACACAACACAGGCGACTGGACGACCGATATCGCGTTTTACCGTGGCCAGAAGACTGCACGGTGGTGGTCTGTTTGCACGACGCCCTGTACGGTGTGTACCTTTAATGCCTGCCCATCGGAGAAGGCGTTCTCTGTGGTGCCGGGAACACCGGAATTGGAGAGACAATGAATGGGGACGAGTACTCTTTACAGATGAGAGCAGATTCAGTTTGAGTAGCGATTCTCATCGCATACTCATCTGGAGAGAGCGGGAAGCCGCAATCATCCCTCGAACATCATTGAAAGGGACAGGTATGGAGGTCGCGGTGTTCTCGTTTGGGGAGGCATCATGCTTGGTAGTCGTACAGACCTTCACATCTTCGACGCAGGTTCAGTCAACGGGACCCGTTATTGTAACGAGATTCTTCTTCCATATGTGCGTCTTTTTAGAGGCGCTATGGGTCTGCAGTTCCTTTTCATGGACGACAATGCACCATGTCATCGCACAGTAGCTGCCGAACAGCTCTTAGAGAGTGAGGATATTGAACGTATGGATTGGCCGGCACGATCTCCGGATCTCAATCCCATCGAGCATGTATGGGATTTTCTAGGCAGACGCTTGGCATCTCGTACCTTACCACCAGTAACGATTCGGGAGCTTCGATTGGCGCTGCAAGACGAATGGGCAGCAATGCCTCAACAACTCATTGACACCCTCATTCTCAGCATGGGTAGACGCTGTGAAACCTGCCTAGCAGTCAGAGGAGATCATATCCCCTACTAAAGACCGGATGTTTCTTGCTGGACACCAATCACAGGGATGTTTCGGCCTTCAGTCGCATTGCGCTCCATGCTACTTTATCAATCAAGCTTCTTTTTATCCCTCTGATTTCTTTTTTAGTAAGTGTTGCTTACATTACACATGTCCTTACGTATTGGGGATCTTACGGTAGTAAATGCGTTGCTTGGAAAGCTTTTGTACAAAGTTATATTGAAAAAACCGTCTCGTCCTTAATTTTTGCACACCAGTGTATGTGAGTGCCTGTTTCGATCAATTGATACATTTCTCGCTGGAATCGCATTTTCAATTCAGTGCTCTTTTCCCGAAATTTTTGTTGTTACTTGACGAAAACAGGAAATAAATTGTTTAGGTTCTCCTTTTATCCCCGTGAAATGAAAAGCGGAGTATTTTTCAGTGATGGACAAAACAAACATTACATTCTTTTTTACTGTCTAATAATTCTTTTCTTTATATTTCATTCACACACTTTCTTTAGCTACCTTTATTGGATCGATGGCTGATTTTTCAAACGAAAATGATAATCTCCTACAAAACGAGATTGGTTTAGAAATCAACCAGAGAAATTTTTCTCCTTTATCAGCTTTCGGGACATCATCATGTGGTGGATCTAAACCAGCAATACTCATGTGGCCCACCGAGCCTTTTTGAGTGGCCCAATCAGTACCCGTTGTTCTGAAAAATACACTTATTTAAGAACAATATATAAAAAATTTGGTGTCAAGAAATCAAGTATATCAATTTTGATTTTTGCTGTCGATATCGTACGATGTGAATTGTATTCTTTTCCTTTTTGTAACAGTTGCGGTTAGTGATAACAGACAACAGTGGAGTAGTGACAGTTTTAAGAGTGGAAGTAATTTTTAACTATCTTTCATATCTTACAAGAAAAAAAAATATTTGAAAATACATCGTTTCAAGACGATTCGGAGGTTGACTATTTTGTAGTGAAAAACAGACATGGATCAGTAATTGTTTGATTTCTCACGAAAGTGCTATATTTAAAAAATAGCAATAAACAGGAGTCATTCAACGATGCTTTTCCTCGAAGATCTCTTTCAAGAGGTGATAAATAGGATTTCTTGATTAATCTTTGTGACAGCAACAAAGTGTTTTGTTAGTGATAATGTCACAGTGGGTAACAAAAATATTTTATGAAATTTGTTATATTATTGTGTTGTTGTAGTTTCTGATCTCCAAGTCTAGCCAAGCTAGATCAAGTCCATGATCCCATTCACTCTCAAAAAGTCCAGTACTATTAAGCGGCATTCATATAGATCTTGTTTTGAAAGCCCCACACAGTCAAGAAATTATTGTAATCATATGAAACCGTTTATGATGCAGAAATTGTGAAAGGGTGTTTCTTAAATACTTCTAATTCAGCGTTAGTGACAAAAAATAAAAATAGTAATTAAAAACAAAACAAAACAGGGGGTTAAATATTTTGATGAATTTTCCACATTTTAAACACCCCTACCCTTTATCCTCATGATGCGGCCCGCGTGAAATCTCTAACATATTTTTGCGACCCGCTTGAAATAGCTGACATATGTATGCGGTCTAGCAGAAAAAAAAAGATAGAGTAAGCCCTTGGCCTTAAGCCCTTAATTTCTAATCACTGTATCGATCAATCTAGTTTTTAGATGAGGGGGTGTTATAATTTACTCCTTAAAATCATCACTGGGGAGCAGGTGAACAGCGTACAGTGTTTTGTTGCGACTGACCGACGAATGTGGTAGTGAATAATAACGTCGCACTATAAAACAGCACGAGAGCTATTGGCGACTTGGCGACGGACTTCATCATTTTGAATCTTGGTCAAGCAGCCAGGAAGACATCTGACATGGCATCCCCCATCTCCAAAGAGAAAGACTTTAAGACTCGACAAATTTAACGTACAATGTCCCCTTCTACACGGCGGCACAAGACTCGAAAAAGTGACACTCTGGTTTCAAGTTCACTACCACAGGGTCACTTCATTCTCATTCATGGTCACTGTTCGCAAACTTCCGCAGTCTGACGAACATGGTAGCTCAGTGTTTCTCAAACTTTCAATACTGGCGACCCAATTTTCAATCATAATTTTTGTCGCGGCCCCCCTGCTCAACAATAATGTATTTCCTGCAATAAAAATGCACTTTGAGAAAGAGACGCTAAAGTTACAATACGATCTTAATTATAAACCGTAAGTGTGTTTTACGATAAGTGTGTTAAATTTTGTATATGTAGCTTTTAAGTAATATATATATATTGAGAAAATTACTTAAAATATATATTACTTACTTATTATTATGTTATTTTTCTTTCTCTAATTTTTAAATTGGAAGAGATCGCAAAATGATATTTTTAATTAAAGATTTATTTCTCCTTCAGCATTCGTTTCTCAAAGCACAAATGTCATTAGAAAAATAGTCCATGTTGCTCTCTATCATATCCATCATATTTGACATTATAGGGTACGTTTGCGTCAGTCTGGGCAACCTATCGGACGTCTGTGCAAAACATGTAAAACCTCGTACAATTCCAATCAGTTTTGGTCGACTCGATACTTCTATAGCTATCGAATCTAGCTTGTGAATGTACATTTTTTAAATTTACACGTTAATTGTAATTCACGGTAATTAAGTATTTACGGCAGTAGATTAAAACAAAATTATACATACATTTTTAAGTCGTAAGCGAACATTCGACGATAATAAAGGATCAACAAGTACACAGACGAGCATGGTTCCGAAAATTAAATCAAGGGAATATTCTCAAAAATACTTAAATTTTGGAGATCTATTTCAAGATACTCCAAAAGGGCTCTCAACTTTCGAAGAAGAAATCTTCATACATTTCACATACAGTGAAAACTTAAAAGGCAATTTTGTAATAAATCGCTCTTTGAATTTTGGGTAGAGGTGGATGATGAATTATCTGTACTGAAAACAAAAGTACTTCGTATACTATTACCATTTTCAACATCCTACCTTTGTTAAACCGGATTTTCTGCTGTGGCTGCTTTGAAGACAAAATATAGATCTCAGCTAAATATAGAAAAATAACTCAGAGTGTCAATTTCTGATATTAAACCTTCCTTTGAAAAACTTTGATCTACAAGAGAAGCCCATGAAAGTCGCTAATAATTATCAAACCTGTTCTTAATTTAGTATTAAGAAATTATTTATAAAATACCTTCTTCAGTACTGATACATTAAATATATACTGGCTGGATCACCAGCTCTTCGCACGAGTTCATTTTTTTAGAAATTAAAACATTATTATTGATATACTAGCTGAATTGTAAGGAGAGTAAAACTGTGTGCACGACATTGTATACAAAAATGTAAAATGATTTTTTTAGATAAATACTATAAGTGTAAATAACTGTTTAAAAGAACTGTAATTTTAAACCTCACAGAATTAGCATTTAGAATGAATGTTTAATAATGAAAAAGAATATAAAATTCCTATGAAGAATAATTGTGTTACTTTTTAATATTTAAAGCGAGAAGACTTCAAAATGTTTTAACCCAGGAACAGGCGCGCACTCGATATTAACGCTAATGGTAGTGCAGGGGGGACTCAGTCACCCCAATCATTTGCTTATAATTATTTTTACTGTACACGATACAAATCGGAATTCCAGTGAATAATTTAATTAAGAGAAAGTATGCTTACCAGCTTTCAAGGACTATTCAATTTTTCTTTGATGATTTGAGAAAAAATCCAATAAAACTGAACTAACAAAACCTTAATAAAGGACGCAAATCAGAGACACTTTTCATTAATATTACAGAAATGTTATTTTCTGGCAAAGCTGTCATATTTGGTTCCAAGTTATTGTAGTTTTAATGAGCTTTCATGGTCGAGTGAGTGAATATTAACGTCGCACTGTTCAGCTACACGAGGGCTTTTGGAGACGGACATCGTATATAATTTTGAACCATGGTTAAGTGACGAGGACGATACTTGAGCTGGCCTCTTTTAACTAACAAACCACTCCAACAAGAAAACGTTTGAGCTCTTGACAGATTTAACGTACTGATCACCTCTACACGGCTTGTCTTTAGTCGTACTGGGCTCGAACTCGTGACACCTTTGGTAATCAACAAATCGATAGATGAACTTTTTCTTTCGTCTTTTTGACAAGGTGAACTGAACCTTGTGGTACACTTATGGCTTCATATTTTAGGTTGATGGAGTTCTTTAGGAAGCATTTGAAAATTTTCCTTTCGTTTCATGTTCATGACGTTTCTCAATCAAGAAGAATATGTATTCTTTCAGCAGGTTTTTCTTTTGCTTGATCAGTTTCAACTTCCTTCAATAGAGATCACAGATGTCCCGCACCTCCGCTCCCGGTTTAAAAGTGTATTCAGAAAAAATACGAATGATTTAAAAAACAATACCAGTAAGTTTGAAGGTCAATCAAATGATTAACAAATATATTATGCAGCCTGGCTGAAAAGTGAATCATGTCTTCCTTGTCTTTTTCTACAACTAATGTACAGTATTTCAATAATAATTACAGTGATGAATTGTTTATCTTCTTGGAATTTTTCTCATGGTCTAGGTTTCGTTTTTCTTTTAACGAGTAATATTTTATGTTAAAAGGTAATAAAAATATCTCTCATTGAGGAAATATAGCAAATTAAACTAAATGTTTTTTTCTTTAACTTGGTTTTGGGATCAAAGATAGCTATTTGATGACGGGAAAATGCCAGATGGTAAACATAAATTATATCAGTGTTGTTGTGTATTTTTTTATTATGGAAGTATTTTGTTTTACTTCTCTTTCAGGTTATTTTTTTTAAAAAAAATCTTGAAATTTTCGATATGCTCGTGCCCCCCAGGGGGGCGCGCCCCACAGTTTGAGAAACACTGTGGTAGCTCTTTGACAAAAAATAGATAATGTAGAGCAGTTAAAAGTTCCCTCCTGAAAAACGATTTCACTTCTAAACTGGCGGTCTCTTCTAAGAGTTACAGATATTTATACTACGGACACTTATATTGAGGTACATAACAGAATTAACCATTTACATGACTGGAAAAAAATTTATTAGACGGCGGAAATGTTACATACACGCACAAAGTAACAGTTAAATAAATTTGTGCTTCTATTAATAATTTTTTCATTCGCATTGGATGCTTCTGCATCCGTTACAAAACGGATAAGTGCAACAACAATTCTTACAGCATAATTCATTCCATTTTTATCGCTGTTTCTGTGAGAACGACGTTGGGTACAAAAAATGGAAGACGCGGTTCACTTTATTTCTTAATTTATCGTCAAAAATCAATTTCACTCACATAATGAAAGCATAGAATCAATATCAAAAAATAAAATCACGCTAAATAAAGAAACAAAAGTAAAAAGAGAGGAGTCTTGCAACTGGAATACAAAGATCCCCCCCCAGCTTGTTCATGCACTTTTGTCATGTAGTAAACAGATTTGTGCGAGTTCTTGATAAAAATCTGGAATGCTTTCATGAAAAAAATTCAACCAGTCATTAAAACTTGTGTCATCAAATGACGATTGAGGATAGACCAACCCGCAATGGAATGCATATACCCACCGTGTAGAGGGGACCGATGCACGATTAATCTGTCGAGGCTCAATGCACTGTATAGTAGTTATAAATGTTTAAATTACACGTGTAATTCAAATTAAAGTAACATTAGTGCCACTTCTGTTATTGCAGATTGTGTGTGGATGACAAATAACTTATACTAGGATCGTAAGATACTACGTTTTGTAAAATACATGCTGAATTGGAGTTAAATGCCAAACGGTTTATAAGCAATTAATTATTTTTGCTGTTGTTCATTGTTTTTGATTAGAGGATTTGTGATTTGTATCAAAATACCACTTTACAGACGATGTTCTGCAGACCACTATTCCAGAACATAAAATACACACCGCTCTTTGTCGCCTTTACTAATAATGCCATGTTTCTCGGTCCACCAAATTGAAAATTCTATGTTACACTTACTGTCTCGCACTTTTTTTTCTTTTGCTGAACTAGCCATGTTAAATAACAGTTGAAAATTGTAAATAAAACTCAGATAAACTTTAAAATAAAGTAGTGTCGATGAAATTGAATATGCTATGTGTAGACAAACTTTACATCAGAAGCATTTGTAGTCTATGACGTAACTAAGGCAAGGCAATAACAAACGAGTGTGCTCACCGCCGACCCGCAACCGATGATTCTCGTTTATTCGCAATACTACTTCATGATGAACTTTGAAATTCTGAAATAAAATGCAAACCATTTTGATCATTGGCGTGCCAAAAATATTGTGTCACGTGCCATCAATGGGCTAGGATGTATGTTATTAAGAAATGCAAACATCCTAGTGCAATGTTTTTGTATTGCATGGGTTTCTCGCGATCTTCCCCCCCCCCAAAGATAAATTATTATTTTTTAATTCAAACTTATTCCGTTCTTCGTTGAACTTCTGGGTTTTACAGCAATGTCGATAACAGGTATGGGCTTTAAGAGGACTCCATACCTCAAAAATGACCGAACTATTGTTTCTTTCATTTTTATTTAATTTATTTTTTTGCGTTATTATCTTTCGATTGATGTATCACTTTTGCATGTCGGAAAGTTGGAAATTTGATAAGACTTCATTTGAAAAATGTAAATTAACAAATTGGGCAATTCAACCACACACCTTTTTTACAAAAAAAAAAAAAAAAAATAAAAATAAGAACAGCGTTTTGATTAAAAAAAAATGTCTATTTAAAAAAAAAAAAAAAATATAACTATATAAAAGAAAGTAGGATATATAAAGCAGGATATTACCGAGGAATTACAATGTAATTTTTTTTCTTTGTGAAATGTGTGCATGTAATATTTTTGAATTAAGGCATTTTATATTAATAATTTCATAATTTCAGTTCTTATTCCCATATGTTTTCCATACATATATAATATTTCAATATTATATGAAGAAAAAACTAAAATTTCTGTCATGACAGAAAAAAAAAGAAATTTTTTAACATTTTTTTAAAAATTTTCTTGTGCAAGTAATACTCTCAAAAAATGATCCGTTACAAAAATGTATCGGATAAAAAATGCAAAAATGCAATTATTTTAAAGAAAAGTATATAACTAATGTCTTAAAGTGGTATTTTAAGTTTATTTAAGCTTATTAGAAAATTTTTTTCAGAATTATAAACTTCAAAGTAGTTTTTCTCAGTTTGTGTTTTTTCGATACATTAGTAAAAACTCAAAATGCCACTCCTTTCACAATTATTTACCAATCACTTTCCTTTTTTCCTGTGTGTTACATATAAAAAATGTAACAAAATTAGGGATCAATTCTGCTGTAAACCGAATACTTTTTTTTTTAAAAAAATAAAAATGTAGGAGATTTGGGCTTTTTCATTGAATTTTAGCATGCATATCTCACACATTTTATTTTTTCCCTCCAAAACTGATTAAGTTATAGTAAACTCGATCCTTAAAGTTGCTTAGAACATTCTTACGAATATTACCAAAAAATTTCAGACCAAAAATATTAATAATTAGAAAAGGAGTACAATTTTAAATCTTTCCAAATTTTTTTCAAAAAAATTTTAATGTTTAAAAATATGTGAATAATATGTGAAAAATTTCATCTCGTATCATTTTATTCAATAAAAACATTAAAATAAAATGTAGATTTTAAATAGATAAATAAAAGATGTTCAAAGGGTAGCGACTGCCTATAAGTCGATCGCGATCGACAGTTGGATTACCAAGACATTTTGGGGGGAGCCGCTGTTACTAAGAACTTAGACACGCATACTGAAACGAAGTTATTTATAGGACACCGACGCCAGGTAGACTGGAGAATCTGTTTTTCACAACGATGCAACTGTGTTTACTTGTGCAAATGATTCGATAAATGTGTAGAAGACGCATGTACCTTCATTGGAAGCGCACGCTTTCACCTTATACTTTCAATGCCGCTAGAGGGGGAAAAGCGATCACCGCAATGCTAGCTGTGGAAAAGAGTTTTTCCCCACACGCCGACTGAAAGGGGAATAAACGTTGCTGAACAGCTCTTTCCGCGATAGAACGGCATTGGCTACTCAAACATCAATCCACACCCCGTGCTTCCACGAGATTTTCTCATTATAACATCGCGTCACGTGAGTAAGTGTATAACAACGTCACATTATTCAGCTACATGAGAGGTATTGGCGACGGACCTCGTCATTTTGAACCGTGGTCAAAAGATGAGGACGACACTTGAGTTGACATCCCCCCCATCCTAACTTGCGCACCACACCAACGGGAGGATGTTTGAGCCTCGGCATATTTAACTTGCACTGTCCCCCTACACATTGGGTCATCCGTGGTACTAGCCTCGAAATCCTGATGCTCCAGCTACGAGTCCATCCCATTGACCACTAGGCTACTGCAGCCGGTAGGAGCAAGAAGTGAACGTGTTAAGTACATACGTCGGTTACAAAAGAGAAATATGATGAAATAATAAAACTTCACTCCGAATTTTTCAGACACCTTTTCAAGGATTTACAAGATTGGAATCAGTTACTACATTCATAGCAACGTTGATGTAGAAGAAAATAAATTATATATATTATCTTTCTCTTGAGAGAGGAGAACGAAGTGCTCCGTCAAAATGACAATGTTAAACGCACGTAGCTCAGAAGATAAGAATAACTTTTGGAATCTAATAAACGAAGTAAAGTATCCTAACTTAAGAAAAAATTTGCATTTCATTTAACATTCTTCGTTGGCAATACCTACCTGGATAAATCTGAATTTTCATTCAATACAATTAAGGTATCCGCCAACGTTTGGAAGCGTGATTTTGCACAATCATACAAATAGAAAATATTTATGACATTTAGTATCACTTAGATTAGAAAATGTATATAAAATTGTTTTAAGAACAGTATTTCAATAAAAAAGGATTTAAGCAAAATATTTTGACAAAAAAATGAACGTAGAATGATCCATTTTCAAAATATTCTCCTTTTCTGAAAATGCTTCTATTATAATAATAGTTTGCCTGTATATAGCTCCGACCTCTGTACAGAGGCTCAACTAGGAATTTTTGAAATATATAACTCAGAAGTGGGTTTATCCATGTTTTACGACAACAGAGGGTAGAAATTTTAAGAAAAAAAAACGCCGCTAATTATTTCAAATGGTTGTAACTCTGAAACTAATATGAATTTTTAAAAAATCATAGTTGAGCCTCTGTAAAGAGGTCTGAGCTATATACAGACAAAATATTATTATAATAGATGCTTCTTCACAAAAGGAAAATATTTTGAAAAACGGTCATTCTAAGTTAATTTTTTGCCGAAATATTGTACTTAAATAATTTTTTTCTCCAAAATGTCCTTAAAACAATTTTATACTTGTATTCTAATCTACACTCTTGTCCATAAATTAAGGATAATTTAGAATCACACAGAAATTGAACTCTAAAATAAAAATTTCACCTGTAGAATTATCACACACATCTTGAAGAAGAATATGCAAATTACAGGAAACCACCAGATGGCGAGAGTGAAAGAGAGGGGTATATAAGGAATGGTGGCAAAGAAGTAAAATTGTCCACAAGCTTTTTAAAAGCCTTTCAGTGCAATAACCGCATAGTTATGGCACAAAAGAAGCATTTGGATAATTTTTTACGTGGTAGAATTATTGGACGACTGGAATGTGGACGTACCCAGCTGGAAGTATCCGAGGAGCTTGGAATCACCCAGAGTGTCATCTCCATGCTCTGGCAACGATTCCTAGAAGATGGTAATGTTAGTAGATGTTACTGCACAGGTCGCCCCGAGTTACAACGCCGAATGAGGACCGGTATATTTGGCAGTTACTGCCAAAAGAAACAGACGGAGCACAGCATCTGACCTGTCTCGTCAGCTCTCTTCAGCTACCGGTACTACAGTTTCTAGGCAGACCGTGTACAGACGCTTAGGGCACATTGGTCTATATGCTCGTAGGCCTGTCAGATGTGTTCCACTTACCGCAACTCACTGTCGCCTGCGATTAACCTGGAGTAGAGAGCATACATTGTGAACACCACAACAGTGGTCTTGTGTGATGTTTTCTCTCTCTCTCTCTCTCCGAGTCCAGGTTTAGTTTGCAGTCTGATTCTCGCCGGACTTTATAATATGGAGAGCGCCAGGTACCCGTTATCACCAAGAGAACACCATTGAACGAAACCTTTACGGTGGTCCAGGATGGCTTGTTTGGGGAGTAATTATTCTTGGTTCCAGAACTGACCTGCATGTTAAGTGTCTAACGATGACTGGCCACTTCTATCGGGATGTCATTCTGGAACAACACGTATGTTTGTTTTGGGTGCCATGGATGCTGAATTTCTGTATATGGATGACATCGCCCGTCCTCACCGTGCAAACATTGTAGACGAATGTCTTCAATCGGAGGATATCACTCGTATGGATTGGCCAGCATACTCACCGGACTTGAATCCAGTAGAGTATGTGTGGAATATGCTTGGCCGATGAATTGCAGCCCGTCAACACCCTCCCACCTGTCTACCGGAACTTTGGAGGGAATTTGCTTGATGAGTGGTGTAATATCCTCTAAGATCTGATTGATAATTTGATACTCAGCCTGCCTAGGCGTTGTAAGGCCTGTATTGCATCGTCCGGGAGACATACTCCGTATTAACCATCATACTAACCATGTTATACTGTTTTTTGTAAATAGGTTCTTTTTTTAAATTTGCTCCAGGGAGTAAAAATCGCAATTTTTATTAATTATGTCAAACATATAGCATCTTTTTTGCTCTTTACCTTTTGTTTAATAAATAGACTTTACAAATAAGTCAAATTTGCTTTGCTTCTGTCTCTTTCTTTGCCTGAACTTCATTATCCTTAATTTATGCACATGAGTGTAAGTGACACTAAATGTCATGAAAATTATCCATTCATGCGCTTTTTTAAAATTACGATTCCGAACGTAGTCGGAGACCTTAAGAATCCAGAACAGGATTAGCACTTAGCAATTTTATACCTAGATTCGATATTGGGGGACCGAGAGAGAGAGAGTATATGCAGCCTAAATCTTCTACTTACTTTAACTACAAGAGCTAACATTAGATGGAAATTATTTATTTTTAATGTGTTTTTAATTTATTGCTAACAAATGCATTATTTAATGTTATATTTGTGGCTATAATAATTATGTTTGTATCCTGCATTTTGTTTTAAACAGTTTCAAAAGAATAAGTTTATTATAGTTATGAAAGTACTTATTCTGTATTTATTGTTATGATATAATAAATATTGTAGACCAATTTCTTTCTGATCACCACACCAACGCCACTGGGTTGCCCAAAACACCTGGATAAAATTAGAAGTAGCCCTTACCCTGGAAAAGTTTGATATATATATGTAGGATTTTCCTTTGAAACATTTTGTTAGAAGGTTGAGTCATATCCTTTTCAGAGGACCATTAATCTCAATTTTATTTATTACTGCATTCCGAAGCAGCGCAGTCTAGTAAGCTTTCGTAGCTCCGGCTGGAATAATTTTTCGGCAGAGGCCTACTAACCACTACTTGTTCAACACGTCACGTCTTTAGCGCATTTCGCGCCCTGTGCGGTACCACCAGTCCTAACGTCCAAGAATGAGAAAGGTAATTTCCCCGTCTTCTAAAGGTATGACTCAACTTTTAATTAACCTAATTCCTGCATGTCTTTCTCTTTGTAAATATCCCCTTTTGTAAATATTTCCCTTTAACTCTTTAAATAAATTATTTTTTACTTAAATGAAGTATCTGTGTTTAAATGACTTTGATTCAATTAATTCATCACTCACCCTTAAATACTTATCCCTAGACAACCCACCTCGCCAATATAAAACCCCGCCTTCTGAAGAGTCTGATTTTTATTCGGACTGCCATATATATATATATATATATATATATATATATATATATATGTGTGTGTGTGTGTGTGTGTGTGTGTATATATATGTATATATATATAAATATATATATATATATACATATATATACATATATATATATCTATATATCTATCTATATATGTATATATCTATCTATATGTATCTATCTATATATATATCTATATGTATCTATCTATCTATCTATATATATATATATATAATATATATATAAGCGGAAAGCTCGTTAATTAATTTTTAATCCGACTAATAAAGGAAAACGGTCTTCTGCTTCACACACTTGATGAGTATCCAGAAACAAAAATTAATCGTTTCTTTCAAATTTTTAAGTAACTTCATTCGCTTCCCTGGTTGTTTGCATCTTGTTATTAAAATGTAAATGGCAATGTAAAGATACATCAATGGAGTTGAAGTTCACTTAAAAAGTTACTTTTTATTTTAGAGACTACCCAAAAGTATAAAGTTGGATCAAATATTCGCCAAAATTTCAAGAGAGGTTTTAGTTAGGAATTTTCAACTAATACGTAAAAACACTTTGCACTTTCTAAATAAAATATAGGAAGATTTAAAAATAAATTTTTAAAAAAATGCATGAATTTTTGTTACATTTGGTGAAATATTAAAAATGTGATGTTGATAAGTATAATTTTCCTTGCCTTTCATAATAAATTACAACTATTTTCATTTATGTATTTTATATCAAATGATTTATCCAAAAAAGAGACATCAACTAATAATGAATTGATTGTATTCTTACAAATAACCCGTCAAATAGTCTACGTTAAATTGAATTCATTGTATTTCAAGGAATATTAACCGATAATGGCATTAACATAAAAAACAAAGTTAATAAATTTCTTATTTTTACATTTACATACAGTTTGATGCATTTTTTTCAAAATAAAATAAACAATCATAAAATATTTTCCATCTACATGTCCCCAACTAAATTGTTGACATAATTTTTTGAAAACTTAGTGTATTATGTTTGAAAAAAGATACAGACATGACATTTTGTTTCATTTCTTTAAACCTTTCAAGGAAATATTTAAAATGAGAAGTTTACAGAATAAAGACATTAAATAGCTTTAATTTACATAAAAAATGTACAACCTCTGATAATAAAGATCTGTGAATAAAGTCAAAACAGCCGATAAGGTAACACTGGCGAAACAACACTTCACAAGCATAGTGGCAGGTGTTCACCATATGCCCACACCGTTGTACAGTTAAGACCCATTTGTGTTCCGTGTAAGATTTGTTTTATAAAGGGCTTGTTTAGTATGTTGGTTCCCAACTGAGAACAGGAAAATGAACGAACAAAAGATCAATTTAAAGTTTTGTTTTAAGCTTGGCAAGACACTAAAAGAAACTTATGCGATGCTGGTACATGCTTATGAAGATCAAGCACTGTCCATGAAGTGTTGGTACGAGTGGTTCGCCCGTTTTCCAGAAGACCGGGAAAGTGTTTCTGACAACCCCCGTAGCGGAAGACTGGTGATTTACATCAATGACGAAAACATTGAGAAAGAGAGGTGATTAATCACGAAAGATCGTCAATTACTTGTGCGTATGATAGCTGATGAACTGGAGATAAATCGTAAATTCTTGAGTCAAATCGTTAACCAGAATTTAGGAATGAGGAAAACGTGTTTTCAATTTTGACAATATTACTAACATCCAACGAAGCGTGACGAGGCTTTTGAACTCCATCTCAAAAGAAGACTTCGCGCACAGTTTCCAAGATTTGTATAGCAGATCTCAGGAGTGCATAGTTATAAGATATGACTATTTCAAGGGACAGTAAATCAATTTTCGTTAATATTTCATCTACGTTAATTTTACTGGATTATTCACCGAACTTTATTGTCAAAGTTCTTTATTGTATATTATACGGAACATTTTTCAAATGTTATGTTGCGAGTAGTAGATTGTAAGCTAACTTATTATTTTTATTTTTGTTTTCATGTTTTATGTTGTTTAAGAGGGTACATTGATTTAATAGCAAAAATAGATTATTTTAAACGTTACACCTTATTGTGTATATAAAATATATCAAGAACAATAATTTTTGATTTCGAAAAATACTTTTCCTTATTTCAGTTATCTTATGTTAATCATTTTTTAATCAAATATCGGTTTTGAATAGAAAATGAATGTTAATTTGAACATACTATGTCGAAACAGTCCTTTCCTGTCGTCCAAGATTAGCATGTTAGAGATTTATAAAATCCGCCTTATCACATTTTCACTTCCTTTTCTGATAGGCTTACTTCCGATTTGGTTATACGTTGAAAATGTTTCCTTTCACACACCATTCATTTTGTATCGTAATTCATTCATTATCATACGACAAAATTCTGTTTACGCTTTCGAAGTTTCACAATTAACTTCCCGAAAGAGAGAGAAGCATCTTAAATAATCTTGAATTCAACTCTGAAGACGGATTTCACATCACCATGTAAGAAAATTTCATTGTCAAATACAAAGCCTTACTTTTATGTCTTTTTCAATTTTTGATATAACTCGAGATATTCAAAATCAATCTTAATTATATTTTCTGTGGTGCATATTTAAAGAGAAACATGGTTTTCATTCTAATATAATATAAACTAAAGTAAAAATATTCTTTAAAAAGTTTTTAAATTTTGTTTTCAATTTAATTTAAAGAAATAAAATAATATTTTCTGATAATAATTATAATAAGTACTATATCTTTAGTAATTTTTAAATATTAAAGTTCTAATCTGTGTTTATAAAATAAATTTTCTGAATAAATATCAATTTTTGTAACACAATTCCTCTGCAATTATTAGGGGATTTTGGAAAAATTATATCTAGTGTGAAATTAATTACTGTAGTAAACCAAATATAGATATGATTTTGATTTTACTTTTCCTGTTTGAATTTTACTCTGCTAAACTCAAACTAAGATTGTTAAAGTCTTGAAAGTACAGAAAATCAACTTTTTAGTAAGGAAAAATATATTTATAATAATAAGAATAAAATATTTCTCTTATTTGGGAAATAAGTTAATAATTTATCGATCTTTTTTAGTATTAAGATATCAACTATTTGGGCAGTTTTTTTTAAAAAAAATAGAGATATTTAGATTTTTTTGTTCTTTTTAAATTTATTTAGTACATTTTAAGAAAAAAAGGCTAAAGTTAAGAAGATAAAAGTAAATTATAACTACTAAAATGGGAAAAATGCGTAAAAATTGGCAAAAAATTACATAAACAGGGCCCGTTTTGTACAAATAGTAAATGAACAAATTCTCAATTTTTATGTGTTACTTTGCTATTCCCTTTTGAAACGACACACCTCCAGGATAAGAGATACTTTAAATTTTACAAACATTGAATCACATTATCTTAGTTATTATATGAAACTGCTTAAACAAACAGTGATTATATTTACATAAAGAACTGTTAATTTTGTGATAAAATAATGATTGATAAATCTGAAAGTTAAAACACTTCTAATGTTATACAGAACATTCACAAAAAATTTCAGAAAATTATTTAAAAAACTTTTTGAGCAATCGCTGTCCCCGTTTTAAGCTTTGCGAAAAAAAAACATTTCGAGTAAAACGCATTTTAAAGTTCGACATCTTACGTAAAGTTATGGCATTTGATTTTACTAAAATACTTGTAGTTTTTGTTCTAAGAAACGGAAAATAAAAAAAAATTATAAAACTAATAAGATAGCCTATGAATTAAAATCATAAAAAAATTAGCAAAATTCATAGCTTTAAGGAAAACGGTTGACTAGTAAAATGAAAGAGATGTATCGCACATATTTGGACGCATGTTATAAGGTTGAAAAAGTATTGCCAAGTAGAGTAAAAACTAATTGAACAACCTCCGAGAGAGAGAAAATGAACTGTTTGCAGCAGCGGTTCTAGAACTGTGGTCCGGAGATATCCAGGGTCCGCAGTGGCTATTTAGGTAATCCGCTAAGTTATCTCATTGAATGTCAAGATTTCCCTCTTTTTCAGGCACTTAAAGTCTTCGTGATAAATTGAAAGATGCGCCATCCTAGAAAATATCATTAAATTTTCCCAATGAAAAAAGGACTAGAACATGTGTATTTCGATTTGTATATTATTTATTTAATTGAAATCATATTTTGTATTAGTTTTAATTAGATGTTTACTGTTTTCTTAAAGAAAAATGTGTTAAAAAATATGTATATGTAGCAGAGGCAGGATTATTGAGGAAGCTTTAAATCACTCCGCCATATGTTGGAAGTTTGGGAGAAGTGCTCAAAATCTTGGGGTCCACGAAATCTTGCTGATACAAAAACCGAAAGAGTTTAACTCTTGCTGACCGTGATGATCGAAAGAGTTTAAAAAGAATTTTGAGGATATAGGTAGTTTTATACTACACGAATTGTGTATTTATTATTCATTTTACAGAATTTATGCAAAACAATGAAACTAGTGTAGGTAAAAAAGGTTATTTGCTGTTAATCATATAAAATAATCGGTAGATTATCGCCTGACTCTATAGGGAAAAAAAGAGGACACGGGTAATGTTCAATTGGGAGGCTTTCTACGCACTCAGCTATGGAGAATTGTATCACTGTCTGTTGTTTGCGTTCCATGAGGGCTGGATTACGGGAGGTGGCAACCTTGTGACTTAAGAAATCGGCTCAATTATGGGGATCTTGTTCAATGCAATGAGTGTTCATAAAACACACATTGTTAAATTTCTTTTGGGTTATTTCTTCCATGTAGGGGCGCAATGCACGTTAAATCTGTCGAGAGCTCAAATGTTCTCCCGTTGGTATGGTGTGGTAGAAGAGGGGGTGCCAGCTCAGATGTCGTCCTCGTCCCTTGACCGTGGTTCAAAATGACGAGGTCCGTCACCAAAAGCCCTCGTGTAGCTAAACAGTGCGACGTTAATATTCACCCATTCACTTGGTTATTTGTTTTCCTTTTGAGGAAGCCATTGGTTATTGCATAAAGAACTGATAAGGAAATAGAAATTAGTTTGCGATGCGAAAACTGGATAGAAAAGGTGTTTTTAGAAACTTTGCAATTTTAAGAGGATGTTTTCGACATGTGGTTACATTGGAAAGTTCTATCTACCTGCCAATAGTTTTTCTATGTGTAACGTTTGTTAAAATTAGCTGGGAATATTTTTTGCACACTTCTTTAGTATGAGTAACGACCATCAGTTCTATGAAAATGTGTTTAACAAAAAAGTTATTCGTTATGATTAGTTGTCACATACATAAGAGAGAAATAATTCTTTTTATCTCCCCCTTAATTAAACAGAAGCATTGCATCTGAATAAAAATGTATAGATTTTGAATTCTTTGGAATATAAAGACCTCAGAAAAATGTGGACAATTATACTCTTTTTTTCTTCTAAGAAAATTTCTACTCTTTTAAACGAAAAATTTTCAGACCTTTTTCAAAAGGAAAATATGACAATCTTCACAATTCGATCAAAATGTCAGCTGAAAATGCAACTTCTGCTTTAAAACTATTCGCCTTCCCCACTAAAATACTCATCATAGAACCTGTTATGCCATGCATTCTGGAAGAGTAGAATTAAAAGACTGTTCCTGAAAATATCGTCAGAATATTCGTAAAAATTGTTATTCTATATAATTTTAAAGTGAGTAGTACTTATAAATACCGTCGGTCGGTAAAGGGTTAAATAAATAAACAATTTAATTGTAAAGTTAGTTTTCTGTATGATATATAAAAACTATTAGACTTTGGAGTCAATTCACACTAATTATAAATAGAACGCTTAGAATACTTAACTTTTATCTCTAAATACAAATTTAGTCACATCTTTTGCATTTACATAAATGATTTTGGAATTATTAATCAAAATTTGATCGAATATGATAAATATGACAATACATGGTATTACATATAACTCAACATCGCAATCTAGATAACAGAATCTTTGCCTTCTTCCCTTTACTGTCTCTCTTTGAGCAGACAATAATACACTGTCGTGTTGGATTAGTTTTCTTCACTGTTGGAGAAATGTAGCCAACGAAGTGTTTTTCAGACAAAAGTGAAGTGAAGTGCTCAGCAGAAGGACGTCCTCCTTTTGCAGAAAATTCCCCCGAGTGATACATTTCAATTATTCGCAACTATAAAAAGCACACGTGAAATAAGTTGGGGAAGACATATTACACAATGTAATTTTTCAGAGTGCCCGAGCTGCATGCGGGATGAGCCAAGATGGCACGTTTCGCCTGCCCGAGCTCAGCTCGGGAAATTCCAGAAAGGAGTTTATTAGAGGTTATCGCCTTTCTCTTGGGCACCTAGATATATGGGAGGAAGGGAAGAAACACTCGCCATGATCCAATAAATCTATTTATTTATCACACAATAAATGACACAAATTCAATTAATAATAGTAAAAGAATGTCTCAGTGCTAACAACGAAAGTGGAATAACAATGGTAATACACAAAACATTAGGAGACTAACAAACTCGATCCTTTCTTTGTAAAGGATCTAATCTATCAATCGATATACTCTAATATCAATGAACAATATTCACTAAAGCTTCCTCTTAATAAGTCTTTAATCACAATAATTCAAATATGATACCTGTCAGTAATAATATCATCTGAATCGAGTTTATCACCTCTCCTGCTCTCTATTATGGATAGAAAACTTCGACTATATATTGTAAGTTAATTTCAATATCACGATTTCTTCTTCCGAAGGGTTGGTTTTGAATAACGCGAATTGATAGCGCAAAGATTTTCCAAGAGGGTTAATTGAAGGATCGCGGATAGATCCGCCACAGATTTATCTAAACAGATTCCTTCGCTATCATTTATTTGAAAATATTCGATCGTTAAATGTTTTTTGGATAATTTCACAAATAATGGTCTTCCAGGATTCTCTCCTGCATTTCTGTATTTCTCCTGGTCCTGGGAATTTCACGAGTATCTGGAAACTTGCCTTCCCCGTGTGACCACAGTGAAGTGTCCATCGCCTTCTTGAACGTTGCAGTGGATATGATCAACAAAGCAAAACTGAAGTTTCCCGTATGTAAGTACACTTATAGTTCCATGTTCCGATTGATTACTATACATAATTTTCCTTACTTTCACGTCGCAGAGGAAAAACTCCTGCAAACTTAAGTGATATCTGTATATCATTTCAGAAAGTATAATAGTATTCTGAATTTTTCTCACACCAAATTATGGGAATACGTAAAATAGTTTTTGTGATGAATTATATTTAAAAAAAAAACTAAAACACACGCTTTTATGGTTAATCGAACTAAAAAGTAAAAGAAATTTTTTCTAATGTAAGATTCAAATGATTTATAAAAGAAAATTAAAAAATGCCATTGGCTAAAAGCGTGGGGTACTCTATATCAATTGTTATAATTTATTGCTAGCTCTATTCCGATATACTGAGTTAGTGTAAAAATGTAGGGGAAATTTTAAACGTCAGAGGAAATTAAAGATTTGGCTGAGTGAAACATTTATATACACCGTGGTATTTAAGAGGTTAAAGTAGTGTCATTGTTTTAGCATCGAAGCATAGTATTATTGATACATTGTTATTGTATGAGGGGGGCGCTATGAAAATTATGATTGAATATTGGGTCGCGAGTACTGAAACTATGAGAAGCACTGCTTTACATACAAGTGGATTTCATAAAAACGAGTTAAAAATACTTTTGGTTAAATTCTTTATATACACGAGGGATGCGTTCCGAAGGTAAGACGTTTTTTGAAAGAGAAGATTGTACACACACACACAGAAAGGGAAACAAACACTTGACATAAGAAACCATATTCATTACTGGTTCAATGACTGAAGGAAAATCAGTGTTGAAGGAATAGTGCATGTGTGAGCGCCGAAGAAGATAGAGTAGCAGTAGCCAGGCGTGCCCGAGGTTATTCGAGCACAAATGAATTACGGTAGACAGTCGTGGACTGAAAACATGATCGCCAAATTAAGTACTTGCAGTTATCCAGTATGATTAGGCACTTGGGCCTATTCCAAGAACACTTATTAACCTCGAATCATGAAGAGGTCATGTCTTGTCAAATGGTTTTTCAGTAGTGATTCATATTCAGAGAAGGAAAGAAGAGAGTTGGAGGATAAAAAGGTCGAAGTGGGCGTCTAACATTATTAGAGAACAGGACAAGGTGTCATTACAGGGGTCGGCAACCTGTGACACTTGGTATAATTCTAAGTGACACTCTGCACATCTCTACACGTTTATCAATTTTTGAAAGGATGGAAGTTGATAAATTTGCAATGAACCTTATTTGACAAACATCTTCAGAACTATGCATATTTACGAAATTATGAAAAAATCCGAAAGATAACTCTAAAGATAAATTTAAAACTATTTTGTAAATTATTGAATGTCATTGCTGGAAATCATGATAATGCTTTTGCTTGTTGTTCGTGAAAAGCTTTGTAATAAATTTTGGATATTATCAATCCTTGATTCTCGAATCCTAATTTTCTGATTCTGTGGATAGTCAGTAATATTAAATTCTGAATCTTAAGGCGGATTAAGTCCCATAGACAATGTTGGATCCGAAATTAAACAGATATAATAGATTTTTGAGTTTACGTGTTTTATTCTTTCTAAAAATATTTATATACGTAGAGTAGTTTACCTAGCCAATCTGCAAATGAATATAAATGTCACATAATTACGTGAAGCTTGAAGAATGCCCAAGTATGCTAAAACACATCTTCTCAAGAAACTTTCCTCTATCAATCTCGCTGTGACACAAGTAATAAGATCCAAGGAATTTAATACTATCGTTCTCTAACCTTCTGTCAAAACTCGTGGTATGTTTTCAATTTTCTCCATCTTCTTTACATATCCGTTTAAATAGAAATGCAAATTTGATTATTTCCTTCCGTAGGCTGGTTTCTTATGTCAAACAACACCAAAAAGAAACTCCAGTGGTCAGTTTAAGAGAGAACACGAGTGAGAAAACGCTACAATCCTTTTTATTTCCTTCGTCGTAAATTTACTATTCCTCAATTCAAATCTACAACTCACATTATATAAAGAAGGGGAGAGGCTTTCTCTCTGTAAGGACATCTGTTAATTTTTCGAAATCTTTCAGGTTCCATTACTCCAGAAAAGGAATCCAAGCCGATGGACTGTGAGGATATATTGCGCAGTGGTAGCAATAGAAATGGCGTGTACACCATCTGGCCGAACAGCAGAGTGACCAATGGCAAACCGATGAACGTTTTCTGTGACATGGATACGGGCGAGGGAGGATGGACAGTAAGGAACCGTGTCTTTTAAGTTGTACTTTTCAGGCAATGTCCCATTCTTTTCATTGTCTGGGAATAAAACATTTCAAACATATTTACTATAAAATATGGGTTTCATCTTAGAACTAGTATTGTTCAGAATATGGTAGAAATGTCTACTATTTTATGAAAGACTTGGTGAGGCATATAAGTTTTCTAAAGAAGAGGGGCTTCCTTAACACTAGATTGCCCAAGGAAGTCATTTTGAATGCTTTTTAATTTCAATCAGAAAAACAATTACATATATAATGCACAATCTCTTAGAATGTTTTAGAATATATATTTTTTTCCCAAGTGAAGCAAAATTTCTTCTATTGATAATATTTGCTATAAAAACTTGTTATATGACTGTAAGTAATATAAAAAATATTAAAAGTTAATTTTAAACAAATTTCTTTACACATTAAGGTATTCGACTACGTTCGGAACCGCGATTTTTTAAAAGCGTATAAATGGATAATATTTATGATATTTAGTGCCACTTGACTTAGAAAACGTATATAAAATTATTTTAAGAATATTATTACAATAAAAAATATTTAAGTACAATATTTTCACAAAAAATGAACATGGAATAACCAATTTTCAAAACATTCTCCTCTTATGAAAAATGCTTCTATTATAATAATATTTTGCTTGTATACAGCTCAGACCTCTGTAATAAGGCTGAACTAGAATTTTTGAAAAATATAAATTAGAAGTGGATTTATCCATATTTTATTACAAGAGAGGGGAGAAATTTTAAGCAAAAAATGTCGATAATTATTTCAATTAAATGGTAAATCTGAAAATAATGTGAATTGTTTTCGAAAATTCTAGTTCAGACTCTCTGGGGATTCTTTACTTTATATAAGCATTTTTTTTTATAAAAGTAGAACATTTTAAAAAAAAGTTATTCTAAGTTAATTCTTCCCAAAATATTGTATTCAAATAAATGTTTTTGTCATAATGTCATTAAAACAATTTTATACATATATTCAAATCTAAGTGACACAAAATATAATGAAAATTATCCATTTATGTGCTTTTTAAAACCACAACTGTTCCGAAAGTAGTCAGATACATTAATCATTCTTTCACAATGCAGTCATTTTGACTGCTTTTGGGCAATATATATTCTTTCCAGTGTTAATAAACAGAATTATCACTACAGGTCTGCGTCAAATTACAGAAAACTCATGAGCATTCATTTCATTCATGATGAGCAGCAATATAATATGGAAGGGTGGGCTATTATCTTGGCGCACCCTGTTTTTGCTTTAGGGCTACATTATGGATAGGAGGATGCCAGAGGGATTCTTCCTTTAATTGCGTTCATTGCTTAACTTTGCGTCTCACAAAAAGTACAAATTGTACCATATGTAAAAATCAACAAATATAAGCATAAAAAAGTAGAGGCAATTTATTTATTTATCGTTCTAGTTTATTATTCTCTATAGCTGCAAGCACAATTAATTTTAGAATCTGTTTAACCCTTTATCTACGGCATTATGTTTGCTGCAGTTTTTTTCATACAATATTTTTTAATCACATCATTGAAAATTAAGGGAAATACATAAACAAAATACTAAACTTTGGGAAATTTAAACCGATAGAGCTAATTAATTAATTAAAGGTATTGAACTATATAATTAATTCTACACACTGTTTATTTGAAAAAAATAATTAAATCGTTTTCTAAGGTCTTCTTTAACATACAAAAAAAAATAAGACACTTTATTTTTGCATTAACTATTTTTTTCGGAACGAAAATTGTGACGAATCTGTACGGAACCTTTCCACTAACCTTCTTAGGCGTCTTTTTGGGGAATATAAATTCGCGTTTATTTCCAATCAACTCCAAAAAAAGATGAGAACGGGATATGCAAAATAGATAAGGTATTTAAGTCGAACGTTGTAAGCTAGCAAGGCAGATGATGGAAGACTATTGAGCCAGCAACTTTAACCGCAATATTAGAGAATTCCAAGATATTAGAACAGTGCAGAAAAATTGCTGTGATTCTAAGGAAGTACCAGAAAGCTGATACAGCCAGCGGTAAATATAATTTACTTACGCTTAAAAGAAGCGTTAGTTTAGTCGAATTAGTTAAAGTTAATGAGAGTTAAGAATTCGAGTACGTGTATTTCTCGGATCTCCTATTTCGGTAGACCTTACTTGATCTTGAGCTTAATTATTAATTAATTGCATTATTCGTAATTTAATTTAATATAAAGGTAAAATCCCTTTAGTTGACGTAACATAAAAGTATTATATGTTATTAGAGATTTTTTTGAGAAATTATAATAATAAATAAATATTATTATTATTCAAAATGGCTCTTAGTGGTTCTTTGCCTCAAATTAATCTTGGTGTCCAAGGTGAGACCCGGGGGGTTCTCCACAAAATGACCTTCTTAGCAATCCGCTGAAAACGCAATTTCTGCTATAAAACCATTCACCTACTCCGCTAAAAAGTAATCATAGCAGGAACACTGCCATATATCTTGGAAGAGTGGATTTAAAAGAATATTCCTGCTAATTATCGCCAGAGTATTCGTAAAAATGATTATTCTATGCAATTTTAAAGCGATTAGTATTTATAAATACCGTCGGTAGATAAAGGGTTAATGGAACAAAGATACTTATCACACTTTTCTGCAATTTTTTTGAAATCGGGAGTGAGATTGCTTGATAAATTTCTCATCACAGCCTGCAAGTTAATGTCAGTCAATTTGCATTGACTAGCATATCTACTCCTGTTGACTTTCATATTTGAAGAAAAAGTTTGCTCAAATATATATATTGGCCCAATATGAAGAACATATTCAGTCTATTTGGATATCTGACTGTTTTGGCTGGATGTATGTGATCCGTTTTAAGATTTTCAAAAAGGATTCAAAATAACCTTTTACTGAGATTGCTCTGTCCTATCTGGCGAGCGAGAGAGTTATATTAAAGTCACACTATAAGGAAACATGAGGGTTATAGACGATTGTCCTCGTAATTTTTAAACCTCAATCAAATGTCGAAGAAGACACTTGAGCTGTCACCCTCCTATCCTAACTACCACACCAACGAGAGGACATTCAGTCTCAATAGATTTAACGCGCATCGCCCACTCCCTACACGGTGGGTCTTTACTAACACTAGGCTTAAACTCATGACACGCTGTTTCCGAGCTTATGACCATAACCATTAGACCACAGTGACTCCTTATGTGATCCAGGAAGTCAAGCATTACTTCAAAATATAGGAAAACAACAACAACGACAAAGAAAAATTAACACACGTCAATAAAATTCGAAATCTAACACAAAGTTGTAAAAGATTGACAGAATATTTACATATTTCAAATAAAAATTATATTTTTTGATTTAATTTCTCTTTTATTTCTCGGTACGTGTTCTTAGTTCTTTTAAAGTAAATTCTTTTGTTAATCACAGGTGATTCAGAGGAGAGGAAATTTTAACAGATCCGACAATTACTTCTTCAAGGACTGGGAACATTACAAAAAAGGATTTGGAGACATTGATAAAGATTTTTGGCTTGGTGAGGACGTTTGTAATTCCCTTTCATTTTGGCGTGTTAGAAATTAGACACAAAATAAGTTAACATATTTCGTTATATAAGTGTATTACATTTTTTTTTTGAAAAAATATGTATTGGGTTGTTCGGAAAGTAATTTCGTGTTTTTCTCGAAGTAGGATTTGATTGTATTTTTTCACACCCAACATCACACTTAAGCCGAATAATTATTATACGGTTTTAGAGCTGATAAATTAAGGCTTGCTTGTGCAAAAAATCAATTGATTGAACTCCGTAGTTTTTAGTTGGTGTCCTTTCAAATATGGAAATTTAAGAGCAGCATCTTTTGCATATTTTACTTTTTTACTATCGAAAGGGTATAAGTGTTGTTCAAGTAAGAAAAAAAATAGCCGATGTGAATGGAGAAGATGTATTGGTGGTACACCAGTGCCAAAACTGGTTTGCAAAATTTCGATCTGGCAATTGTAATGTTAAAGATGCAGCACGATTATGTTCAGTTGAAGCAATTCGCTGCAGAGGTAGATGGAAGTACGCAAATATGTTAGGTTACAGCCAATCATGCTTTTATGTCAAGAAATATGCAAAAAGGGCAGTCTTATAAGAAGCCAGCATTAAGAAGGGCTACAGAAGTTGAATGTAAGTGCTGATAGAAGGTGTTTAAAACTTTCGTACAATTTGTTTTCAAAACATACGTGTTTCTATGACTTCCAGAAAACGAATGGAAGATTCTGAGCGCTAGCCTGCTGTGGAGCGCATTGAAGCAGGACAGTCGATCACAAATGTTGCTCTTTTCTTCGGCGTTCATCATTTTGTAATTTCACGTTTATGGAAACTATTCCAAACCACACAGATAGTTGTTCGAAGGCCCGTAGGAGGTCGATCAAGGGTTACAACCCCCGAGGAAGATCAATATATTGCTATTGTAGCCAAGCGGAATCGCAGAGTGACCTCTACACGTGTGACATCTATGGTTGCAGCGTCCATTGGTAAGGCGATATCTGCAGCTACTGTACGTCAAAGATTACAGCTACTGTACGTCAAAGATTACATATGAATGGACTGTATGCCCGGGTACCTCGAGTTTGTGTTCCTCTATCCGTCCAATCAAGAGGGACATGATTAAAGTGGTGCCGGGAACATGACAATTGGACTGTGTCTGACTGGGGCAATGTCATGTTTACTGATGAGTCAAGATTTGCTCTGGAGACAGATGACAAGCGTATAAGGATATGACGTAAACAAGGAACACGCAATCTGCCCCAAAACATCACCGAACATCACGCATTCCAAGGCGGAAGCATTATGGTGTGGGCAGGGATTTCATTAGGATATCGCACCGACCTGCACATCTTTAAACGGGGTTCTATGACGGCTGTCCGGTATCGAGATGAAGTCCTAGAACCCATTGTGAGATTGTATGCTGCAGCAGTTGGCCCTACTTTTGTTTTAATGGACGATAACGCACGACCCCATTGGGCTGACATCGTCAATGACTGTCTGGAGAGTGAAGGGATTGCGCGTATGGCGTGGCCAGCATATTCGTCCGACCTTAATCCCATTGAAAATCTTTCGGATGCTCTTGGTCGTGCTGTATCTTCTTGTTTCCCACCTCCAGCCACTCTTATTGAGCTGGAAACTGCTCTACAAGAAGAATGGGGATTACTTAATTCTGCGGTGGTTGACCACCTAATTGAAAGCATGGTCAGAAGGTGTAAACTTTGCATACAGATGAGGGAGATCACATACCCTATTAATGTCCTTTTCTTTCATTCCATGCTGTTTATTTTCACTTTATACATAATTCTGTTTAAGTCTCCAGTATGACATTATCTGATAACTTACAAAAATTTAATATTGCTTTCATTTCTGTATATAATTATTGATTTTGTTTTATGTATAAATATATATGCTACTTTACTGCCAAATTTTGTGTCAATCAAAGCAGTATTTTTTGATTTTTTGCATTTTACATCTTCGTGCTTAACTTTTGGAAGTGAGTGTATCTTAAAAACTATAATTAACTAATTAAATTAAACTTATGAATAAGTATTTGAAAAAACTGTATTAACGACAAGGGTCATCCACTAGTTTAGAAAAATGTATTTGAACCTGAGTGGAGGAAGGAAAAGTATTTTATTAACGGTTGAAAATTTGAACCAGATATATAAATAAATGTGTAAAGGGAGTGTGTGAACGAATAGCAGGAATTGAAAAGGTTTTCAGAAAATGTAAAATTTTGATGACCACAATTCATTGAAAAAAGAAAAGAATTTCCTGAAATTGTATAAATCTTATTTGTGTCGATAAGTTGGTGTAATAACTCTCTTTTTAAGTATAATACTTTTACACTGAAGAAGTCCAAGTCATATTCATTTTTTCATTTTATCTTCATTTTTATTTCATTTGTTTTAAAAAAATTGCTAGAGTGTGAAGTAAGAAACGATATAAAGAATACTGTTCTCTCTTTCAGGGAATGACAACATCTTTGCTCTGACCAATCAGCGCCTGTATTCGATTCGATTCGACTTGAAGGCCATGGACGGAGAAAAGCGATATGCCTTGTATGACACTTTTTGGATAGACGACGAAAATCATAAATACACTTTGCCCATCCAAGATTATAGAGAAGACGCAGGTACGATGAATTCGATCACATTCTCTTTTTTTTTATATCCTCATTGGAAAGGGCTCCGACCCTTACACTTCAGAGGGGTATCGTTAAAGATTGCTATTGCAGGACTGTAGCAAATTGATTCAATAAGAATTTTTTTAAAAAATATTTCTGTTTAATTTTACTTATTTTGCATGGGGAAGAATATTATTCATAAATAAATATAGAACACATACTCTCAGAAAATAAATTTCTATGCTAAAAAACTGTCACATCAAGTTGCTTTGTAAAGGTTCGTTATGCTTTTGTAGTTCTCTGACAACCCTAATCATTGATAGGATAGAGACTGTATAAAAAAATAATGCATTTGTTGATTCCATATCTCTGTTTAATAAAGTTGCAGAACGAGAAGTGTAATTTTTAACTTACCTTTGTGTTAAGAAACCCTTCGTAAAACTTTATCCAAATTGTTTGACTTCGTTCCATAATCTTCGTATCGTTACTGATTTGTTTTCTTTTAGTGGGAAAAAGTTCCCTCCAAACCTAAATAATGGTTAGAAATAAAAATGATTTAAATAAATAACATCTATTTAAATTTTAGTGTTTTTTTATGTGTAGCCTTCCATAAAATATATGCAATCAGTTTTCAAAGATGACTGTGACGAAATTTTTATTTCTTACTAATTCGCATGAGAGATTTACTGTTAAATATATTTTTTTCTTAGGGGACTCCATGATACGGGTACATGACAACCAGAAATTTTCCACTAAAGACCAAGATAACGACAATAATAAGGACAAACATTGTGCCGACTCTTTCAAGGGTGGTTGGTGGTATAAATCATGTTATACTGCCAATTTGAACGGTCTGAAATTGAGAGGGATCCATAAGGGCAATCATACCGGAATAAGCTGGCATGATTTCAGAGGAGACGAAGAATCTTTGGATACAACTGAGATGAAGATACGGCCGCGCAATTTTAGATGAAAAATAATCTTGGAGAAGCATTTTTTGTAAATGCTTAAAACGTGAAATGAAAGCACTTGTACACTCCGTTTAGTAAAAATGCGATATACGAGTATCTTTTACATTAATTTCAGTGTAAATTATCACTAAATGGGAGATTAAATTATACCTGTCACATAAAAAGTCTCTGAGTATTTAAAAAATACACACGTTAAAAATTAGTTTCTCTCATCACTATTAACAGTAATTACAAGCTAATCGATAGCAGAGTAGAATGTAAAATGGATTACTAACTTGTGTATTTTAATGTTATGAGAATACTTATGAAAAATGTAAGTAATTTTAACATGCATACACAGATTTGTTAAAATATTGTTACGTAGATCGGAGTTCGAGGGTTTTATGCAATTAGTCTCAAGGAACAAGTCAGTTTTTCAACAGCGGTGAAAATTTATTGTTAAAAAACAATCGTTAGAAATGTAGGACGGATTAAAAGTTGCTAAATAAATCCCAGAAGATCACATTTTCTACTGCACTCAGACAGCTATCAGTGTCTAGAAATGAAAAAAAGCAATGTATTCACAAACAATCACTTGATCAAAGCAGCTCTCTCTCTTCAGCTGCTAAAGACAATAACTTCACTTCAGTGAGTGGTTC
Source organism: Trichonephila clavipes (assembly GCA_019973935.1). NCBI lineage: Eukaryota > Metazoa > Arthropoda > Arachnida > Araneae > Nephilidae > Trichonephila > Trichonephila clavipes. The sequence continues at coordinate 974,049 of BMAU01020861.1, read as the reverse complement.
CTATTTATAGTCCTCGGGGATTTTTCTCGTAGGATCCACTTAGGTCACAAAATCACTATATTAAAAGAATTCTCATTAATTTGCCACACGCATCCATATGATCCCCGAAAATGATGCCCAATTCGATTTGTCGTCGACATTTCACCAATTTTCTATTGAATGGTCATTATAATTTAAAGAACGGTGATACTTGCGGATATTACAATTCTAACATGACATAAATACAACAGAAAGTAATAACGTATATTAAACATCCAAGTATAAATTATTTACGCTATTTTAAGAATTCGTTACACAAAATTCGTAACAATATTTATCTATAAATTTCAAAAATTAATCAACTAGTCCGGAAGGGTGGGGGGCAAATAGCCGTCCTCGAATCTTATGAGGCCTTCAAGGAGAATTTTTGCAGTCCGCTGAGGCAATCAGCAAATCAACTAGAATATACGCCAGCAAGCCAACCACTCCTGATTTTTTTAAAAAAATTTGGGGTGTATTAGTCTTATTAAGCTTGTGAGGAAGGAGATCCTCTCTCATTCCCGCCTAGAGATGGGGGAAAAAGGGAAAAAAGACCAGCCATGTCCAAGAACAATCTATTTATTGATCACACAATTAGCAACACAAATCAAGTAATTTCAAAGAGAAGATATGTTCTTAATCTAAGCAATATGTGGATTAATAACGAGATACGATAAGTGTGCGAAGACTTTAAATACCTACCTACTTAATTCTAGATCAAATCTACTTTCCAGATTATTCGATCGCTAATTACACTGTTGTGACCAATAGTCACTTTACCTCTTACACTTCTCTAATATCTGAAATGTACTAGACTCATACCTGATCAGTAGCAATCTATCCTATCTCCTCACTTTCTCTCTTTCTAGCTTGGAAATCTAGACTATATATAACCGACCTAATTTAAATAATCAAGATTTCTTCTTCAGAGGGTTGGTTGTGAATAAACTCGAATTGATAGACAAAAGACTCCCCAAGAGGATTATATTAATGATAGGACGTGGATAGATCTGTCACCACACCCACCGTGAAGAAAACGTGGTTTATCTAAGAGTCTTAACGACCCGATATAAATTGCGTTAATAAACTTTAGCACTTAATCAAGAATCGCCTAATAAATTTTAAAATTTGTTCTACTTCTTGCCTAGAATTCAGATACACGAGACTACACAAACAAGTAAAATAAAAAAAAAGTCAATTCCTACTTAGATCAACAAAGAAATTTTTTATTTTAGCTACTTTTTATTAAATAGTTAGACTTAATATAAATATGTATATACATATGACAGAATCACAACATTAAGTGGTAATTAATTTCTATTAATTATCATTAAAGTATCGTATTATCATCCAAAACAATCGCGTATATAAAATTTCAGTTCAAATGAATGCTTTAAAACGTGAGGAAAAAACTTATTCAAGTTTTAACACACACACAAGTTGCCAAAATAGTCGCTAAGTCGCCAAAAATGATGTCAACGTGGATGTATTTGTAATTCTTAAAATAATTAGTTTTAATAAATTAATTTTTATTAATTATAGTTATACTATTGTATTGTCACATCCAAAATAATCATGTATATAACGATTAAAAATTCCACGAAGATAAATAAATAAATAAATAGAGAATGTGAGCTAATAGTAGAAATTGAAAAAGCAACTAATGTAAATTCATATAGATGTAATTGAGACATCTCTTGTACATAAAATTCCTACAGTGCACCCCATTCGGGCGAGAACCATGGAAAACTCTCGTAAGGAATAAACCTTGTTCGTGTGCACACTACTTAATTACTAACAACTACTTAAATACTAACAAAAGATTTCTTCTTGCATCCATTTCCCCGATATCCTTCTGAAAATCAGGGTCAGCCACCCTGAAATGAAAGTGGGATCAATACCGGCGCCAGAAAAATATAAATCACCACTATATATGTATACATTGACAACATTCAACTTTCAAACTTATATGTCTGATACCAATAATTTTAAATACATATACTTTCACATAAATAAAATGCATGTAGTTTTTTCACTAAACTATACCCATCCATTCGTGCTGTGCTGTCAATGTTATAATTAGTTTTCCCTATATACGCCACGTTGCCAAACCTGATGTTATATACCTACAAACATCAATACATCTCAATACATAAATAAATATATATAATTTTCAAACATACAATATTATAAACAAACAATACAAGGATTTCTCGCACAATAGCTAAGTCTTATCTAGTAGCAAAACAAATACAAATAAACAAATGTTTTCAACTTTTTGGAATAAAATTTCATGTGCAAAAGTTCATTTTTTAAATACCTAGAAAAATACACTCAACTCAGTGCCAGCTTTTGAACAGTTAAACATTTTATGAAAATGAGACTGGCTCCTTACAAAAATAACCCAACTGCTTGTCAGTGAGGAAACAAAAAGAAATAATATAACCCTGTCATCCTTCTTTAGACTTTTTCCGATGAGTCTCCACAAATCACTTCTAAGCTTATCGATTTCTGGCTTGAACGATTCTCCAATTGATCCAGGTCGCATTGATTGCTCTGCTATGAACTCCTTCTTGGGTTGTTCCCTTGCTCCATCGCTTGTAGGGTTGAACTCTGCTTTTCCTATTCCTTGCTGTTTCCACTCCTCCTGCTCTTATTATGTATGGGCTTGGTCTTCCAGATGCCACTGGCCTCTCGTTGCTGCGCACCTCCAAATGCGCATTGCTCTTGTCTTCTACTGAAATAATGTTTGTTGCGCAAGGGGTATAGACTTGACCTCCCAGGCTGGTCTTGTATGGACCGGACTGATCTTTCCTCGACTGCTTCAGCTCCTCTTGGCGAACAGGGACCGGACAGGACATATGTTTCGTTGGTCTCTTCTCTCCTGGTCCTCTTCCTTGTTGATGACCCTGAAGGAATTGAGGTGGGGACTCTCCTCTTTGTGGTTCCCCAGGGGAATTCCTTTGATAGTATAATCGTCCATCAGTGAAGAAGGAGGGCATCTCGTCGTTCAGTTGCTTCTTTCCGGCTTCCTCCTTTCTTGTCTATGATGCCATTTATTTGTTGAAGATTCAGCGGATCCTTCACTCCTCCAACGCTTACCTCGCCATTGCTCCACATTATTGCTCTCCTCCCTGGCTAAACCTATACTGTCCTCAGTTTCTACTTACGCAGCTGTTCCATATCTGTTACCGTTCTCATGTTCTACCTCTCTGCTGCCGTAGATTTATTGCCATCTAATCATTCTCTGTGTGCTGCTCTAGATTCATTACTATCCAATCCTTCAGTATCCACAACACCTTCATCCCTTTCTCTTGGGTGATAAATCCATACCTGATCTACTTTCACCTCTATCTGTTTAACCCATTTTCCAAATAACGACGTTGTTGTTGTTTTTTCCAAATACGGTGTCGCAATCACTAGTTCCAACGGTAAAATTCAGATGAGCATAAAAGAGCTTTTATGAAAATTTATCAGCACCATACCACGGGATTCATCTTGCTTCCACCAAGCTTCCTTTAACTCTAACTTCCTTATTAAACGCAGTTTTGAAGCTAGAATGATTGAAGTCAGTGTGGTTCCCAAACTTACTGCACCCATGAACCGCGTTTTATATCAAAAGTTTGGCCATGAACCCCCAAGTGAAATAAGTTTAACGCGTAAACGCTTGAAACGAAATGTTAGTTAACACGAAAGAATATAACGGTCCCGAAAAACTATCATACATTTTTTCTCTTAACGCGAAACGAAAATCGCTTAACGCGAAAATATTTTTCTTCTGGGAATGAACAAAAAGTGTAAAACATCAGGAGAATATTGAAACTGAGCTGACATTTAAAGAAATGTCTGAGAAAGTTTTTGTATTATTGGGCTGTCCTACTATATATAATTGGAAGAATTCATTACAGAAGATGATGATAATGTGTACTGCCATAAATACTGCAGAAAAAGACATTTTGGAGTTTCTTCAAAGCTCGAAAAATCTCATTGATGCAGATTCCGACGGTGAAAATGAAATGAAAAATGCAGCTCCTGGTCCCAGGTCATCCAAAGTGAGGAACACCATAAAACGTATGTGCAGTTATTTAGACGCACATTCCAATAGCTTAAAGAATTACAGAATGGACGGCAGCGAATTATTTGTTCAAAATTCGATGCTAAAAAGACAATACAAAGAAATATATTGGATTATTTTCCGAACCTTACACGTATATGTAAATAAAATGTACTCTAATAAGCATTTTGTTAAATATGATAAATTCAAGCACGGTACTGCACTTGAAAGACCATTGCAATTTGGACAGTAGAATCTAATTTCTCTTCCGGCCCTCTTCTATTTATTGTCTCTCTTTGAGCAGCAAATAATATTGGATTAATTTTCTTTGTTCGGGAAAGGTAGTCAGCAAAGTGTCTTTCAAACAAGCGTGAAGAGGGAAGGATGGGGGGCTCAGCAGAAAGACCACTTATTTTTCAAGAAAATTCTACCGAACGGTACTTTTATATTATTCGAAACCTTGAAAAGCACATGTAAAATAATTCGGGAAAAACCGATTGGACAGTGTAAATTTTCATATTGCCCGAGCTACACTCGGGATGAACCAGGATGGTACGTTTCGCCTGCCCGAGCTCAGCTCGGGGGAAGGGGTTAAATCTCTCCAACAATGACATTAAATAATTTACATAATAGCTTAAGTTTATCTTAAGAGTTATATTTCAGATTTTATCATAATTCCACAAATGTCCACAATTCTAAAGATGTTTGTCAAATAAGGTCAATTACAAATTTATCAATTTCCATCCAACCAAAAATTGACCCTTATAAAGTAGTTCAGAATGCCACTGAGAATTGTATTGAGTGCCACATGTAGCTCACGTGCCATAGGTTGCCGACCCCTAGTCTATAATATCATAACATTATGTATAGAAAAGCGAAGAGTTCCATAAATATTTATTTTTTAATCCGATTAATAAAGAAAATTGCTATTGCTTGACCGACCCACATTATGAGGCACCATAAACAAAAATTCTTCATTTTTAACCCTAACTTTCAAGTTTTTTAAGTCACTTCGTTTACTTCTCTAGTTGTTTTCAAGTCTTGTTATTTATAATTTAAAAGGAAATGAAGAGATCCGTCAACGGAGTTGAAGTTCACTTAAAAAGTTAGCTTTTATTTGAGAAACTACCCAAAAGTATGAAGTTGGATCAAATATGTGCCAAAACTTGAAGAGAGTTTCTAGTGAGGAGTTTTCCACTCAGAGAAAAAAAACATTTTGCGCTTCCTAAATAAAAAATAGGGAGATTTAAAAATAAATTTTAAACAATGCATGAATTTATTACATTTGATAAAATATTTAAAAGAGGGGTGATGTTTAAAAATATAATTTTCTTAATCTCCCCCTATAATGAATCAAAACTATTTTGTGACTGGTGTATTTTATATTAACTAATTTATCGGAAAAGAGGGAGATCAACTAACGATGAATCAATTGTATTCTTATAAATAACCCGTCAAATAATCTAGGTTAAACCTAATTCAATGTCTTTCAACCAATATTAACCGATAACGTGATTAACATAAATTTTTTTTAATTCTTAGTTTTGCATTTACATTTAGTACGATGTATTTTTTCAAAATGAAATAAACTACCTTAACTGTCTATCTTCAAGTTCCTAACTATATTTTTGAGATAATTTTTGAAACATTAGTGTTTAATGTTTGAAAAAAAATATCGACTTGAAATTTTGTGATATTTCTTTGAATTTTTAAGTGAAAATATTTAAAATGAGAGGTTTACTGAATAAAGACATTAGATAACTTTAATTTGAATACAAAATTGTATATAATGCTGCCCCTTTTCCAATTGTTATATTACGAGTAACAAATATAGTAAGCTGACTTATTATTTTTATTCTTGTTTTCATGTTTTATGTTGTTTAAGAGGGTACATTGATTTAATAGCAAAAATAAATTACTTTAAACGTTACACTTTATTGTACATCCTGCGAAAATTTACACTAAAATAAACTAAAGTTATTGATTTATAATGCGCATAAAATATATAAAAAATAATTTTTGATTTCGAAAGGTACTTTCCCTTATTTCAGTTATCTTACGTCAATCATTTTGGAATCCTTTTTGAAGCAAATATCGTTCTTGAACAGAAAATGGAAGTTAATTTGAACATACTATGTTGAAACAATCTTTTCCTGTCGTCCAAGATTAGCATTTTGGAGATTTATAAAATCCGCCTTATCGCATTTTCACTTCCTTTTCTGATAGACTTACTTCCGATTTGGTTATACGTTGAAAATGTTTCCTTTCACACGCCATTCATTTTGTATCGTAATGCATTCATTATCATACGACCAAATTCTGTTTACGCTTTCGAAGTTTCACAATTAACTTCCCGAAAGAAGCATCTTAAATAATCTTGAATTCAACACTGAAGACGGATTTCACATCACCATGTAAGAAAATTTCATTGTCAAATACAAAGCCTTACTTTTATGTCTTTTTCAGTTTTTGATATAACTCGAGATATTCAAAATTAAACTTAATTATTTTTCCTGTGGTGAAATAAGTGCGTATTTAGAGAAAAACGTTCTCATGTAATAAACTAAAGAAGAAATATATTTTAAAAATTTTAAAGTTTTTTTCAATTAAATTTAAAGAAATAATAATATTTTTTTTAAAGAAGGATTGTTATATAGTAATTTTTAAATATTAAAATTCGAATCTATTAATAAAATGAATGTTCTGAATAATTATCAATTTTTGTAACACAATTCCTCTAATTATTATTAGGGGATTTGGGAAAAATTAAATCGAATGAAATTAATTAGTGTGTCAGACCAAATATATATATAATTCTGATTTTCTTTTTCTGTTTGAATTTTTCTTTCCTAAACTCAAACAAAAATTATTCAAGTCTTGAAAGTAATGAAAATAATTTTTTTAATAAGGATAAAAATGTATTTTTATATTAATAAGAATCAATTATTTCTCTTATTTGGGAAATAAGGTAATAATTTATCTACCTTTTTTAGCATTAAAACGGCCGAATAGCGAAACGCAAGAGATATTTCGCTCCGATTTGGACGCATGTGTTACCATTGCAAAGGTATTGGCATGTAGGGTAAAAACTATTTGAACTGCCTTCGAAACTGAACCGTTTGCAGAAGTGGTTCTTTCATTTTAAGGTATCCCTCTTTTACAAACTCTGAAAGTCATCGGGAAAAATTTAAAAATACGCCATCCTAGAAAAAATGACTAAATTTTCCCCAACGAGAAAGAGAACAAGATCATGTATTTCGTTTTGTATATTAAAATCAGTATTTTGTAATATTTTTAAGTAGATGTTTACTGTTTTCTTAAAGGAAAAAGTTTTAAAAAAAAATCTGTATAAGTAGCAGAGGCAGGATTATCGAGGACACTTGAAATCACTCAGCCATAAGCTAGGATTCATTCAGAGCAGCTGGTTTTGAGGATAGTGGCAGTTTTATACCACGAGAAGTGTTTATCTATTATTCGTTTCACACAATTTATGCAAAAACAACGAAACTATTATAGGTAAAAAGAACTATTTGCTTTTAATGGGTAAGGTTTAACGGGGAGGCTCCCAATGGGCTCAGCTATGAAGAATTATATCAGCATCTATAGTTTGCATTCCATGAGCACTGGAATAAAGGAGGTAGCAAACACCCCTTTGACATACGAAGTTGGGCTCAAGTATGGGGGTCTTGTCGATGACCACTCATAGTGTAATCCAATGTCCCCAAAGCATGCGTTTCTAAATTTCTTTTTGGTTATTGGTTGTCCCATTTTCGAGAGCCATTGGTTTCTGCTTAGGGAACTTATTTGGAAATATAAATTAGTTTGCGATTATTCACGCAAATGAAAAAACTGGATAGAAAATGAGTTCATTGGAGCATTGCAATTTTAAAAGGATATTTCAACAGGTTAATACAACAGGTTATAACATTATAAAATTCAATCCACCAACTAATAGTTTTTCCTACAAAACAATGTTTTCTAAAATTAGTGGAGAACACCTCTTGCAGATTTCCTTAGTAATCACTATCAGTTCAATAAAAATGTGTCTTAAAATGATTCATTATGATTAAATTTCATATGCACTAGCTTCATGGCCCGGCGTTGCATGGGCTTTCTTGTTTGTGTATAAATTTCCCCTCACAATATTAGCACTTCTAGGGGTGGGTGTGATTTTTATATATATTAATATGCCATGAAAATTCCCTTTTCGAAATTTCTTCGACTTCTTTACCCGGTCGGAATGAAAATAAGATTTCAAATTAATTTTTTTTCACGAATATTTTATTTATTTGAGATTAAATGAAATAATTGATTGTCCATTATATAATGCTATACACATTCTGGGTCGAATTTTTAAAACAGATAAAAAAAGGAATAATCAATATTTCTATATGTTTCATCGTAACTTATTTAATTCATAATGATGATGATAAAAGTCCTCATTTTTTGAGAGTTTGCAAATTTTTTTCTCTTTTCATGAAAATTAGAGCCTATAGCAATGCGCTACTTAAAAAATATAAAAAGTATTTATTTTACATTTTATAAAAATGATTTCAGTTGAAACTCAAATTTAAAAAAAAGATATGCGTACCAAATATTTTCCCAAAGTGTAGTAAAATAAATTTAATCTATTTAATGAAACTTAAGAAAATATTTCTTATATCTTCAGTTTTAAATCTAAACGAAAAATTTGCTAAATACTTCATTATCGCTGTATCATTTCAATCCTATCTACAATAATCATGAATTAAGAATTAGCCTTCAATTAGAAATTTAAACAAATGCATTTACCATCATTTATTTGAAAATATTTGATCGTTATATTTGTTCTCATAATTTTAAAAATAATGGTTCTCTAAGGATTCTTTCTTGCTTTTCTGTATTTCTCCTGGTTCTACAAATTTCCCGAATGTCTGGAAACTCTACTTCCTCGTGTGACCTCAGCGAAACATCCATCACTTTCTTGAACGTCGCAGTGGAAATGATCAACAAAGCAAAAGTGAACTTCCCTGTGTGTAAGTACAAAAAAAGTTCATGTTCCCATTTTAGATTACATTGTATATTTCTTCTACTTTTTTCGACTTACCTTTGGAAAATAAATAAACTAAGAAATAGAGGGAAAAATACTACAAAATTAAATGATACCTAGATGTCTTTTTGAAATAAAAACATAATAGTATTCTGAATTTATGAAAAAAGGATAAAAACGGATTATCCGACAATCGACCCCAAGGGGAAGTGAGGGGTTAACCCGTGATCACTCGTGCAGGGTGTTCTGTACACCCCAGCAACAAGAAAATCCTCCCAGGATTCTAAAAAGAAGGCGCAGAATCCCGATTTTTTCTGTAGCTGCACATTTTAGGTCATTGAAACTTCGGGCCTGATGCAATCCTTCTTTCTCGAACGATTGGAATGTAATGACATTCAAAAGTTTTTCTGGGGGCTGACAACTCCCACGAGAAGTTGAGCATAAGTATACAGTCTGCTCTGAATGTTTGGAAAATGATTAAAATATTATTTTTCTACTTTCTACAATCATTATCTCATTAATTATTAAGTATATTTATTACTGGTTTTTAAGTTTTACTGGTTTATAAAAAAATATAAAATTATGTGTTTTAAAACGAAAATTTTGTATGTTTAGTTTAAATTAATGTTAGTGTCATTTGTATGCAATAAATTTTATAATTTTATTTGTATAATACAAAAAAACATCTTGTACTTTATAAATATGTATCATAATGACTTAATTTTATTTTTATAATTAAATACACGCGTTAAAAGTTTGGGGTGTTCTCTACAACCCGCGAGTAACGACGGTAGCAAAAATAGGCGCGAGTGACCGCGGGGACGTTATAGATAAACCTTTCCTTTTTTTTTAACTTTTAGACCTACAAGCTTGATATTCTACAGCAGCGTTTCTCAAACTATGGGGCGTGAGCATATTGATAAGAAAACAAACAAACAAGAGATTAATTTTTAAAAAAATTTAATTTATTGAAAGTAAACAAACACAAAATACATTCTGACATAGTAAAAAATAAAATACACAATTACACTGATATATATTACACTTATAAATATATTAGTGCTACACAATGTATTTTATAATTGATTTAACAATCTAAGAGTTAAGAACAATTTTAATAATTACCAGTGACCTCGTGGAATTTTCATATATAAAATTACATAGAAAAGTCAACACTTATCCTTACCATTTGAATGGTTTATAAGTAATCGTTTAACTGCCGATTAAAAATTCCCTTAACCGCGATTTGCTTCCCAATGACAACCGTTTTGCCCGTAGGCGTGGGTATGTGATGTATTGCGGGGGGAGAATAAAGAAGCAAAAATAATCCGAAATAAGTAAATCCTTTAGAAACATTGTCAAGGTCCTTCTATTGCATGCCAAAGTCTTCGGAATAATTTTATGGATAGCAGTGCAGAGAAAAGTTCGTACTTCGCAAAGACGTGGGAATTAACGCTTTGACTGAGCGAAACGTTTACATACGCCGGTGGCACTCAAGAGGTTAAGGTCGTACCTTAGTTTTAGAGTCCAAGTATAGTATTATTAAATTCAATACATTGTTATTGTATGGGGGGCACGATGAAAATTATGAGTGAATATTGGGTCTCAAATATTGAAAGTTTGATAAGCACTGTTCAACAGGCACGTTCTTTCATGGAGTTGAGATAAGCTACAAAAGGGGTTTTATTAAAAAAGACCCACAAGAGGCTCTTCAATAGATTAAGGGGTGTTATAAATAAATATTCTCTTGGATATATAAACCTTGTCTTTAATATTTATAGGGTAATTGTTTTTAAACTAACAGTATTTATAGCCACCTGTAGCCCAATTTAACAATCGCAATATCACCAATCTTGGATTGGAGATTAGCAATGACATAAGATACATAAGTTCGTTAAAAAATAATAATAAATACTTCCAAAAAATTGTTTTTAGGGGTATTTATGACGTTGTACAATGCAAAAAAAGTGTAACTAAAAAAGAAAAAAGAATAACACAAGCAGAAAATAACACAGTGGAAGGTTAAGTTTCATTCACTACATTCACTTTTCTGGGCAGGAATTTGGCCACATTCGATATGACCACCATTCTCAGGAACTACTTTCTCACATTTCCTACGGTCGTACGCTCCATGTCCCAAGGAATATTCCACATTGTTTGTAAAATGTGTACCAGCAACTGTTCCCTGTGATGCGCCGGCAATTACAGTTGCAACATCTGTTATCGCTTGTTTTCCACAGGTTTACATCCTCTGTCTGGACGAATTGTCGGTGACTAAGACAATATATATATATATATATATATATATATATATATATATATATATATATATATATATATATATATATATATATATATATATATATATAATGGTATTAATAATTGGTGGATAAAAATATAATGTTGTTGCAATAAAATACAAGAATTACGTAAAAAGAATGTTGTTGCGAATATCATGGGCACGTAATAACTGGCAACTTAGAAATTGTACAGGATCACAGAAATTAAGAGAAATTATGTGCAAATGTACTGGTTATCGATTGACTATTTCAAACAGCAATTTAAATGTGAGAAAACAACTATCAGAAGATATTAATAAATTTATTCTAAATGTTGCAATTAAATATAATTTACCTACTCAGGCTTTTAAAGAATATGGTTTTCATGTCCTCAAGGACTTAATGAATTTTAATTTTAGAACAAAAAATGAAGATTATTATAGAAAAATTAAGGGACCAATAGGAAACTTACAAAAATACTTTGTGATTGTTTATGTAGATAAAGTACCAGGAAATTATGTAATTATATGTAAATATTATTATAGTAAATTAATAAATGATCATATACAAAATAATAATGCATATGATGTAAGTAAATTTAGTATGAAAGAAATTAACAACAGATTATTGGCATTTGGTAAACAATTAAATATTTCTAGCAATAAAATTATATATCCCCATATATTTCTGACTCCTAAATTTCATAAGAATCCAATCAAATTCCGCAGTGTAACAAATGGGTTCAATACTTATATATCAAAATCGGGAAGAATTTTACAGACCATATTACAAGATACAATAGACAAATTTAAGGATACTTCTATTATAAAAACAGCCATGATGTAATAAAGAAAGTTGATCAACAAGAGGTATTTTCTGTGAATGGGTTCGATTTCGAAGATTTATTTAACTCCATTAAAATAGAAGATATAATTCAGGTACTTTCAGATGCATATGAGAAATATGATTTGAATAATTACATTAGTTTTGAAAAGTTCAATACACTTATTCGTTTTGTTATACAGGAGAACTTCATTATTTTTGAGAACAAACTTTATAAACAAATCAAAGGATTGCCTCAGGGTGGCCCGGCTAGTAATAGTCTCGCTAACCTGTATTTACACCATTATGAAATAGTTCGAAGAAAGGAACCCTCTTGCCTCTTGTTAAGATACATAGATGATTTAATTGTTATAGGTCATGATAGAGAATTTAAACCTAACATTAATTTTTATCCGGAATACCTAAAATTAATACAGACGAATTTTAACTCAAACAAAGTTGAATTTTTGTGGATTTGGATTTAACTATTATTGACAACAAATTATATAGCAATATATATGATAAAAGGGAAGCATTTAAATTCAAAGTCATAAAGATACCAAACTTCAATAGTTGTCTTCATATATCTGTATTTAGAAATATAATTTTAAATTTTTTGTTGAGAAATAATAATTTAACTACGCACAATATTGATAGATTCAAAAATATCGAGAAATTTATATTATTGTGCATACAAAATGATTATCCCATCAATTTCCTGAGAAAATATATAGATCAGAAATATTTCTTAAAAATATTTTTAAACTCGTAAATGCACAAATCCACCACACAACGTTAGGTCCACAAAGTCAGCTTGTTAGTGGTCCAGCTGTGAAGAATTTGTGCATTCCACACATATAGGTTACATTTTAATATACATTTTAATACACACACACTTAAAACAATATTTACACGACTATATATACACTTTAAAATTATTTATTACCAGTTAAACATTTATGTCCAAACAGACATTTATGACCAATCAAGCAAGCAAGTCTTTTACATGTGATATGGTTTGCATCTAATGCCAAGTAGTCATACTCTAGTGTTGGATCAAGAATCGATTGGATTGACATGGTTAGACGTTATGAGCAAAATATGATGTGTAATTGATATATTAAAAATGAAAAGTCGTGCTATAAGAAATGGATCATATTCTTGATGGGATACTGTTTGGTGAGTCTTTAATGATTTACTCTATTCATTTGTGAATATACTGTATTTTTAATGTGAACATTCGGTTTTTAGAAATTTTTAGTTTGAACTTTCGGATTTTTTTAGCTTGAACTTTCGAATTTTTTAGATTGAACTTTCAGATTTTTAACTTGAACTTTCAGATTTTTAACTAACTTTCAGATTTTTTAACTTGAACTTTCAGATTTTTTAACTTGAACTTTCGGATTTTTTAACTTGAACTTTCGGATTTTTAATTTGAACTTTTTGATTTTAGATAATTTTTGATTTGAACTTTCGGATCTCAAATATTTTTGATTTGAACTTTTGGATCAGGAATTTATTTTTTCTACCTTTACAACTATTTTAAAGATGGGTGCATCATCTTGGGAGTTTGAAGGTTCACTTATATTATGCACTAAATTGTTTTTAAATTTTAATATTGCAATATCTTTCGGAATGTGATGGCGAATAGTTTTATTTTTCAAGTATAATGATTTAATTTTAACTTTTTAATTTAAAGTATAATGGTTTAATTTTAACTTTTTAATTTTTAATTTTTAAAAATTTTTTTTTCTTCTGAAATTTGAAAATTTTGAAATATTTGAAAATAGGGGGAAGGTTGGCGCCATCAAACTAGTTTAACCCCACTTATCGGTCCTAAGTCCGAGATTGCACTTGGATATTTTATAAATTTTTATTTTATAATTTTTTTAATTTTGTTTGAAAATGATGGAACATTATCTTTTATATTCGCCATTGATATTCTGAAGTGTTTTGGTATTTTGGGATTCATATATTTCAATTTTTAAATTGATAATTGTGATTTTTTTATATATTTAAATATATATATATATATATATATATATATTATATATATATATATACCAGCTTTACCAATAGTGCACGATCTGGTAGTGTAAGTTGCATATTCATTAAAATTTACTCACTTCAGCTGAGAATACTATTCTTTGTGTAGCTGTCTACACATTTTTATAGCTCAAATTATTGGTGCTGGTACTGTACATTAAAGCATATTGAATTTTGCTAAGTTACAGTAGCGTCATAAATATCCCTATCGGTCTTTTTTCGTAACTTTTTTTTGCTTCCCATATATGTTATGACTAGTCTCCATACAAATTCGATTCCATGATTGATTGATTGATTTAATATTAACGTCGCACTGTTCAGCTACACGAGGGCTTTTGGCGACGGACCACGTAATTTTGAACCATGGTCAAGTGACGTGGACGACACCTGAGCTGGCACCCCCCTCTCCTAACTACCACACCACACCAACGGGAGGACGTTTCAGCTCTCGACAGATTTAACGTGCATCGCTGCCCTACACGGCGGGTCTTTATTGGTACTGGGATCGAACTCGTGACCAGGCAAGCCACGATCCGATACCTATACCACTCGGCTACCGCGGCCACACAAATTCGATTCCATTCTGGCTCTTAGATCGAGCAACAAGGGGTTCTGAATAGTGTCAGTTTTAAAAAAACACCCTGTTTGTAGCATTTTAACACAAAGGGAAATTGTTATCTTAAATTCTGATACGAGGCGGATTAAGTTTCACGGGCAATGTTGAATCTGAAGTATAGGCTAACATAATAGAAGTTAAAAATTATGTGTTTTATTCTTGATAAAAATATTTATATGCGTATTGTGATTTACTTAACCAATCTGTAAATGAAAATAAATGTCAATTATAGTAAAGTGAAGTTTGAGGAATGCGCAGTTATGTTGAAACACAAAAGGTTATTCACAGTTTACTCTCCATTGCACATGTGCTTTCGGTTGATCAATAAGGGTTTTAGGAAAACGACATTAAAGAACAGACTTTTGAAACAGTTCAAGAAGAATGGAGTAAATTTGCACGACAGTACTCAGAAAAAGTGTACTTTTATGGAAAGTTTTATGGATATTAGGGGTGTACAAACTTTTCCAGGGTATGGGCTACTTCTAGTTTTTTAAAAATGTCACAGTCCACCTTGATGTGGCGAGGTTAGAAAAAATCTACAATACTTATTATAACTTAACAATAAATACGGAATTATGTACTTACCTACATAAGTAAAATAAAATAATAATAAAAAAAACCTCACACTGTTAAAACCATGGTTAAAGCAAAACGCAAGGTACACAAACATAATAAAAGCCACAAATATAATAATATCAAATGATGCATTTATTATCAAACAGTTCAAAATACATTAAAAAAATAAAACATTTTCATCTGAAGTTCATTCTCGTAATTATAGTCAGTAAAAGACTCTGTCTGCATACTGTCAGCCAATCTTGAATGTTTCTGTATATAATTACTAGTTGATAATCTTCAGACGGTCACCTCAAAAAATCTTGACGGTCCACCGGTCGATCGCGTTCGATTTAATGTCCACCCCTGTTTCACATCTTCTTTACAGATCTGTTTCAACAAAAATAACAATTTGCATATATCATTCCCTATGCAAACTTCTCATGCCAAACAGCATCAAAAGAAAATCCAAGGTTTAGGGAAAAACGCCCGTGAGAACCCGCTGTGATAATTATTTCTCCTTTGTAATTTTATTTCATTCGTCGTAAATTTACAATTCATGATTTCAAATCTGCAGAGCATGTTATGATAAAGAGAAGTAGGAGTTTTCTCTCTGCAAGGATGTGAGTTAATTTTTCAAAATCCTTTAAGGTCCTGCCATAACTTCGGAAAAAGAATTTAAGCCGATGGACTGCGAGGACTTGCTTCTTAGTGGTCACAACGCCAGTGGCGTGTACACTATTTGGCCGAAGAGCAGAATGACCAATGGCAGACCAATGGATGTCTTCTGTGACATGGATACGATTGAAGGAGGATGGATAGTAAGGAACAATGTTTTTAAGTCTTTCTTTTATCAAGCATTGCCCCCTTTTTTACGTGTGCAAAGTTGAATCATTTCAAACATATTTAAAATCAAATATGAGATAAATCTGAAAACGTATTGCACAGGGTATGGCAGAAATATCTACCGTTTTATGAAACCCGTGGTGTCATATAAGTTATCTAAGGGGGAAGTGGGTTTCATTAATAAAAAAGAATTATCTCTATCGTTTATAGCAATGAATCGTAGACTAACTCATGAGTGTTCACTTAATTCATGATGAATAGCAATATGATATGAAATGGCATTTAATAGAACTTTTGGCTCATATTTCTTTGATCGAATGCTCAAACTGCTGTAGTGGCATATTTTAATGTAAAATTACTTCCTCACAAATCCGAAATTCAAACATTACGACTGAACACTGTCCAAGTGTTGTTCCTTCACGGGCTTCAATAGCAGTACTATGAGAATTTTTCTCATACCGTCTAATTTCAATTAGTAACGGTACTTTTGTCGAATATTGTGTTTGGGATTTTCACTCTGTTTTAAATTTCATTCTCTGAAGAACTAAAGATTGTTATTGAATGGATACTACCAATTAATGCGCTTCGTGATTATGTGAATATTTTTAAAGCATATCTCAACAACATGTAACAATCATAATAACATTTTCAAAAGACACACATTCCTAAATTGACCTTCAAAAACGTTTTCATGGTGTAATAGCATTAAAACGTATTGAAAAGATTTACACAACTTTTTAAAAATGATTACACTTTGAAATAATCTGATATTTCTGCAGCATATTCTGCGCATAGTTTTAAATGTAATACTAACAAAACGCTTTTTGGCATTCAAACTGATATGAAAAAACATAATAAAATTCCTAGACATTTACTTTCCAAATGAGGGCAGTATTTTGTTTCTGCATTTTGTATTGTATTTCAATGCTTTTTGATATTTTAATTCAATGAAAAATATGAGGGACAAATATGAATATGAGGGCGAAAAAACATTGCAAATCTATCATTTACATTTTTGTAATAAAATACTTTTTTGGTTTCAAAGAGAGCTTTTTCCCTTTTCTCAAAAATTTTCAATTAAAAATGTATACCAAGATACTAAATTATTATTTTGCATTGTTGAAATCAATGTAAATATATAAGGGTTTAATTAAAAATTAATCCCAGCTTTAGAGCAATAAGAAAAGTTATACAATTGTTGTAATTAACCTTATAGAGTTAATGCAACAAGACTATTGCTATACAAACAGTTTGTTTCCTCTTCATGAATCGCAAAAGAAAACCTCACAAACAATTCTTTTTTCTTTCGAACCTTCGAAGGAATTCTTAAGATATGTGACTACATTCTCCCGGAGCACTTTTTTTTAAGTATATAAATTTTTAACAAAATAAACACTCTTTTTCGTTTGAAATGGGACATAAAACTAGAAATTCAATTACAATTTCCACAAAATTAAAAATAACTTTGGATACACTGAGAATTTTGAGTGAAATTTTTGCGAAAAATTGCAGTGACATTTAGTGACATTTTGATAAAAAATTGCTGTTACGATCTTTTACACAAAATTCTCTCTAATAAAGGTATTTAAATAAAATTTATACAGTACATAAATAACATCTTTATATGTATTAGAAATGAAAAGATTTGTAATACAATTGAAAGTTAGTTAAAGATGCCTAACTTTATGCAAAAACTCGATGTTTTTTTTAAAAAAAATTAATGATTTTTTCATAAAAATTCAATAATGTTCATAAGTATATACAGAGAGATTAGATTTTGATTCATAACACAGATAGCGGAAAAATAAAACATATTAAATTTTAATTCAATATTTTAAAACTATTTTGCGTAGAGATTTGCTTCCCGTGTTGTATACTCCATTTAAGGTTTACTGATTATGCTATATCTGTTCTCCTAAATATCATAGAAACAAAAATATAATGTTTTTGGAATCGTAAATGTATCGGCTATAAAAGAAAAACATAAAAGACTTTTCGAACATTTTCACCAAAGCATTGAGTTTGGGGTAGTCACATATCTTAAATTTCCAATAGCTTAGTGGTTATGATAAAGAATTCATGGTCATGAATTCATGGTCATGAATTCGATCAGAGTGCCACTGAAGTCCCGCCGGCAGTGTACAATCTGTCGAGGCTCAATATCCTCCCGTTGGTAGGCTGTGATAGTCAGGAGAGGGAGGTGCCAACGCAGGTGTCGTCCTCGTCACTTGACCAAAGTTCAAAATTATGACGTCCGTCACCAACTGTACAGTCGAACCTCCATATTACGAACCTCTATATTGCGAATTTTTCTATATAGTGAACTTTTCCACGGAACTTTGAACATTAGGCGTCTACGTATGGTTCGAGAAGTGAAGGTGCTACCTGTTCCTGAATGGCGATCGACGAAGCAGTTGGCTGTACGCGTGAATTTTTAACGATGTGGTGGTCTTCTCGATGACTGCTCTCTCGAAGGAGTCCTGAGCCTGGTCTTCGTGTAAATGACATCTCTCGGATCTACTGGTCTCAACACCTCCTCACAACACAATCAGAGCGTCCTAATTGAAAGGCTACTCAACGAGCTGACCACTTAACTTCCATCATGCCGATGATTCTCCCCCTCTCAAACTGCGACAGCTGCTTATATTGTCTTTGAAAATGGCGTAATGGCATGACTGACTCAGATCTTACTTTGTAAACGATTCAGCACATTCAAATAAGCTTTGGTTACCCCTTTTATACCCCACGGAGAACGACTTTAAATGCCGTCTACCGGCTATTTGCAATGCGCAATCACGCTGCATTTCTGATCATTTGGATATCTTCCCGACATGTACCTTCATGCCAAGTTTCGTTACGATCCCACAATTATTTCTTGGTGCGCTAATATTTTGGCCATGAGTGTGTTACTCCCTCTCTTTTATCTCACGGTGCCTGTTCTTCGTTTTTTTAAAGGAATTTCTTTTGTTTATCGCAGATGATTCAGAGAAGAGGAAATTACAGCAGATCCGTCGATTACTTTTCCAAGGACTGGAAAAGTTACAAAGAAGGATTTGGTGATATTGAGAAGGATTTTTGGCTAGGTGAGTTCGTTCGTAAGGAATTATGTGGTGTGTTGGTTTCATTCTGGAGTGTTAGACACAAAAATAAGAGAACACATTTCGTTATAAGTATGTTACATTTTATGAAAATGTATATGTACTTTAAATCACAAATTACTAGCAATCTTGTCTAGTATGTCGGGAAAAATTAAAGATGGCTTTGTTTGTTTGTTGGATATTAAATGATGTATTTAAAAGGTACCATTGTAAATTATGGTTAGTTTAATATCGGATTTATAATGAAAATTAGTTGTTTTTTAAATTTGCTATTATTTTAATTTTGGATTGAATTAAGTAAATATAAACAATTTGACAATATACAAAAATACATTAATAAACGTGTGTGATAATGTAGCTATAATGGCATACTTTTTTTGAGAACAACAAATAAAAATCCTTTTTTTCAGAGCTTTTATTTATCCCCCATTATGTTCAAACCCTCAATTTCCTAAATGAAAAATTCCCTCAGTGAGTATTTTAAACAATAAATTCATACTTCAATATTTTTTTTAAAATTAGTTTAAATGTAGGGACAGTGAAACAATGTTTTAAAGATTTTGTAGATCAAGTACAGAGGAAAGTTATTTGTATTTTAGAAAATGTTTTCTGAAAATGTAAAATATAGATGACAACAAGTCTTTCAAAAAAGACAAACAATTTCTTGAGGTAGAAGAAATCTGAATGGTACAGATAAGCTGGTGAATAACTCTAATTAAGTATAACATTTTTAAAATGAAGGAGTCTAAATAATATTTTTCTTCATCTTTTCGTTTCATCTTCAGTTTGCTGTGTTTCAAAAAATTGTTGTTGCATAGTAAGAAACGACACAAAGAACATTGTTTTCTTTTGCAGGGAATGACAACATCTTTGCTCTGACCAATCAGCGCCTGTATTCGATTCGCTTCGATCTAAAGGCTATGGACGGAGAAAAGCGATATGCCATTTACGACACCTTTTGGATAGACGACGAAAATCACAAATACACTTTGCACATTCAAGACTACAGTGGAGACGCAGGTACGACGCAATCCGATACATTTCATCTTTTATTTCATTTCTTCATTGAGAGATTCCTGGTTTTACATTTTTGATGATAAATCATCTAGGAGTGCGTTTTCATGACTTAATTCAATTCAACAAATTTATTCTCTCTCTCTCTCTCTATGATTTCTTAAACATATTTTAGTTCAATTATAATTGTTTGGCATAAGGGGGTATATAATTTATAAAAGAATATAGGAAATGAAATACTCCCAGGAAATGAATATAATTACACAAAAACTGTCTCATCAATGATAAATTGCCTTTTATAGATTTATTAGGCGATTGTGATATCCATAATTGTTGAAACGGAAGTTGGTTGCAGTTGCAGTCCTTTTGAATACGGTTCACATCCTTTTAAATTTATTAACATGTTCTATATTCTATAAAATACCCACGCCATTATGGATGCTATTACACATTTTTTAAATAGAAATACTACGTACTTTTCATTAAACTTGCTTTTTTGAAAATTTGTGACATTTTATGCCTCACAAAAAACAAGTAAAAGCAACTGCAATTTTATAAAGTGTAGCTAATGTTAGAAAACTGTATATACACTATTTTCATTAGAATTAATTGCAATTTTACTTGTGTGTCATATAACTACTCTTCCATATGCATTATTCGTACTGAAAACAGTGTTTATTGGCTGAATTTAGAATGGATGTTTTCGGTATAATATAATTAATTAAATAAAGTGGATTTTTTTAGAAAATCTGTATAAAAACAAAGTTTAGTAAATAGAAAATATACGCACATATTGGCAACGACAAGAATTTTAAACTTAGAGTACATAAAATATATCCAAAAATAGACAGGAACAACTAAATGTATTAATGATCCTATTGCTAAATTAATTATGAATGATAATGGTACAGAGGTCTGAAATCAAAAGTAAAAAAAAACAAGTATTGCTTGACCTGTGCCACACTCAGAATTATACCAAATCAAAGTGTCCCTTATAATTTCCCTCTTGTTTCAGTTATCACACACACATACATATTAGTTCATTCTTATTTATACTATAATAAGCACACAACTTTATTGTCTCTGCACGTGTATCTGTAATAAATTATTTTCCTATTCGGTTCGTTAAATGAGTTATTTCTTACTCGTTTTTCAGTAATATTTTTTCAATTCCTACTATTATAGCTCACACTCTCTCTATATGTTTACCCAGTATTTTTATCTAAATACCGGGTTTTGGCCAGTTTGGCTGAAAAAACAATTTTCGAAGCCAACTTACGTCTTTTTCAATTCCTACTATTAGCTCCCGATCTCTATACATATTTTATTTGTTTGTTTATTTATCTTCGTGGAATTTTCAATAGATAATAAAATACATTTTAAAGCGCTCACTTGACCTGAAATTTTATATGCGTGATTATTTTGGATGGCAATACAGTAATTTAATTATAATTAATAAAAATTAATTGATTAAAACTAATTATTTAAAGAATTACTAATGCAGCCACGTTGGCATCATTTTTGGCGACTTATGTCAGAACTTGAAAATGTTTTTTCTCACTTTTTAAAGCATTCAGTTGAACTGAAATTTTATATACACGATTGTTTTGGATGACAATACGATACTTATATGATGGTTGATAAAAATTAATTACCACCTAATGTTGTGCTTCTGGCATATGTATATACATATTTATATTAATTGTAACTATTTAATAAAAAGTAGTTAAAATAAAAATTTTCTTTGTTGATCTAAGTAGGAATTGACTTAAATTTTTTTATATTACTTGATTATAATTATACGAGATAAAGTCAAAAATTACTTACACTTTTCATTCTACATTTTTATTAAACAGATAGGTGATGGCCACGTACGTAAACATTGAGTTGACGCGTTTGTAGTCATATGTGCGGAATTTAAACAAGAGTTGCAACATCATAAACATATCGGCTCCGCTATAAGATTGCACTAAAGAGGAGCTACAAGGAATCCTTATATTTTTGTGGTCAGAGGATGTAAAAGTGTTTATAATATATTTTATAATTATACAAAATTTATAAAATATGTTTTATCTTGCAAAAACTTTTGTAGAATGTTTAAAAGTAGCCAAACTAGAGTAACCCAAAACGGGGAGGCAGTCCCTAACTACAACTTTCAGCAAACTTGAGAGATGACTACAGCAGATAGGAGATTTATTATGGATCAGTTCACATCTCCCGTAAATATAAGTCGCGGTTTTACTAATCAAATAATCCACGATGGACACAAACTCCATCAAATGTATTCGCGATAGTTACCACAAATACTTATCACAAACATTAATGGGGTGAAACCATGTGACACCCTCCCTGAAGCCTAGATCTCGCTCCCCAAGACTTTCATTTTCGTGGACCGGAGAAGAAAATTTTAAGAAGTCATCGAAAGGTCTCAAACTTGAATGATCGGGATGTGGTGCAAAAGTGATATCAAGACCAATTGAAAACCTGATGGCAGAGAAAGTTTGTGGATTGCTGGGACAAGTGCATTGATCAAGTTGGAGATTATATCGAAAAATGATAAATGATATACCTTATATGTTCATTTATCTTTGTATAAAAAAGTTATAAAACGAAAAATGTAAGTAATGTTTTAACTTGTCCTTGTAAAGGGTGTTTTTTAGAGGTATAGAACTTTAAATTGCAATAAAACAACGATGTATTATTCGATTGACATGAATTTTTTTTTATTCGAAGATAATCTTGTGGCATTACATTTTAAATATGATTTCTGGCTTTTGACTGCCACGGCTGGCTCGGATGTAGTCCAATCTGGACGTCCAATTTTCGATGACTTTTTCCAACATTTGTGGCCGTATATCGGCAATAACACGGCGAATGTTGTCTTCCAAATGGTCAAGCGTTTGTGGCTTATCCGCATAGACCAATGACTTTACATAGCCCCACAGAAAATAGTCTAGCGGTGTTAAATCACAAGATCTTGGAGGCCAATTCACAGGTCCAAAACGTGAAATTAGGCGGTCACTAAACGTGTCTTTCAATAAATCGATTGTGGCACGAGCTGTGTGACATGTTGCGCCGTCTTGTTGGAACCACAGCTCCTGGACATCATGATTGTTTAATTCAGGAATGAAAAAGTTAGTAATCATGGTTCTATACCGATCACCATTGACTGTAACGTTGTGGCCTTCATCGCTTTTGAAGAAGGATTCCACCAGCCCATAAAGTGCACCAAACAGTCAGTTTTTCTGGATGTAACGGTGTTTTGACATACACTTGTGGATTAGCTTCACTCCAAATGCGGCAGTTTTGTTTGTTGACGTAGCCATTCAACCAGAAGTGCGCTTCATCACTAAACAAAATTCGCTTATGAAAATCGGGAACAACGACAATCTCGTGTTGGGCCCATTCGACGAATCTACGACTTGCTTGATGATCGTTTTGATGAATTGCCAAACCAAACTGAGAATAAATCACTTGACAGCTGTTAAATCGGTCGGGTCGCTATCTTGGAAAGTAATGCCAACTTAAACTTATATACCTGAAAAAAAAACACTCTTTATTAAGGTATCCGACTACGTTCAGAACTGTGATTTTGCAATAGAGTATAAATGGATACTATTTATTATATTTAGTGTCATTTAGATTAGAAAATGTACATAATATTGTTTTAAGGGTTTTTAAAATTTTTTTATTACAATAAAAAATTATTTAAGTACAATACTTTAACAAAGAAATGAACATAAAATGACCCATTTTTAAAATATTCACCTTTTGTGAAAAATGTTTCTATTATAATAATATTTTGCTTGTGCATAGCTCAAACCTCTGTACAGAGACTCGACTAGAATTTTTGAAATATGTAACTTAGAAGTGGGTTTATCCATGGTTTTTGACAACAGAAGAGAACAATTTTAAGAAAAAAACGCCGATAATTATTTCAAATGGTTGTAACTCTGAAAAATCATATTTGAGCCTCTGTACAGAGGTCTGAGGTAAATATAAGTCACAAGCAAAATATTATTACAATAGAAGCATTTTTCACAAAAGGAGAAAATTTTGAAAAAGGTTATTCTAAGTTAATATTTTACCGAAGTATTGTATTTAAATAATATCTTTCGTCATAATGTCCATCAAACTATTTTATACATGTTTTCTAATCTAGGTGACACTAAATATCATGAAAATTATCTATTTATGCGCCTTTTTAAAATCACGGTTCCAAACGTAGTCCGATACCCTAAGAAATCCTTCAAAAAATTATTTATCTAAATTTTTCTCACTTTTATCTAGAATGTTCGTATTGTTAAAGAATTGTTTTTGTTTTTTTCAAAGGATAAAAATCCCTGTTAAAAATGGTTAGAAATAAAAATTATAGAAATTAGCAACATCTTCTTTCCAATTTTTTGTGAATTTTTATTTGTTGGTCTTTGAGAAATATACCATCAGTTTTCCGAAATAGTTGTGACGGAATTTATTTCTTACTGATTCGGATCTGAGATTGATCCTTAAATATTTTCTTTTCCTTAGGGGACTCCATGATACGGGAACATAACAACCAGAAATTTTCCACCAAAGACCAAGATAACGACAATCATGTTAATCATTGTGCCGACTCTTTAAAAAGTGGTTGGTGGTATAAATCATGCTATGCTGCCAATTTGAATGGTTTGAATTTGAGGGGCTTCCACAAGAGCAATCATAGCGGAATAAGCTGGCGTGCTTTCAGAGGAATCGAAGAATCTTTGAACACAACTGAAATGAAGATACGGTCCAGCAATTTTAGCCGAAAACGGATCTATCAGAAGAGCGTTTTGTGAATGCTTAAAATGTGGAATGGAAGCATTTGTATTTTCTGAAATACATTCCAATAAATAAAAAAATGATAACCGAGCATTTTTCATGTCCTTTCCGAGGCTGTAGTAGCCCAGTGGTCAAGGTAATCGGATCATGGCAGGCATGTCATGAGTTCGAGCCCAGTACCACTAAAGATCAAACGTGTAGGACAGCTATGCACGTTTAATCTGTCAAGAGCTGAAACGTCCTCCCATTGGTGTGGTGTGGTAGTTAGAAGAGGAGGGTGCCTGCTCAGGTGTCGTGCAAGTCACAAAACCGTGGTTCAAAATTACGTGTTCGTCGCCAAAAGACCTCGTGTAGCTGAACAATGTGACGTTAATATTCACTCGCTCATTCACGTTCTTTCCAGTGTAATATTACACTGCTTTTTGTAAAAAATGCAAGACCCTGAAGGAATAATCAGAATTAAATGAACTTCGCAGCAAATATCAATTATAGGATGTTACGTAAAACAGTAAGGTTTCATAGCCACCACGCATGTGAGACGTGCGCAGGGCTCTCTGAGCTGATGCTGAAAGTGTATAAATAGAGGGCTGTAGCGGGACATTGAAAATAGTTAAAGATTATTTGTTAGGGGCAAACGTTTAGTGAGACTTAAGGTATGCCTCCACGACAAAATAAGGAGAAATTCCAACAACTTACAAAGTTTGAACGGGGGAGGATTAGCGGCCTTCGAGAAGGAGGATTTTCCTATCGCGTAATAGGAGCTCGTGTGCAGCGAGACAGTTCCACAGTGATGCGAGTTTGAAAGCAGGGGACCGACGAGAACCGAACAACTCGAAAAACTGGCAGTGGATGACAAAAGATGACGCGTCAGCGTGAGACAATCGACACCTTCTCTGCATGGCTGGAAATGATTGTACAGCTTTTTCCAGGCAGTTGGCAGCACGTTGAGCTACTGCTGCAGGTGTACTAATGTAGGCTTCGTCAATTAGTCGACGTCTGCTGCACCCCTTGAATAATGTGCAAGAATGCCTTTATACAGGATCCACCTTACGGCAAACCATCGACGGCTATGTCTGCAATGGGCTCTGAGCACCAAGTCTGACAAGCTGATTGGCACCAAGTTGTCTTTACAGATGAGTCGCGCTTCAATTTGCGGTACCGCGATCGTCGCACATGGTTTAGACACTATGCCGGTGAACACTGCCTTCCAGAATGCGTTATGGTACGACATAGTTGCCTAACACCCAGAGGTTTGGGGTTTTTTTTGAGACTCTAGTTAGACTTCTTGTGTGCCGACAAGTATAACACAAGGCTTACAAACGTAAGTCGATACTCAAAAAAATGGAAGTTACATGTAGAAGGATATAAGCACAAATGGGAACCAAAAGGGGGGAAGTGGACACAAATACAACAATTACAGAATTAACTACAAGATTGCTCACATGCAAACGGAGATAATCAATAATAAAATTATACAATGAAGAAGATAAGAAAAACATGATCACAAAAATTTTTCAAAATACAAATACATAGAGCACACACACACACACACTCACACACGCACACGCACACACATATGTAGGAGTCCGAATAGAATTTTCGAATAAAAATCAGACTCTTCAGAAGTCGGGATTTTAAATTGGCGAGGTGGTTGTCTAGGGGTAAGTATTAAAGGGTTAATGATGAATTAAAATTGAATCAAAGTAATTTAAACTCAGATACTTCATATAAGTAAAAAAAGAATTTATTTGAAGTTAAAGGGGAAAATTTACAAGGGGAATAATTTACAAAGGGAAAGATACATGCAGAAATTAGATTCATTGAAAGTTGAGTTATATCTTTAGAAGACGGGGAAATTAATTACCATTCTCATGCTTGGACGCTTGGACTGAAATCGCGCTTTGCGAGAAATGTGCATAAAACGTGACGTGTTGAACCGGCGGTGGTTAGTATGCCTCTGCCGAAAAATTATTCAAGCCGGCGCTCCGAAAGCTCACCAGATGGTGCTGCCTCGAAATGCGGTAATAAACAAAATTGACATTAATAGTCCTCTGAAAAGGAAATGACTCAACCTTTTACAAAATGATTAAACGGAAAATCCTACAAAATTACCCTCTCCTGACAGAGCTGGTCTCTCAGCTCTTACAGAATGTTGAGAGCTAAAGTACTTTAAATACAAACTATTTTTAGCTACAACGATAAATTTGATGATTATTGGAATGCGGATGCAATAAAGCCAAATAATACGGTTCTTAAAGATAATAAAATAAAATATTACAGATGAAAAGATGTATACCTAATATTCACAATTTCGGACATAAAATAAAGCAGATAACAACAAAATATTGTATATTGTGATCTACAATTAAATAAACCATGAGAAAAAAAATCCTTCGTATCAATCGAAAGATAAAGAATAATACGAAAATATAATAAATGTTACAAGTGAATATAAAAGGATTAATGGAAACGAGTGTTACCATAGAACATCTATTAATTTCTCAAGAGGGATATAGTATGAGAAAAATTAAAAATAATAACTAATATAAAAAAATTCAATTAAGCATAAAAATGTTTAATCAAATCAGCTGAGGTGGTGGTTGAGTTCGATCCTTCGTACTAACCAACCTTTTCCACTTCATACCTATCCTCAGAATTCACTTTCGTTACTTTGTAAGGGCCTAAGAACTTTGTTCTTAGTTTCAGTCCAGCTCCAAATTGTGTTCTTTGGATGGCTACTAAATCATCTTCTTTGTATTACGAAGCTTTCTTTCTTCTTCTGTTATACGTTTTTCTATTCTCAGATTGTAGGGTTTCGATGTTCTTTTTTGCATTGTTTCTTAAAAATTCGCGTTGTTCTAGCAATTCTTTCGCCTTTCTTCTAGAAGTAGGTCTTTAATTACGATGTCTTCCTTGTTACGCATTTTGATTCCCACTAATAGTTCGAATGGTGTCCATTTTGTACTGCGACATATAGTGCTGTTTAGTATGCTCTGTAATTTGTCGACGTATTTGTAATATTTTGTTGAGTCGTCTAATGATAGCTTGGTGAGAACTGGAATCAAAGTTCGATGAATTCGTTCAACTTGTCCGTTTCCTCGAGGAACATCTGTTGCTATTTGTAGATGTTGAATGTTCTCTTCATCACAGTAGTCGTTGAATAATTTTGAAGTGAACGCTGAACCTCTATCAGAGATAATTCTGATGGGATTACCAAAGGTTTTCTGCTGTTGTTTTAGTTTTTCCAGGGCACTTTCAGCAGACACAGTTTTGACGGGATATAGCCAAGTAAATTTGGTAAATGCGTCTACTACGGTGAAAAAGTGTTGATAACTTTTGTTTGTGGAGGGTAAAGGACCAATGAAGTCAACATGGTACGTACTTAAAGGAATGCGTTCCTTAGAAATAGGATTCAAAAACCCTTCCTCTTTGCCAGTTTTGTTATTAGCTAAGATACATAGAACGCAATTAACTATTACTTTTTTAACGACGTTGGTTAAATTTGGGATAAAAAATTCCTGTTTCACAATTTCTTTTAGTTTTCTTACTGAGAAATAACCATTATCGTGAATCATTTTAATTAGTTCAGCTTCCATTGCTTTAGGGGTTACAATTAATTCTCGACCATTTAAGTATTTCTAGAGTATACCGTTTCACTCAAAAAATTCTTCTGATTCTTGTTTCTCTTGAAGTGATTTCAATGTTTGGATGTTGTCATCTTCCTCTTGTGCTTTTTTAAGCTTTGAAGTTAATGTATCATTGCATACCATCATTACGGGATATCGGCTAAGAGCATCAACGTGCTTCGTACGACTTCCAGCTCTGTGCTCTATTTCATAATCGAATTCTTCTAATTGAAGCGCCCATCTGGCTATGCGAGTAATTAGCTCCTTTTTTGTCATAGTCTTCTGAAATGCTGAACAGTCAGATACTATTTTAAAGGGTTGTCCTAAAAGATAAACACGAAATTTTTTTAATGCGTTGATAATTGCTAGTACCTCTAGTTCGTAACTGTCATATTTTTCTTCTGCTGTATTTGTATTCTTCGACATGTAGTAAACGGGGTCCTCTGAAATGGCGTTATTCTATGAAGTAGCATTTTTATAACTTTTCACATATTGTAATAAATTGAATTATGTTCCAATGCAACTTAAAACATAATTTAATCTGATGAATAAATATATTCCACAATTTTCTGGGAACCAGCGAAATGTTCTTGTGGACTACCTCTTTGGCGACCTTTGTGTGCTCTACAGCTCTCTCTCAACAATAATAATAATATAAATAAGACTTCTCTACAGAGCAATAACTAGGAATTTTTTGTAAGATTACCATATTTTTCAGAGTTACAATCAATTGAACTATTGACCGGTGCGTTTTCTGTTCAAGTTTCTCTACCCTTATATATTGCAAAATGAATGAATCCATATCATAATTATACACTATGAAAATCGTAGTTCAGGAGCTTAAGAACTGAATGTAAAACATTTCTACCATATTTTGCACAAATATACGAAAATTCATTAGAATTGTCCCATTTTAAATATGCTATATTTTAGAAAATGGACTTATAAATATAATAGTACATAGATGATGAAAATTATATGGCAAACAAAAATAAACATATCAAATAAGCTCAGGTATTTCAAAACATTTCATAATACTATTTTAAAGTTTTTTAAACATAGGAAATAAATATTTTTAAAAATAAAAGAAAAAAAGACCAATGTCCATAAGAATAATTCAACGTCCTCTATTGAAATATAACTTCCAATTATTTTTTATTTGTGTGTGTTTTCTTCATTTATTTTACTTTATTCACTTATGTGTTGTTATTATGTGTTATTTATTTATTTTGAAATCGTCTCACAATTAAATTTCTACGTTTCGTATCTTTAAAAGAAAGGCATTTTTGGAAAGTTAAATGAATATAAAAAAGTAGACATTTTTTTTTCAGTATTTTTGTTCATTTTTTTTTCACGGCTAGTTCTCTTTATAATAATGCTAAATACTGATCAAATAAAATAATTATTGCTGTCTCATATTTCATATACACTACCACATGAAAAATGGGACAAGTCAGTCCATAT
The DNA here is from genome assembly GCA_019973935.1 of Trichonephila clavipes. Taxonomy (NCBI): domain Eukaryota; kingdom Metazoa; phylum Arthropoda; class Arachnida; order Araneae; family Nephilidae; genus Trichonephila; species Trichonephila clavipes. The sequence continues at coordinate 943,782 of BMAU01020861.1, read as the reverse complement.
GGAAGTAAGTTTTTCAATCGCTTAAAATAGGCGCCATTAAAAGATATTATTTTATACCAGAAAAGAAACAGACTTTTATGATATTTCGTAGTATATAATGTTGTTTTCTAGTCTTTTAAAACTTTTCTCTACGAAACACATGGCGTGAGAAAAGACTTTCTTCATTTATTGAGGTTTAACCCTGTCTGATTTCTAACACATGGGCATCAGAGATCCTATCATCGTAACATATTTCAAAACTCTCTTTATGTCACATACTTCTTTTTATTCAGGGTATGATAGAGTTTTGTAAAATGTGTTTCCCAAATGTTCCCTCTGATGGACATATTTATGATTTGCTCATTAATCAAAACTGTTTCCTTGGCTGTCATCCATTTTGCTTTTTAGTCAATTCGTTATCATTTAAAAGCATTTCAAGTCTCTCCATTAATTAATTCTTCAGTTTATTTGGATTATACAGGAATCAACGGACACGAAAAACACACTCGGAAGAAACATGTAAGTTAGCTTTCGTATTCATGTTTCTTCGTAGTCACATTAAGAAAGTAAAGTTTTGACATTTTTTTAAATGCATTTTTTTTTCTTTACATTCTGAAGCGTAGAAAAATATATACGTTGATATTTCATTATTTTTGTCCCGCGTGTGCACGCGCATATGTGTATGCAAAAAAATTCGCGGGTTTTGGTAGTACATTTCATTAAAAAATAAAATTTTCTAATCGATGTAATATTACACAGTTTCTTTAATTATTTTAAATAGTATGAGACATTTTTTCAATTCCTACTATTAGCTCTTATTTATTTATCTTCTTGAAATTTTTAATCGTTAATAAAATACATTTTAATGCGCTCAATTGAGCTGAAATGTTATATGCATGATTATTTTGGAAGACAATACAATAATTTAATTATAATTAATAAAAATTAATTGATAAAAACTAATTATTCAAAAAATTACAAATACAGCTACATTGGCATCGTTTTTGTCGATTTAGCAACCCTTTTGGCAACTTGTTTTCAATTTTTACTATTAGCTCACACTCTCTATTTATTTATCTTCGTGGAATTTTCAATCTTTAATAAAATACATTTTAAAGCGCTCAATTAAGCTGAAATTTTATATAAATGATAATTTTGGATGGCAATACAGTAATTTAATAATAATTAATAAAAATTAAATGATTAAAACTAATTATTGGAAGAATTACAAATACAGTAACATCGGCATTATTTTTGGTGATTTGCGTATGTCAAAACTTGAAAAGATTTTTTTTTCGTTTTAAACCAGTGCTCCGCAACCTTTTTATCGCTGCGAACCGGTCAAAGTTTGATAATTTTTCCGCGGCCCGCTGAGGATGGGACACGTTAATTGTTTATATTTTAGATTGTTTAAATTCAACAATTTTAATTTAGTTACACTTAAATGTGCCTTCAGAATAAAATATAGTTACACCAAAAATAAATAAAAGTGATTTAACGTGGACTATAAAGTGGTTTTCGTTGAAAGTCGCGAAAATCCGAGAGAAATGCACCACTTTAAATAAAATGGCAATAGTTTGATGTTCTTTAGGCGGCCCGGCACAATTTTACCAATGGACCGGTACAGGTCCGCGGACCGAGGGTTGCAGATCACTGTTTTAAAGCATTCAGTTGAACTAAAATTTTCTATACAAGATTGTTTTGAATAACAATACTTATTAATACTTATGTAATTACTTATAATTAATTGACTGAAACTAATTATTTAAAGAATTACAGATTACGATATTTTAATGGTAATTAATTACAATTAACTGCCATTTAATATTGGGATTCTGTCATATGTATGTACATATTTATGTTAATTATAACTATTTAATAAAAAGCAGCTAAAATAAAATTTTTCCTTGTTGAGCTAAGAAGGAATTGACTTAAAAAAATTCTTTTATATTACTTGTTTTTGTTTCACTGATTTAAAAATAAAAATATATTTAAAAAGACAATGCATGGCATTGATATACTTTTCTCTTACTGGTATTAATAAGGAAAAGTCAAAACTTCTTATGTGAAATGAGTTGACCACGTAACGAAATAGTTGCATAATAAAAGAAATTGTATTTTAAAGACACGATATTGAATAAAATGACATACTACTGTAGAAGGTTATATTTTAAAGAGAAAAAAATATTCATACATGTAGGGCTTGAAAATTTTTATTTTTATTCAGATTTTCAGTAAATGTAATATGTATCGCTTATAGAAAGCTTTTGCCACATTTAAATAAATAACATTTTAATGCAATGAACAATTAATCAATGCGTTTTAAATATGAAATTTTATTTGTGTTAAAAAAATTTCCATCGTTAATATAAATAAAAAAATTTCTTAGTGTTATACTTTATATCGTGGGTATTAGTTCCATACATTCTTTCTTTCTTTTTCTCATTTTGATGCTAAAGGTTTTAAAAGTCAATAAGTAATATATGAAACAAATGTTTTAAGGTAGATAGAAGAAGACTATTTTTGAAATGTAGACTTTTAAATATCGCAGAAATATTTCAGATGAATTGCAATCGAGCTATTTTTATTTTTTCGGGGTTTACTAACACCCTAAAAATTTCATTTTTCTAATGAACATGAAGCGTAAATGTTTCTTTTTTACGTAAGTTAATGGTAAATCAATGCATGAATTCTGATGATTATATAATAAAAGTTCTGTAAATGCCAAACAAACTGGTACATTTTTTTCCACACTAATTTTTAATTGCAATGCAATTTTCTATTGGCTCAATTCAAAACTAAAATTTCGATTGAAAATAGGAATAGTTCTTTATTTTTTAATAATTTGATATTACGTTTATTGTTCATGAAAAAGGAGTAGAAGTAAACATTAAAAAATCCACTTTAAAGCTTTTAAATTGACATTCTATTTCTTGGATAAAGAAACACCTAAAGAACCTCTGCATTACTTGGCTATTTATTTTGAAAATTATTTCGATAGTTAAGGTATCCGAACACGTTCAAAATGACCAAATTCGGACAAGACAGATATTTTTGTTTTCTGTTTTATTAAATACACCTATCTTTTGGTTTTAAAAACATACTTTGTTTTGATTCTACGCTTCTTAGAGGCCAAGTTACAATAATTTTTTTCACGTTAAAAAACATCGGAGGTGGGTCCTTTATATACCAGAAGTGGGAATTTAAATTGTTCGAAATCTGTCATGGTGAGTTTGATCACACAAGATATTACAAATGTATTTCTATAAAACTTTTTGAACCTGATATTTATGCTATTTTCTAGAGAATATATATATATATATATATATATATATATATATATATATATATATATATTGAGTTAGGGCATGTTGTTTAAATAGTGGTCTCATAAAAGCGTGGGTTTTCTTATAACGTTTACTCAATCAGCTCTAGAATTTTCAAATTTTAATAAAACATTAAAATTTTAGTATATTCTCTAGATAAATGCCTCTAGATTCTTTTGGTAATTCTTTTACTAATATAAATGTATCACTTTTTTCTCTAATTGCTTTAAAGTTTTACAAAAATATTGCTAAAATTTCAGTTATAATTGGGATTTTTGTGAAATTCAGGCAATTTATTGTAAATATTGTTGGTTAAATATTAGTATTTATTGGTATTGAGTCCTAAAAAAGCCTTTATAATGTTTAAATATGTTATTTTGTCAAAAAGTACTCTGAACGCGTTCGGATACCTTAAATTATCCATAGAACGATTGTATAAATTGCCTTTGAAGTATTTTCGCAAAGTCGCCCACGAGTGATGAAAAAACATGGATCAAAAATCGATGCATCGCAGCTCTGTATTGCTTGTGGTTACGTTTTACAAATATAAACACGTCTCAACGTGCTCTCATACTGTTAATGAGGTTATTGCTCAATGATTATGACAATAATTTCCATTCTTCCAAAATAAAAGGTTTTAAAACCAGATAGGTCCTTGGAATGTAATACCTCGGCATACATACGTTCCATGTATATGTTCCTGGCCACACCATATGTTGAACACCCATTTCTTCCAGATAATAGTTGACAAAAGCAGCTTTATGTGTTCTTGCGTTATTGCTCTCTAAGACGAATTTTCTCTTCGAAGAACTCTGAACTCTGTATTGCTTGTTGTTACCTTTTACAATTATATAAACGTCACAACGAGCTTTTATATTGCTAATAAGGCTATTGGTCAATGATTATGGCAATAATTCCCATTCTTCCAAAAGAGCTGGTTTTAAAGCCAGATGCGTCCTTGGAATGTAATACCTCGGCATACATACGTTCCATGCATACGTTCCATGTATATGTTCCTGGCCACACCATATGTTGAATACCCATTTCTTCCAGATAATCGTTGGCAAAAGCAGCTTTATGTGTTCTTGCGTTATTGCTCTCTAAGACGAATTTTCTCTTCGAAGAACTCTCAACTCTGTATTGCTTGTGGTTACCTTTTACTGTTATATAAACGTCACAACGTGCTTTTATACTGTTAATAACGCTATTGGTCAATGATTATGGCAATAATTCCCATTCTTCCAAAAGAGCTGGTTTTAAAGCCAGATGGGTCCTTGGAATGTAATACCTCGGCATACATACGTTCCATGCATATGTTCCTGGCCACACCATATGTTGAACACCCATTTCTTCCAGATAATCGTTGACAAAAGCAGCTTTTTGTATTCCTGCGTTATTGCTCTCTAAAACGAATTTTCTCTTGGAAGAACTCTCAACTCTGTATTGCTTGTGGTTACCTTTTACACCTATATAAATGTCACAACGTGCTTTTATACTGTTAATAAGGCTATTGGTCAATGATTATGACAATAATTCCCATTCTTCCAAAAGAGCTGGTTTTAAAGCCAGATGGTTCCTTGGAATGTAATACCTCGGCGTACATACGTTCCATGTATATGTTCCTGGCCACACCATATGTTGAACACCCATTTCTTCCAGATAATCGTTGACAAAAGCAGCTTTTTGTATTCCTGCGTTATTGCTCTCTAAAACGAATTTTCTCTTAAAAAAGGGACTCGTACGGTACGAGAATCTTATTCTTACGGCGTTTTGCTCTCAGTGTACCGGGCGATGAAATATATGGGTCTGTATGTGCGTCCTACGTTATCCCTTCCCCTTTATTTGCAAAGTGACAGCGTTTTCAACGTCCACTCCAGATGAAAACTTGTCGAGAATCACTTTGCGTGTAGAAATGCAATTTGTCACGGAAGAGGAAACGGCGCCATTCTTTCTCTGCTCAAGAGTTATACTCCTGGCTTCAAGATAGACAAGCTCTCTCGTGAATCTGCATAAAAATACACGCCTTTGATATCCTGGCGTACACTTCTCTCAGCTAGCTGGCTATACACGGATGCAGTAGCAAAGACTTGAAGCAGCTGCTTTGCAGTCATACTTATATGGCGTCAGTGGCGTAACGTGCACCCCCACATCTCGGGGGGAGCAGGGTTCTAAAGGGGCCCAAAGCCTGACTGACGCAAGTGCCTACCCTTTGTAAAATTCAATATGGGGGACCCAAACCTGACTTTGCAGGGTCCCCAAAAGTTCTCCGTTACGCCACTGTATGGCGTGCATATAAAATCGCACAGCAATCCTCCTTAAGTGTTGTGACTAGTCGTACTTCTAGTGATCGTACCCGTTGCCTGAAACTGTTGCTGTAATCTCGAGCCCACCATAGGTGACAATTGAAGTCAAAGAGGGATTTCCGCCTGTGACTCTCAAACTTCTACCTTACACATTGGCTCTTCATCGCAATTCGTCGTTTAAACTATTTAGAGTAATCGTTTTAGCTGCAATAAGTATGTGGTAGATGTTTTCTTTCTTTAAAAAATGGAATCACCCACAAATTTAGTAATTATAAAAACTTCCGCTTTTCAACTTCAAGTTCGCCTCCTGGTTTTTTAGAACGAATCTTTTTACTATTAAAAGGGCTCTAAATGTATGCATTGTACTTGTTTTGTGTTATATAGCATCACTTTTTTAAAATAATGGTGGTAGGTATTGCTATTCATTTAAAAAAATTGTGTTTGTGACTTCAATTTTAGACATCAGAATATAATAATTATGATAATAGCAAATTATACATAATACCTAAATATATAGTGTATAATAATATGTAAGTTTATACAAAAATGTGTAATAGCAATAAAAAGTATGTATAATAAAAAGTAAGACCCAGTTGATGTATAAGTTCTTAATATGATGTGCAAGTACATTTAAATTAAAAAAAATCCATTATCATATTAGAATTTATTTATTCATAGATTTGAATTATTTGTTTGAATAACAAATTGAAGAGAAAAAAATTCGATTTTCAAAGGATCATATTAAAATTAAGTGTCAATAACTTTTGAAATAATTATATTTAGGATTCTTGCTTCTATTTTGGTGTTTCTCCTGGTTCTGAACATTTCCAGGGCATCTGGAAACTTGACTTCTCCGTGTGACCTCAGCGAAACATCCATCACCTACTTGAACGTCGCAGTGGATATGATCACCAAAGCGAAGCTCAGCCTCCCCGTGTGTAAGCATATTTAAGGTTTCTTTTGGTAATGTAGTAAAATATTGTTTTTGTTCTTGAAAGATGAAAACATCGAATGAAGCAGGGAAAAGATAGAGAGAAACTACAAATTCAAAATTTGCATCGGTAGTATGATATTTTAAGAATATATATATATATATATATATATATATATATATATATATATATATATATATATATATACTAGCCGTTACCTACCCGCTTCACTGGGTATTTCACGATGTTGTTTATATGTATACTGTTTACATATATATTAATTATTGATATCAAGCATTAAGAATTCAATTGTATTGAAAAATATATTTATAGCTGTTACACTCTCACCCCTTGATATAAAAAGAACATAAGTTATAATATCTAATTTCTATTTATATCTAAAATAGAAGGAGAAAGATTTTTTCGCTCACTTAACCTAACAATCAAGTGGATTTCCACCAAAGCAACTTTCAGTGGATCTCTACTCCAAAAAATAAACATGCGTGCTAAATTTCAAATCTAAATCTAACAGAGCAAAAACGGAATTTTTATCATCAATACCTCGTTAACAGCATTCTTAGCGGATTCCAATACAACAAAAGAAGCATGCAAACCAAATTTTATTGTTATAGTCTTAGCAGTTCAAAAACGGGAATTTTGTCTATCAATACGCCCCAATAACTCTCCTCGCTTCCCCCTGGAGTTGATTTCCGTAAAATCTATTCTTAGTGGAACTCTATTCAACTAAAGAAAAAAAAAGTGCTTAACAAATTTCAAGTAAATGAGTTAAATTCAAAAACAGGAATTTTTCTATAACACGCCTTAATACCTCGCAACTCCACTCCTTTAGGGGTCTGTCTGTTTTCGCAAAAATCTTTGTAAAAGGAACTTTATTCCATGAACGGAACATACCTTCTAATTTTCAAGCAAGTGGTTCTATTAGTTGAAAAGCGGAAATATTTATCTATTACGCCCCTTATCCCCCCTCAGTGACCCTTGGGGATCAATTTTCCCCAAAATTATTTTGTAGCGGATCTCTACCCCATGAAAGGAATTCTCATACCAAATTTTAAGACTGTACGTCTAATAGTTTAAAAATGGAAATAATTATCTATAACGCCCTTTAAGCCCCCGCAACGCCACTTAGGAAACGATTTTCACAAAAACCATCTTATCACAGATCTCTACTCAGTGAATGGAATCTGCTTACTCAATTTCAAGATTTTACGTCTAATAGTTTAAAAAAAGGAGTTAATTGCCTATAACGCCCCTTAATTGGTCACAACTCCACTTGGGGTCAATTTTCACAAACCCATTCTGTAGCGGATCTCTACCCCATGAAAGGAATTCTCATACCAAATTTTAAGACTGTACGTCTAATAGCTTAAAAATGGAAATAATTATCTATAACTCCCCTTAAGCCCCCGCAACGCCACTTAGGAAACGATTTTCACAAAACCCATCTTATAGCGGATCTCTACTTAATGAAAGGAATCAGCTTACTAAATTTCGAGATTTTACGTCTAATAGTTTAAAAAAGGAGTTAATTGCATATAACGCCACTTAATTCTCTACAACGCCACTTGGGAGTCCGATTTTCACAAAACCCATTCTGTAGGGATCTGTACTCTATGAAAGGAATCCACTTACCAAATTTCAAGACTGTACGTCTAATAGGTTAAAAATGGAAATAATTATGTATAACGCCCCTTAAGCGCCCTCAACGCCCCTTGGAGGTCGATTTTCGTAAAAATAGTTATGTAGGGAATCTCTACTTTATGAAAGAAATCTGTGTACTAAGTTTCACGACTGTAATCTAATAATTTAGTAATGGAAATAATTATCTATAACGCCCCCCTTGGGGTTCGAACTTTGCAAAATCCGTTTTTAGCTGACGTCTACCCCATGACGGGAACCTACCTACCAAATTTGAAGCCTGTAGTTTTAATAGTTCCGGAGATATCGTGATTAGTCAGTGAGTGAGTCGCTTTTCTCCTTTATATATATATATATATATATATATATATATATATATATACTGCTGGACAATTGCTAAGGACGGATAACACTATCATCCATAGCAACCACAAAATGAAAGGAAGCAAAATGTGGAAAATTAGAATACGTGCGGGATATTAGTAAGAAGAAGTATAAGTATGCAAATTTTTTTCCACGTCTGTTCATCACGTGATAGCGTTCATAAGAGCTTTAAAGGTTTTGACGCGTGTGGACAGTTGTTGTTTCAAGTCAAAGTTTTACAGGAAAGATTTAATAGACGAACTTAAAATTTTTGGCATGTCTTCCCGACATCACATAGATGATTTTATGCGTGGCCGAATTATTGGAAAGATCGAAGAAGGGCGAAAAATAACAAATGTTGCCAGGGAGTTCGACATCACTCACAGCGTTGTTTCACGGCTGTGGAAGTCATTTAAACTACTAGAATGTGTAGTAGACGGCACGGGGAGGTCGTGTTAGAAGTACGACGCCTGCAGAAGACAGATATATCGTCCTATCAGCAAAAAGGAACAGGCGCACCACAGCTCAGCAGGTGGCAAATCAGTTTCTTGCTGCCTCAGGAAAGCAGATCTCCCGAAAAACTGTTGCCAGACGTTTGAGGGGAGGAGGACTATACGCACGCAGTCCTGTTGCGTGTGTCCCATTGACCAGTCAGCACCGTACTGCCCGTTTGCAATGGTGTCGTGAGCATCACAATTGGACTGAACAGGACTGGGCATGCGTACTATTCTCAGATGAGAGTAGGTTCAGTCTGTCATCGGATTGTAGACGCCAACTGATCTGGCGCGAGAATGGTACTGCTTATCATCCAGAAAATATCCAGGAAAAGGACCGATATCCGACATGCAGTATCATGGTGTGGGCCGGCATCATGATCAATGGCCGCACGCGCCTACATGTGGTTGCGAATGGGACTATGACGGGCCAACGATACATTGATGAAGTTCTACTTCCTCATGTTTGTCTTTTCCGTGGTTCTGTCGGTGATAAATTTGTTTTTATGGGCGACAACACAACATGTGTCATCGAATATTTGCTGTTCAGGATTGTCTAGACAGCGAGGGTATTCAACGTCTCGTATGGCCAGCGCGTTCTCCAGATCTAAACCCCATTGAAAATGTGGGGGATGCTTTGGGGAGGCAAGTTGCTGGTCGAAACTATCCTCCGACAAACAAGAACACCCTCATCCGTGCACTCACAGAGGAATGGGATAAATTGCCTCAACAGCTGCTGGATAATGTTGTGCAAAGTATAATACGACGTGTGGAACGTTGCATCACACTCCACGGTGGACATATCCCGTACTGATACCTTCTTTTAAGGTGCCTGCTGACTTTTAGAAGCATTGTTTCATTTCTCCGTACGCAGATCAAATGAACATTTTTTTTTTCTTTCGGATGTTTCACAGCTTTTGTACTTTCCAGAACAATAAATATTCTTTATTCTAATGCCTGAACAGTGTGGCAACTATATTTTATCCGTCTTTAGCATATATATATATATATATATATATATATATATATATATATATATATATAATAAAGTGACTGCTCTAGAAATCACAACAGTCCAAAGACGACTCGTTTTGTATCTATCTTTGTTTATGTGTCTTGAACTCCAATTTCTTCTTTCACATTGCAGGTCATACACTTTTTTACTTGGTATTCTTTTTTTATTTTACTATACTACATATACACACTCATGGACAAAAAAATTAGCGCACAAAGAAATAACTGTGGGATCGTAATGAAACGCCATTGCAGACAATACACGGTCAACCCTAGAATAGATCTGTGGCACCATGACAGTCCAGTGGCATGTGCATTACATCCTGCAACCACATGTGTTTCCACTCATGCAATGGTTGCCAGGAGCCATTTTTAAACAAGACAATGCTCGGCCTCACACAGCAAATGTGTCACAAGACTGTCTCCTCACTGTTAATACCCTTCCTTGGCCTGCCCGAACCACAGATTTGTCTCCAATGGAGCAAAATGCTCCATTGAGCTCCTACGAGTTTGAATGAACCAGATGCAAGTTTGCAGCAAATATGAAACGAAATGTCTGAAGATATCATACAGAACTTGCATGCCTTAATACCTGATCGTACCGCATCGTCCATCCGCGCTAGAGAAGATTCAACAGGGTATTAAATCCTCCGTTCTTTTGCCTTTTTCCTTTTTCTCTGAAATAAATGATCCTTTTTCTTTGATTTTCTATTCGTTTCATTTTTGACGACACCTCCCGGGAGCACTAATTTGTTTGCCCATGAGTGTGTACACACACACACACACACACACACACACACACACACACACACACACACACACACACACACATACACACACACACACACACACACACACACACACACACACACACACACACACACACACACACACACACACACACACACACACACACACACACACACACACACACACACACACACACACACACACACACACACACACACACACACACACACACACACACACACACACACACACACACACACACACACACACACACACACACACACACACACACACACACACACACACACACACACACACACACACACACACACACACACACACACACACACACACACACACACACACACACACACACACACACACACACACACACACACACACTTAGTGCGCAACCGCCCATGAGAGCTAGGGCTTACTGTATCCATCTTGTATACAGGACCGTTGGGTGCTGAGTTGCTTGAGCAGATGTGCCGAGCAGGTGGTGTATCTGAAGAGAGACCCCAGTGTTTATGTCCTCAAGCGAACATGGTACTCATTTATTGACCTATTGCTGTAGAAATGAAAGGCTGAATCCACCTTGCGCAGCCCGGGAATAGAAACTGGAACTGTGGTGTGCAAGCGCGATACGTCACCCCTCGACCACTGGGCCTTCTCTCTGAATGTGATTATCTCTAGTATCCTTTTAAATAACTTTTCATTCTGTAGTTCAGAACTAAGCCTTAATTTTAATCGTCATCGAATAGTAACATTGCATCAGAAAATCGCTTCCGCCCATTTCTGAACAATCCTGGCTCCTGTTAGAAAGGAGTCTCACGAACTTCACAGCCGGTATAAAAACGAAAGTTCTTTCGGCTATCCTCTTTGTCTCCGTATGTTCGTCTTGAACATGTGTAAATAGCTGCAGCTCTTTTATCCTTTGTGTTTTATGTGTTAGTGTGCTTATATTGTGATGTCGTAACGTCATTGATCTTTCATGTGTAAGAAGAGTAAAATATGTTCAGCTTTCGTTTATCAAGAACAACCAACATAGAAAGCCTCCGGCCAACACTACATATAAATCGCTAGATACGATATATATATATATATGAAATTATTTAAATATCTGTGAATGAGAGAAATATAACGCGGTTTTCAGAATTTTCAGAGATTTAAATTTAGTCAAATTTCTTAGAAACTTCTGAACAAAATGTTTTTTTTTGTCTAAACAAAGATGCAAATTTTTAGTATGTATTACGAATGCTTATATATGGATGTCGGATGTTTATTTAAACAAATGTGTTTTGTGAGCGCTATTCCCGTGATTTGTTTTTTCCACATATTCGTGGTAAGGTTAAAATAATTTCAAAACCAAATACTTAAAAATGTAATCACCAACTTTGGGATAGTGAAATGATTTGGTAAATCGTCGGTACATAGGCTACACAGTAAACTCAAGTGCATATAACTAAAAACTTTACTCTCGTAAGTGGTCAATTTTTTTGACCTAAATGTTGCAATAAAGGGCACATTTTTCTATTGCGTTAATGCTTAACAGAACGCGTAAATGGAAGAATTTTATTTTAATGTTCAGTTTAAAGCTTTCACGCTATTTTTAATTTAATAATTTAAAATGTTTTAATTAAATGTAAATTATATTTTTTAAAAATTGGCTTTTTTTGTAAGTACACTTCGCATGCTATGAATAATGTTTCATATATTCTAAAAAAAGAATTTCTCTTATACTTACAAAAATATTTCATGCTCGTATCTCTTTTTCAAGCGGTTGAGGATTTTGTATGTGTGCGCGCTTACATCGCTGCATTCTAAGTCATTTCCCCCCTTTCAAGCTAAATTTAAAATTTCATGAAAAATTCAGTTATAGTATACATTTTATTGAAAAAGAAACTTTCTAGGATTATGTCATTTCAAAATGCTAAATTTTTAAAGGTCCTACTGTGAGTCACGTCACAGAGTCCATGCCGATGGACTGTGAAGACTTACTGCTCAGTGGTCACAACGAGAGTGGCGTGCATACCATCTGGCCGAGGAACAGAGTGACTAATGGCAGACCGATCGATGTTTTCTGTGACATGGACACTGATGGGGGAGGATGGACAGTAAGAAACTGTGTTTTTTAAGTCCTTAATTTATACCGGCATCACTCGCAGAAAAAAATGACTGAAAGTACTCGCGCAGGGCATCTCATACCCAAGGGTGTTTACATTCTGTTTTTACCGTAAAATTTGTATAAAAAAGTTAAAAAGTAAAAAAAGTAGGAAATACAATATGTTTCTTGCATTTTTCACAAGTAAATTTAGTTTTTCTGTTATTTTTATATGGGCATTCAGTACATTGTTTATGCACTCCTTTAATCTTGTCGTGAGTGAGTGCGATGTTTGCACTGGATCTTAACTTTCTTTAATCCATATCTTTCGAAAACAAAACGTATGTAGGAATATAAACTTTTCTATTCTTTTTATTAAAAAATTTTTGGAATTTCTGTTTTGTTTTCTCTTATTGTTCTAGCAATGGTTTATTTTTTTTTCAGAAGTTCATCTGAAAGTGAATGTGTACCAGTTGTTTCTTTTAAAATTACGTTATCCCCAAATGTTTTTCTCTGTCTCTACAAAAAAACATTTATTTTCAATAGTGTCTCCCTCTTCCAAATATGGATTGATTTCAGTGGAGGAATCATACTTGCTGTGTTATACTCTTCATCATTTGATTCTTCCTCATCATCCCCTTAAAGAGAAATTCTTCATCCGAAAATACGGTTGTATTATATATATATTATATATATATATATATATATATATATATAAAATACTGTATCTATTAAATTACTTAAATATCACATTTCTTTATCATAACTACAATAATACGTAATAGCATAAGGAAGATTTAAAACGTGCTCATGAATTCAAACTGTAGCTGTGATTCACGCGCAGGGTATGACACACCGAAGAGACAATATCTAAAAATATACGTTTAGATTTCGCCTACAAGCTAAGGCCTCTCAAAGGATGTGACCTTAAAATCAACTACACGAAAAACTATTCGTTTTCCAAAGAAGGCTTAGAAGGAGCGTTGAAAAAGTTAGACGTTGGGTGTGACATACCCTGCGCGAGAAAAGCCGGGTTACTAGTCGTACAAGAATTGTAACAACGTTTAAAGTGAAACTTCGTTTTGAATCAGCTTAATCTTTGATTCCGATAATATCATTGTATACTTTATGTGAACGCAAAAAAATATGCCGTCAAAGTTTACTGATTGGAAAGAAATCCATAAGTTGTTTGCAATTTTAAACAGATTGGCATGTTTTAGCATACGGATTAAATGTAGTTAAAAGCGATTCCTAGTTGCTAGTAATTGACACTTTCAAAACGCATTGGTTGGAAAATTATTAAAATAACTTTACTATTATAAAATATTTGCAACAACGGGAAACATGACTGTGATTGGAACAAATCACACTTTCTGCACACAACATCAACACCATACATATATCCTTCTATGAGTTATACATCGAGAAATACTTTTATAAGTTTTGTGGAGAGTGGGAATCCCCAACTCAGGTCGTCCTCGTCACTTCATGGAGGCTCAAAATTACGAGATCCGACTGAAAATTGCCATAGGTGTTGTTTCAAGGTCAGAATTTAATAAAAATGAAATCATATATATATATATTTCTCGAAAGAACACTATAGCTGATTGGTTATGCTCAAGCTTTTGTCGAATGTAGATGCTTTATTGAAAAAGAATGTTCAGATCTTTTATTCCACCATTCAAGAACTACCGTTGAAGGCAAGTGATGCACTAATGCTCAAAGTTCCCATATTGGCCATGAAAGTACTTCAGAAGATATCCTCATGTACCCCAGATGATAGATTATCATACTTCTCAGAAGAGTGATGCACTGACTAAGGAGTTATTCTCGAAATTTGAACGTGTAATAAAAATTGGTTGTTTTTAAATATCAGTTCTAATACAGTTAACAATCAATTGCAGTAATAATAAACAGTTATTTAATCCATATTTTTAGTAATCGATTATTTTATATACTTTGATTTTTTTTTATTCATTTGGACGAAAAATTAAGAATTTTTTTAATGCAGTATTCTAGAAATGAAAATTCGAGCGGTAACTCAAATTAGGATTATTATTTTGCCAGCTAAAATATATTTTCAAACCATTTTAAAAATATTTTTTAGATTTTAATTTTTTAAAATCAAAATCTACTTTGTATATGTTTATTTTAGTTGATTCAGAGGAGAGGAAACTACAGCAGATCAAATGATTACTTCTTCAAGGACTGGAAGAGCTACAAGAATGGATTCGGCGACATTGAAAAGGATTTTTGGTTAGGTGAGTCTTTTTCAAATGCATTTTCATTTCTACATGTTGCAAGTTAGGCAAGAAAGTAAGAAAATCTATTTTGTTTAAAATCGGAAAAAATTCAATGCTAAAAATCGCAAAGATATTGTTGCGTAAATCCGAGGGTTCGAGGATTTTATGCAAAAACAATCACAAAGAAAAAATAATCAGTTCTTTAAGAGCGATGCGAATTTATTATAGAAATTCCAATCCTTTCAATACAGGATTAATCGGCAATATTCACAGGGTAAATATCCGAAGGTCTTCACACCTTCAACAGCAATCAAACACAATAACAGTGTTTAAAAAATACACGTAAGTAAAGATTATTCACAAGCACAGCCGAGCTAATCGCTATTCAAAACAATCCTCACTCCTCGCTGGCTTAATCAAGACTCCTCGCCGTACCGGCGAGCATCCTTTTTATATGCGCGACAGAAACTTCTAGAAATATAACCGCTCGTGTCATTGAACGTGGCACTAGTGGAGAGATCTACTACTTTCTACAAGATTCCAGATGGTTCCGAACTCGCCAACATGGTCGCCAATGACGCCAAAATGGTTGCCAAAGTCACCAAATTGGCCGCCAACTTGGTCACCAAAAATGATGCCAACTTGGCTCTACCGCCAAGATTTCGCCAAGTTCTCATTGAATCGCCATTATAACGTAAGGGGTGGCACTGCTTGTGAATAGTACACTTTTAACATGAAATAAATATAACAGAGTAATATAAATGCATTAAACACTCAAATACAAATTATTTACACTATTTACACAAAATTCGTAATAATATTGTTAAAAATTATTCACTTTATAGTCTCTTGGATTAAATAAATGAAAAAAGAACGAAAAAGTGAAGTATTTGAAATGAAAAATTTCAAATAATAGAAATCAGTAACTTATATATATATATATATATATATATATATATATATATATATATATATATATATATAGTTTAACGCCAGTTCACCATTTCTTATTAATTGACTGATGGTAATAAATTAACATATTTCACAAATATGTTCGTAACTGAAAGTTTTTTGTAACTTGTAATCTTTCTATAACTACGGATAAAAAGCGTATTCAATGTATTTTCTTCATAACTGATATTTACCAATTTTTATGTTAATAAAAGCTTTTTACATTTATTAAATATTAACTTATCTATGTGTGTGTTGCTTTTATATATACATATATTATTTTTATTTTACAAAGAATTTAATTGTGGCTTACTTAAAATCAGGGCCTAGCTACCACCGTATCAATGAAACGGAGTCCCCAAGCTACAGGTGCCCCAACATGTGCTACTACAGTTCCTGTAACAGTGCTCTCATACCTAAAAAATCGCCCCGAAGGCATTTTTATACAGGGCTCCTCAGAGGCTACGTCAGTGTTTAAAATACGAAATACTTCTTAAAAAATACATACATTACTATTCAAAAAAAGTTCTACACTATGTATAAGCAATACATAAGTAAAACGTTAACTTTTTACAGAAGCTTCATTGTGTTACCATATGCAAATCACTAGTCATTTAGAGTGCTTCAGAAAGAGTACTGTTGGAAGTAACGCCAACTGCAATTTGAATAAAGGTAAATGTTTTTGTTTTTTTAATTTTTACAGCAGCACTTCATGAATACATCATTCGCTGGAGTGAAAACACTCCACGCAAACACACATGGTGTAACAACAAATTAGGATCAATAAAACAAAGAACGAAAAAAACCAAAATAAGCACCATCAGAAAGTCACTCAAACTGCAGAGCTTGTAACTGCTCTCTGACCTCCCAGTATCTATGCAAGATGTTAACAGAGACAATAGGTCAAATCTCTAGTGGCTTAGAATTCACTAGGGAATTTTCCCTTCACAAAACACAGTTTGGAGAGGCAAGAACCTTTAGTATGTGTAGGTGAACCGTAAAGCAGTCGTGCCCTGTATCCATTCTAAAGGCAGCAGCCAAATGCCATCCTGGAGGGATCTGAGATCTCATTTAAATAAGCCTCATAGATCTTATTAACGAGATTCCTCTCTCAGACCACTGCAAATCACCAGTCCCTCTTTAGCTAGAAAATCACCTCTCCCCTTTTCAAAGATATCACAGTGGAAGGGAACCCATGGTAAATTATTATTCTTTTTAAAGTCAAAAGCAACACAAGATTTTCTATACTGTTTTTAATTCGAATAGTCTGATAAATCCAAAGATTTCACAGCTTGTATTACAGAATTGAAGTCAGATATATAGCGACATTCTTAAAAGCTTTCTTCTTTCTAGACAATAATTGTTGAATAGTCGTTCTAATAGCTTCTATTTCATGAATAGAATAGTTCTAATAGCTTCTATGAAATGCAAATAGTTCTGAAAAATCCAAGTGTATGCACTTCCATCCTGATCTAATTGTTATCCATTAGTACAGACATTAAACCAATTAGGATCTGGATATCTGGTATTTATAGTTTAAAAAAAGCAATGGCTTTTAAAACTGTATCATAAAATTCTTTCTATCGTACCACTTGTGTTAGATCAGTTCTGCACTTTACCAAGGGTATAAGAGGATCATTTGAATGTAGTACTGTGGAATATCACGTTCCAGTATTCATTGTTTATGCACAAGTCATGTTATATTAAACGTAAAAGGAAAGAATTCCTATCAGCAAGGGTCGAAATTGGACTGTAACAAAATCGCGGTGTATTGCGATTCGGCTGCTCCTTTCAGTCGGAATCTCACATTTAGCTTGAAGATATTATCCTGAATTACAATGTAGAGCGGAATTAAAGATATAAGTGACCTGCAGGCTCTAAAATTCAAGAGAACAGACACGTTCACATTACCTTCAAGGATCATAGAACTCAATCATGTACTCTGAATTAGAAATGGCGATCTGAGATCAATTAATAAAAAAAATCGATTTTTTAAATTGATATATAGCCCTGAATCGATTCAGCAAATCGATATTTCATCCTAGAAAATCGACATTCGATTTTTTTCTGTTTTGGTAAAAACCATAAAATTGGTAAAAACGAAGGATTTAAGGCATATTTTTGTAAAATCGAAGAATTTAAACTCTATTTATCGCAGGTAGTTGTGCACCTGAAGTATTATCCTACACTAACAAAAAAAAACACTATTTATCATCACGTTCACTCAACAGCCATGATGTATATGAGTATCGTGGGATCATCTGTTCCTTGTGAGCGCCTTTTTTCGATTGCCGGCAACATCGCAAGTGATGAGCGGAACCGTTTGGATCCCAGTAGACTTGACTGACTTATTTTTAAAAAAGCTTAAACATTAAGCATTGAGAACTACAAGGTATATTATCCATCTCTAATATTTTTAATGTAACGAATACATCTAGAAAATAAATGTCTTCTTTTATACCTGATACTTTGATATGGTAATAAAAATAATTGCAATTGTCGAATTCCCTGAACTAAAAAATTCCCTGATTTTACTGATACGAGATCGTTTATTATGGTATCATTCTTGTTTTTCAAAAAATGGATTTATATTTACATTGCAGACTTGAACAAAAATCGATTTTTTAGGAATCGATCCTTTAGACCTCGATTTGTTTGTGAATCGATTCATCAGGCTACGATTCGAATCAATTAAAAAATCGATCTTTTTCGGATGGAATCGCCATCCCTACTCTGAATAGTACGAGAAGAATAGTCTAATACTACTCTGAATAGTCAGCCATTGTTATGGTTGCAGCAATACCCAGCGCTCCTAGTTGAGCCCACTAAACAGCGATCATGGACACAGGAGTGGCGCCTCTCGTATTTTCAGACGAATCATGATTTTTGTCTGTGCAGCATCATGATTTATGTATCCTAATTTGAAAGCAACAAACAGAACGAATTTTCACAGCTTAGATTCATTATCGCCATACACATCTAGCACCAGGATGGCCGATATGGAGATTACCATTGGGTACATATCCGGGTAATATTTTGCTGACATTGTAACGGGTCTATTCGCGAGCCTCCTACTAATTATCTAGGAAAAAACTGTTATAATATAATATAAATATTAATCTATTGAAAACTTTCTCCCGATGAAGAAGACGTGACTTATGCAAATCAACAGAGGTGTAGCTACAGCCGTATCAGCAATGTCAATAATAAGAGGCCCAGAAGCTACAGGGGCCCCAAAGTATGCAAGAAAAATTTATTAATATATTAAAGGGCCTCAAAAAAGGATGTACAGGAAATTTTGATACGATGACCACTCGGGACTAGCTACACCAGTGCAAATCAAGGCTTATATTTAAGCATTAAATTTCAGGTTCGATGGAGAGGGAGGTTATGATAGAAGTTAGTGATTGACGTGAAGTAATAGAAATCTAGTCGAGAGTGGTTCATAGATTATTTGATTGGTATTTAAGATTGACGATTTGGTCAATTAGATATTTAAATTAGTTTAGTGCCAGCTTGAAGTAGATTAACTTTGAACGTAATTTCGATTATTTGTAATGTGTATGGCTAAGACGTTCTAAGAAAAAGGGATTCAATTTATACTTAAAATATTTTAATTATCTCGTCTACCTCACTTTTGCCCCACATTTCTTTAGAGGTACATTTACTAACTTGGGTTGTAGAGGTTGGTTAGGTTGTTGAGACTTGTTAATAAATTGTATTTGATTTGATTGACTTATTTTCCATCTAACTCTCGTTCACTGCTGGATAGGAGAGCCCATCCATCACAACATGGCTGGTACTTTGGACGGCTTTACTTCTTTATTTCTAAGGGGCAATGCAACCTTGAGCATTTCCGAAATACGATATGGGTTTTGCTGTTGCCCTGCCATTTTCTAAATTCTTCACCCATTAAGAACCTCTGGTCATAAATAGCAAATATATATATATATATATATATATATATATATATATATACTGTTACTCCTCTACTCGATATCCACCACGCTTGATAAAATCTGAAAAAAAGTTTAAGTGTGACTTGCATTAATACATCTGTATATGAAATTGAAATTTGGCTTGATTCGATAGCCAGCTGCATAAGATTTATTAATGCAAATTTTATGTAGGCTTTGCCACCTGATCGAGTGATATCAAATAGAGGACCACGATATTCATCCTGGCAAAAGTCAAGGTTTAACACCTGTCGTTAGCAGCAGCTTTGAGCACCATACAGTAGACATTAAGAGTTGCCTCGGATCCATCTCACATTTTGAAGGAGGATACCCTTGGACAGGGTTAGTTGCCTCCCACCTCTCTTCTCCTTTCATCAATCTCAAGAGAGTACTTACGTCTCGACGAATATTTTGAGTGCCCCCATGCCGCACAGACACTGTACATTTACAAACATCAATACCCTCTCTGAGATGCGAACACATGCCCTACGGAATAATTAAATGTAGATGACAATCTGTTTTCACATTTTAATTAATTTGATAAGATAAATAGATGAATAATTTTTATTAAATATAAGAAACTTGCATATTAACAAACTTAATAGATTATTTTTCTTCGTCGTGCTCATTTTTTTCTTGGTTTTATGTTGCCAACAATAATAAATAATATGAGGAATTTTTCACTTTATTTTTTACAGGGAATGACAACATCTTTGCTCTGACCAATCAGCGTCTATATTCGATTCGGTTCGATATGAAAGCTGTAGACGAAGAAAAAAAATATGCCCTTTACGACACCTTTTGGATAGACGACGAAAATCACAAATACAATTTGCACATCCAGGACTACAGTGGAGACGCAGGTATGACAAAGCTCCACATATTAGTTTTCCCATTTGTTGAGTAAGGAATAAATTGTGTTGTTTAAAGTGATATTTCGTTGAAGGAGAAAAGACGTCAAACTAGTACAAATAAATGATTAATGTTGATCATTGAAAAAAAATTAGGTACATTATCAGTTTCATCTGTGTAAAAAGAAAATCACAGCCTGTATGTCCCACTGTAATTGCGAATATATATGTTTCTTGTTCTCAATAATAAAAAAACCCCGTAAACAAACAATTTTCAAGATGTAAAGAAATATTTAATTTTTTACAATGTGAAATATTTTTTTTAAAAGCATTCTCGTAAGGAAATTTAAGAAATAGAAAAAAAAAATTCCTAATTTTTGTGCAGCGGGTTGACAATTTTTGTTTACAATCAATTCAACGAAGTTTTTCAGTTAAAAAATTTTGGAGACTTAATACTTTTCTTGATAAAGAGGGGGCTGGTGCACGTTAAATCTCTGTCGAGCTTAAAGTCCTCCAGTGGGCGTGGTGTAGTAGTTTAGATAGAGGAGGGAGGGGCAGTTCAGGTTTTATCCTCGTCACTTGACCGTGGATCAAATTTACGAAGACTGTTGCCAATAGTCTTCGTGATGTTTTATAGCACGGCGTTAATATTGTTCACTCTCACAGCAAGAATTAAACGCATAGAAATATTTTTTCCGGTGCGTCATGAATCAGCAATTCTTGTTGATTTCACTATGGTTTTTTTCCTTTTTTTCACATAGTTAGTGTAATAATTTGTTACAACTTAAAATACTCATTCAATTTTTACTATTAATTTACAAATTTTCGAATGGTATAAAATATATACACAAAAGTTAAAAAAAAACTAGCTCAACTTTTGTTATCACCCTCCAAGATAACATTTGAAAGGTCTGTTGTATAATTTACACTTCTCAAAAAACTAGGAGAGTAAACAAAAAAAGAGGAAGAAACAGATGAGAGATAGCCATGCAAGCGCATAAAATGGAGAATACAAGGTTAGCAAAGCACAATATAGAAACAAGTAATATAAAATAATTTTTTTAAGTCAATTCCAACTAAGATCAACAAAGAAAATTTTGTTTTTGCTACTTTTTATTAAATAGTTACAATTAACATAAATATGTACATACATAGGACAAAATCCCAACATTAAGTGGTAATTAATTTTTATTCATTATCATTAAAGCATTGCATTGTCATCCAAAACAATCGTGTCTCTAACATTTCAGTTCAATTGAATGCTTTAAAACGTGAGAAAAAAACATTTTCAAGTTTTGACACAAGTGGCCAAAAGGGTCGCTAAGTCGCCAAAAATGAAACCAACGTGGCTGTATTTGTAATTATTTAAATAATTAGTTTTAATCAATTAATTCTCATTAATTATAGTTAAATTAATGTATTGTCATCCAAAATAATCATGTATATGAAATTTCAGCTTAATTGAGCACTTTTAAATGTATTTTATTAACGATTGAAAATTCTACGAAGAAAAATAAATAAATAAATAGAGAGTGTGAGCTAATAGTAGGAACTGAAAAAAGAAGCAAAAAATTGTTGTATAGAAGCTTTAATGCTTTGGAATGGTATAAACAGGAAATGACACTTCACACAGTGCAACTGTTTGGTTACATGTAAATAAGAAAAATGATCGCTCGGAAATGATACAGGGTGTTTCACATGGTGGTAGCGTATCACGTGCTTTCCGGGGTCTATCTTCGGCCTGGGCAAGATCGACTCTTTCATCCCTTTACTGGGTCGATAAATGAGTACCAAGCTTGCTTGGGAATTAAACACTGAGGGTTTCGCTTCAGATAATTCAGACCTAATCAGGCCATCTGCTCATGCACCGCAACGCCCAAAGTTCACGTATACTGAGTGAGCACAGTAGGCCTTAGCCCCCATGGGCTTTTGCGCCGTTGAGTTTAGTTTACTGGTCCCTCCGAACTACTAAAACTGACACCCACCTGTTTTGCATGGACGATGTGTGGTAATCAATAACATTTTTGGGAATACTGTTCTACTGTTGACAAAGTGTGACCTCCAAGTCATGGACAGTAACAAGAGGCCTTGGTCTTCTAGCAAGGGATCGTCCGAGTATGTCCCAAACATATTCGATCGGATTAAGACCAGGAGACCATGCTGGCTGCTGCATACGTTGTATTGTTTCAGCTTCAAGAAAGTTCTCTACAAGACGAGCTGTAAGAGGTATGGCATTACCCTGCATTATATAAGAAAGAAATCACCAATGGCTGCAATGTAAGGTACGACATAGGGTATATCGGGATCTCGTCTGTATACTTTTGAGCCGTCAAATTGCCCTTCCGAGTAACATGCAGGTCAGTACGACTTTCTATATCGATTCCAGCCCGTACCATCAAATCACCTCGTCTGTAATATGACCTTTCCTGAACGAATATAGGATAATTTCAAGCACCCTTTTTTTCACTGTACCAAAACACGTTTGATGTCCCACTCTTAAACTGAATCAGGACTCTTCCATAAACAGCACTTGACTCCATTCACTTTGTTTCCAGTCGTAATGTTTAACAGTCCACTTTCTTCGGGTCGCTCGGTGTCTTGTTGTCAATGGAATAAACACATTTTTTTAAACACACGTGTATGCAGAGCACCCACCTCAAGCCTATTTCTGTTTGTTTGGCTTGAGACCCTTCGTCCTGTTGCCAAAAGAATACTGTCTTTGAAACTGGGTCGCATTGGCTGTTCTGTTTCTACAAACTGTTAACAGGATATATCGGTCATTATTTGATGGAATAGCACTTGGACAATCTTGTTCTGGATGCCTTATTCCTGGAATAGATTCCGCAATCTTAAAAAAATGTTTCCTTTCCAACCGCATCCAATAAAGTTCTTTGTGCTTGTCCAGATTTCTGTCATGCGATAATACTCAAAGTCTCATGAATTCCAGAAGAATCACGTCTGTCACCTTTTCTGTCACCTTTTCTCAAAACAACTGTGTCGAAAGGTTAAATTTCACCACTTAGACAAAACAATCAGTTTCTATGAAATGATGATTTCTGCACTATATCCTTTTTCTGGTTTTGGACGTTCTGAACGATGGCTTGTATATACGAAGTTTTTTTCTGTTTTCTACCCTTTTGAGTAATGATACTCAACCTCTGCGGCCAGTGGAGCTTTTTGAGTGGCCCGGCCACGGCCCATTGCTCTGAGAATTCACTTATTTAAGAACATTGCATAAAAAAATTTGGTGGGAAATTCTTTGTCAAGAAATCAAATATATTAAATTTGATTTTTGCTGTCGGCGTCGTACGGGTACAAATTGATATTCTTTTTCTATTTGGATCAGTCACGATTAACAGAAAACAGTGGAATGAACAGTGGATGGAATTAATTTTCAACTATCTTTCGTATCTTGCAAGCGAAAATATTCGAAGAAAATATATCGTTTCAAGATGATTGGGAAATTGACTATTTTGTAGTGAAAAACAAACATAGATCAGTAATTGTTTGATTTGTCATAAAAGTGCTGTATTTAAAAATACCAATAAACAGGAATCATTCAATGACACTTTTCCTCAAAGATCTCTTTCAAAAGGTGATAAATAGACTTTCTTGAAAAATCTTTGCAACAGAAACAAAGTGTTTTGTCAGTGGTAATATCACAGCGGTAACAAAGACATCTTATGAAGCTTGCTACATTGTTGGGAATCATATGAAACCGTTTACTGATATAGAAATTGTGAAGGAGTGTTTCTTAAATGCTTCTAATTTAGCAATTATGCTTCTAAAATAAAAATAAAAAATATAAAAAATAATTTATTAAAAAAAAGCAAAACACACACAGAAGTTATATTATTATGATAAATTTTCCACATTTTAAATTCCCATTATTATCTTAATCTGAAAGAATTTCTCCCCCTCCGTTCCCCCATTTATCCTCATGTTGCGGTCCGAGCGAAATGGCTGACATATCAACAACTTAATTTTTTATTCCTGTATATAAACAAAGAAAATCAAATGTAAAGATTGATTTCCAATTTATTTAAAATAAGAAATTTATTTTCCCCTTAAAATGCATGTTCATCATACGTTGAATCTTCTATTTCCACAAAATGTTCATACAAAGCATATTTTTTGTCATTCTTAATGATCACTTAGTGTTGTGTATTTAAGCTTCCATTATTAATTAGCACTAGAAAGAAAAATGCCGTAGTTTATAATATTTTATAATACTTATAGGTCATTTTTTAATACTTAGGTGACCATCAGTTCAATCATGTTGTGACGGGCTCATCACGCTTTCCATTAATTGTCCTCTTGGGTTCTTTGGGGCCGAAAAAGGCAAATTCTTTCCAACCAAATCCAAAAGCCAAGCGTGATTATGCAAATTATGAACCTTTTAAATAGCAGAAGTTTAGCGTAAGCAGCGTGGCCTTCTGGGAAGTGATTATGCTAGTCTGTGTTTGTTTAAGTGCGTAAGCTATAGTAAGAGAAGTGTGCCGATATTCCAGTGTTCAGCTATCCGTGAGAGTGCGTTCAAGTCAAGGTGGTTATCATTCCACGCGAGATAAAGAAAAGTCCTTTAGGATTCGAGTGTGTTGCTGCAACCTAGGATATAGAGGCAGGACCGTTCTATAAAATACTAGGAACTGTGTATATACTGAAATTAGGAGTCGCTGGTAAAGTTAAATATAGTGGTTAGGGTCGCGCTTATTTGATAATACGTTTTGTGTGTTTCTTCACCTCAGATCCGCTAAGTTAAAATATAAATATTATTTTGTATAGTGTGTGTTTAAGTTATGATCTTAATAAAGATATATTAAGATTAGGGCAACGTCTGGTTCTTCATTCACTCCCACACCCCTAGCTCACGAGGATTTTAGGAAAAGAGGAACATTTCCAAAACATAGAATTTAAAGATTCATTGGAAATACAAAACTTAACTCCTAAGCTAATTTGAAATCACTAAATATTTTATATTATTCCGATACAAATTTAACAAAATATTTGACATAAAGTATGTATTTTATTGTTACAGATCAAGAATTCCAGTAAAATCTTTTTTCAGTTTTTGGTGTTAATGAAATTAATAATATTAATTTGATCTTTTTTAGCGCTGGAACTGTGAGAAATCTTTAAATGTGTATTTTCACTTGTTGTTTCAAAAATATAAAGACATCCTATTTCTATTCGTGACAAAGTGCCTTATTTTTTCCTTTGTCCTTTCTTTGTGTGTACAGAACGCGTGTTTTTAATTTTTTAAAAGAAATTCTTAGCTTATTTTTTTGGATAAAAATGTTATTTACAACGAAATAAAATGCCATTTTAAAAGTTTTTTCTTTCTTTCATTAAAACGCCGTTAAGATTTAATGTTATTTTTAACTGAAATTGTGTAGGATATAAGTTAAACTAATTTAGTATTTGTTCAAACTCAACTCACAACTCATTTACGAAACAATAAACTGAGTACAAAATAAATGATGTGGCGAGACGAGTGTTTCTCAATTTAAATAAAACATTTATTAAGTATTTACATGAATGCATAAAAAAAAGATTAAATATTATCGTGAATGCTCATCACCGACTGATGCCTCCAAACGCATCTAGAGGAATTCTTTCTTTCCCTTTTTGGAGCGTTTCACTTCCCCCTGTTGCCACAGACGTGAAGAGAAACCCCAGGCATTCGCCCGTAATCGGGTTAATCACTCCTCCGCTCTTTCGTACGCATTCCCTCTCTGGTGCATTCACAGCAGTATTATTACTTTATTTATTTATTTTCTTATTTTCATTTCTGTTCTCAGGTGATTCCATGAGTGAGCGTCACAACGACCAAAAATTTACCACCAAGGACCAAGATAACGACGCTCATAAGGATGCCAATTGTGCCGCCGTTTACAAGGGAGCTTGGTGGTATGGAGCATGCCATCATTCTAACTTGAATGGTTTGTACTTGAGGGGTGCTCACGAGAGAAACGCTGAAGGAGTGAACTGGTTGACTTTCAAAGGACACAAGGAATCTTTGGATACAACTGAAATGAAGATACGCTCCAAAAGCTTCAGACATAAGCGAATCTAAGCTATTTCTTAAAAGATTGCTATCTAACCCTTAAGGATCATCTACGGGCATGTATGTTGATCACAATTCCTTTCTCAATCATGTGAAGATAAGTTTGGATAAAACTTCTGATGAACACAAAATCTCAAATATTTTAAGTACTATTCGTGTGTATGTTTAAAAAATGGCACACTTCTGACATTTCTTCGAAAAAACTGAATAGCTTAAAATTAAGTTCGAACACATGATTTTTCCAGCACGCAGATACAATTTCCCGCTCTTTTTCCATAGGTTCCTAAACTGATCCCTGGAAGTCCTTGTGACCGCTGGGGAGATCCGTGTAAAATTAAATTAATTTGGGGAGGGGTGTTCTTCGATAACGTTAACGTGTCTGCGAAATGTTTAATATACAGTGATATAAACGTTTAAGACGCGTGCGCGCAAAAACGCTTAAGACAAAATATTGATAAAACGATCTCGCTAAACTACTACGTATTTTCTTGCATTTTTTTTCTTAAGAAACGAAAATCGTTTAGCACGAAAAGATTTCCTTCAGGAAATGAACAAAATACGAAAAACACCAGCTGCACAGGCGAGATTTAAGAAGGGTTTGCAATGAAAGAGTGGTAGTTTCATATATATCGCAAAAGGAGGCTAGCTTGGCTTTGAAATACTCTCGCAATAGCAAGTGACAAGGACCCAATTTTGTTTATCTAAGCAACTTTTACCCTCCATCACTACAAACGCCATGTAAAACATCTCATCTCTAATTAGTTGACTTTGGTTTTCGGGAACGAGTACATTTTAGTGGGAGTAAAAACCTGTATGACTTGAGTTCGCGTTTTTCCCCTCCTATTTAGAAGATTTATTTTTAAGAGCACAATGGTAAAGAATTTATGGGGGAAAACCAATTTCTATTTTGCTTAAACTGAAGACGGAGCTCCTTAAGGCTGTTGATCAGAAATAGAAGACGAAAGCAGAAAACTGTTAAGATTTTTGTATTGCTAAATTTTATATCAAATTTAATCTTAAGTTCTTGTGAATGTTCTTGTTTCCTCGGGGTTTTTTTACTAATTGCATCCATGAATACAAATTGTACTCTAATAAACTTAATTTTGTTAAAATATATGTTTTATTTTATTTATTTATTACTTTTACTTTTTTTGTAAAGTTATATTCCACTGAGTTTCGAGTTAAACGATTTTTTCATTGTAAATATAGTAAGTAAATTAAGTGTGAGCCATTTCAATTATCATGAAAAATATAAAAATAAAAAAAATAGTGATAATTTTTACGTGTTAAAAATTAGAGTAAAAATTAAAAATTTTAGAATAAAATTTTTTTGGTAGGTACATAAAGTACAATTAATGACAAGCGGATTACGGTGGAAGTCGTATCGATCGCAAATGCATCAGTGCAGGTTTAAAATATAACGGTACCTTTCCGCTGCATGCAAAATCTTATTTAAAATATGGTAGAGTGTAAGACACAATCATCTATCAAATTGGTTTAATTTGTTTTGTGCATGATCCCGATATTTACGAAGTGAATGCAACAAATCTTTCTTAGGTTTGAAACATAAGTAGTATACTTTTTTGTATTACTAAGAAGCATTTGTTCATCCATATCAGAGGTTCCCAAACTTTTTTGCCTCATAGACCCCTTGACAAGTTTTTCAGTTTGAAATAGACCCCCTACTTACTAATATTAAATTCTTGCAAATTGATCAACTTAAATGTGTTTTTGACAGCAGATATCTATTGCTATATTTACTTTAAAAGATTAGAATTTTTAACTGTAGTGAAGTATAGAGTGTTAAGCATTTAAGAAAACACATCATCGTATGTTAATTAATTAAATTAAAATTTAATTAGTGTATAAAATAAAGAAATGCTTTTAGTGGGAGGGACGAATCTGGGGATTCAATAACAAATTTTCAACATTTGGCATCAATCTTATCAGGTTTTAAGCCTAAATCTCTCATCGGTTAATAGTGTACAGTATTTCTTCTTTCTTTTTTGTTTTGGAGATTGGCATGCACACTGAAACTCTTTCTCAATTGGAAAAACAATTAAAAACTTTCTCAAGATGTTCCATAATATGGAATAAATAACATGCCAAATTTGTTAAGCCAAAATTGTTGACCTTCGTTTCAAAACTTTACTTCAAGATCTTCGTTAGTGCATATTCCTAATGCTTAATTCTTGTAATCTTTTTTTTTTCAGAGTGACCATATGAATTCGTTTCCTTCTACGGTATTACGATGGTTAAAACATTCTCAAAACTAGTTTCCAAATCTAAAAAAAAAAGGACATTTAAATGTTGGTGACGTCCAAAATTATACTCCTTTAGCTTAATTATAGCAAGAAAGGCTCTGAATTGTGGTCTTTGTTTTAATAAAATTTGTACTGTTGCCTTGTAACTGCAAATTAACCTCATTAATTTTATTAAATAAATCTGTTAAATAGGTAAATCTAGTTTCCACTTGTTTAAATTTCCTTTTAATATTAGTCATGATCTGGTTTAATGCGATCCAGTATCACAGACCCTCTTTTACACCTCATGGACCCCTTGCAGGTTGTCATAGACCCCTGGGGGTCTATATAGACCACTTTGGGAATCACTGATCCATATCGTTGGGGATAAAGTGTTTCTGTATTTTAATGCAAGAGTTATAATTTGAATAAATACTTCTACAGTTATAACAATGTTTTATTTATACTTTATTTTTTTTACACCTACATTTGCTATTAAAAACAACAAAGTTAAATTTATAATTCTACTAGCTAGTATACCCGTTCTTCTCACGGGTGAATTGAAAAAGTAAACAATACAAATTGAAGAATAAAGAATGTTTTTAATGAGTTAATTTTACGTGAATTGCAAATTAAACAAAAAAAACCCCTTTTTGCATATCTCAGCTGAACAACAAAAAAAACCATATTTGTTAAATTTTAAGTCTGTAGATCTAATAGCTGATAAAAAGGATTTTTTTATTTAAAACTTCCTGTAACTGTCTTGTGGGTCGACTATTGAAAACACCCTTCTAAGCTGATCTCTGCTCAGCAAAAGTAACACATTGTTAAAAACTTTGCGTAATGAACGCTTAAAATAGTGTAAATAAGTTACATCTGGATATATAATGCGTTAATATTACTTTCTCTTGAATTTATTTTATGTTAAAATTGTAATATTCACAAGCAACGCCGTTCCGTGATTCAATGGAAACTTAGCGAAATATTGGTGAGACAGCAAAGTTGGCGTCATTTTTGGCAGCCCTGTTGGGAACTCGGTGACTGATTGAATAGTGCAGAAGTTGATATGCTGCAGCACCACTTGATGGGGATTTGCAACAAAGTGGATAGAAAAAAAACCTTCTCCACAAAAATAAACATATACATGCCAATTTTCATAGTGATCAGTAGAACGATGTTAGAATGATGTGATTTCATAATATAACCATTCATTTATATGTATATAGATTATGTATTGAAATAGAGTTATTTTACTTGAAGGGTCATGGCCAAGTTTTGGGAGCAAAAAGAGGTCTGTGGGTACAGTAAATTTGGAAACCACTGCTTTAATCTCTTCGTTATTCGACAAATGAATTTATGTTATCATTGAATAGAACCTTGGCTTCTCGAATACTATTCCAGTCGTTATAGAAAAATTTAAATTATAACTAGGGGGTGTACCACCTTTTTGCCGTTAGGACCCCCACAGTAATAATTATGTAACTGTTCATACTCATTACCCAAATTGTAAAACTGTATAATTTACATGTATTATGTAGTTCTAATTTTCAACTAACCTTTTTTAAAATTTCTGTACACGTTTTTTCATTTGTTCTATTTTCAGCAAAATACGTTCTTGGCATTTCTCTTCAATTAAATTCAAATTTTACGACCCATTTTTATTATAATACCTATAAATACGTATATACTATACGTATAAATAAATTTATTGCAGCATCACTAGAAACATTTTATGAAAAGAGAGATGCGGAGGAGAATGAGAATCGACTTTATCTGCGTGAGATTCAAAAATTTAAATTTCCCCCTTTTCTGGTTCCTGAAGGCATTTATTTGATTCAAATCATAAAGGATTCATAGAAAAGCTGGAATAGCAATAATATTCAGATGGAAAGCTCATGCGTTATTAAATGAAATATAAACTACGGTTGTATGATGGCATAAGAGCTACAGCTTATGTAGAAAATAATAAGGTTACTAACTTACGACGGTATCTGACTACGTTTGGAACCGTGATTTTAAAAAAGAGCATAAATGGATAATTTTCCTGATATTTAGTGTCACTTAGATTAGAATATATGTATAAAATTGTTTTAAGGACATTTTGACAAAATTTTTTTATTTAAATACAACATTTTGGCAAAAAACTAACTAGTGATTTTTTTTCAAAATGTTCTCCTTTTATAAAAAATGCTTCTATTTCGCTTAGATAATGTAAAGACTTTTCTAGAGAGTTTCAACTAGGTTTTTTGAAAAATTCACACTTTTTTCAGAGTTACCACCCATTGAAATAATTATGGGCGCTTTTTTCGTAAAATTGCTCCCCTCTTTTGTAGTAAAATAAACCCACTTCTAAGTTATGTATTTCAAAAATTCTAGTTAAGCCTCTTTAGAGAGGTCTGAGTTATATACAGGCAAAATATTATTATAATAGAAGCATTTTTCATAAAAGGGGAATATTTTGAAAATGGGTCATTCTATGTTAATTTTTTGTCAAAATATTGCAGTTAAATAATTTTTTACTGTAATAAAATACTCTTAAAACAACTTTATATACATTTTCTAGTCTATGTGACATTAAATATCATAAATATTTTCCATTTATACGCTTTTGCAAAATCACGGTTCAGAACGTAGTCGAATACCTTAAACTAAAACGCAGCAGTTTTGTAAACAAAACT
Source organism: Trichonephila clavipes (assembly GCA_019973935.1). NCBI lineage: Eukaryota > Metazoa > Arthropoda > Arachnida > Araneae > Nephilidae > Trichonephila > Trichonephila clavipes. The sequence continues at coordinate 911,872 of BMAU01020861.1, read as the reverse complement.
TAATTTTTTTTCAGTTTTAAATTCGGGTAGTTAAGCAAGTTAAGTTTTTACTGCGCAACTTTAAACTACTAAAATTTAGTACTACAATATATTTTCTATAAGGTGGTTAGGTAAATCATAGAAATATTCACAGTTTTATCTGCAATACTAAGTTCAAAATACTTGTATTCAGAATTTTAATTCCAGTATCAATTGAGGGTTGACTTTTAGATACATCATTTCTAGTAGTATTCCATCTCTACGAAATATTGGTTCTCATGACAACCTGAGTATCTTTTATCCGTGATATTTTCTCAACAGGAAAATATTAATGATAAATCTTCTACGTTATATAAAAAAAAATTTAAAACTAAAAAAATGAATAAATCTTAACTAAGTAACCATTAGAGTAAAAAAAAAACTCAAAACATAATCAAGCACAAGTGATTTTAGTAGTGAAAATTTAAATTAATAACCATTTCACACTGAAAGAGTTTATTGTGCTCAAAAATACTTTTAATTAATTTAACTTAAGATTAAAAAAGGGGGTGTGACTGTGTCATGAACACGGCCTTATGTCGTACGTGAATACGTCGCATAACGGGTAAAATATTGGTATAAAATATTATTATTTATGTGACATAATCATGTTCGAATACTAAGAAGTTTTCCGGGTTTCCATGTTTTGTTTATGATGGCAACTATTTCCTTTCAATGGGATCAGGAAACAAATCAAGTAAACAAATAATTACTGTGTTATAATATATTTTTATTTTTGTTTTTTTTTTAAATTTTCTAATGGACTGCGGACTGGTGTCTTACTACTGTGTTATAATATAACTTTATTAATTATAGGTCTATGATATACGAAAAGTACGACAAAAATGACATACAGGATATATTGAGACAGATTTCTTATAAACGTTAAATTAATACAGGTATTATCAAACGTTGTTGGAGAAGTTTCGATGCAAGATATATTGAATTTGATGAACATGAAGCCTGGCAATGAGCGGTCTGTGAGACATTAACATTAAAGTCTCCGAATCCCTGAACCTGGATTTTTGAAAAGTTAATTTTATTTTCTGAGTTACTTCCTACTGAAATATATATTGGCGTTTTTTTCTTAAATTCTCCCTTCTGTTGTATTAAAATATGGATAAATCCACGTCTAAGTTATGTATTTCAAAAATTTTAGTTCAGACTCGGTACAGAGGTCTGACTATTAAATAACGAGACTGGTTACAAAAAAGGGTTTTATTATAAAAATTATTTTACATTCGAATGCTCCCCTTCAATATACTCCCCTCCCCTCGCCACGCACCTTTCCACACGTTTTTTTCCACTGATCAAAGCAGTACTGGAAGTCTTCTTTGGCGAGGGCCTTTAGAAGCTCTGCCGTTTTTTGCTTTACCGCTTCCATCGACTCAAATCGGGTCCCTTTCAAAGCAGATTTTATCTTCGGAAACAAAAAAAGTCGCACGGTGCCAAATCTGGCGAGTACGGCGCGTGTTCGAGCACTGGAGTGCGTTTATCGGCCAAATACCGGTTCACAGATGCGCGTTATGGGCAGGTGCCTTGTCCTGGTGCAAAATCCACGAGTTGTTCTTCCACAACTCGGGCCGTTTCTTACAAACTCGTTCTCGCAGTGTTACCAAAACTGACAAATAGTAAGTCTGGTTGACAGTCTGACCCTCAGGAACCCATTCAGTCTTCACGATACCGTTAATGTCGAAAAAAAAAAGATCAACATTGCCTTGAATTTTGATTTGGACATCCTTGCTTTTTTGATTCTGGGCGATTCAGGCGTCTTCCAATGCATCGATCGCCGCTTTGTTTCAACATCGTATTGAAAAATCCACGTTTCTTCGCAAGTAATAATGTTTTTCATCCATCAGGAATCTTCTTCTAATGTTTCAAGGAAGTCTGAGCAGACCTGTTGACGCAAGAGCTTTTGGTCAGGAGTCAGGTTTTTTGACACCAACTTCGCACAGACTTTTGTCATGAGTAATTCCTCGTGTAAAATTTATCTAACCATTTCTGTATCGGCGTTTCCAGCCTCCACAATCATCCGGATACTCATTCGACGATCTGCACGCACAATTTGGTTGATTTTGGTCACTGTTTCAACTCCGGAAACAGTGACAAGGCGACCTGGGTGCTGGTCATCCCACGCTGAAGCGCTTACACCACTGAAAAACACGCGCACGAGATAGAGAATTATCCCCATAGGCCTCTTGCAACAATTTATATCACTCAGTTGGAGTTCTTTTCAACTTAACGAGAAATTTGAGATTGATACGTTGCTCCTGTTTTTCGTCACACATGGTTTTCGGCACGAGAAAAAAACACGTTCGTTTCAAAACGCTACTGCACAAATACTATAATAGTGACGAAAACGTGTTTTGGTACGTGAATAGAGAAGATTCCAGATACCCAACGCACTACTTGTTTTTTCCCCCGCTCCTCTAGGACGCCAGTCTCGTTATTTAATAGCCAGACCTCGTATATGTGGGCAAAATATAATTATTAAAGAAGCATTTCCCATAAAAGGAGAATGTTTTTAAAATAGGACATTCTACGTTCATTTTTTATGAAAATATTGTATTTAAATAATTTTTTATTATAATAATATCCTTAAAGTAATTTTATACACGTATTCTAATCTAAGTGACACTAAATATCATAAATCGTGCCTCTTTATACGCTTTTGTAAAATCATGGTTCCGAATGTAGTCGGATACCTTAATATACATGGCAAATGCAGAACTCTCAGGAAATTGCTTACGTTTTAGTCTGAATCAGTAAATTTCTTACGACCAATTTTTACTAAATATATCTTATAAGTAAATAAGTTTATTACAGTATCACGAAAAACCTTTTTCATGTATATAGAGATAATGAGCTTCCTATTGTAAAATAGCTATCTCATTGCCTTTGACAATACTGGAGTAATAAAAAAAGCAAGAATAATTTTAATACGGCTTTATAGATTTAAATTATTCCTTCCGGAAACCGGATAAGCAAATATAAGGACCTGAGACTGTGATTGTTACCGACACACGCACAATCTTAGATGAATACATTTAAAATGGAGTTGAGTACTGCTCTGAATGGGATTCCGAGATAGAACAATTACCTTGTTCACTGGTCATGGAATTGTTTTATTGGTGTGCTGTGAATTAAAACAGTTGGTTCAATTTGTTTCTGTGGTCGAAATATTCTCACACGAATAACGTTATCTTTGAAAGATTTATCGATACAATTTGCTAAGCACTTTATAAAGCACGCAATTCCGTCAAAAAATTAGACTATATTTGTGGATAAAATGGACATCGTTGATAATAATGACTTAAACAGTAAATATATTTTTTATAACCGATTAATGGTCTAAATACAATCAAATATGTTTTTATAGATCTCATTTTGTGCGAATTTTCATGCGGTCTATAAAAAGGTCCATCAAATGTATATCATAAATAAAAATGGCCCATATAAATACTTTTTTTTCAATTTCTACTTCTCTCCCTATTTTTTATATACAGGGAATTATCACACACACACACACATACACATATATATATATATGTAATAATTCGCCCTATATATAGCATCTTTTTAACTAACTCTTTTAATAATATACAAATAATCTTTTAATTATTTGGTTCGAAACTAACACCCTTATCTTAATCATATAATCGACTAATATTAGTACCTCATAAATCTCTTTCCCGCCCATTGTAACCAATCAGAGCTCGTATTAGAAAAATGTCACGTGGTCTTCAACGTCAGGTATAAAAACCGATGTCTTTGTAAAGCCCTCTCTCTCTTTCACTCGTTTCTCAGTAGTCATGTAGCCGGCTGCTTTGTGTTGTGTGTTGAAGTTTCTTTGTGTTGTGTCGTCCATGTTCATCGTAATTAATATGCCTAGGTGTTTCAAGATATTCATTAAATTGGATTTACCAATTTACCAGACTGCCTCGTCGATCTTTCCATAGAATATGCATCAAAATACAGGAAACACTCACCACCGGCCACGCCTTAACATGGTTCGCCATTGTTTAAATCAACCACCAACCACTCGCCACGACAAATTATTCACTGCTAAAGTTTTATCATTACATATATATATATATATATATATATATATATATATATATATATATATATATATATATATATATATATATATATATATATATATATATATATATATATATATAATTCCCTCTAGTACCTTTTTAAATATCTTCAGGACAACTGTTTAATTATTTTAACTAGCTACCTGCCTAATAGGAACCCTTTGAATTACATCCATCCACCCAGATCATGTGATTTCCCTTTTAGTATAAATAACGAAATCTCTGGAAATTCTTCCTTTTTGTACTTTGTCCTTCGTATTGTAATCGGATGCAGCTGGCGTATGTTTTTTTTGTTGTGTGTGTTTTCTTTATGATGCTATCCACATATGTTTGTTTGTCTCTACATGTTCAATGTACAATAAACCAGATTAACTAACCACAATACTATTTAATCAATTTCTAAATATGTAGAACCTCAACCATCTAAATATGATCAACCTTAAAGAAAGCATTACCAATGTACAGGTCCTGTCATTTCGTTACAGCTATCATCATTACTCGCCAGGAATATTGTATATACATACAGTATATATAATTCAAATTGTCAGTCATTAATAAAATACTTTCTATTCATCCATTCAATTTCAAATACATTATTTTAACTTGTAGGGGACGACACTTGGTGTTGATTCAGTTTTTCAAACATGGATCCATTAATTGAATTTAATTTTTCAGTTATAAATTTACTCTGTAACAGATGACGCCAATACGTTTTCTTAACGAAATAGGAATTGACTTTAAAATATATATATATATATTTTACTTGTTATGTGTTTTGCTTAGTCATACAGTGCTTATATTTTAAGACAAATTAGAAAATCATTTTCTTGCTCGCGAGAGAGTTATATAAACGTCGCACTACAAGCTAAATCAAAGGCTATTGGCGACGGGCCTCGTAATTTCCAACTCAGTCAAGTGACGAGGCCGACGCCAGAATTGATACCTTTCTCTCCAAACTACAACAACATTACAACAGAACTTTGTAAGCGACAAATTTAATGTGCATTAGCCAGTGTGCTTAACTGGCCTAACTTGAACCTAAACTGAAGATCTGCCTATATGATCTTTTCCAAGATAATTAAGCATTTACTTATTTATTCGAAGCCGATATCAATTCTAATCTGTACCCCAAATTCTCAACAAGTGTTTCGTGAAAAAAGTTTGAATTTTGTTTTATCGATAACCAGTATTCATTAGAATTTTTTTAAAAATTTTTTTTAAATATGCTCGCGCGCGATAGTTAATAAGAAGTGAGTGAATAATTTATTTCACTAGTGTTACAAACTTTTAAGGGTTTTTCCATCATTTGAAATGAGAAGGGGAATTAATTTCTCTCTACCAATGAATGTTTCCACCGTCGCTTCTAAGCCGCACTCGATTTTCAGTACTTTTAACATTGGCATAAAAATGAGTCTTAGATTCTAATAAATAAGGCATTTTTTTAACAGGATTCAGTTTCAATCCGCGTGGCTTTGAATGTGAATTTCAAAATAACGGTATTTATCTACTGAGTGTGTGTGAAATTGCTTGGAATAGTTCGGATCTTGAAAAGGATAGAGAATCTATGCTTGCGACTAAAGAAACTTATGAGTGTGAAACTTCCTTATAAGAATAAAACCGAATAAATAAGCACAATAATTAATTCTTAGTTTACATTAGAAAAGCAAATGAGCTTAAAATATTAGTTCACTCTCTCCTTGGGGAGACACTGTAAGGCCTCAATTAAGGTTAACAGTTACCAAAATAAGATTTAAAGGCCATTGTCATATTTTTTGCACATCTTATTTTTTCTGCAGGTTTCAACTTTTTTACTAACTTACAATATAACAAAATTTACTACATAAAGAAATTCCATTAATTGATTAATTTATTTATCCAATGCCCGTGATTGGTTTCTTGACCATTTGCTGCCGAGCCTCCCAGTACCGACAGATGATGTCGTCAGTCGGGTATTCATAGAGTCCAGTGCATTAAATCAAGTGGTCACCATCCATTCTAGCATGGTCGCTGAATGGGCAGGCCTCGTCAGCAGTCAGGCCAAGCCAGTGGAGGTATACTCCCAAAATGTCATGTCCGGTGGTTAGGTGGAAGAGGGCAACAGCCTCGGCCCTCTCCAGGTGCATTGGGATTGGACCCACAGGACCAGAGTTATATATAGCCATGGCTATCCAAAATTAATTCCATTAATAACTTGATTAAATGATTAAATGATGAAAAAAGGAAGAGTTTTGAAACTCACTGCAATGAACGAGTTAATTCACACTTTTTTAATATATTCGCAGTACACTTTATAATTACAATTAACTTTCATGAGGTATTGCGAAATAAAATTTTACTGCCCAAAATATTTCTGTGTATCCGAAAATTTTACATTTTTATCCAGATAAATTATGATGCATGAAAGTAAAGGAGACAAAAAGAATCACAAGCACACAATAATATTAAATTTAGATCTTTGTTTGGCTGAAAGAATTATAATTTTATTAACATGAGGAAAATACAAAGAAATACTTGATACATTAATACTTAAAAATCTAAGGACAAACACATGATTTTATACTTTTTATGCTCAAAAGAGTTTTTCCTTTTTAATGATTTTTATTTCCGGAAGAGTTTTTTCCTTTTATATTTTTTTTATTCAAAATTTTTTTTTTTTTTTTTGCAACAAGTTTTTTAAAGCAGTTAACAGCAGTTTTAAAACAGCACAACACACAATCGCAAATTTTTAAGCATGTTTTGGATTTTTATTTTCCAACGCTGTGAACGCTTTTGTTTAAATGGTTCATCGAGCTCTTCCTCTTCAGGTATCACATCCAAGGAGGGCCTAAAATATAGCTCACTTCTGTAGGCTTTGTGGTTTTCATCTTCCTTTTGTGTAAATCCCGTTACTTCAGAAGGGAATCGAAAGGGTGCAAATTCCTCATCATCTTCAAATACGTCCAAAACCTCCGATTGCTTCACTGTTGGGGTTTCAAGTTCGACGCAAATACTTTTCTTAAATGCTTGGAGTATATTGAGTGGAGAATCTGATAAATCGTCGAATGTTTTAAATGACGACAAAGATTTGAGCATGCTGTGTTTTTTCGGAGAAATCTTTACGTCACCTGATGTTAGAAGAGTTGGGTGTGGTGATTGGGCTTCAAAGCAGAAATCATGTTTCATTGGTGTGCTGATTTCAGCTTGATTTAAACGGAAAGAAATGGGCTCCATGCTTCTAGTGTTTTCAATTTCTTTTTGCTACTTCTTTCTTCTCGACTGCAATTTCTTTCTTATTGCTGTCAAGTTTCTCACCCCACACACAATAAACGATTAAGCACTCACTGCTTAGTTCATATTCAATTAGTATGTTTTTTCAAAAAGTAAACCACATCTGTTTAAGTTCAACAACAGACTGAAGAAACTAAAATACTTTATAGTCATTGTTGCAACAGTGTTAGACTGACATTGTTATCTTGTTCTATTAAAGGTTTTGTATTTTTAAACTTGTATTTTGTTGCCTGATGTAAGAACTTACACTTTATTGTGTTACTTCATTACTCGAAAAAATATTTGTTGAAACGATGGATATGTTAAAATGTTCGTAATCAAATTATTATAGACATGTACAAGCAAATATCAGAATACAAAACTGCGAAAATTAATGACAATTATTGGCTTTCATCATACTTTTAGATTTCAGAGCTTTTTTAACTCGTAAATATATTAAAACGGAGTATTTCATTATAAAATACATAATTTCAATACCCCTCCCTTTTTAAATGAATTCAGAATAAAGTTTTTTTAAATAAAAACATTAAAAATTCTGAATTAATAACAGATAAACTTTAGCTATAATAGTACTTTAATGATGCATAGTGAGGGTGGGCCACGTCTTTCCAATGACACGGTATTCAATACATTTTATTCCATGTATGGGACAAAATATGTTAGATATCGTTCGAGGAATCAGAGAACCATGTTGGTAATTCGAATCACTCCAGGCCCGCCCCTCACTGTGCCTATTACCTAGTAACGATCCATATTTACACAAACTTTGATAAAAATTAGCAAAAATCCGGTGATATGTTGCATCTGTCTGAAGATAATTCTCACGATACAACCTTTCTGCTGATCATGCATTTCTTTCTGCCAATCCATAAATCAGGTGCATATCTGCCAGCTCGGTGTTTGAAAATGTCCCATACTTCTGTGCTGAGGATGACTGCTCAAATGACTGCGGTAATGCATATCTGTTTTCTTAAATGCTCTTGTGAATAGCGCCACCTAGCACTGAACGAAGACGTTTCTAACCAAGGGTTGCAAATCTGAATCCTTGTGATGCCCCCTACCTTCCCTTAAAGCTTCTTCCACTGATTCTGGGACAACCTGTATATCAGCGCATTACATTGAGTTTTGTACAATTTTAACTTTTATAATACGTTCCAAGCAAACAGTTTGCATTTTGTCATTAGTAGCATTAGAACTGATTTGATGGTTGTTGTTTATGTTTGCCCAGATGGGCGATAACATCACAATATTGTTACCTTGATATTTTTGCAGTATTTGGAGTATTGCAAGTTTACAGTACTTTTTCATTGATATTCATTATAAATTTTAATATATGTTATGTAATTATTTTATTAATAATGTAATGAAAAAGTACAATTATATTATTCTATGTGATCATAACATTCGTTATTTAAAATTGCTTTTCATTATATTTATTTATAAATATTATTACATGTTATTTATTTATAATTATGTTCTTTATTTATAATGATTACTTTGTTACTCATTTATAATTATTAATAAGTTATTTATTTATAATTTTATCTTATGTAAGCTTTCTTAAGTATAATTTTTATATTAACGTACGATGATTATTGTTTTTTATAATTATTATTAAATTACATTACATGATTATTGTTAAGTGTAATAATTATTATTAAATCATACTATATGAATGTTATAAATTATTATTATTAAATTATAAGATTATATATATTATATACTACCAAATTTTATTAGTAAATGTTACTTTTTATTATATTATCATGTTACTTTTTATTATATTATACTGTTATTCATTATTTATTGATTGATCTTGGTTATTCTCAATCTCTTTCTATATTCTTCTTTCGAAATACATTTATTTATATTCCTAAACAATTCTTTAAAATTATCTTTCTGACGATTTGATACTGCTAGGCCGTCATCTTGGATTCCATTCCCGTGACAACAAGCGCTGCTTGGCATGATCCCTTTTTCGCGCCAAGCAGCGCTTCGCGCCTTGCCCCGTCGTATCAAACTAGCACCGTAGCATTTTACCAGTTTCAAAATGTTTCCAGAACATTGTAATGTAATAGAATACATTCGCCACTGCCAAAAATCGATGCTGAAGAGAACAATGATTTATCCAGTACAGAGATACCAGACAGGTATGTTCAACTAATAAATATGTATGAGGTAACATGCGATACTTAACATATTTTCAAGTTATTGGATGGTGAGTTGATGAATGTATCTTAAGAGTTCTTTTCACAAATATGAACAAAACTAGAAATATTTTCTCAGATTTAAAACCTACATTAACATTAATATACTTTTCTAACTTCGTTATTCTGTGATGTTCCTCCCCTTGGAAGTATCAGCGTGAGCTAGAGGTGTAGGATTAGCGAAAGAACGAGGATCAAACATTATTATCTTAATATGACTTTATTAAGCTATTCAACTTAAATATTTAACAAATTAAATTATAATAATTAATATGAGAGAATCTACGATGGCAAAAATACGCAACACACAATATGTATATATTTATAATAAGACTTAATCTAATTCAGAACACTATCAATAAACGAATCGCCTAATCTCCGATTCTAATATTAAATAATCAATCCTACCTTATTATAGCTTGGAGTAACGATCAATCTTGTCTTTCTTTGTATGCAATGGTATGCAACTTGGCTGATTCCTTCTATTCGATCACTAATAATATGTATTCAAGTCACGCAAAACTCAGACTTGAATCACGAACTGTAATAAGCATCATCTGCCACAAACTAACATCAATTGTCAAACATTATCTTACATTGTCATCACTCTTACTCTAAGTACCGATATTTAAACATTTGTTCATTTGCATCTTTTCATTCACACTTCACTTCTTGGATTTGGTTGGAAAAGAGTTGCCATTAATTCTGGCCCAAATAACCAAAAGAACTTGTTAAAGAAAAGACGCGTGAGACGTCACAATTCTATGTAGTGAGCAGATCTTATGCTATTTATCATACTTTTCATTTGGGTCTGAACTAATAAATTTCTATTCTGCAATGCTAAATGGGCTGCCCTCACTGCACATTAAAGGAAAAAAACAATATATTTATAGAGTACCTTCAAACTTTAAAAAAAGCTCCACAGTATTAGCAAAAGATGTATAAGTTGAGAGGTCATAGCTTATTTGAAAATTTAGACTGTTTTGTTTTCTGTCAATTTAGTTCAAGTTCTTTTACATTCAGAACAGCCAACCTTATTCTGAAGATTCACAGATATTGGTATGCATAACAAGAAAGATGCCGATGTGTTAAAAAAACTTATTTATTGAACCATATGTGTTTCAGTGTTCCACCTCATGGAACACCTTTTAGTCAACTGCTTAAAGCGTTAGATCCAGATACATTTGCAATGTACTTTTAACTACCCTTTTTATTCATAGATAGCAGCAGAATACAGCACGATTAAACATTTTTTTCCCAAGGACTTGATTTTTTGCAAGCTTTTTGCAACAGAATTTGCATATATATATATATATATACTTAAGAAACCGTTGACAAAAAATTTCTTTGTTATTTTGTTGGTTATACACTAAACTAGTAATACTCAAGCAGCGGCTCGCGAGCCGCATGCAAACCAGCGGCCTTTCCTGAGTGGCCCATTGTACTGAGAAATTCAATTATTTAAGAATTATATACTAAAAATTTTTGTGGGAAATTCTATCAATCACGTAACCAAATTAATCAATTTTGCCTTTTTTATAATAAAATGTAATCAAGAGGCTTTGTCATGGTTGAAAGAAAATCGAATCTACCCCATAACTGAGTTAAAGACGCATAAGAAAATTTATGTGTGTGTGTTTAATAGAAAGGTTTCTTTAGTATTAAAGTAAAAGCTCCCAAAGAAAAATGAGTTTTAATATTTTGATTATTTTTTCTTTGTCCCATCTTGCTTTGGTCTTAACGTGTTTCCCCTTCATTTTCTTCATGTTTCAACCGGCATGAAATCTCAGACATATGCATGTGGCCCGGCAGGAAATAGGTTGAATATCCCTGAAGCATTTATTCCATATTATTTTTAATATTTTATCATATGAAGAACTTGGTGTTATAAACCCTCCAATTCAGCCCAATTAGATTTTTTTTCCAAAAAAAATGTCCACTCCTGTGTACAATACATGTTGATTCATAAAGAAGTATGCATATTCAATGCACTATAAATAAGACAGAAACAGTTTAAAATATTTTGTATCAACTGTAAAAGAACTGTGTGAGGTTGTTTTAAGTTTTTTTTGAGACAGTCACAGATATTCTATGAGTGAATATTTAGGCACACGACTCACATTGAGCAAGTAATCCATTGCCCCCCTCCCCCCAAAACGCGTATTAAGGTACAAGTCCATCGATTGAGGCTGTGATACATTGTTTCATCTTCTTCCAGGACTTTCCCTTTTGCACAAACAGCTCTAAGTTTTAAATTTTCCTAAACATTTTTGGATAGATTTTCTAGTTGGTTCTTTTCCGAATCGTGATCGAAAACGCAGTTGCACAGCACTTGCGGGATCCATTTTGCTAAATTCAAGAACACAAAAGGCCTTGTGGTGGGACTTATCCCCATTTTGTCTAGTGAAACTAGATCAGGTCTATGAGCCCATAAATCTGCACAAGTCTAAAAACAGCTGGGGGAAGCAACAGCCTCCTTTACAGGAAAACACCAGACATTTTAGAATATGCTGATAAGAAAAAGGACCGATGTCACATTTGGTGTAAATTGGGAAGCTTATTTGCCACCTTCAAATTTCATGCACCTCAAGTGAGCAGTCGAAAATCGCGAGAATGCCGTCTAATAAGATCTGGAACCCTTGAATGATATAGTGGATAAAGGGTGCCTTTGAAAGTACCATGGGTGTACAGGAGGGACAACCCAGGTTCTACATTATGATTATTTAGCCCTCGAGTAGATTTTGGTCGATGTAAGGACCATGTGGTCTTTCTGATCCACAGGATTGCGGTCAGCAGCCCTTTCAAGGTCATCCACTACTTCGTTCCCGGGCAGGCCTACATCAGAAAGGAGCCCGTGTAAATGGATAGGGTGTCGATCTGAAAGTTGTTTAAAAAAGGTGTACAATACTCCTGCTGGTGATGTCACCGATAGATGGCCGATTTTATAAATGTTGGATAGAGGATCGGGTGTCTGTCAGGATCCAAATTTCAGGAAAAAAGCTTGTAAACAAACACACAACAAAAATCTTCTTTACTGCAGACACCGCCGTTTCGACTGACTAGTCGCATGATATGCTTACTATTGCTTTCGTCATTTCCGTCAGGGGTTAGACACAATCTTTAAAAGTACCTCTACCTTATGGTTCACTGAGATGGTGCCTGTCTTTGACTGTTACTGTTTTACAGCATCTACTAGATGTATACTTCTTTATGAATCACTCTGTATTTTTAAAGCTTTTAAAAACACAACATGATACAACCTGTGAGTCGTGGGAATTGTAAGAAGTCTGGTGATGATGATGATTATTAATTTTAATGGCGCAAGGGCCAAATTTGGCCATGTAAGAAGTCTGGAAGATTGAGATCTGGTGAGAATGGTGGATTTTCCATTTGCAACTCACCCCTTTTTGCCAGGAACTGTTTAACGATATTGGTGGTGTGAGGGCGAGCATTTTCGTTAACAAAACAGCATGGACCTTGTTGAGCGTACTGCGGTCGTACCCTGCGTAGAGGTTTCATGAAACGGGTCAAAATTTCCATGTACTTTTCAGCATTCATCATCCAGCTATCATGCTCACAGTTAAACGACGATCTTACGTGATTAATTTCATATTCTCAATGTTTTCGTCACTGACGGAGTTTGCCAATTTCAATCCTCCAGAGATTGTCCGAAACACTTTCCAGGCTTTCTCGAAAACGAGTTAATCACTCCTACACACACTTCATGGACAGTGCTTGATCTTTATAAACAAGTACTAGAATCAAATGATTTTCTGTTGGTGCTTTTCCAAGTTCAAAACAAAAACTTTAAATTGGTCTTTTGTTCGTTCATTTTCCTGTTTTCAGTTAAGAACCAACGCACTAAACAAGCACTTTGTACAATGGTCTTGTTTTACAAAGGAACACAATCGACGCTCAACTTAACAACAGCGGGGTGGGGGGCAGATGGTGAAACCTGCTGCTACGCGAGTACAGTGTTTTGTTTCGCTAGTGTTGTCAACCGTTCTGACGTCATTCACCGAAATTTATTGTCAGAGGTTGTGTAAAAATATATGTCAATACTAGACTATTTCTTCTGACTAAAATAGCTGAGCATTTGGGTCACAAACTTCAGAGTGTGACCCAAATACTCAGTGATTTCAACATCAAATGCTTCAATTAAACATTGTATCACTTTTTCTTTTATACGGATCTGAATTAAAACATTTGATTAAAAAAGAATTTTTTTGCCACCACGAATGTGTACATAATAAGAAAATGAGTTTTCAAAGGGAAAACACAAAACAAGAATAACTGTGAATGCCTTGAAATGAGAAAACTTTTCTCTCGAGTAGAACAGATAATGAAAAGCGACAGCGAGGAAAAGCGAACGATTATCTAGAATTCTAAGGAATGTTTCGGATCAAGCCAATCAGATAGATGAAAGATCGGGATTTTTCAATCTCGAAAAGAGAAGCATTCTTTCACTTGTTCTCAGATGGGGGATTCCGAATAGAAATGAGAAAATGAGGAACCCTTTCGGAAAATAGGTTTCATTTCACGTAAAAAAAGCATTGAAAGACATTTTCGAAGGAATCAGATACAGTTGTTTCTCTCTCTCATTTTCAAGCTCTGAAGCCGTTTCTTGAACAATTTCCTCAGTGCATTTGGGAGATTTTGAGATATATCTTCAATACCCGCAAATCAGCACTTGAAAGGTGAAGAATGAATCTCTTAGATTCTGGGTGTGATTTCTGGTATTCTTTATCTATTGTGTGACACAATCAGTTTTGTAATTAAAGTTCTAGGAGGTTACCGAAACACAAGGGACATCATTGCGACTGTATCTTTATTAGATTACCTTGGTATCTGAATGGGTAAAGGAGTTATTCGTATTTTGGAAGAAAATGTGTGTGGAATGTAATTATAAATATAAATAACCAACACTTAAATTCCTTTCTTTAATTAAACTTTATTTAACTTTTTGAAAATAATTTTTTAAATTTATTTACAGTTTAAGAGATAATTTAATTTAAAAATTGGGATTATACAATAGTTAAGATCACATACGCTCTCAAAGAGGTTATAAGGATTCTAGCGATTGCTGAGAGTGAAATGAATGTAACACATTGTCTTAGTTTTGATATAACACATTATTATCCTTTATATCAGTGTTTCTCAAACTGTGGGGCGCGGTAACCCTGCGAGGGGGGCGCGAGCATATTGAAAATAAAAGGTTTAAAAAATAACTTTTTGGAATGAAGAAAAACAAAATACTTTCTGACATAATAAAAAAACACAATTACACTGATATAATTTATTTTTATCATCTGGTGATCATCAAAAATAAAAAATTCCACTTCAAACGCTCATTAGCCATCTTTGATCCTATAACCAAATTAAAAAAATATTTTATTTGCTTTGCGGTCAATATGAGAACGACGAGAGATTTTTTATTACGTTTATTTTAACCTAAAATATTACTTTAGCTGACCTTCGAGCTTACTAGTATGGTTATCTCCGTCTTTTTTTAGGGAAGTTGTAAATATATATAATATATTTCTGTTTCATCTTTTTCCATGTGAAAGAGTTTTATGATATATGGATAAGCATGAGTATTCTGAAACATATAATTCATAATGAAAAACGTTTTACGCAATTATTTTTCAGAGAACATGCTACACTTTCCCCATGAACAATTTTGCAGTTTTGATTGCTGTGTTGTACGACTTATTATGGTTTATAAATGCAAATAAGCAGTATATTTTTAAAAAATGGGCATCTGTGATTCCTATTGAAGGAAGTTGAAACTGATCAAGCAATTGAAGAAATAATACATATTAATCAAGATAGCGAAAGTAAATATCAGAAAAGCGTTAGACATGAAAGGTTTGAGTTGATTTGAAATTTTTAAATGCTGCCTAAAGATCTCTATGAAGAAAACTATGAAGCCATAATGTAGCACTTCACCTACACAAGAAAGAAAAGTTCAAAATGCTATTTGTAGATCATCAAACAACAGCAAAACTACAAAAACGTGAACAAAATATGACAGTTTAGGTGGAAAATAACGCTCCTGTGTTGTTAGCGAAAAGTGTCTGTGATTTAGGTCCTTTATTAAGGACACGCACATTTGGAATATTTTCTTTAGTTTTATTGGATTTTTTCTTAAATTTTGTAAGAAAAATTGAAAAGTCATTGAAAGTAGGTAAGTATATTTTCTCTTAGTTAAATTATTCACTGGAATTGTGATTTTTATCGTGTATAGTAAAAATAACTATAA
Organism: Trichonephila clavipes; assembly: GCA_019973935.1. Classification (NCBI taxonomy): domain Eukaryota; kingdom Metazoa; phylum Arthropoda; class Arachnida; order Araneae; family Nephilidae; genus Trichonephila; species Trichonephila clavipes. The sequence continues at coordinate 896,015 of BMAU01020861.1, read as the reverse complement.
AATAAATTATAGTTTTAAAACAAACTGAAAAACACGCTTTTATAGTGAATAGAACCAAAAGTAAAAAATAAAAATATATACTACTTAAAACACCTTATATACTACTTAAAAGTAACATATACTACTTAAAACACCTTATATACTACTTAAAAGTAACATATACAAAATTTAATACTTATCTTGTTAATTTATACGGTTTATAATTATGATCATATTTATCTTTAGCACCAATGTGCATTATTATTGCATTCAATACATTATTATTTTTAGGGGGGGGGGGCGCGAAAAATTATGATTGAAAATTGGGTCACCAGTAGTGAAAGTTTGAGAACCACTGCTTTATATTGTTACGAATTTTGTGTAAATAATTTATCTTTGAATGTATAATACGGTTATATTACTCTATGTTGTATTTATTTTACGTTAAAAATTGTAATATTTGCAAAAAACTCCATTCCTTACGTAATAACGGCGATTCAATAGAAACTTGGCGAAATCCTGGCGACAGAAACAAGTTGGTGACTTGATGACCAATTTGGTGTCTATTTTGGAAAGTTGGAGTTTGGAATAGTTTAGGACCCTATGGATTCTTTTAGAAATTAGTGGAGATCTTTCTCGAAGGATCCGCGAGACCTATAAATAAGAGACGCTCGCCGAAACTAAGCTAGTAATGTTTTGATATGTGATTAATAGTCTTTCCTTGACCTTTAAAGAGACGACTAGCGATTAGCTCAGCTGTTGAGTAGAATGAGCGATGCTTGGGAATAATCTTTCACATTCTTGTATTTTAGACACCGATAGTTGTGTCTGAGCGCTGGGGAAGGTGTGAGACCTTCTGATATTTATTCTTCAAATTTCGCTGCTGAATCCTGTATTTCATGGATTGTTTTTCGACAATAAAACTCCACCGCCCTCTTAAAGATCTGTCCTATTCTTAGCGACTGATTTGCATGAAGTCCTCGAACCGCGATCAACTTAACAATACTGTTATGAAGAAAAGCACCTATTCATTGGTTTACTCATCTCATTCGAGGAAAATGTATTTCTACATTTTAATGCAAACTTGCAATTTGAATGAATACTACTTTATGTATCAAAATGTTTTAGTTATAATTTATTTTTATACCAACGCACATTTACCAGTCAGGACTGAAAAAGTAAAATTTATAGTTTTTGTATTAATGCATTAAATAGAGACAGTTCCCTTGGAGGTTCCTGGCCTAGTCTTCAGATAAAAAGGGGTCTAGGGGCACATTAAATTTGGGTATCACTGGTTTAGACATTCATATGGCATGTTCTAAACGTGCGTGAATAATAAGCATCCATGAAAATCTCATTAGCATTCCTTTCTTTTTTAAGTTTCAGGTCAATATTTTCTAATGTTATTTTAATGTTAACAAAGCTTTATGTTTTAAAGAATGAACCTTTTATGCTTTTAACAGCTTCTTAGCTGGAAATTTGATTACTTTATATTCTTTCCTTGTATTATCCATTGTAAATAAAAAAGTTTTAGCTATAAAAGGAATACAAATTATATAAATCGTCGTAAGAGAATAAATAAATTAATACAATATATTAAAGTTTCTTTTTAAACCCAAAAATTACATTTAAAATCTATACCATACAATATAAAATAACATAAACGCTTGGATAATCCGATTTTGATTCTCAATTTGGAAACCTTGACTATTGAAATTTATATTAGGAAGGATTTTTTAGAGCGTCTTAGATGTGGAACAGTATATTTTTGCTGTTAGCTAAAAGTGGCAAGCTATGGTGCAGAGAGAACTAACAGCAACAACAACACATTAAATGGACAGAAACCGTTTACTGAAAGGTTATATTGTAACATGTGGTGTTGAAATTACAACCAGACGTCGTCTGTTAGGCGTGACTTACGTTCTGGAAGACTCCTTAGAGAAGTTTTGCTGTAGGTGGCGCTGAACGTCATTTGCTGCCTGTTTCCTGAAGCAGTAGGATCAACTCGTACTCAAACGAAGGTCGACAAGATGATTGTGTATGGAGGTAGGATTGTAACAGGCACGTCGCTCGGTGAATGTACCAGGAGCATTACTCGGAAAGGCATGTTCCACAACATACGACCTTAGCAAGTGCGAACAGAAGGTGACGAGAGTCTGGTTCTGGTCACATAAAGAGCTTGGTGTTCGAGATCCCTATTCTTTCAGTTGAAGATCTCATCTCTCGATTATCTGTGTAACTGAGTGAGGATGCGTGACATGCCGGAAATCTTCAAAAAAGTAAGGAATTAATGCAGGACGAATATCAGACCTGCCAGATGACTTCCGGTCGTAGTTCTGAGCAACTGTTTTAGTACAACCTTTCAATAAAATGTTTCCTGTCCCCTTAATCTGTTACTGCTTTTCTACTCTTTTTTGCTTCTTTGCACCATAGTTCTCGTAATTATGGCATTTGCGACCCTGCATTCCTATAGGATTTCGAATCATCTTTGTGCCCCCTACACACATTGCAATTTTCTCGGACTGGTTACGAATCCCCCAGTAAACTTAAACACCATTTAACTGTAAATGAAGCTAAACTGGGTTGATACAATAATAATTTAAACAGACCCTTCTCCGGAGTCAATTTTACTGTTCAGACTTTCAATAACTTCAGAAGTGGTCAACGAGACTGTTTTGCAAGAATTTGTCGACGCGTTATGACGTTTTCCAGAAATCCACTGTAGTTCTGTAGCCATTCACTTCAGTTGTTATTAAATAAACCCATATGTATATTGAACGGTTAATTCAAGATGTTCTCATATCAAAGGTCATAAAGTAGCCATGGAAGTCGGTGGAAGGAAATACGAGAAAGAACCCGCTGTACAAAATTCATAGTAAGAAAAGTGAGGCTCTAATAAACAGCCTTATGTTAATATAAAACCTGTGTGTAATGCTACCAGTTGTTTCGACACGCATAGCAGAGGGTGCTAGTAGTCCTCTTTGTTTACATATTCTCAGTATGCATGTAATCGATGCACTGAGCAGACGTATTTATATACCTACCATCGCTTAATAAACAAACATTTTTAAATTTGCATGAGCCGCAAGCTATACATAACTCATTTTGTTCATAAGCTGTTCAATATGCATTTCTAGAACTACTATACCTTTTGTGGTAAAAATCAAAGCTATCGAGCACACCCACCTGTGAACAAGTTTACTGAGCAATTTTATATATAATCGAAATTTAATCATTGTGCACATTTTAGATGGTTCCTTTACGGTGTTGTACAAGGAGATTCATAATGAAGTAATCATCTTTCAGATGCCTTAAAACAGCTACAGTCAAACACAAGCATCACCTCAGCGGACTGTAAGGGAGATGCACTCTTAAAATTTGTGTCTCGCCCCTGAAGCAAGTGAGGCATGGAATAGCATGCATGTCATGAGACTATTCAGTCAAAATGGTGGGGTCTGCAGTGAAAAAGACTTTTTTGTGTTCTTGAATTAAGCGCAGTCAATATGTTAAAAACCTTTGGAAAATTGATTTTTGAGTTTTTGATATTTCTAAATTTCCAAATCAGGACCTTTCCAATGATATAACATACAAGCGATTATATGAATTAAAAGTATTTTAAAATGATTTTTAAAAAATAATCAGCTGATGAACTTCACCCATTTGGACAGATAGAAATGTAAACATTGTCTTTTTAAATCTTGGGAAAAGTTGCAAAGCCTCTAATTATTTTATTTAATCATACGCAATTAATTTAGATAACTGTATAGTAACTACAAGTTTCACTATTTTAGATATGCTAAAAAATTTTGCAGCCAAATTTGGACATGTGGTTTTAGTAATTTTAATGTTATATATAATATTTAGAGATTTTACCTAAGTTTTACTCTATTAATTAGTTATTATTACTGATTATTTAAACTCGCTAAAGCTTAGTAAAGTGTTAAATTCTTTTGAAATGTTCGAACAATTTGCGAAATAGTTCTAGTTAATTATCCGCATATGAATTACTCATTAATCCTAGTTTTGAATGCATATTTCAAAATGCTTACTTTGACAAGGTAAGATGTTTTTATAAAAATTTCTGCTTTCTAAAACTTCTATTTTTAAAATTGTGTAAATTGACTGTATGCATGTACCCTATGTTTCTTAAATGCAATTGTGTATACCGAAGTGGCATTTTTGAAATATTCTTAAAACATTTAAATATAAAGCAATTATCATAACAAAATAATCACAATTTTTAACAAATTCCTAATAATAATTGTTCGGTGAACTAAAAGTTTGTCTTTGAAAAAACTAATTATTATATTTTAAAAAAATTCACTTCAGTATAAATATAATATTTAATTAATATAAAGAAAAAATTGAGTCTTTTTGTTTAAAAGTTTCTGAGAAAAATGTATGAGATGATACATCAAATGTGATGATTGTTGTCTTTGCGAGAAGCTTTTTACATACATAAAAATACATAAACTCCATTTTTAAAAATTAAAAAAAAATAGTTTTATTTTGGCTACTTTTAAAAAACATTTGTCCAGTTTAAAGTAACTTTTGAAGTTTAAAACTTAGAAACTGTCTGCAACAACACAAAACCTAATGATAATTTTACAAATGCCAAACAAAACTTGCGAAATGTATATAATCAGGTATTTTTATATACCCTCTCAAATTCATTTGCCAAAACCATATTGATACATTTTCACATTATATTTATGATGTTTTATGTTCAAATTTGATATAAGTAATACATGGAAGCTACACATTCTTCAAAAATTGATACAGAATTAAAATGATTAAAATGATAATGATGAAGAAAATTGATGTAATATTAGAAAATATCTCGCTAGAAGAAACTGAAAAATGCTATTCTGGGCAATTTGTGACTTTTTTTTACTATTTTATGCAAAATAAATTGCAAAGATGCTAATGTTTAATAAAATGGGATAAATACATGCTGTAGTTCATTATTTTTGCGTTAAATTTACACTTTATAGTAAAAATTCAATTTTCTCAAAAATGATGTTTTTAAAACTGCATGCATCTTTTCCCCAGAATATAATGTATGAATGCACATGAAAGTTTTTTCCTCATGTTACTGATATGTAATTATATATATTCATGTGAGTTTTTTGGGGATTTTCCCAAAATATTTGACTGGAGTCCATGTATTGTGACAAAAAATATCAATTTTTTTAAAAAATGCATAGTGATATTTTAACGTTACATGTTTCTAAGAAATCTAAACAACATATTTAAAATATTTCACTTTATTGGACATATTAACGTATATTTATTATTCAGACCAGTTTTTTAGCTTTAATATTCAAAGTTTTTTCAATAAAATGTAACTAATTAAAACTCACATGTGTAATGCTTTTTGTTGTTGAGAGAAGCTTGTTACATGCGTAAAAATACACAAATTTCATGTTTAAAAACATAAAAACAGTTTTATTTCTGACTTTTTTAGAAACCTTCTGTACAGTTTAGAGAAAACTTTAAATTTTGAAGCTTTTAGAAATTGTGTTTGCATGTGAACATACAAATCCATAATGAAACCTTTCGCAATGTCGTAAAATCGCATACTTTAAATCAATACTTTTACATATTGATGCATGTTTACGTTATGTTTATGATATTTTCTGGTCAAAAATATGTATGTATGAATATGTATGTCAATGTAATGCCTCAAAGCTAAAAGTTCTTCTTAGATTGATGGAAAAATTGAGAAAATTGATGCTAACGGTAAAAAAAATCAAGTTGCACAAAAACTGAAAAATATTATATGTATTTTCTGAACATTTTAAGACTTTTTTGTTTCCTATTTCATGCTAAAAAAATACGAAGATACAAATGTTTAATGAAATAGGGCAAATACATGTTGTAATTCATTATTTTTGTGATGAAGTGCCGTTTTACATTTAAAAATGCAGTATTCTCAAAATGATTATTTTCAAACTGCGTGTACTTTTTTCTCAGAATCTACTGAATGAATGCACACGAAACTTTTACTGCATTGTATTCTATACAGTGCCTAGGCATTCTATGCAAACCCTGATTTCATACTTTGACGGTAATATATATATAAATGGATATTTGCTTCGCATCAACACCGTTCAATTGATCTCTATGAAAATTGGCATGCATATGTATTCTCTTGTGCAGAAGGTTTTGTGATATCCTCTTTGTTGTAGCTCCCTAGCAAGTGGCGCTACTGCATATCAACTTCTGCACCGTTCAATCAATCGAATGATACCAACTTGCCTCTATCGCCAACATTTCGCTGTGTTTTGTGAAGTATTGGTTACGAAATTCACAGTCAGGCTAGATATATAAATATTTACAATTTATTTACATAACATTCTAAAAAAACAATCTTACATCCAGAGCACGTTTATATCGTCTGACTCTCTCCGGGATCCTCCAAACCGGTCCTCCGCATGTCCTTTTAGACGAGTCTATCCGGAACGTAGGGGAACGGGATTCTAGTAAACCCTTCTCCCCCACTTCCTCGGAACATTCGCCACAACTCCTCCTTCCTCTAGAGAGAACTTTTTCTGATGAAGGAAAAGTTCTGTTCTTTTAAGGTCCACTAAAATCACTTAGGAGATATCACTTAAAAAAGTTCTAGGTAACACTACCTTTTTAACAGTGTACGATTCCCTTCTGGCCAGAATGACATACTACAATACAATTAACATAAAAATTCAAAATAAATGAGAAAATGACAACTTATTAGATAGATACAAATTACAGAATTATTTTAATTTAGAAAAAAATTAAAATAAAGAATTTATGTTCATTATAGAGGTGGGAGTAATAATACACTCTTGGGGAATATATATAAAAATTTAATCAATCCTACTTAAGGCATCTGCATTGGCATGACTTCTCCCGGGTTTATGAATAACTTCAAAATTAAATGGTTGTAGTGCAAGTGACCAACGCATAAGGCGCGGATTTGTTCCTGCACTAGTTTTCATCCTAACTAATGGGTTATGGTCGGTCTGAATGATAAATTTCTGCTGTCCATCAAGGTAACAATTAAGTTTTTTTACTGCATAAACGTCTTTTTCAGTTGTGCAGTAAGCCTTCTCTCGGCGTCAGAAAATTTCTTGCTAAGGTACAGGATGGGATGCTCTTCCCCTCTATCATTTCTCTGAGCCATGACTATTCCAATACCCGTGTCAGAGGCGTCGGTTTGAAGAATAAATTGCCTTTTGAAATCCGGGGCATATAGAACAGGGTTAGTCGACAGTTTTTCCTTCAATTGTACAAAGGATTCTTGACATTCCGAAGTCCAGTTAATGAATCCTTTCTTCGATTTCCCTTTTAACAGTTCTGTCAGTGGTGCCGCTAAAATAGAGAACATTGGGATGTACTGTCGATAATATCCCGCAATTCCCAAAAAGGCTCTAACCTGGGTTTTAGTCCTTGGAACTGGAAAATCTAGTATTGTTTGAACTTTCAATTGAGCTGGAGATCTCTTTCCTAACCCTACGACATGACCAAGATATTTAACGCTATATTGTGCGAATTTACATTTTGCTGGTTTGATTGTTAACCGAGCATCCCGTATCCGTTCTAGTAATTTATCTATGTGACTTATATGATCGTCCCAGTTTTCTGAAAAATAGCCACATCGTCTAGATATGGTAGGGCAAACTTCTCACACCCTTGAAGTAGTTCAGCCATCAATCTGCTGAAATAATAGGGCGCATTTTTTAACCCGAAGGGCATACGTAATGGACGATAAGTTCCAAAACTAGTGGTAAATGCTGCTAACCTCCGAGCCTTTGGAGTTAAAGGAATCTGCCAATAACCTTTTGTTAAGTCAAGTAAGGTTACATATTTGGCAGCTGTGACAGTTTCAATTCTATGCTCTATATTTGGTAAGGGATAAAACTGAGTTCTTATTACTTCATTCAGTTTTCTATAATCGATGCAATGCCTAGGTTCTTTCCCAGGGTTCTCAACTAAGATCATGGGTGAAGCATAATCTGACTCTCCTATTTCTATTACTTGGTACTTCAACATTTTCCTTATTTCTTCTTGCAATAAATCAGTTTGCCGTGCCGACATTCTGTATGGTTTCGTCCTAATAGGTACATCATTTATCAGTTCAAAGTCATGCTCTACCAAGTGCGTTTTTCCTGGTTCATTGTAAAATATTTTAGAATAACAGCATATGATTTCTTTAAGTTTCTCTATTTTTTGAACATTCAATCGGTTTCCTAACTGACTGTGTTTTGTAATTTCATCGAAGTCAAAAATATTCGGGTTAGAATCGATACAGGGAAAGTTTTCTTCTAATTCGTTCGAAACTTCCTTTGCTCTACTGTTAATCACATTTATAAGTTCGGCTTCAACATATTTACATGAAAACTTGATTTGACTCGGTGTTGTTATTAAAGCTCACCACATAATTAGTCTCTGAAATTTTTTTCTCTATTTTTCCTGGTCCTTTCCACTGCACAGATAGTTTATTAGGTCGATTCATCTTTAACACTAAATCTCCTTCTGAAAATTCACTCTTAATAGCATTTTTATCATACCATGCCTTTCTTTTAATCTTCGTTTCTTCCATTTTTTCAATGGCTAATTCCTGACAACTTTTAAGTCGATTTATGAGTTGGAAAACATATTCCACAACGGGGGTCACCTCTTCTGTAGTCCCCATCCAATTCTCATACAAAAGAGTTATAGGTGTTCTCAAATTTTTCCCATCGACCAATTCAGCGGGAGTAAGCCCTGTGCTTTCATGAGTGATGGTTCTTAAAGCGAAAAGTGCAGCTGGCAACTGTTTTTCCCATTCGGGAGAGGATTCAATGCATATCACTCTTACGATTCTTTTCAGAGTTCTGTGAAACTTTCGAGGGGATTACTCTGAGGATGATAAACCGAACTTCGAACAACGTTTATTCCAAAGTTTTAAAAAATACTGATGTTAAAATACTTGTGAATGAAGTTCCCTGGTCCGTTTGAATTTCTTTAGGAAAACCCATTCTACTGAAGATCTGGAACAAAGCCTCCACAACTGTAGTGGACGCTATATCAGGCATTGGCACTGCATCAGGGTACTTCGAGGACATGCACATGACAGTTAACAAATATTTATTCCCTGTAGGTGTAGTGGGAAGGGGTTCTACTGCATCAACGTTTAATTTGGAAAACACTTATTACAGGAACTAATTGCATTGGTGCTTTTTCTGATCATTTGCCTTACCTGCCCTCTGACAGGGATCACATGTTTTCACAAACTCCTCTATCTCTTTATAGCACTGAGGCCAGTAAAAATATCTTGCAATCCGACTCTTTGTCTTCGTGACACCTAAATGGCCTGATGTACCTTCATGCCCCATTTTCAGAATTGACGATCGGAATTTCTCAGGAATAACCATTAGTTGTCTTATGTCTCCATTCTTATCTTTTCTGCTTTTGATCAGAAGTTTTCCTTTGGTTAGTGAATAATCGCTTGCTTCATTATTCATACCCTTTTCTATCTTTTAAATTAAAGGATCTAATTCTTCACTTTTCTGTTGGGCTTCTATGAACTCATCAGTAATAATATTGATTAAACTCATTGTGTCCTTTTCTTCCGTAAATAAAGGCAACAGATTTTTAATATCTTCAGCTAAATTTTCTTCTAACTTCATTTCCTCCTTTTCAACCGCTTCACTTGTTCTGTTCTGTTCAGCTTCTTTTTCCACTGACTGCGAGTTTGAATCGCATTTACTATTTTCCGTCTCAGCAAACTATTATGCTCTAAATCTGATTCAAGGAGCTCAATTGTTCGATTTCTTAAAATATATCTTCCCTGATCCAATTGCTTTCGCACCACAGCTGCCTTGGTGACGACATGTCCCCACTCACAATCAATTTCTACCTCTGCGAGAGGTAAACAGGTCATATGTTCATCAAGAATATGTTGGACCCACACATTCTCGCCTGTAAACATATTTGGTGTAATAAATTTCTCACAAATTATATCAATTGAGGCTCCTGTATCTCTAAGGATAGGCATCTCAAATCCGTTCACCTTACCTCTAATAGTATATGGGTCGAGTGAAGCATTTTCGGAATTACTTTTTATTCTATTTATGGTTTCAGAGCCATATTTCTTCAATTTAGGACATTGTGGACGAAAATGATCATAAGATCCGCATTCAAAACACTGGGGGCGTCTTCTTTTTCAAAATCTTGATGATTGTTACGGTTTTTATGTTCTCTGGTATTCATAGGATTATTCATTGATACATTTTCCCTCGGAATAATCGTTGAGTTATTCCACTTCTTTTTCATCGTGTCCTTGGAATATGACCATGTAACTTTTTCTGAAATGCTTTCCTCACATCTTCATATTCCTCTGTTTTACGAGCGAGATCAACAGGAGAAATAATCCCACTCCATTCGTCCAAATGATGTCCCTTAAATTCAATTGGAGCCTTTTTCTTTAATTGATTCGTTATCATTACGTCTTTCACCTGTTTGAAAGTAGTAATACCTAATCCGGCCTAGAACCAATTAGAATAACATGAGAACAATTGAATCTCAATACATAGGATATGTAATACAGTTTAGTCACCTAAATTTAGTACTTCAAAACACAAACAAATTTAAAAAAAACAACACAAGATGTGATTTAAATAATTTGGCCAGATAGAAGAAAAATCGTACCTGAAATATATTTTCGTTGATCCGCACTACGTACTACTACGGCGCTTCCAAGACCAGGGGTTGATCTTATCTCTTTTTCTTTCCTATTTTAAGAATTCTTTGTAGACGAGACGGTGTTTCTTTTAAGACCGGGGTGGTGTAAATACTTTTTCTTAAGACAGGAATTGTCGTTGGCCGGGGTGGTACTCGTTTCAAGACCAGGGTAGTCTAAATTCTTTCTCTTATAACAGGAAATGTCGTTGGCCGGGGTGGCACTTGTTTCAAGACCAGGGCAGTCTTAATAATTTTTCTTATGACAGGAAATGTCATTTGCCGGGATGGCACTTGTTTCAAGACTAGGGTGGTCTATATACTTCTTCTATGAGCAGAACTTCTTGCGTGCCGGGACGGCTCGTTAATCTCCTCTAAGATGGTGTGAATTTTCCGTCATACTCAATCTTAATTCATCAATTATATATCTAGCCAAAAATTACATTTGAGTAATTATTCATCTCGTCGGTGCCTCCTTAAAATAGACTGTGACGTATTGGTTACGAAATTCACAGCCAGGCTAGATATATAAATATTTACAATTTATTTACATAACATTCTAAAAAACAATCTTACATCCAGAGCACGTTTATATCGTCTGACTCTCTCCGGGACCCTCCAAACCGGTCCTCCGCATGTCCTTTTAGACGAGTCTATCCGGAACGTAGGGGAACGGGATTCTAGTAAACCCTTCTCCCCACTTCCTCGGAACATTCGCCACAGTTTCCATTGAATCTCCATTGTAATCTAAGGAGCAGCGTTGCTTGCTAATATTACAATTTTAACATGAAATAAATACAACAGAAAGTAATATTAACGTATTATTCATCCAGATATAAATTATTTACACTGTTTTAAGCGTTCATTACACAAAATTGTAACAGTGTGTTACTTTTGCCGAGCAGAGATTAGCTTAGGAAGGTGTTTTCAAAAATCGCCCCTCGAGATAGTTACGGGAAGTTATGAATAAAAAAAAATCCTTTTTATCAGCTTAGGTATACAGACTTAAAATGTTACAAATATGGGTTTTTGTTCATCTGAGATATGCAAAAACCTTTTTTTTTGTTTAATTTGCAATTCACGTAAAATTAACTAATTAAAAACTTTGTTATCCTTCAATATGTATTGTTTAATTTTTCAATTCACCCGTAGGAAGAACGGGTATTCCAGCTAATAATGTCTAAAATTGTTCTTGATTTATAGTGTATTGTAACTGCATATTTCTTTATGAATCACCCTGCATTTTGGATTGCCATCGGTTTGTATACACTGGAACTTTTCATTTTTAAGCTTATTTATTTATTTATTATTATTTTTTACATTCGAAGGAGTATGAAAAAGAAACCAATGCGGAGACAGTTACAGAATTACTCCAATTTTTTCTTCTTGATAAATTATGAACAACATGCATTTTGCATGAAGCAATCGTTGCATCCAAGCAATTCTAAGCAAGAAATGGTACAGCACATTTTTTTCTTTTCTTCCAGACAAAGGTTTCTGTGCCGCAGAATTCATATTGAATACCTAAATCTCGATTTCCAGATATTAAAATAAAGGAAAAAAATGTACTTTAAAGTATGTTCTTTTTTTAATGTTCTAGAAACTTTAGAGTCTCATTCCCTTTTTTATCATGCATGTATGAATTTTTTCCAGGAGTAAACACAGTATCTTATAACTCAGAAACAGCAAAAGAAAGCTCGGTAACTGTATAATAAACTAATATTTTAGTTTTGCAAGCTGTTCCTCAAAAGTAGATGCAAACGAGAACGTTTCTATGAAAAATTCATGTCTTCTTTCCAATATCCAGACCCTTTTCCAGGAAACATAGCTGTGACTATATAACTTCCGTCTCGCAAGGAATGCATTTGTTTTCATTACATTAACTTTTTCTTCTTCTTAACATATAATTAGTTCTTATAGAAGACCATTTCTACATTGCTTGTTATAAGTGTTATTCATATTCCGTGAACCGTTTAACTACCCTTCTAGTCCTCTCTCTCTCTATATATATATTAAAAACTATAAATATTTCTTCCCGTTTTCATTAAACATTCGATCTACGGTGGTTGAATAGCCATGGTTCTAAAATTCGATACAATTTCAAATTTGATAGCTGTGTAAAGATGTTCGAATATTTAGAATATTCAAAACGGTTTTAAAAATTAAAATGCCATCATATAAATGCAACAAGGATCGTTAAAAACGATGCCTTTTAAACCAGGGCAAGGGCTATTTGCAACGGTGAAGTGAGGAAGACAACACTACAGCTGACATCGCTCTTTCTTAGCTTCCACACCCCATCTGCCATTCTACAAGGCGTGTCTTCAGTGAAGTGTTTCTCAAACTGTGGGGCATGTTTCCCTAGGGCAGGGATGGCGAACCAATGGCACGCGTGCCAATGATGGCATGCGACAGAATATTTTGGGCACGCCATCGATCAAAAACGATTTGCATTTTAGCTTAAAATAATTTAGTTTACTATGAAGTATTATGAACGAACGCGAGTGATCCGTCGCGACGCCGACAAGTCGGGGAGCAGACTCGTTTGTTATGTCTTGCGTAAATACTTCGTATATTATAAACTGCTAATGATGCAAAGTTTGTTTAAAAAACATATTCTAACGTTTACATTGATAATTCAGCTTGTATACATCTAATTTATTAATGTGATCTAATTCTTGTCTTGTAAGTCTAATCGGTAAAATAACTCTCACTGCTTTACTTTTAAAAATTTTAATGACCTGAGACAAAAGCGAAAGAGCAGACACTACAGAAATCTCGCACAAGCACTCTATTTCCTAAAAACAAATAAATCTGCCCAAGATCCCGCAGTCGTGCGCAGTCAGTAAAAAGGTTTTTGGGCGGGGGTATCAAGCGAGAGCACATAGAATAGTCAATTTCATCGACACAACTGTACATTTAAAGTTTTGTGTTAAATTTACGATTTTTAACTGCTATTTAACATGGCTGGTTCAACAAAAACAAAAAGTGCAAGATAGTAAGTGTAGCAGAGAATTTCAAACTTGGTGGGCTGAGAAATATGGCGTGATCAATAAAGGCGACAAAGTGTGTTTTATGTTCTGGAACAGTGGTATGCAGAACATCGTCTGTAAAACGGCATTTTGAAACAAATCACAAATCTTTTTGAACCAGAGCAAAAAGAATTAATTGTAAGTGCAATAAAAGACAGAAATAAACAGTCGACGTCTATGTTAAAATATCTAAGCAAAAATTGTCTTACAAGTGCGGCAAGTTACTCGGCTGCAAATGCCATTACTCGGCATGGTAAACCTTTTAAAGAGGGAGAGTTTTTGAAGGAAGCTTGGTTGGCATGTGCACCCTCACTTTTTGATGATTTTGATAATAAAGATAAGATAATTCAACGAATCAAAGATGTTCCTCTATCTAGAAACACAATGAAAGATAGAATCTTGAAATTGGCAGAAAATGTTACAGACATTACTAAATCGGCACGTTTAGCTGTCTTTGCTCGATATTGTGTAGGAAACATCATTAAGGAAGAATTAATTGCGATAACATCGTTGTTAATAACTACAAAGGGCACAGATATTTGTACGGCAGTAAGAAATCTGCTTGCTGAGAAAGAAATTGATTTGAAAAAAATTGTTTCACTAACCACTTATGGTGCTCCAAAATATGGTAGGCAAAAAAAATGGTTTCATCTCTTTATTTAAAACAGACGTAGGACATTCGATTCTTGAATGCCACTGCATTATTCACCAACAAGCCTTATGTGCAAAGAGTGGTTTAACATCTCTTGATAATGTAATAACTTTAGTCAGAGAAAAATAGTCAACCTCATATCGTCGTAGGCTTTAAATAAACGAAAGTTTGATGCTTTGTTGGATGAAGTCAATTCGGTGTATAACAATGTTCGCTTGTTGAGCCGCGGGAACGTACTTCAAAGATTTGTTGATTGGTTTGAAGAAATTAGACAGAAATGAGAGCAAAATTGAACAATACCCACAGTTGATGGATATTATGTGGCTTTTAAAATTGATGTTTTTTACAGACATATGCCAACATTTCAATGAATTGAACATAAAGCTTCAAGGTCCGAATGAAACACTTATCGTCATGATGGATCTCATTCGCGCTTTTGAAGCTAAACTATATGTTTTCAGAAACGATATTATTACAAAAGACTACAAGTACTTCCCAAACTTGAAAAAAAAATATCAAAGATTTAGTTGCCCAAGAGAAACGAAATGAAGAAAAAGTTATTGATGACTTATTTTCATAATGGATTCTTTAATCAAAGAATTTTCAGCTAGATTTTCTCAGTTCAAGGAATTATCGGAAACGTTCAAATTTATTATGTACTCTGATGTGATTTCGTTTGACAAACTGAACTTGTCTCAATTCGATTGGTTGGAAATGGAAGAACTTGAAATGCAACTAATTGATTTCCAGTCTAGTTCAATATGGATTCAAAAGTTTATTGAAACAAGGAAAAAGTTGGAATCAATTGAAGCAAAAAGATTGACAAGCAATATACGTAAAAATACCAGTAACGAAATTTTGGAAACATGGAATTCGATTCCAGACGCATTCAACTGTTTGAAGAAGTTAGCGTATGCTATTTTAACCATATTTTCCTCTACCTATGCCTGCGAGTCGTTATTTTCAGAGGTAAATAACATCAAAGACTCGCTTAGAATCCGTTTAACAGACGACTCTAATTCAACATGCATTCTACTAAAAGTAACATGTTATAAACCTGATATAAGTTATTTGTCATCCAATCTACAACAGCAGAAATCACACTAATGTTATTTTAATTTAAATTACAAGTATAACTAAAACATTTACTACTATACAGTGCAAAATGTATTTTTTCGTATAAATAAAGAATTTTGATTTGTTCGTATTTAGTTTTATTAGTTCTTCAATAATCACAAGTCAAAATTATTTGATGGCACGCCTATGTGCGCGTTATACGCCGGGTATAAAAATGAGAGCCTTTTAAAAAAAGGAATGAGCATAAAAAAATTAACTTCTACATATTTCCCAGTACTGTTTATTTAAAAGAAGTGACATTCTTAAGGAGGTTAAAAAGTTGGTTTTTTTTCAATATTATATAAGGAGATAACAAAATAACATTACAAAATAAAACAAAAACAAAATAAAAACAAACTAGCAAAACTTCTTAACAAAATAAAATTATATGCGCACATTTTAGTTTTCTTCGTAAAAAAAGGGGGTCCGCGTTGTACGGCGAATATACCTAAAAATTAAAAAACGCAGCTTGAAAGTATGGGTGCACGTTATACGCCGGATTTTGCGGTATTTAAAAAAAATATATAAATATAAAAAAAATAATAAAATATGTAAAAAAAAGAAATAAAATACACATTTACACTGATATAATACACTTATAAATAAATCAGTACTGCACAACGAATTTTATAATTAATTTAACAATACTAACTTAAGAACAAATTTAATAATTACCAGTGTTCCCATAGGCATGTCATATATAAAACTAAAAATAAAAATTAACACTTATCCTGATAATTTGAACGGTTTATAATTAATACCTTAAGGGGAGTTGGAAAACTCTCTCTCTCTATTGGTAATGTTAAATTGGCTGTTTTCGATGTACCTTTTCTCAAAATCTGTTTTATGTACATGCTTGAAATTTTTCATACTATTAAAGTACACCTCTCTCATTATACTAAAAGGAGCTTTTAGCTAATTTTAAATTTTTTAATAAATTATGAAATATTTTATCAAACATTGCGAAATTTGACCCATTTTTTACTTTAAAAATTTGTAAAAATTAAATTTTTGAGTTTTTTACAAAAAGCTCATTTTAGTATATATTAGACATCATTATAAATAATTCATAAAAAAATTTACATACCTGTGAACAGTAGTTTCTCAGAAAAGGTACATCGCACATTAAAATTTACATTTTGAGATAAATTGATTTTAATGTATACAGTGAGACTTCTAATCGGCTAGGAAATAAAAAAATAAAAAGTTCAATTTAAAATAAAAGATACATGTTTTGGTTTATATCAGTCGTTACACTTTTAAGCAAAAACAAAGTAATTTGTTTACAATTTTCGCCATTAAAATGGGCGTGGCTCAAATTAAACGATTATTTAAAAATACGTTTTAAGGGATTCTAAATACCCTAGAAGTTAAAGTAAGGTATTTTTAGAAAGATTAAAATCTATACAATTTGAAAATGTAAAAATCTCAAATAGTCAAAAAAATAAGATTTTAGCTTTCCAACACCCCTTAAATACTGATTAAAAGTTATGCGATTCGCTCCCCAGTGCCACCATTTAACACGTTGGTGAGTGTATGTGGTGTCTGGGGGGGGGGTGCAGTAGAAAACTAATAAATAAGAGCAAACCCTCTGAAATAAGTAAATCCTTCCAAACACTCACAAGGCCATTTTATTGCATTCCAAAGCCTTCGGAAAAATTTTATGGATAGCAGGGCACACAGAAGAGATCGTACTTTTGAAAGACGTATATATACTACCGAGAGAATTAACACACTGGCTGAGCGGGACGTTTATATACGTCGGTGGCACTTAAGAGGTTAAAGTCTTACTGTAGGTTTAGCTTCAGAATCATTGAATTCAATATATTGTTATAGTATGGAGGGGGGGGCGAGATGAAAATAACGATTGAATATTGGGTCGCAAATATTGAAAGTTTGAGAAGAACTGCTTTAGTGGTACCAGAAATCAAATTCATGACTCGACCCATGATCTCCAAACGCGGTATAAGACTAATAACACCAATAAAATTAAACAAGTTTTAGTAATATTTAACAAATGTGTATACGTTAGAATCACTGTTATACTGCAGACAATTTAGAGAATTTATAAATTATTCGGCATTGAGTGAGCACCACATTCCTTAAAACAACAGGGTGTAAGCATTAAAAAAGAATTATTTAATACTTCTCACTTCAACTCTTTCTGGTTATCTGAACGCATTTTATTAATAATTAATTTTGCGGAGAAATTCCTTAAGTGTGATGAAACAAGAATCCTTACTCCTAGAAGTATGAAATTCTAAAACATGCCTTTAACCTTCGTAATTTACGAGAAGTTGTGAAAGCTGAACGCTATTCATTATCGAATCAAAAGAGAGCCGGATATAATTTGCTTTCCCGGTTTATTCAATACCGAGTGAATTGGGTAAATAAAGATTCACAGCAGCTGCGATCATAATGGCTCATTTATGCTTGACTTTCTATGAACTGAATAATCACAAGTCCTTCTTTTAAGATTCAGTAATTTCTGTGCTTCTTTTACATTTCTTAGTTTCTTAATGCTTCATTTTTATTTATAGTAACCAACTTTCATAACAAAGATACAAATTTTAATTTTAATTTATATATTTCTCCCTTTGTTACTTGTAAGAGCCTAACTTTGAGATTTGATTAAAATTTATTGATTAAATTAATTAATTCACATAAATTGGTGGAATAGACACTGACTAAGTGGAGTAAAAAGTTAAGTTTTTTCCTTTTTGTATAAGTAATTTGCATATTTCTCCCCTTGAAAGGCATAAGAAAAATGAGCTTGTATTTGAAGTCCATAGAGTAATAATTAACTTATTAGAAATTGGTTGAATGATTTCTTCATAACATCATATACCCAACTCTCTTTTTTAACACCACAGATACGTTAGTTAGAAAACCGTAATCTATGCGACATATGGTAAATTTGGGGATATGTCCCGCGATTTTAAAAGATTGTATAAGATGAAAAAAATTTCTAAATATTTCTCCAAGAAACCGTGCTTAAAATCTTAGTAAAATTGTTACTAATTTATAAAGCAATAACAATTCATTTTTATTACAAAAGAAAAAAAAATAAAATCAGGGTACAGTGAAAATTAAGTCTATAAGCTGGAATGGTCACCCCGCGTCGACCATTAGTGCGGGAGAGTCAGAAGGAAAATTAGCTATATTCAAAGTATCTTCTATTTATTCACAGGTATGAATAAAAACCCAAATTCTATAACCCAAGTAAAAAAATGCACCAATTACTAAATATGGAAAGCAATAGTGAGGTAGATGAGATACCAGAAGACTTAAATAATCTGATCACTTACGTCCAGTCAATATTATACCATCTAACTCCAAACAACATAATACAATTTAATCCTTATTATATATAAATATTCATATTCATATTATAATTGACCAAATTGTCAATTTTAATATTACAAAAAAGTGCTACAAAGTACTCACGTCTCACTTCGTATTGGTATCAGTCACTACTATCCGTTAACAGTCTAATCTCTCTCGCCTCTAACTCGAATGTTTAATCGAGTCTTAATTTACATAATCACATCTTCTTCGGAGGGAAAGGTTTAGAACAGAATAATTTTTAAAGATTCAACATTCCCCAAGAAAATTATTAGTGGAACGAACGCGGATAGAGCCGTTACAAAGTACGTACAACAAATAAAAAATTATGTTGAAATTAGAAATAAAACTACAAACTAACAAATATTCATCGCTACTTGATTACGAGGGTGCACGTTTATTACGATCGAAAATGGTATTATCAGTAGACGTGTCTGTATGTCTAGCACAACCGTCGGTTTTGATTCAAGTGAAGAATTTCTTTCTTAACTAACAGCTTCGTCGTTTTTTTTTGTTACAAAATCTATTATTAGTGGATGATTTTGGATTTCTCAAGTTGCTTGTTATTCTTGATATTCTGCAACATAAAACTTACGCTAACATTGAAATTTTAATGCATGCTCTATGTCAGGATCATAGTAAGAAAATGTTGTTCCATACTTATAGCAAATTCCAAGCCCTATCGAATCAAACCAGCTGTTAATAGTTGAATTTCACCTTTGACTTCGTCAGAGTTGACTTCTTTATGATCATAAACTGTCCTAAATTCGATCAAATTATTTTCATCCATACCCAAATTTTTTAGGGATTCATGCTAGAAAAAAAAATCTTTAAATTCGTGTACCGCGTTCTTTAAAAATCGAATAACAAAAGTTGGGTGTATTTCGAAGCAACAAGTGGCTACTTGTGACGGACCTTTTAACTTGGAACGATTGCCAAGTGACGGTCGTTGAAATTTTTCAGTTGATTTCTGTAGCCAGGAACTGAGTTAAATACAATGGGGTTTTGGCAACTATAGCCTCTTACAACTGTATTATCCCGTTTTAATTAACTTGTGAAATAAATAGCATAAATGTTTATAATGATCATCAAAATTTCTAGATCACATCATTAGCCAGAGATACTCATTTTTAGTAGGTGCTGTAATTTTTGACTTTACAATAATCCTTTTGGAAAAAAAGAAAAAAATAGAGCCGACCAAAAAGCCAAGCACTGAGCGGAGTCGACTCAACCGGAAGTCCCCTTGACCCTCAGAAGAGCAAAGAATATCATCTCCACACACATTGACAAATATACTGCCATAGACAAAAAAAAAACGAAGAGTGTTGGAAAGCTGCGGGAAACTCTGGCCACTGTGGGCCCAATCCCGAGGCACCTAGAGAGAGCCGAAGCTGATGCCCGATTTCGCCTAACTACCGGACATGACCTTTTGGGAGTATACCTCCACTGGCTTAGCATGGCTGCTAATGAGGCCTGCCCACTCTGCTTCCATACTGGAATGGATGGCGACCACCTGCTCCAATGCACTGGACTCGCTGAATACCCGGCTGATGACATCGTCAGTCAGTGCTGGGAGGCTCGGCGTCAAATGGTCAAGGAAACAAGCACAGGCGTTGGATAAATAGATAAAATTTGAAAAAAAATATTATTAGGAAACTGACTATTTATTGAAAGCAAACTACTACACGAATAATTAAATTAATAATAATTCATAACCATAAGACACATCAGTGGTTAGGAGTTGAATGTTAAAATCAGTAATTGACTTATTCTCTCAGGCAGCGATGCCACTCGTGTACGTTGAAGTAAGGAATGATAAGTATTTCTAATCTCACATCTAAGGATAAATTCTATCAGTTGCTTCGTAGTTGTGCCTTCGGTATGATGCAAAGTTTACAGATCATCTGCTGACGAGCCAGAAATAGTTTAAAAAGAATGTGCCAGACTACTCAGAGCACAAGGATTGGATTTCCTTCCTGCTGCCGCGATTTTCATCCCCTGGACTATAAAATTTAGTCAGTATTGGAGGCGATGGTGTGCCGAAAACAATGACCTCTATAAATGAGTGAACAAAGAGACCTGTGTGAAATGAAAAGGTGATAATTTTGAATAAAAGGTGCAATGTGCGAGAGTTGTAAACTAATTAATGGCAACTTAACCAAGAAACTCGAAGAGGAGTGGCCATACGCAAATAGGGTAAGGATATGGGAGTGGTGAGGTGGCGTTTTGTCGATATGTGGAGAGCAAAAAAAGTCGATCAAGTTAGAAGGGTTAATCTAGAATTGATTACGTTAAAGATTATTTGTTACGTGGTATTAAAGTAAATAGTTTCGCTTTTATCTCTCTAAAGCTCGTTTTCAAAAGGTGATACGTGGATGAGGCTTAAAATCAAAGTTTCTCGTAACAAAATGCAACAGAACGTTATCGAGACTGGAAGCCTGTGGCGAAAGAGAGTTACCGCATAGCAGTGCTTCTCAAACTTTCAATATTTACGACGCAATATTCAATCATGATTTTCATCGTGCCTCTCTCCATATGATAACAATGTATTGAAACCAATAATACTATATTATGATGTTAATGCTACAATACGATTCCAACTTCTTAATTGCTACCAACGTATATAAACGTCTCGCTCAGCTAAAGCGTTAATTGCCCCGGACGTATATATACTTCTTTCTGAAGTACGATCTTTCCTGTCCAAAGGCTATCCATAAAATTATTTCAAAGGATTTGAAATGCAATTCCGAAAGTCTTGGAAGACTTGACAGTGTTTGCGAAGTATTTACTCATTTCAAAGGATTTGCTTACTTATTCCTTTTCTTCTCCCCCCAAAAAAAAAAAACATCTCATACGGGCACCTACGTGAAAAACGAAGGCACTGGAAAGCGAATCGCGAACATTTTAATTAGAAGTTAAGGGATTCTTTTTTAACCGTACAAATTATCACGATAAGTATTAATTTTTGTATAATTTTATTTATAACAAGTCCATGGGGGTCACTGGTTATCATTAAACTTGTTTTTAGCTTAAGATTGATAAATTAATTATAAAATACATAGTGTAGTACTGATACATTCATAAGTGTATTGTTGTTGTTGTGGCTAATGCCACCTGTTTGACGTAGTCAGAACGAGGCCTACGAAATTCATCGTGGCATGGGCAAGAGGTACGCCTGTCGTTGGCCTTGAGCACCATACAGGTGACAGTGCGATTTAAGCTCAGTGAAACTTCCCCGAAGGGACGATAGATGGCGACACGACCTCTATATATCTCCACCTCCACAATTTCAGCAAGTGAACTAAAGGGGAGGGAAATATTCTCCAGTTCCTGCGCTAGTGAATAAGCCCACAAGACTACGGACCCACTGATTTAACGAGCACGTACTCCGTGTGCACTCGGAGGGTAGTTGGTGACATCGAGCATCGAACCCAGGCCTTCCGGTCTGGAGTCCGATGCTCTAACCACTAGGCTACCCACGGCCTCATAAGTGTATTATATCAGTGTAAATGTGTGCTTTACTTTTTATTATGTCAGAATGTGTATTTTCCTAGTGTTATCACGCTCCCCCTTCCCTCCAGGAAGGCACGCCCCAAAATTTGAGAAGCGTTGCCGTATAGAATGGGTGCACGATAAATTGAAGCGTATCGTTCGGGTCGGAATGAGACTGTGGCTTTGTAACGCACCGGTTTTCTTTCAATTTCGCAAAATCGTATTGACATCCTGAGTGGTCTTCTATCCTCAGACCGTCGATGGAATGTCCGGGGATTATCCTTAGAAGTCGGTGAGCAAATGGATGGGTACATATTGAAGAAATGTCTGAACATGAGGAAAGTTGTTGTTCGCGGGGTTTCCCATCAACTCACCGGAATACAGAAATGGTTCCGGTATGCTCTGACAGGCATCCACCTGAAGAAATAACGCAGTGAAGGAGACCATTTTTGTAGCGTATTGTCACTCTTTATGAGACGTGTGCCCGAATTAAAGTACCAATCAAATGAATGTTGAAACCGAGGTTCGCCACGTCCACAGAAATTTCGACAGGAAACCAGTCGGGTGTAGTTTATGCTGATTATGGCAAACGACTGTTAGCGCATGATTCCTATGCAGGCCATGCCTGAAGGACTAACGATCAACGTAGTCCTTCAGGCATGCTACGCTGACGTTATTGCCGATTTCTGCATTACCATCTGCGTCCGGGTATGGGGCACAAACATCCATGCTTATTGTAAAACAACCTCCCTGTCGTGTTGGATGACAATGCTCATTGATATTTGCTAACAATGTCACTCTCCCGTCGCGACGGTGTCAGGGAGAAATCTTGGAACACCCTCCGTACTCTCCTGACATGAGTCCCTGTAATTTCAGTCTGTCTCGAATTTACCGATTTTGTGACATTTCCTCTGTATGCCTCCGTCGCTGACATCAACAATCAACACGTCGCCAATGGTCTCCAACGACTTCCCCACAATTGGCAAAAGTTTATAAGATTTGCTGGTAATTACATTGAAGGAATGCAATGCAAATGAACTTGCAAGCTCATTTAAAGTTGTTTTATATCTATCTTGCCATTGTTTAACTTACAACCCTCGTATTAAAATTTTTAAAAAGTGAAATAAAACTTTAAAAAAAATTAATTTTAACTTTGATTACAAAGTTTATTTTTATTTTAATTATTTTTATAATTGTATCAAAACTTAAGATACGGCTACTTGCAAAAAACTAGAAGATGTCCGATTTAAAAATGAAAAATAATAAAGCATGTAATGGGTCTACTTGCGAACCTTCCATTAATCCTTTTGATGTAAAATTATTCTTTTTAACTATAAGTTCTGTTGAAAATGTTCCCTCGAAGAAGAAGACTTTATTTATTCAAATGGTTTGTTCTATTTAAGCGTTAGAATTTAGGTACGTGATGTTAGTCAATGGATAGTCACTGGCTAGTCGATAGTTGATAGTCGGAGAATAAAAATAATTAAAAATTGTGAGTTAGATTTACGACCTGAGGTCATATAATTAAGAAAGATATTTACAGTGAATTCTAGCGTAGAAGTCCAGAGTGCGCCAAGAGTAAGTTGAGCAGAGTATACTTATATGTTAGTAGCTTTAAGCCGTTCGATTGCTCTTCCCGTTATTTATTAAGCTCATTTCCTACCTTTAGTTGTGTTGATAAAGTAAAGGGAGAAAGGAAACTTAGTTCAAAAATTGCTGTGGCTGATCTTTTTACGAATACCCGAACACCAACAACCTCTAGTACAGTGTTTTTAAAGTTTCAATATTAGCAACCCAATTTCAATCATAATTTTTATCGCGCCCTTCCTCATACAATATCAATGTATTGAATTCAATAATGCTATACTTTGACGCTAAAACTACGATACGACCTTAATCTCTTAAGAACCACCGACGTATGTAAACGTCTCACTCAGTCAAAGCGCTAATTTCCCCGGACGTATATGCATGTCTTTACGAAGTATGATCTTTTTTCTACACTGCTATTCATAAAATTATTCCGAAGCCTTTGGAATGCATTAAAAGTACCTTGATAGTGTTTCCGAAGAATTTACTTATTTCAGAGGATTTGCTTATTTATTCCTTTTCCCCCTCTCCCCAATGCATCACATACGTGAGCCTACGTGGAAAACAGATGGCATGGGGAAGCGAACCATGTAACTTTTAATCTGCATTGAAGGGATTAATAATAAACCATATAAATTATCAAGATAGGTGTTAATTTTTGTATATAATTTTATATATGAAAATCCCATGGAGTCCTTGGTAATTTAATTATTCAACTAGTTTTTAACTTAGTATTGTATGTGTGTGTTAAATTAATTATGAAATACATTACACAGCGCCGATACATTTATAAATGTAATATATCAGTGTTAATGTGTATTTTATTTTTATTATGTCAGAATGTATTTTGTTTGTTTACTTTCATTAACTTAATAATTGTTTGAAATAATCTTTAGTTTTTGATTTTTAAATATGCTCGCTTCCCCCTTGTAGAGTCGTCACCCCCAAAGGATGCACGCCCCATAGTTGGCGAAACGCTACTCTAGTAGGTTGTTGCAAAAAGAATTGGTTTCATTCTAAATTTTTGAATCGCGATACACTTTTTTTACTGCGACTATGACTATATCACAAATTAAAAAAATATATACTTTTGGATTTATTCGTTCACAAAGAAAAGCATAAAGACTTCACAAATAGGAAGAAAAATTAACCCATCGTTTATACAACCCATTAAAGCTGTGAAGTAAAAACGTCTCTTTTTACTAGGAATTCAATTTCTTTAGCTTCCATCATTTTTATAGAACTATTCTTTAAAAAATGAAAAACCGATTTATAGAGCACAATTTTTTTAATATTGTACTAATTCAACTTTTTCTAAAACTAATTTAAAGATTTTACATTTTATTTTAGCTTGGTTGATGAAGAAAATACAAAAAGGTACGATTTTATATTTTTAAGTCATACTGTTCCAACACAAAGACTTTTCAGTGAACAAAGAAAACAACCGAAAAGAAAATCGACATGACATTCACGTTTTCTTTCTCCTGCGCTAGTTTTCTTTATTTTGAAAAAGAAAACCGGGAGAGAGTAAAAAGGAATTCAATTCCGGAGTGAGTTTTTGTTCCATTGATAGATTCTTTTCCATTATTAACAAAAAAAAAAGATGCTTGCTTTCGGGATTACAAGAAAGTTGTAATGAAAGTTAACTTTAAATGAGGAATGTGAATGGATTTTTATAAAAAAAAAACAGCTAAAAATTAAAAGTAACTGACATTTAATCGCACATGTGAAACGGAAATTTTTCTGCTGTTTTCGATTATTCTCAAAATGTTCACGATGTCCGATCATTTTTAATGATGAAATCCTTTAGGAGAACAGATGACGCAAATTGGTAAAAAAAATTCTTTTGCTTTGGGTGCGAAAGAATATTTGACGGTTTTGCAAGCATTATGACATTTTGTATTTTAGAATAAAATACGTTTATATACATTTTTTTCTCACGAAAATCAGAGTATAGTTTTCAATTGCACTTTAAAGCAACAAGATGGCTAATGGCAACGGATCTCTTCATTTTAAGCCTCGGTGATATGATGAAGAAGACACCTGGACTGGCACTCCGCTCTTATAACTTCCACATCACACGAACGACAGACGGTTTGAACCTCAGGATATTTTACGTTCCCTCTTCACGGGGGGTCTTCAGCGGCACTAGTCTCCAACTCTTGACCGCCAATCCGTGACGATTTTCACAAGACTAACTTGACCTGAACACATTTCTCGATGGTACTCCTTCACTGCAATTCACATATTCAGTGTTTTTTTCATATATTTCACATTATTCTGCTCTTTGTAACATTTTACTCTTTTTCATTTTGTGCCTACATGAGAGTTATATTAAATCGGACTATATAAAGCAACAAGAAGGCTATTGGCAATGGAACACCTGATTTTGAGCATCGGTAAAGTGATGAAGAAGTACGCGCCCATCGCGCCAAAGAGAAGATTTTGAGCTTGACAGAGTGCATCAGCTCCCTCTACACTATGGATCTTTTGTGGCATCAGGTCTCGAGCCCATGACCGTAACGAAAAGTCTACCATGCGCCGAAAAATGTAGTAGAAATATGTTATGGCTTTTGAAGGGCCGTGTCGACTTGTACGGTTCCTGATTGATTGATTGTATTCAGAAACTATTCTGAGGTTAATGGAGTTGAACTGTTAACAAAATATCAGGATAACACTTGAAAAGTTGCTCCACTCACTAAACTTCCACACCACGAAAGTGTGAGAACTTGGAGTCTCGACAGATTTAACGAGCATCAGTCTCCTTACGCGTTAAGTTTCATTGCGCGCGCGAGAGAATTATATTTATGTCGCACTTTAAGGCTACGCGAGGTCTATTGGCGACGGACCTCGTTCTTTTAAACCATGATCAAGTGAAGAGGATAACATCTGATCTGGCATACCCTATCTCCTAACTTCCACATTACACCACTTGGACATATTGAACGTGTCTCGGCTACCTCTGCACGACGACTCTTCAGCGGTTCAAGGCTCGAATTCATGACTTGCAAGCCATTGGTTTGGGACAACTAGGTTACTGCTGCAAAAGGTTTCATTGGCACCTGGGATCGGAACATAGATAACGTCAGTCATTACAATGACGTTTTGGCTAATGAAGTGGTGCTCCAACTTTCACTACTGGCGAACCAATTTTCAATCATAATTTTTATCGCGCCCCCCACCCAAAATAATAATGTATTGAATGCAATAATAACGCACTTTTGGGGCGCTAAAGCTACAATACGATCATAATTATAAACCGTACAAATTAACAAGATAAGTATTAAATTTTGTGTATATGTTATTTTTAAATAATATATATTATTATTATTTTTTTTGCTTTTTAGTTTGATTCACTATGAAAGCTTGTTTTTTAGTTTGTTTTTAAACTATAATTTATTTTATAATTATTTTTACTATACAGATAAAAATCACAATTCCAGTGAACAATTTAATTAAGAGAAAATATACTTACCTATTTCAAGGCTTCTTAAATGATAATTTGAGAAAAAGACCAATAAAACTAAAGAAAATGTTCCAAATGTGCGTGTCCTTAATAAAGGACATAAATCACAGGAACTTTTCGCTAACAATACAGGAACGTTATTTTCCAGCAAAACTGTCATATTTTGTTCACGTTATTGTAGTTTTGTTGTCGTTTGATGATCTACAAATAACATTTTGAACTTTTCTTCCTTGTTTCTTTTTGACAAGGCGATGTGCTACACTATTTTTTATTTGGTTATAGGATCAAAAATAGCTAATGAGCGTTTGAAGTGGAATATTTTATCTTTGACTAGCTGCATAGCTCGGCGTTGCACGGGTTCTTTCTCTATTTTTATATATTTTCCCTTCCCTTCACAAAATCTGCACTTCCATTATTCGTTAGAGCAACTTTGCACAGGTTTTTACTGGGTGTATAACTTTAAATTACCTTTTACGAAATTTTTTCACTACTTTTCATTGTTTGAGAGATTTCTTTCCGTACCCCTGGCGTTGCACAAACATTTTTGAATGCATAACGTATTGTCATAGAAATTTCCCTTCCCCCTCGCTGTCAGCCCTTCCTGGTGTGCGTGTGTGATATCTATTTTAACGTCATTACAATTCCCTTTTTCGAAATATCTTCCCCATATTTCCATTGTCAGACACTTTTTTTTTATCTCTTTAGCCCGGCGTTACAGCGGCGTTCTTTGAGCGTATAGAACTATTTTCCCCTCCCCCCTTCAGATATAAGATTTATTTTGAATTTTCAATTGATGACTTTTTCAGATTTTAATTAATCAATCGTTGCATACAGTTAACTTAAAAATGTCTCAAAAATGTATTTTTATCCAAAATAACTCAAAGGCCCATTCTTTGCACGGGTTAAGTTTTAAAAACATAAAAAATTCACCTATTATGACACTTAAATTTTTTTAGGTAGGTGAAAACCCTGTATGAAGTTGTATATATATATATATATATATATATATATATATATATATATATATATATATGTTTCGCCTCAAAGTAAATACTAATTTAACAAAGACAAATATTTCAATGTAAGAGAAAATTAGCATGCTAGAAAGTAAATAATAATTTAACAAAAACTAAAACTAATGTTTCCGTGTAAGAAAGAAAATTAGCATGCATTAGAGTAAATAGATCTGAATGAATGTAAATATAAATAAAAATTTTAACAGAAAAGTGATAGCAGTAGTAAGCTTCAGATATGGGAATTATGGGTGAAATAACCTGCAGTAGATAAACCGAAAGAAAAAAATAATGATGATAAACTGATTCACACTAAGTGCTATTGTAAATGAGAAATATTAAGAAGCCTTCAAATGGAAAGATATTTCAATTAGCATTAGATGAGGTATGGGTGCAATACTCTGTAACATCTCTGTAATAAATCTAATATAGAGTATCAGATGTAATTCAATACTGAAAAAAATCAATTAGTATGAAATAGAATCAAAATCTACCTATATATATATATATGTGTGTGTGTGTGTGTATGTGTGTGTATGTATAACGAATACAAAAGGTGTCCCCGTTGAAATAGTCTAGAACCAACAACAGTACTGAATGAAACAAATAATAAATTGTGTTGCTCAAAAATTAATTATTGAAACAATACCTTTTTGCAATACTTCGATTAAAAATTATTATTTGATTGCAAAGAGCAAACGAATGAGTACATACAATGATCAATAACTATAGAGTGGTTACTGAAATATATATATATATATATATATATATATATATATATATATATATATATATATATATATATATATAACATTTATGGACAGTATAATATAAAATATGCATACGGTCTCCAAGAAACTATGTGAGGAACACAGAGATTATCACAGAAGCAACGTTAAACCATGATGGCATGAGACGCTGAACACTGAATTTTAAAGAAATCCAGAGGGAAATATGAGAAAATCTTTTCAAGGTACACCTTTTTTTCTGTGCAAACATTAAACAGTGATTCGCAAAAAAACATTGAACGTTAGTTTCTCATAAATAGGAAGCATTATCATAAACTTTAAGCAATGTTTTTCTACAATGAAGAAAACATTGAATATGCCGATGAAGGAAGAATAGCAATAATCTTTATTTTCAACGACAGAAAATGACATAGATATGTAAAACTTGTAACATTTATATGTAAAAATGAATAAAATGCTGCATGTGTATGTATACAATCAGCATGAAAAACAGATTGTCAGAAGAAAAACTACTTCGTTGTGCATTAAATCGCATTCATAGTTTTTCGAACAGATGTTTTTTTTTTGTCGGTTTTATGAACAAATGGACATGGCATGAGAATTAAAGCAGGCGAGAAGTGATGGTGTAGTTTCATTGATTGTAAAAAAACCCCTTTGATATTTGTGTCATGAATAGGTAATCATTATCTAAGATTCTATTTAAAAAAGCCCCAAATTATTCTTCAGCTGAAAAACTAACTTTTGAATCTCTGTACCACATATAATTACTATACCTACAATAATAGGCAAGATTCTTTCTCTAAAGGTACAAAAGTAAATTTAATTTCAAAATATTTTTCCATTGTTTTACCGAACATAATACAATTTCGTATAACAATTTTTCATTTACACACCACTTCTTATAAAAGTATTTCTTGAATATGAAAAACATTTTACACACATATGTAAAATAATAAACAAAACATTAATTAATCATACATTATTTTTGAAAAATATAATAAAGTTGATGATCTTTAATAGCTTTTTTTTAAAAAAAGTTAGTTGACAATGTTAAAAAAGTAATGAAATAGACCTTTTTTATATCAATTTCATTTGTCATGTTTTATGTTTATTTTATAAATGCCCGTATGAGTGTTAACATTTTTTGATTAAGAAAAATATACACTGCAATAGCCCATGCAATGCACAGAAATATCGAAAAACTATATTTTTCTCAGGCTTTTACTAATAAAAGTAGAGAAAGCCTGTGTAAATGCTGGGCCATACAGATAGTTTTATAATATTAATTTAATATAAAAGGTTTGTGAAGATCCCCTTGGATCTCACTTTGAGAACGAGAATAATTTTGAGTCAAAGAAGAACCAGTAGCCATTTTTATAAATAACTTTCTTTATTTGGTTATCTTTACCAAATAGAATCAAAGACTTTTAATAACAAATAAATCAAAATAGTTTTATGATGTTTAAAAGGGACTTTCCTTTATATTAACTTAAATATTTAATGATCCAATTAATTAACAATTAGAATATCGATCACGCAGAGATTACCGCAATAAGAGATCCCAGAATTATATTCAATAATGTTCCTATTGAACATTTAACTTTAATCTCACTCATAATATAAAACTTTAATGAGACTTTAATTATAAATCAATATTTACCACACTGAATCTCAGCTCTTCCTGAGCCTAATTTATCCACCTAGAAATCCTCAATAATAAATCTCTAACTTCACTATTATAACTTCCTGCTTCAATCTCTCTCTCCTACTGCCTCTCACTTTACTATTCCGTTTGACTTAAATACTTTATCTAATCTGCATAATAAGGAATCCCTGTTCTCTTTTTGGAGTTGATTGGAAATAGGTAGGGAATTAAATTTCCCTAAAAAAGACGTCTCAGAAGGTTAGTGATAAAGTTCCGTATAGATTTGTCACAGGTTATCTAAAACAGAAAAAGTAAGCCCTAATTTTGATAAAATTGCCATAAACAGTTTTGAACAACAACAAAAGAAACACACAACAGAAAATCTTCAGCATTTAAAATTGAAAAAAAAATAAAATAATAAACAAATAAATATAAAAGTAACCTTACACATAGTAGAAATTATAATATTAGTTCAAACCAAACAGATACTTTAAATAGATAAATTAAGATCTCATTTTGATGAAACTACCATAAGCAGCTCAGAAGAAAAAAAGTAAAGAAATCTTATACGTAAAAAGAAATTCTAACTTAAATCACACCATTGACAATCTGTTAATTCCAATTAGTTTGAATTGAGTGTCATTTTCTTTTAGTTACATTTTTCTACTTTTTCGTTACAATTGAAAAACATGGAATTTGCCAATAAAAGAAAAGGGTACTTCCGTATTGGCATCAATGCAGCAAAATTTGCACCACGATATCAAAACAGATTCTCATGTGTTTTATATGAGAAAAAAAGTCTAATTTTGGTGAAAAAAGTGACACTTTGGCAGTGCCGTTTTTCTCTTTCCATGGAAGGAAATGTTGCTATTTACGTTTTATTGCACCAATGCCAACGTTTAAAATTTTGCATTTGTACGTGCTAAATTGTGGCAACCATACGCTTCGTTTCATGTAATGTCGCTAATAGGATGGGATAATATGAAAGAACCGAAATGTCATAGGAAGATATGGTACTTATGTATAGTTAGCTGTCAACTCTATTAATAACTCGCCAAGTTGGCAACTGCCATTTCCTGTGTGTCGTCCATGCTGAATTAGCAACAGTGTGCTTCGTTTTATATAATGCCGCAGATAGGCTGCGCTAATACATAAGTACTTTTTTTTTGACCAAATGGTCATGCTATGCAGTTGGAAGTAGACAAGAAATACTGCTGAAATGTACCAATATTCAGGTGATAACTTAGTTTTACGCTATACTTATTAATGAGTTGCGTATTGTGATATCAACATCAGTTGGATTGTAGCCTAAGTACAACCGTAGATTGATAGTACCACTAATGTTTGGTTTTCCCAGAATTGCAAACATGAGGTCCTTACAACTGTTAAGTACTAAAATTTGTAAGAATTTTTTGCAAAGTTGACTCTTTAAAAGTCAACATAAAGTTAGTAACCAAAATGGAAGCAAATCGTTATCAGATACAGCTTAAAGGTTTAAAGAGAAAGAAAGTACCCTCAAGCCTTCTTGATGCTAATAGCAAAGCTATGACAAATCACGAATATGAAATGAAATAGGATATCAGATGGTATGAAAATATCTTTAAAAGTAGCTAGAGAGAGAGAGAGAGAGAGTACAGTAATTAAGTTAGGCCTTGCAAGAAGGGTAGTTGTTCCCTTACGCAATCATCACATAGTATTATAACCACAATAATATGTAAGAAATAATCATGCACAAAAATAAAAGGATAAATAAATTTAATGAGCCTTAAAATAAAAAAAAACAGACTTGCAGAAAATAGATTCTATTATTATCTAAAATCACATCTATTTTTAAAAACAAAATGTACTGATTTAATATGAAACTGTATCTCCCGAACACACACATACAAAACATTGAGCAAACTTTGGTATCACCCAAATCGTTTAAAAATTGAATTAAAAAAAATCTAAGGTAAATTTCGAAAAACACTCTTCGTAGTGCTTACATAGCATTATGGCTTATAGTATTTATGTGCCAAGTTTTATACTTCTGGGTTGCTTAGTTTGGCCAGAACAGGTGAAACACACACGCAAATTCTCTTTCATAAGTATCCATAAACCACCGAGCATTTATTAAATTTGTTTAAAGTAGCATGTGTTTAAGAATTTTGCTTAATATGTCAGTAACGTAATTTTTAAAATGTTAGATATTTTTCGAGATATTTTTATATAAGTATAAACTAAAAGTTTTAGGAAGGACAGTATCTTTTAATTGATAAATTTTTCAATGAGTTTAAAAATTCTATTTTATGTTTCATTATATCTTAAGAAAACATACGAAAACAACATTTAAATTAATTACAAATAATTTATATTATAAATTTATAAAATAATGCTAAAGGAGTAAAAACAATTAAATTTTTCGGCCTTCCACCTAAGAATATTTTATATTTTTCAATAACTGTATTAAATTAGTTTAATATACATTTTTCTTTAGCTTATATTTTATTTGATTATTCCGAACCATTCCTTGGTTAGATTTAATTTTGTGGTTTCTTTTTCATTTGTGATTTAGGTTTAAGGCTGTGTCACGTTTATTATTCTTTTTTTCCATTTTGACCGTAATATGTATACATTAGATTTAATTTTGTCTCATTTCTTTTTCAGTTTAAGAATTTTTGTGATAACTTAAATTTCACTTTCTTAATTTTAAAAATGAGACCTAATTAAATCTAAAAACTGAAACACTACAGAAGAACCAAATGTAAATTTATAAATATCAACAGGAAAAAGAATAAAGTTACGCTGCCTTTAACTAAAATAGAATTTATATAATGAACACAATTGTGACTACACAAAAAATGAGAAATTTATAAGCTGAAAAAGAAATGACAAAATTAACGTTAAGCCATTAATGGTTCATAATAATCGAATAAAATGTAAGCAATACAAAAATGTCCATCAAACTAATTTAATTTAGTTACTGAAAAAATAAAAAGTAGGCTTAGCTTGAAGAGCGATGTATTTTTCTCCTGGAATACAGTTTTAAAATAAAAACTTTAAGAAACATTTAAAATACATGAAAATTGTAACTTAAAAAGAAAAAGATGCAGCACACAGATCACTGCTAAAAAAATGTAAAATTTTCAGTTGGTATCTCAAACTTTTGATCGTTAATTTCTGTAGCAAATAAATACACTGTGTTGCCAAACGAACAAACCTAAAATCAAGTTCTTGAAAAAAAAATGGAAAAATCGCTTAAAAATTTAATGTAAAAAAATCTGAAGGGAATTTCGAAAAAACCTCATCGTAGTGCACATCATCAGGATGTAGAATAATTATATGTCAATTTTTATACTTCTGAGTTACTTAGTTTGTGTGGTAGAGGTGAAGCACACACGCAAACTTCTCCTTTTATTAATATAGATGATCATCAGATGATAAAAATAAATTGTATCAGTGTAAATGTGTATTTTTTATTATGTCAGAAAGCATTTTGTTTTACTTCATTGCAAAAAAAAATATTTTTTTAAGCCTTTTATTTTCAATATGCTCACGCCTTTCTCGCAGGATTACCGTGCCTCCCCAGGGGAGGCGCATCCCACAGTTTGAGAAACACTCGGCTAATGAATGCAAGATCTATTAAAAGTTCAAACCCAACCATGCATTCTAAGTCAGTAAACATTTAAAACTGAGAAACGCCAATATTATAACCCAAAACTGTTTTTGTAAAGAACAATTTTATCAATCTCACCCAAGATAAAAAAATATATTTAATTCAAACTTCTCTGGTTCCTTTTTTAATTTCTGGATTTTTCGGTATTGTGTGCAATATCATAACTTTATACAAGCGAAGAGTTCCTTAAATATTTAATTTTTAATCCGACTAATAAACTAGAACTGGTCTTCTGCGAAAGACCATTTATGATGGTCTAAAGGCAAACATTCTTCATCTCTAAGCCTTGATTTCAAGTTTTTTAAGTCACTTCTTTCGCTTCCTCAGATGTTTTTACGCTCTGTTATTTATAATGGAAAGAGCAATGAAAAGATGCGTCAGTAAAGTAGAAGTACACTTAAAAAGTTACTCTTATTCTAAAGAACACCGAAAAGTAGAAAGTTTGATCTGAAAAATCCAAAATATTTTTTGTGAGGAGTTTTCCACTTGCAGGTAGAACCACTTAGCAATATCTAAATACATTACGAAAAGTTTTGAAAAAAAATTAAGAACATCAGGTCTGTATAGTATTTCAGCGTTTCTCAAACTGTGAGGTGCGCCTCCCTTGGGGGGGGACACAACTCTACGAGGGGGCGCGAGCATATTGAAAAGTCGAAACCAAAAGGTTATTTAAAAAATTATTAATTTACTGAAATTAAACAAAAAAAAACTTTCTGATATAATAAAATATAAAATACACATGTACACTGATATTATACACTTATAAATGCATCAGTACTGTACAATGTATGTTTTATTATTAATTTAACAATAGTAATTTAAGAACAAGTTTGATAATTATCAGTTACCCCATGGGCTTGTATTAACACTTATCTTGAAAATTTGTACGGTTTATAATTAATTCCTTAACTGCTAATTAAAAGTCACGTGATTCGCTCCCCAATGCCACTGTTTTCGACGTAGACGAGCGTATTTTGATGTTTTTTTGAGGGGGAGGAATATAAAAATAAATAAGCAAATCCGCTGAAATAAGTAAATTCTTTGCAAACACTTCAAGGTCATTTTATTGCATTCCAAAGCCTTCGGAATAATTTTATGGATAGCACTGCACAGAAAAGATCGTACTTTGGAAAGA
This sequence comes from Trichonephila clavipes, assembly GCA_019973935.1. Classification (NCBI taxonomy): domain Eukaryota; kingdom Metazoa; phylum Arthropoda; class Arachnida; order Araneae; family Nephilidae; genus Trichonephila; species Trichonephila clavipes. Next base: position 860,445 of record BMAU01020861.1, on the reverse strand, counting down.
CGTATATATACGTCCAGCAAACTAGTGGTTTTTGGTTGAGCGAAACGTTTATATACGTCGTCGGCTCATAAGAGGTTAAAGTCTTATTGTAGCTTTAGTGTCAAAGTGTAGTATTATTGAATTCAATACATTGTTATTATATGGAGAGGGCGCGATGAAAGTAATGATTGAATAGTGGGTCACATATATTGAAAGTTTGAGAAGCACTGTAGTATTTGATTTCATACTTGAAAAGAATTTTAATTAGATTTGTTATATTTAATTACACTGGTATGCAAAAATTAAGGACGAAGTCGAAAAATTAGCATATCAGCTGAACGAAGAGGCAGAGCGGACTGAAAGACCAATCAGGAGATTAAGTAAGGTGATGTACGGTAGCACATGCGCAGATATGCAGGTAGACGTAATGGGGGAGTGTCTGAGTAGTATAAGGCATGTTGTCGGTGTAAGATCAGTATTTCTGGCAAAGAGATTGCACGCCGTATAGCAGTTAAAATCACACCGAGTTGCTGCCTCAGCGAGAAATGGCGAATAATCAATCTGTTAGACGACATCTGGATGCTTTTACCTGAGGTCGAATCATTGGAAAGTTAGAGGAAGGCCGCAGTGTGACAAGTGTGGCTGCAGAGTTCGGAATTGCTCACAGCATCGTTTCACCACTTTGGAGACAATTTCAAACTACAGGAACAGCTATCCGGGGGTTCAGTAGTGGTCGTCCACGAGGAACCACACCCGCAGATGACCGGTACATTGCCTTACAGGCCAGAAGAAACAGGCGGCAGACAACGGAGAAATCGCTAGACACACGACACTGGCGACTGGACGACCGATATCGCGTTTTACCGTGGCCAGAAGACTGCACGGTGGTGGTCTGTTTGAACGACGCCCTGTGCAGTGTGTACCTTTAACGCCTGCCCATCGGAGAAGGCGTTCTCTGTGGTGCCGGGAACACCGGAATTGGAGAGACAATGAATGGGGACGAGTACACTTTACATATGAGAGCAGATTCAGTTTGAGTAGTGATTCTCATCGCATACTCATCTGGAGAGAGCGGGGAAGCCGCAATCATCCCTCGAACATCATTGAAAGGGACAGGTATGAAGATCGCGGTGTTCTCGTTTGGGGAGGCATCATGCTTGGTAGTCGTACAGAACTTCACATCTTCGACGCAGGTTCAGTCAACGGGACCCGTTATTGTAACGAGATTCTTCTTCCATATGTGCGTCTTTTTTAGAGGCGCTATGGGTCTGCAGTTCCTTTTTATGGACGACAATGCACCATGTCATCGCACAGTAGCTGCCGAACAGCTCTTAGAGAGTGAGGATATTGGATATACGTATGGATTGGCCGACACGATCTCCGGATCTCAATCCCATCAAGCATGTATGGGATTTTCTAGGCAGCTCGTACCTTACCACCAGTAACGATTCGGGAGCTTCGATTGGCGCTGCAAGACGAATGGGCAGCAATGCCTCAACAACTCATTGACACCCTCATTCTCAGCATGGGCAGACGCTGTGAAACCTGCCTAGCAGTCAGGCGAGATCATATCCCTTTGTTTCTTGCTGGACACCCATCACAGGGATGTTTCGGCCTTCAGTCGCTTTGCACTCCATGCTACTTTTTCAATAAAGCTTCTTTTTTTTTATCCCTCTGATTTCTCTTTTAGTAAGTGTTGCTTACATTACACATGTCCTTACGTATTGGGGATCTTACGGTATTAAATGTGTTGATTTGGAAAGCTTTTGTACAAAGTTATATTGAATAAACCGTCTCGTCCTTAATTTTTGCACACCAGTGTATGTACTATACACACTTAGACCTCTATATAACGAAGTCTCTATAACGCGAAAAAATGTTCGCTATACAGAGGTTCATTTTTAAATTTTCTTTCTAAACCACATAAAAATACACAAGGAATTCATAAATACTATATATTAAAAAAGTAATTATTCACACTTTTTTGTAAACTAATATATATTTATTTTATATATCTTACCAATCAAAAAGAAAAGAAAAGAAAAACTGCAAGGAAAGTTTCTTGACGCCTTCATCCACTTCATGAAGAATTAATTTTTTTCTTTGATGCTCAAGCACTTTCGTTTTAACCTTTTCGAGCTACTAGAAACGAAGCTACCAGTACGGCTGATCAACACTTTATGAACAGAGTCTAGTTGAAGGACATGAGACAAACCCACTGAGGCTGATAGGGAATATGAAAGATGTTTCCAGTGAACTGGACAATGGGGGTTAAAGGTTGTATGAAATGCCCAGAATTCCATTGCTCTCGGTGAGTTAGGCACTTACAAAAACGAATTCAAGATTTATGACCACCATAAAATGTGTTAAAAGAGAGAATAATTTGAAATGTTGAGAAATACTTTAAAAATAGGGAGAAAAAAAATTAATCACAAGAGAAAAAGTTCGTTATAGAGAAAATGCACTTCGCTATCGGGAGATTATTTTACAAAGGAAATCACGAAATGTTCTTGGTTCCAGGAAAAAGTTCGCTGTATAGAAAAATTCACAATATAGAGGTCCGACTGTATATCTTAAATTAATTTTATTTCAATAATATACTCAAAAAGATCTAGAGACAGTTATTTATTTGAATAAATTGTAAATGTTCAGGCTAAATTGAATTTAACGCATTACTGTAGTTTAGTGTGGTGAGAGAGTTTCAAAACCTTATCGACATTTATAACAATTAGATGACATTAAAACGCTTTTATATAAATTACACTTTTTAATAAATAATATTCAAAATTTAAAATTTAACTATTAAAAATTAATAAAAAGAAAAAAATATATTTTGGTTTTATTAAAATTATAAATATAAAATGAAATAAAGACAAAAATTGATGAAAAAATCTTGACACAGAAAAATTTTCATGATCAGAGTGGGCGGGTCAATGCCTAGCCAATCCAGTTGCAGCAAATGCGTCCGAGTTAAAGAGAGCAAATATTTAGATGTAAAAAAAGTTAAAATTATAGTTGGTATCAAGAGGAGCTTCTGAGATTGGCTGAAAAAAGAGGTAAGCTATTTTTGCATTTACGTTTATGTGAGAAGCTCGACCAATGCAATATATTTTTATATCCTTACATTATAAAAATAATACTTGTGAAATATTTTGTTGAGTCATGCACCATTCATCATGCACGCGTTCATTCGTTTTAAAAAAACATCTTTTTCCCTAAAGAAATATCTTTATAAAATGAGCATATTCATTATAAATAATAATTTGAATTGTTTTAAATACTTTGTGGCTTTTTGGAGAAAAGCAATTGTATCCTTTCCTCGAACAACATGGAATCGATCATTTCTTTGCTTTTTCAATCCTACTATTAGCTCACACTCTTATTTATTTATTTATCACGGTGGAATTTTCAATTTTAATAAAATACATTTTAAAGCGCTCAAATGAGCTGAAATTTTATATACATGATTATTTTGGATGATAATACAATAATTTAGTTATATGACGCGGTGGACGCCAAATTATGAGGGGATGTGACCCAAGGTAAAAAGGGACACGCGGGGAAGGGGTTCTTTACAAAGTCCACTAGTTAATTAAACACGTTTATTAGACAGAACAAACATTTACATACATAACTAGAGAACTAATAGTTAGCATAGAATTGAAAGGGATCAGAGCGCATGCTCGTACATCCTTACAGTTCCAAAACTTGGCCATTACTGAAGATTGTTCTGTCCGCCAGAGAGAGCGACAGTCTCTCTACTGTTAATATGGGAAGAGTCTAAACAACGGGGGGTTACAATCTCCCCCTATGGATCCGACGACGTCCCGGCGAGGAGACAGAATCAGTAGAATTAGATGTTGCTGTAGTAGCTTTTGTCGAGGGATGGATGGTTCTGCTGGAAATGGCTGTTGAAGCAGTTGACGGGCTTGGAACATGTGTATTTTGTGTTGATGTGGACGTAACTTTTCGTGGTCAGCCTCTTTTTCGAAGTGAAGCTACAGGAGAAGTGTCCATGTCTTTAAAAGGTGTTAAAGCAGAAGTATGGTAAGTAGCTATATATATCGGCTCAAATGGATTGGTAAGACTTGCGATAACATAAGAAGTGGGTGACTTTTGTGTGAGAATTAAATATGGACCGTCACGCTTTGGCATGAGCTTGGAAGTTTTCTTGTTCTTTGCATTACTCTGGACGACGATTTTTATCATACCGCTTTTTTCGCTGATCTTGTTTTGCTTCTATTCTTTGTCGTATGCCTTCGGTAATAGTTGCGAATCCTTTTAAATAAGGTGTTAGTTCGGCAACAAAATTGTCATTGTGAACGACGCTTTTGAAATCTTGCACCACATCGTCTATAATTCGTAGCTCTCTTCCGAAAAGTAGGTAAGCAGGAGTGTGGCCTGTAGTGTCACAGATAGTTGTGTTCATGTCGAAACGAATGACTGGGAGTTTGGAATGCCAATTATAATGATCTTCTCCGACAAGTATTGCAAGGCGGGGCTTAAGGTCTCTGTTTTTTCTCTCTACTGGATTAGATTGTGGAGAATAAACTGGTATTAAGTTTTGACTTATATTTAACGTAAAGCAAATCTGTTGTAGAACAGCACTGACAAACTGTGTTCCGTTGTCACTGATAATTCGTCTCGGTATGCCATGACGCATGAAAACTTCTTCTATGAGAGTTGTAGCGCATTGACGAGCACTGGCTTGAGAAAGGGCAAATAACTCAACCTACTTTGTGGCACAATCCTCAACAATAAATATCCATTGTTTACCTGAGTCAGTTTGAGGCAATGGTCCAAATAAATCAATAGCAATGACTTCAAATCTCAGTGAGTAGACTGGAGTTCTAAGCAAGCCAGTAGGCTTTTGGTCTGTAGTTTTAAAACGAGCACATTCTGGACATTTCTTAATGTAATCGGATATCTACTTTTTCATGCCTGTCCAATAATATCGTGTGGCCGCGGTAGCCGAGTGGTATAGGTATCAGACCGTGGCTTGCTTTGTCACGGGTTCGAGCCCAGTACAACTAAAGACCCGCCGTGTAGGGCAGCGATGCACGTTAAATCTGTCGAGGGCTGAAACGTCCTCCCGTTGGTGTGGTGTGGTAGTTAGGAGAGGGGGTGCCAGCTCAGGTGTCGTCCACGTCACTTGACCTTGGTTCAAAATTACGTGGTCCGTCGCCAAAAGCCTTCGTGTAGCTGAACAGTGCGACGTTAATATTCAATCAATCAATCAACCAATAATATCGTTTTGCGATTTTCTGGAATGTTCCATCTTCTTCATAATGTCCAGCCATTGGATCGTTATGATGTCTTTGCATTATCAATTCACGTTCAGCAGTTGGAATGACTAACTGAGCTTCTGCGGAATCAGCATCATCAGGAACATAACGATATAAAACACCTTGATTCATCAAAAATCCACGTTCAGTCCAATTTGTATATTCTTCAGTCTTCAGAGGGGATTCGAAACTGTCGATGATTTTTTTTTAAATTATCATCTTTAAGCTGCGCCTCGCGCATGTCCTTACAACTTCGTGTTGGCATATCAGCTATCGTGATATTATTGGCTTCGCAAAAGGATTCTTCTTCTTGAGCAACTGGGCGGGATAACATATCTGCAACGACATTTGCTTTACCAGGTGTACTTTCAGGTTGAAAGACTGGATTTCAAGTGCCCATCTTGCAAGTCATCCGGTTGGAGACTTGAGGTTTAGAAGCCATTTCAGAGGTTGGTGGTCGGATGTCACGGTTATTTCCGTTCCTTCAATATAACCGCGAAATTTCTTCAAAGCCCATACCACAGCAAGGGCGTCCCTCTCTGTGGTGGAATAGTTGCGTTCTGCTGGAGTTAGCAGTCGACTAGCGTATTCTATAGGATGTTCATCAGATCCTTCTCCTTGAAGTAACACTGCTCCAAGGGCATAATTGCTTGCGTCTGTTCGAATAATATATGGCTGAGTACTATCTGCTTGTTTTAACACAGGAGGTGTTGTAAGACAGTTTTTAAGGGTTTGAAATGCATTTTGTTGATCCAATTCCCATTGCCACTGGACTTTCTTCTTTGTAAGATAACTTAGTGGACGTGAAATCTTTGCAAAATCTTGAATATATCGTCGAAACCAAGAACAAGTTTGCAGGAAAGATTGTACTTCTTTGACATTTTTAGGAGGTGGAATATCCAGTATAGAGGCTACTTTTTCTGGATCAACTTATGTTCCTTTTTGTGTAATCCAAAATCCAAGATATTTTACTCGATAAGAGGCAAAATGGCATTTTTCTCTATTTGCTTTAAGTTTGAAAAGTAAGAGTCTTTCAAAAATAGCTTTAAGATCAAACATGTGTTTTTCAAAAGTTTCTGACAAAACAATTATATCGTCTAGATAAGGTAATGCTAGAATGTCTTCCAGACCATTACAAAAACTGTTCATCAGTCTTTGAAACGTAGCAGGTGCGTTGCGCAAACCATATGGCATCCGTAAGTAACGGTAAGTGCCAAAAGGACATACAAATGCTGTCTTGTCTTGATCTTCAACATGCACTTTAACTTGACGATATATCCTGCTCTCAGATCTAAAGTAGACATGAAAGGAGTAAGTTTTGCTTGATGTAGCAAGTCATCCATTCTGGGCAGTGGATATGTATCTGCAACTGTTATTTCATTTAACTTTCTGAAATCAATACAGAGGCGAAATGTTCCATTTGGTTTTAGTATAAGTACGACTGGAGAAGCATAAGGAGATTCACATTCTTCTATTATGCCTTCCGCGAGAAGTCTATTGATTTCACTTTTTAATATTTCTTTCTTGGAAGGATTCATCCTATAAGGTAGCACTGCTGCTGGGAGATGGTCTCTAGTATTTATACGATGTTCAATAATTGGAGTAGGCTCTCCCCCTGGTTGAAAGCATTCTTCATATTTTTCCAACAATGAATTGATTTCTTTCCGTTCTGTAAGAGAAAGGTGAGTACCTTCATTTTCCTGAAGTTGACAAGGATGTGGTTTAGTATCAACAGTGAGAAGAGCATTGATGTTAGGAGGCGCTTTCACAAAATTGTATTTTCTGTGAGATGTTTCCGTGAAATACCACTGTTTTCTTTGGAGATCTAAGACGATCCCTGCAGCGGTTAAAAGGCCGCGGTAGCCGAGTGGTATAGGTATCGGATCGTGGCTTGCTTTGTCACGAGTTCGATCCCAGTACCACTAAAGACCCGCCGTGTAGGGCAGCGATGCACGTTAAATCTGTCGAGAGCTGAAACGTCCTCCCGTTGGTGTGGTGTGGTAGTTAGGAGAAGGGGTGCCAGCTCAGGTGTCGTCCACGTCACTTGACCATGGTTCAAAATTACGTGGTCCGTCGCCAAAAGCCCTCGTGCAGCTGAACAGTGCGACGTAAATATTCAATCAATCAATCAATCAAGCAGCGGTTAAAAAGTCTTTACCTAGAAGTGTTCTGTTGCCTTTAGCATATTTCAAAATTATTAGCTCTGTGGAAATGACTTTTCCTTGATACCAATGTCTACAGAAGTTGTCAGTATTTCAGTGGTTTGAGTATGACCATCACCTACAGTCATCTGCATAGTTTTTTCTTCAAAATTCAATCCTTTTTGTTTAAGTAAATGATATAATTTTTCACCAGCCACTGAATGTGTAGCACCAGTATCAGCACAAACTGCTGCTTCTGTATTACAAATGAAAATTTGAATTATACTAACGGGATTATTTTCACTGGAGAAACTATAAAAGTTTGATTGATTCAAACTTGATGACAAGGTATCTTTTTGCCGAACTGGGTTGCAAGTGTGGCACCTTGATCGAATGATTCGGGAGCACCACATCCATAACAAGATAAAGGAGTTCTGTCTTCTTTTGTATCCACAATTTTCTTCTCAGGTATTCTGTCATTTGAAGTGGGAATCCGCCTACTTTTACTGGGAACCCCGGTTTCCCGCCTACTTTGACTGAGGAAACCTGACAGAGAATGTACATGTGACAGCAACTTAGGATTTCGCGTGTGTAGTTACTCTTCTCCAAGGATTGGACTTCATTTCTTTTTGTTTCCAACTAAAGGTTTTGTTATTTTCATTTCGCTTTTTTCTAACTTCTTCATACGAATCCAGCTTACCCACAAGTTGTAGAGGATTATTCCAATTACACCATTGCTCCAAAAAGTGATCTTTGTAATCTTGAAGGGCTTTCTTTTTAATTTGGTCTGCCACAATCAAATTTTTCAATTCTTCAAGCGTGGTAACTTTTGATTCTTTGAGCCACCCATCAAAATATGTTTGCAAATCAAAATGAAAGTCACGCCAGGTTTTTACAGGATCTTTGGCGTGCCGGGAAAACATCTGCCGAAATTTCTCTGTACTTAATTTAAAGTGTTTTAGTAAAATTTGTTTGACTTTATAATAGTCTTGAGCATCAACAACAGATTCTTTTGCGATTAAATTTGAAACTACAGTCGGTAAAAGACAAACAAGGTACACAACCCACTGAGGAACTGGTAGTTTTAAAAATGTTAACTGTCTTTCGAAGAGGTCTAGAAAAATTGTTACATCAGTTGTCTTTGGATCAAAAATAGGTAATAGCTTATGGAGTTCTAACTTCGGCATATTGGAGTCTGCAGTTCAAATATTCGTTGGTTTCCCCTATCTCTTTGAGCTCGCAATGCGAGCTCTTTTCTATCACTAATAATACGATTTAAACATTCTTTAGTAAAATCTACATCATACCCTTCACTTTTTAAGATTGCGTCTTTTATGTTAAGAACTTTGAAATTGTCTGGTATTGATATGTCTAGCGTTTCCGCCAATTCAAGGAGGTCCTGCCTGCGACCTTTTGCTAAATAGGCCATCGTGAAATGTCACTTCAAATTAATTACAAATTTATATTCTTTGAACTTTAAATTAAATTTAACAAAATGTTATTAATGAAATAATAATACAGTATTATTCCACATAAAAGTAATACCTCAATTTCTTACAATATGCAATTTGAAAAAAAAAATTTATGAATCACAAAAATGAAAAAAAATAAAAAAAATTTCGTTGTTTTCACTTTCAATACACAATCAAAGTAAAATTACTATCAAACTTATAGTTAAAAAAATCATCAAAATGATCTGAAAACACATTTGAAATATGTCATACCACAAGTAAAAAGAATCATATTCTCATAAATAAAAGTTCTACTTAGCCGAAGCAAAATTTCCTATTAGTATTCAAAAAGAAAAGTTATTAGAACTCAGAGTTATAAACAACCTTGAACTGTCTATTTCTCCCTATTTTATTTATTTTAACTTACGCAGCATAAAATATCTCAACAGTTTCAAAAATGAATCATAGTTTAAAATTAAGGCTAGAACATAAAGGGAAATGGATAAATATTCTTTTTTTTAACCACTAAATGTATTATGTAACTGAAAGAAATCTTTAAACAAGTTATACATACGAGTATGAATGAAAACATTTTATTAAAAATAGCATATAACAAAACAAAAGAAGTTTTATAGCATTAATCTTTCGAACAAAGATTGCAATCATTTAAGAAAAAAATACATATCTATTTTTTTTGTTGTGTTTTCACTTAAGCTTTTAAGCAAACAACGTTATACACATTAATTTAAAACAACACAGCATATATTTTAAGAACATTGAATACTATTTTTTAACTGTATATTATACTACTGTTTAGCAAATGACATTTCTTAAATTAAGAAAAAGATTTCTTAATTCAATGAGAATAGTTTATATAATTAGCACTGGAATGTACAGAAATGCTCTTTAATAATGAACAATGAGATCAATACTTAAAAAATTCAACTATTCTTTAGGATAAAATCAATTTGCATTTGGGCATGCAATAATGAAACTAGTATTATAAGGTATAACACTAAAATGAAAATTCAAGATAAAAAAACTTTTACTTGCACTTCAGTTGAAGATTAATCCTAATATTTGCTACTTGCTCATTCTACGGGTGAGAACTGAGTAATAAAACCACATAACAGGAGAATAACAACATACCAGCTGTTAACCTGAAAATTAATGCCGAGCAACGGCCAAGCTTCTTGTGACTTATTACACGTTGGGCGTCAGATTATGACGCGGTGGGTGCCAAATTATGAGAGGATGTGACCCAAGGTAAAAAGGGACACGCGGGGAAGGGGTTCTTTAGAAATTCCACTAGTTAATTAGACACATTTATTAGACAAAATAACTAGAGAACTAATAGTTAGCATAGAATTGAAAGGAATCGGAGCGCATGCTCATAAATCCTTACAGTTCCGAAACTTGACATTACTGAAGATTGTTCTGTCAGCCAGAGGGAGCGACAGTCTCTCTACTGTTAATATGGGAAGAGTCTAAACAACGGTGGGGGTGGTGGTTACAGTTATAATTGATAAAAATTAATTGATTAAAACTAATTATTTAAAGAATTACAAATGCATCCACGTGGGCATCATTTTTGGCGTCTTAGCAACCTTTTTGGCTACTTGTGTCGAAACTTGAAAAGGTTTTTTCTCCCGTCTTAAAACATTCGGCTGAACTGAATTTTTATAGACACGATTGTTTTGGATGACAATACGATACTTTAATGATCATTAATAAAAAGTTATCTCCCACTTAATGTTGTGATTCTGTCCTATGTATATACATATTTATTTTAATTGTAACTATATAATAAAAAGTAGCTAAAATAAAATTTTTCTTTGTTGATCTAAGTAGGAATTGACTTAATTTTTTTTCTATATTACTTGCGTGTTTCTTTTCTTTTCCCTATTACGATCAAGAAACTCTACGTTAACTTCTTTTTTTCTCATGTTGCAATCATTTTTGCATGAGGACAAAAAATTAGTCTTGTAATGAGCCTGAAAGCCGAAGAGCAGCATTTTATGTCGAAATATGTCGTCAACATTTGATTAACATGTTGAAGATTCATAAAAACCGCCTTATCACTTTTCATTTCCTTTTCTGATAGGATTACTTCCGATTGAAACTGTTTCCTTTTGTTCTCCATTCATTTTGTATCGTAATACATTCATTATTATTTAATTAAAATCATTCCGTTTATGCTGTTTAAGTTTCACAGCTGATTTACAGCTCGAATTTTTTTAAATGCTCTTGAATAACACATTTGAGAGAAACAGATTTCACATCAACATGTAAGTAAACTTTAATTTCTTCTATTACACGAGATATTCAAATTTATACGCGTAAATCGGTGCGCAATGTTTCCGTTGGTGAAAAAAGTGTATTTTAAAAGCAAAACGGAGTATTCGTTCAGTTACTTAAGATGTTCGTGGACCTTCACAATGTCAATTTTGGTCAAACGTGCAATTTTAATTTTTTATACTAATAATACTTCTTATATTTCATAGAAAAGTTCTGTCAAAGATTTTTGGCATTTTGATTAACAATTAATGAATTATTTTTTTATTTTACTCAAATGTTTAAAATGCATTTTTCTTAGTTCGTAAATTTTTCCTTTTCATTGTTATTTAAGCTGCTCCTTGCGTTTCAAATTACGTCATATCTCTGAAATTTTTGCAATTTATGAAAAAAAGGTGATATAAATCACAAATTTGTACATTAGTTTTCTAAAAAGTTTAGCGGATCATATTTTCTTTTGTTTTGAATACCCTGAATGTGTGATAATTGGTGAAATATTTCATATAGTGTTATTAGGTGCTTGTTTCATAGCACTCTAAATAATACTCAAGTGTGTTGAGTTTTCATTTAATTCAAACATTAAACTTTATCAAAATCTACTGGAATTTTATTCTGCGTGCTCATTCAAAGGCGGCAAACATAGATCTACACGTTGTACAGAAAATGCCACGTTTTTAGTATTTAATACAGTTACGTTGCAGTTAAGCATAATACAATCGATACGACTACATGAGTAAAGAAAAATATAAAAACAGAAATATAAATTATGAAAACCATTTTAAAAATTAACAGAATTTAAATGCATTTATATAAAAAATAAGTTTAACAATTATTATTTAAGTTTAACATTTATTTGAATAGAATTAATTTCTATCTTGCCAATATCACGTTTAGCGAATTCGAAAAACAGTTGACCGGTGCAGCCATCTAGCGAGAGAAATCTCTACAAAACTGTCCTTTACATTACTCCTTGCCAGTAACAAAGTTACGATACAAGAAAAAAAAAAATATATGGCAGGGACAGTTTCAGACTTATTGAACAGATTATAATTTCATTTTTTTTACAAATTAAACTTATACAAACCGCTTTTAACACAATTATTACTAATCATTGCATTACACAACACAAAATTACTACTACAGGATTGCTACAGAAGTCTTAATGCACAAAATATGCTACAAGTTTAAAATATTTAAACACAGCTACCTTCCTGTTTCTTAAAAAATACATGGAAAAATACAACTAAAATGTTTAGCAATTACTTTAAATGTATATTTGTACTGAGCAACAATCAAATTTAAAGTCAAAAAAGAGTATATATAAGATATGCAATAACTCAAAAAAAAATAATAAACTACAGAATGCTTTTGCAAATACACAAAACTCAGTCAATATTTGAACATGGGAAACTAAGGAGTACATAAATATTTTGCGAAAAAAAAATCATTCATATTCCAATGAAAGTTAACATGCCATTAAAAAAAAAACATGTCAAGTTACTCTGCAATGACAACACCTTAATTTTTTGAATATTATGAAACATATCAAATCCAATAGTGTTAAAAAAATCAATTTTCATATTTACATACACAATGGGTAATTTTATAATATATACATACAGAAAACTTCCTATTTACAAGAAAGAATATCAGAAAACTTTAGTTTCAATTCACCACATAATTAATTATAACTCAGTTAATCACTAATACAATCCATTTACCACAATTGAGCATTTTTATGCAAAACAGTATCTATTTATACACATTTTATTTGATGCTAACACATATTATTTCTACACATAGAATTTGATGCTAACACATATCTATTTATAAACATAGAATTTGATGCTAACACATATTTATTTATAAACATAGAATTTGATGCTAACACATGTATTTATATTGATATCCTGAAAATTTTATGTTCACTATTAAATACATAATAGATAATTTTGTTAAAATACATACTTTCCAATGAAGAAAAAAAAACACATTCTATAACACATTTAAGAGATGAGATGCCCACAAATTGTAATACTAATGAGGGAAATTCTGTCGACAATGTAAAAAAAAAACAGTAGTAATGAATAATTATTTGTGACATAAAGTTGAACTTTGTATAACATATATTACTTTGAATGCGAGAATATATATGGAAAATTTTACATCATGCTCTTTAATTTCTTTTTATTTACAAAGCTTTTGTTTGATTTAGGTTCTCGCTGTTATGAAATTACACACAATTCTACTTTTGCTTACAACTTACTGATGAAGGTTATATCAGGATAGTGGAAGAATAATTATTTAAATTTCACAATACTAGCATAAAAATCATACATGTATATATAACCAATTAAGAGTCAATTTTCAATTCTAAAATCCAGGAATTAACATACATTGTCATTTTATAAGCATATCTACAACATTTAAAGCAGTGTTTACTATAACTTTTTCACTATATTTACATGAATTGCATTACCAAGAGAATTATTACCAAGTATATATTTAATCAATTAGATACATTTTTATAAATGGTGATTTTCAAATTTACTAATTTTTAATAACTGTTTACTAGTAATAAGTGAAAGGAATTTCAAACTTTAACACTTACGTACATAATAGTTGCTATTTTGTTTATTCTCTAAATCTTACTGGTTTTTTTTATCTTTCTACCACAGCTGGTAGTAGATTGTTCATCAGGCATTGGGGAAAGTTCTTTCCAATTTGAAATCTCATTTTTTTGTCCAACACTAGTTGGTTCATTTTGATTGTCCACTGCTAACAAATAGGCAGGTTTCAGTCTATCTACAGAAATATTTACTGTCTTATCTTTGATTAAGATTGTGAAATACTTATCATACTTTTTTGTACAGTATATGGTCCTTCATATGGTGGTTCTAATGCTTTTTAACTCTGTCGATACGAAGAAACACATGGGAACAGGATTTCAAATCTTTATGCACAAAGATATTTTGCTTCCTGTTGCTAGGAGACTTCAGTGGCTTTAGCTCTGCCATGTGCTGCTGTAATTTGGCGACAAAATTCTGTGGATCCATGTTAATAGTAGGAAGATCAAAAAATTCACCAGGTAATTTAATGGAAGTACCATAGACCATCTGTGCAATTGTGTAACTAATGTCAGGTCTTATGGCAGCTCTTAAACCTAACAACACAGTGGGTAATGACTCTGTCCATCTAATATTGTTGTGAGCTTTTATAGCACCTTTCAAGGTCCTATGTAAACGTTCAACTTTCCCATTACATTGAGGGTGATAAGATGTTGTGTGGGCTACTTTAGCACCACATATTGCAGCTATGCTTCTAAATAGTTCTGCCTCAAACTGTCGACCTTGATCTGTGACTATTTTGGCAGGTACTCCAAACCTGCAAATCCATTTCTCATAAAATGCTCTCCCAGCTATTTCAGCTGTTATTTCAGGTATAGGAATTGCTTCCATCCAGCAAGAGAATCGGTCAATGCAGGTTAAGCAATACTGCATCCCTTCTGAAGGTGGTAGTTTTCCAATGAGATCTATGTGAACTACACTAAACCTTTCATCTGGTTGTTCGAATTCTCCTAATTTGGATTTTGTATGCCTGCTGACTTTACATTTTTGGCATCTAATGCAAGCTTTTGCCCATTCTCTGACTTGCTTTTTAATATCTGACCAGACATATTTTTCAGTCATCAGTTTTACTGTAGATTTAATACCAGGGTGAGCTAAGCCATGAATTAGTTGAAATATTTGAAACCTGAATTTTTGTGGAATGTAAGGCCTAATTTTTTTTGTTGAGATGTCACACCAAAGTTTTTTTCAGATGGCAATGTCGAAGGTTTAAATTTTAAAGAATTGTTGTGTAATAATTTTTGCAACTCTTCGTCAGTAGTTTGCTCTTCTGCAATTTCCTCAAAGTTGATTTCAGAAATTGAATCAATTCTGGATAAGGCATCTGCAACAACATTATCTTTACCCAATACATGTTGAATGTTACAACTAAATTCTGAAATGTATTGAAGTTGTCGTTGTTGTCTTGGTGATGCTTTTTCATTTTTTTGCTTAAATGCAAAAGTTAGAGGCTTGTGGTCAGTATATATAACAAAATCATTCCCTTCCAGCAGGTGTTTGAAATGTTTCACTGAAAGGTATATTCCCAATAGTTCTCGGTCATAGGTACTATAACTTGTTTGTGTTTCATTTAGCTTCTTTGAGTAAAAGGCTATTGGTTTCCAACTCTCGTTTTCTAATTGCTGGAGTACTGCACCCACAGCAAAATCTGATGCATCTGTGCAAAGTGATAGGGGTAGTCCAGATCTTGGAAATGATAAAAGAGCAGCTTCGGCAAGGTCAGTTTTGCATTTTTCGAAGCTTCTCCTGGTGTAATCAGTCCAATGCACTTTTCTGCGGTCTTTCTTTTTCGCTCCTTTTAACAGTTCATGTAGAGGTGCTTGAGTCTTAGCAGCATCCTTTAGGTATCTTCGGTAAAAATTTATCATGCCCAGAAACGTTCGCAGGTCATGAATAGTTTCTGGTAGTTTGTAGTTGAAGATAGCTTGAACTTTTTCTGGCAATGGCCGTGAACCTTCTGCAGTGATCAGAAATCCCAAATATTCAACTTGGGCAGCTCCCATCACTGATTTGGAGACATTTATTCGAAGTCCATATTGCTGGAATCTTTCAAATACCATTTTTAGGTGTTCACTGTGTTCCTCTTCAGTAGATGAGGCAACAAGTACATCATCAAGATACGGGAAAACAAAGTCGAGTCCATACAGTACTTCAGTAATGAAACGTTGGAAGGTTGAAGGAGCATTCCTCAGTCCAAAACTCATAGTATTGAACTCGTACAAGCCAAATGGGGTGGTGATGGCAGTTTTTCTTTGTCTTCCTCAGCAATTGGTATCTGATAATAAGCCTTTACTAGATCTATCTTGGAAAATATTTTTTTATCCTTCAGGATGTGATTAAAGTCCTCAATTCTAGGAATTGGATATCGATCTGGTATTGTCTGGGGCTGCGGTAGCCCAGTGGTTAAGGTATCCAACCATGGCAGGCATGTCATGAGTTCGATCCCAGTACCACTAAAGACCCGCCGTGTAGGGCAGCGATGCACGTTAAATCTGTCGAGAGCTGAAACGTCCTCCCGTTGGTGTGGTGTGGTAGTTAGGAGAGGGGGTGCCAGCTCAGGTGTCGTCCACGTCACTTGACCATGGTTCAAAATTACGTGGTCCGTCGCCAAAAGCCCTCGTGTAGCTGAACAGTGCGACGTTAATATTAACTCACTCACTGGTATTGTCTGTGCGTTGAGTCGCCTGTAATCGCCACATGGTCTTAATGTGCCATCCTTTTATTTACTAAATGCAATGGACTTGCCCATTGAGATTTTGAGGGTCTAATAATGTCGTTGTCCAGCATAAATTGGAACTCTTGCTTCGCCAGCTTCAACTTATCAGGGGCTAGTTGTCTTGCCTTCGAATAAACCGGTTGGCCAGTTGTTAGGATGTGGTGCTTTACTTCATGTTTAACAACTCTGTTAACCAAGTTTGGCTTGGTTAAATCAGGATACAACTTAAGCAGGTTGAAGTACTTGGAGGCTCTATTGACCGTGCTGAGATCATTATTTTCTTGGATGGTAGCAACTTCTCCTTTAATTGAAAGATTTGTTACTCCATCGATTAATTTCCTGTTGTGCAGATCTATCAGCAACTGGAATTTTTGAAGGAAATCAGCACCTATGATTCCTCGCTCAACTTTGGCAATAATAAACGGCCACTGAAATGGGCGTCTTAGGCCTAGATCCAGCGTGAGAATTTTCAGACCATATGTTGGAATTTCAGTGCCATTAGCAGCATACAGTTTATATTGAGAGGCTTGGCACTCACCTTTCGTTTTTGTCCAAGGGAGGATCGAGACGTCTGCTCCGCTATCCACAAGGAATTGACATCCGGTTTCTCTGTCCTGACAAATAACCGGAATTTGCGGCCTAAAATATCGGCAGCAGGACTCGCCGCGGCGTCTACTGCTGGTATTCGTTTCCCGGCTCATTGAAACTGCACGGCTGTACGCATTTACCAGGGAGGCACTTCTTCCCGAATCGGAAATGGTAGAAGCAATATCGTCCCTGAGGATTGTAGCGGCGCCTTGATTTGCTGCGACTTCTACTCCTCTGATGGTGATGAGGGCTAGAGCTCCGAACTTTTCGTTGTAGCTTCAAAGAGGCAAGTTGTTCTTCCAGACTTACTAATTTAGAGAGGAGTTCATCCACTCTTAGGGAATTTTTCTGAACCACTGCAGCATCAATTGTTCTTAGCGCCATCTCCACGATCTTGTTAGCCAATGCGCTATTTTGTCATTTTCCAGTAAAAAAAAAAAAAAAAATCCAGGGTCACCAGTTATTAGGTGCTTGTTTCATAGCACTCTAAATAATACTCAAGTGTGTTGAGTTTTCATTTAATTCAAACATTAAACTTTATCAAAATCTACTGGAATTTTATTCTGCGTGCTCATTCAAAGGCGGCAAACATAGATCTACACGTTGTACAGAAAATGCCACGTTTTTAGTATTTAATACAGTTACGTTGCAGTTAAGCATAATACAATCGATACGACTACATGAGTAAAGAAAAATATAAAAACAGAAATATAAATTATGAAAACCATTTTAAAAATTAACAGAATTTAAATGCATTTATATAAAATAAGTTTAACAATTATTATTTAAGTTTAACATTTATTTGAATAGAATTAATTTCTATCTTGCCAATATCACGTTTAGCGAATTCGAAAAACAGTTGACAGGTGCAGCCATCTAGCGAGAGAAAATCTCTACAAAAACTGTCCTTTACAGTGTAAAAGTTTACCTTTTTCACACCAAATATTATTCTGAATTCCAAATCCATACACCGATACATTTTGCTGAAGTTCATCTATATATAAAACAAAAATTATGTACATATCTTAAGAACTAATGCGCAAGGAGCATTTTTAAAGTCATATACTATAATGCTTCCATCTTTAGCCAATTAGGTTAACAATTTAAGAAATTAGTTTTAATGGTCCACCGTCCCCTTAAATAAACAAACGTAGAAATATTTTTAAAGGGAAAAAATGCGTGTAATATTAAAAAAGAATTTTGATTGCACATTTGACGAAACAATGCTATTTTAATTTTTAATGAAAGCTTTATTATTTTATAATTAACAAAGTTTTAATTTATTCATGAGGGTGAGTTTTGTTTAAGGTATCCGAATACGTTCGGAACCGTGATTTTACAAGAGCGCCTAAATGGATAATTTTCATGATATTTAGTCTCACTTAGATTAGAATACCAGTATAAAATTGTTTTAAGGACATTGTGACAAAAATATTTATTTAAATACAATATTTTTGCGAAAAATGAGCTTAAAATAACCTTTTTTCTCCAAACATTCTCCTTTAATGAAAAATGCTTCAATAATATTAATATTTTGCTTATATAAGGTAAAGACTTCTCCAGAGAGTCTGAACTAGGATTTTTGAAAAATTTACATAATTTTCAGAGTTACCGCCAATTGAAATAATTATCGGCGTTTTTTTTCTTAAAATTTCTTTCATTTGTTGTAGTAAAATAGGGATAAATACACTTCTAAGTTATGTATTTCAAAAATTCTAGTTCAGCCTCTGTATAGAGGTCTGAGCTATATATAGGCAAAATATTATTATAATAGAAGCATTTCCCGTAAGAAGAGAATGTTTTGAAATTGGTCATTCTATGTTCATTTTTTTTGTCAAAATATTGTACTTAATTAATTTTTTATTGTAATAATATTCTTAAAAAAATTTATATACGTTTTCTAATCTAAGTGATACTAAATATCATAAGTATTATCTATTTCTTGCTTTTGCAAAATCACGGTTCCGAACATAGTCGGATACCTTAAATAGAAAAATTAACATCAATATTTGTGACGGAAGTCATTCTTTGCTTTTATAATGTTAAAAATTAAAACGAATGAAAACAATTACTATATATATATATATGGGCATGCAGCCAAAAGCAAAACACAGTCTTCGCGCGCAGGCGCAGCTAATGAGAACTGAAACTGTGGAAACTTTTGAACTAGTGAAAGTAGAACCAAAACTTTTAAGAGGGAGAAGAGAGAACGCGAGAGGTGCGCGAGCAGGCGTTACCTTCTGCATATCATTGTCAAACTTATCTACCTTTTTAATTAATTTTTTGTTTAATGTTAAATAAACCATAAGAAAGACTTTTGGACCCCTTGTTGTCTCCCACAAATTATGGGGGCTCGGCCGCGATCGATAAAATTTCGATTTTGAACCAAAGTCTGGACAATGAACAATAGCGTCCGTGAGGAGACGCTCCGCCATTTTCGAAACTTCGTTCAACCTGTGTAGAGGTTTGAACTCAGCATGAAAATTTCGCCTGTGTAGAGGCCGGGATTGAAAAAGATTTCGATTTTGATCAAAGTTTGGAACGTGAACAAAAGCCGTCCGTGGAGGAGGCGCGCCGCCATTTTTCGGAAACTTCGTTCAACCTGTGTAGAGGTTGAATTTTTCAACTTCATTCCGCCTGTGTAGAGGTCGGAATAAATAACAAAATAACCTGTGTAGAGGTGTATTTTTCAACGAACCCTCAAAATCCCGCCTGTGTAGAGGTTGGAACTAACTCAGTGTGAATAATCCGCCTGTGTAGAGGCCGGAACTACAATTTCAACTATATTACCTGCGAAGAGGTGAAATCAGTGGAATCGAAATTTTTCTTCAAATATTGGATACATCGTACGTGCGAGCAACAAGGGAGCCAGAAAAAAAAAAAGGTAGGATCTTTCCAAATTTTTATAAATTGTATAAAAACGCTCTTAAAGAGGATCTCATAAGAGTTGTTGAGAATCTAGACGGTACTGTGGAGAGTACTGACACAATAGTTAAACTAAAGACTAAAATTTAGAACAGTAGTACATTTGAAAGTGATCCAGATTTCGTTAAAACTTTAATTCAAAACTGTATAGATGAGAGGGTATCGCGAAACGAAAGAGAAGTAACTTCAGAAGAACAAAAAATTGAGCTCGCGAAACTTCAGTTAGCAAAATTAGAAAAAGAAATCGAACTTCAAACGGCTAAAAATAAAGCATTAAGTTTAAATCCTGCAGCTAAAGTCGAAGAAAAACAGTTCGAAACTAACATAGAAAATATGATAAACAGTATTAAAACTTTATCTCTTCCTGTTCCCACCAGATCTGAAAATTTTAATCTGTTCTTCCAATCATTAGAACGCGCATTTTTAGCCAAGAAAATAAATGATGAATATAAATCTGAAATTTTAATAAATCTTCTGGGCGAAAGAGCTCATAACGTCTTACTGTATATTAAAGAAGAGGAATTAAATGACTATGAAAAAATAAAATCTATAGTACTCAGAGAATTCCAATTAACCCCTCGCGAGTGTTTAAACTCATTTAAAAATGCTGTAAAATCATAAGGCGAGACATACATCCAATTTGCTGCAAGACTGACGGCAAACTTCAATATTATTGTTCGTTAAGAAAGTTAATTCCTTTGAATCTCTATGTGATCTTATAATTTCTGATAAATTATTTGAAACTTTAAATAAGGAAACTGCAACTAATATTGGCATTCGAGAAGCAGAAGATTGATTTAGGCCTATTGATTTAGCTAAAGAGTGCGATATTTATATTTCATCTAGAGGCGGATCACGTAAGGAAACTCCTATTACTTATGGGTATACCCAAGACCCCTTTAAAAATAGACCACGAAACTTTAAACCAAAGGTTAAAGAGAACTATCCCCAATATCTTGAAAGACAAAAAAAAAAAATTGCTATATATGCGGTGATTCATCTCATTACGCAAGAGATTGTGGGAAGTGTTTTAAGCTTAAAGAATCTAACGGCCACATCCGTAATAAAATAAACGTGAATACTTTGAAAGTCGAGAGCGAAAAACAAAATAGCGGTGAGATCGCAAATCTTCAATACGTAAGCATTTTTGTAGAAAATCAGCCCGTAACAGCCTTGATCGATTCAGGTTGTCAGATCCCAGTTCTAAATTCCTCACTAATTAGAGTGCACAAACCTTCCGGAGAAATAATAACATTAAGTTCATGTTTTGGCGAACAGCGAATGGTAGAAGTTAAACCCATAAATATTTCTCTTAATCAACACTCCCCCAGCCTAAGTGTGAGAACGGCAATATCACCGACCTTGACCGAAGAATTTATTATACATCCCAGTGTATATTCTGAAATAAAGAAACTAGGCCACGCAAAGAGCGATGTTTTATTGAATGAAAGTGGATCCTCTTTGGGCGCTAATTCCAGTGCTTATTCTAATTCTATTTTTATGTTGCAAATGTGATAGAAAACTGTAGTTATGATTTGACACATGTTAAAAACTTTAATATTAGAAATGATTTGAGTTCTCTAATTAAGAATTATAAACCTAATAAAAGTAAGAGTACTAAGTTAAAAATGTGTATTATATTAAAAGATGATATTCCTGTGTGTCAGAGGGCCAGACGTTTATCTTGTTCTGAGAAATTACAGGTAGACGATCAAATTGATGATTGGTTACAACAAGGTATTATAAAAGAGAGCGTTTCCGATTATTGTTCACCTATAGTGTTGTGTAAGAAAAAGGATGGTAATTTAAGGCTATGTATTGATTACCGCAAAATTAATTCTAAAACTGAGAAAGATCGGTATCCTTTACCCTTAATAGAAGAAGTTCTAGATCAGTTGCAGTCGGGAAATTTCTTCTCAACTATTGACTTAAAAAACGGATTCTTTCACGTTGAGATGGAAGAAAACAGCAAAAAATTTACTTCATTCGTCACACATAATGGGCAGTATGAGTTTAACAAAGTTCCATTTGGTCTTTGTAATAGTCCGAGTGTTTTTCAAAGATTTATCAATCACTTTTTCAGAGACCTTCTTAAAGAGGGAATTGTCATAATCTACATGGATGATATTATTATCCCTTCTTCGGATGAACTTGACGGGTTAAACCGTTTAACCAGGGTGTTAAAAACTGCATCGGAATATGGATTAGAATTAAATTTAAAGAAATGTAACTTCCTCAAGTCAAAGATTGAATTTTTAGGACACATAATTGAAAGGGGTACAATTAAACCTTCTTTGGACAAAACCAAAGCAGTTCAGAATTTTCCAGAACCTAAAAACGTGAAACAGGTCCAAAGTTTCCTTGGACTGTCAGGTTACTTTCGGAAGTTTATCCAAAATTATTCCATAATAGCCAAACCTCTCTGTGATTTACTACGGGATAATGCTGTGTTTCATTTCGGACCCGAACAGCAATTAGCATTTCAAACTTTACGGCAAAACTTTCTGAAAATCCGGTGCTTCATATTTTCAAACAAGGTGCAAAACTTGAATTGCATACTGATGCTAGTAAATTTGGTTATGGTGCGATTCTGTTACAACAATCAGACGACAATAAACTTCACCCCGTACACTATTTTAGCAAGAAAACCACTCCCCAGGAGGAAAAATATTCAAGTTATGAACTTGAAGTTTTGGCTGTAATCGAATCTCTTAAGAAATTTAGAAACTATCTCGTTGGCAACAAATTTAAAATTGTAACTGATTGCTCGGCATTCCAAAAAAACTATGAGTAAAAAACAATTAACTCCTAAAATTGCTAGATGAGCCTTATTTTTAGAAGACTTTAATTATGAAATTATTCATCGCCCAGGCAAACAAATGGGGCATGTAGATTGTTTAAGCCGTTATCCTGTAATGACCATAACATATGATGAAGTAACCACTAAACTTGCAAATTGTCAGCGAAATGACGAGTACATTAATTCATTGAAAACCCTTTTAGAAAATAAGCAAATTAATGATTTTGTTGTAAAAAATGATGTCCTATATAAAATTGAAAATGATAATGATGTTTTGGTAGTACCTCAACAGATGCAAACAGAAATTGTTAAAAATATTCATTCTAAAGGACATCTTGGTATTAATAAAACTGAAAGCATGGTAAAACAAAGTTTTTATTTTCCTAATGTTAGAAAATGTGTTGAAAATGTTATTAATAATTGTATTGAATGCATTCTTGTAAACAAAAAACGAGGGAAAGGTGAAGGGTTGTTAAATCCTATTCCTAAGGAAAATATCCCTCTTAGCACTTACCATATTGACTTTTTAGGTCCTTTGCCATCTACAAATAAAAACTATAACCACATTCTTTCAATAATAGATGCATTCACTCAATTCGTATGGTTATATCCCGTAAAGTCTACCTCTTCCCGTGATGCTCTAGACAAACTTAAGCAGCATTTGGCAATCCTCACCGTATCATAACAGATAAAGGTACTGCATTTACCTCAAAAGAATTTCGAGAGTACTGTGAGAATGAGAACATCTAAGCATAACAACTGGAATACCCCGCGGACAAATTGAACGGATCCCAATCTTGTTCAAGCTATCCATTGACGACGCATCCAAATGGTACAAGTCTGTTCCAGCCGTACAGAGAACACTCAATTCAACGATTTCACGAAGCACTCGGATGACGCCGTTTCAACTCTTGACCGGAGTAAAGATGAGGACCAAACAAGATCTAGAAATTCTAAAACTATTGGAAGAGGAAATCGTGGAGACATTCACCGAAAATCGTGAAAAAATTCGGGAGGAAGCCAAGCGAAACATTCTGAAGATGCAAGAAGAAAACTGTCGAAATTTTAATAAGAAACGGAAAAAGGCATACCAGTATGAGATCGGAGATATCGTCGCCATCCAACGGACACAGTTTGGAACTGGCTTGAAACTGAGGCCTAAGTTCTTTGGTCCCTATGAAGTCATAAAAGTAAAACCTAAAGATCGATATGATGTTAGAAAAATTGGACTGCATGAAGGACCCAATACTACATCCACAGCAGCAGACCACATGAAGATGTGGGGAGGAACTGTCTAGTTCAGCAGAATTATGATATGTTTAATCTCTATATATTTGTCGTATAGTCCTTGTCTGTTCCGTTTTTTTATGTTTCAGATTCTCCTCTGGTCTCCATGGAAATACCGCTGCGGACAGCGTACGGTCAGAATGGCCGTTGTGGCATGCAGCCAAAAAGCAAAACACAGTCTTCGCGCGCAGGCGCAGCTAATGAGAACTGAAACTGTGGAAACTTTTGAACTAGTGAAAGTAGAACCAAAACTTTTAAGAGGGAGAAGAGAGAACGCGAGAGGTGCGCGAGCAGGCGTTACCTTCTGCATATCATTGTCAAACTTATCTACCTTTTAATTAATTTTTGTTTAATGTTAAATAAACCATAAGAAAGACTTTTGGACCCCTTTGTTGTCTCCCACATATATAATGGATCTAATTATGTATATAATTGTAATTTCTTTTTGTGATTAAATTTTTTCCTCCTAAATTGGACCCTAAATTTCATAAAGATTTAAATATGCAGAAGAGAAGGTTTTATAGAAAAAAAAAATACCGTTACACTTATAAAAATCAAATTGTTTCCAGATGGCAAAAATGTTTTTTTAAAGCTCATACGAGATACATTAAAAATATTTGTATCTAAACACAAATAAAAAATGAGTTTTTTTATAAAGATCCTAAAATTTGCATAGATATAAGGAAATTTCTATTCTTGGAAGAAAAGTTTGTTAGCTTTTCTGAGAATGAAATTTTCGAATTATTTTTTTTCATCAATATTGTATTAGTTTGCCACCAAGAGGAATTTTTTAATGGACATTCTAATTATTCAGAGATGAATTTTTAAACTTGAGTAAAATGAACGATCTCCACTTTCCCTTAATCCAGTGGCATAAAATTTATTTATCGAATAATATTCGTTTATACTCAAATGCAATTTTCAGTTAAAAATTCATTAGAAAGTGCATTAGAATTGAAAATATACAAAAATATTTATTTCATATTTTACAAAAAGGTTTCGTTTACAGAAAGTAGTTTGAGTTTTTAGAAATAGTTTTAAGTGACGTTAATATCTAAAGAAAAAATTGTATAACAGACATACATTCCAAAATGTCTTATGTTAGCTGTAGAACATTTTCTACGCTGCAATTGTGTGTTCTCAACAAATATGATAGATTTTCTTCAGAAATAAAATAGTAGCAAATATTTAAAACTTATATATATAACTAAAATAAAAAAACTATAAATGGATATAATGCAATAAATTTAAATATACTAAGCGAGTGATATAATAACGTCGCATCATAAAGCTGCACGAGGGCTATTGGTGACGGACCTCGTCATTTGGACCATGGTCAAGTAAGGAAAACGACACCTAAGTCGGCACACAACACTCATCTCCTAACTTCCACACCACACCCACGGGAGGACGTTTGAGCCTCAACATATTTAAAATGCATCGGGATCCTCTGCACAGCGGTTCTTCAGTGGTACTAGGTTCGAACCCATGGCATATCAGAAATGAGTCTATGATCTTGACCACTTGACTACCACAACCACTTTTAATTATAGTAGTTGTATAATAATTTCACAATGGAACTCCTCTCGGATTCATGTTCATGAAGTGGAGAGATAACTATAAAACACGACCATTTTGACTTAAGAATTAGTTGTAATTTCACAAATAATTATTAATCACTGATAATCATACCAACAACAGCCAAAAATTAAAAATTCGGTTTCGTTATTAAAATTTCCGATTGTGAATAGTAGCAATTTAATTCAGTATAATCAAGTTGTAAGCATTCGATTATTTATAATTAGATTTCGATAACTTTTACAAGTAATATTTTCTTAAGGATACTCTCTTGAATTTCAGTATTTATCCAGGTCCAGAAACTTTCCCGAGTGTCTGGAAACGTGGCGATCTACTAGAGTAACTTCTATTTGAACATTGCTTGGATATGAATACAAAGGCAACAAATGAACTTTTAATCGAGTAAGTAAGTTTACAGTTCATGTCCTCAATCATTACCTCATATTCAGATTTTGTACATAATCCCTTTCTTCTAGATTTTACGCCTCTCCTTTGGAAGGAGAATGAACAAGGGAACGGATAAAAACTGGATCGTATTTTAAGAAAGCACAAACGATTGAAAATTTTTCAAACAGCAAGATAAGGAAAATAAAAATAATAATAAAATAAAAACTTTGAAGTATATATATGTCTGATGTGTAAAATTATTTTTGGAACTGTTCTAAATTTCTTTTTAAAGGCATCCTATTTTGTTTTGGTTTCTTACATAGCCTTTAATAAAATAATATAACACGTCTTCTATGACATAATCTGTCTTTTAAAAGAGACAGAAAGACGAAACCAGAGTGTAACTTATAAACCATACCAGACTCAAAAATATCATCATAAAGTCAAGCCCGAAACAAGCGACTAATCTTGAGACCTACACTATATCCTCTTAACGCAACCATCACATTAGTAACCAGCACTGTCGTAACATCTGCGCTTCACGAAAATGGAGTGACACACACACGCACGCGCACGCACACAGTGATATTTACGGCACACTATAAAGCAACAAGAGGGCTCGCAGATTTGAATCTCGATCAAGTTGTGACGATTCCCATTCGAAACATTTTACTAGTCCTCTTGGAGAAAATACTTCTTTAACTATTGTTTGAGTTTAAAAACGCCTTTCGTAGAGATAATTTTATTTTATGCTGAATGCTATTTAAACTCCAGCAAAGTAAGTGTTAGAAATAGACGTTCGGCTGCTATTAAAACGAGATTACGAGATGGCGAAGTGACTATCGGAAGCCCGTGGTGTACTTGAAAAGAAACTTTTGACCGGAATTTTCATATCATACTCAGTTTAATGCATAATTATTTGTCTTAAGAATTAAGGGTAGCCATTTAATTTGATTTGTCAAACGGTTTACAGCATTACTTGATAGTAAATTTATGTAACCAAATAAATTTAGATATTTGGATTACTATGTCTGTACATTCAGTGTCACATGCTTCACCAGCGACCGCAGGGTCACGACAAAATAAAGAGAACGGTAACTGAGCAGGTATCCACTTTTCAAACTACCATAACACGCCAACGGGAGGACATAGAGTTCAACAGATTTAACCTGCGCATTCCATGATTTCGACGGGAACGTAGATAAAGTAAAAATTGTGCAATTCGCGATTTCCATGGGCATGCATTTTTCCGACTATTTAGCTGTGTAACCCGTCATGATCTTGTTTGTAATTTCATTATGTTCTTATTTTTTGATGATCTACTTCTATATTTTAAAATAAAAACTCTTTTACGCAAAATGTTTTTGTATGTTTTAACTCTAAAATGTAAATTTGAAATACGTAATAAAATCATACGCGATTTTTAAACCTAATTTGATAAAAACAACTACGGAGCGAGAGGGTTAACATACATCAGCCCTTGTCTACGTGTCGGGTCTTTAGTGACACCAGGACTTGAATCCGTTACATACCACCCATGAATAGGTTACCATAACAACTGGGCTGCCATGGCCATGCACTGCACAAGAGAAAGACAAACCCTCAAAACTAAATTATTAACTTTATATTTACGAATTTTTTCTTAAAATAAGACTATCCCAAAATATTATTATAAAAAAAATCAAGGATTTTGTGTAATCAGTCTCCAAGAGCAAGACAGTTCTTCAGGAACGATGAAATTTATTGCAGAAAAGCAAACCTTACAAATGCAGGATACAGCATTAAAATTCGCGAGCTAAATTCCACAGACCTTCACTCTTTCGACTGAGCTCAGACACAGCTATCGAGGCCACGGTAGTCTAGTGGTCAAGGTATGGGACTCGAGGCTGGTGTGTCGTGAGTTCGAGCTCAGTATCGCCGAAGACACACCGTGTAGGGGAGCGATGCACATTAAATCTGTCGAGAGCTCAAACGTCCTCCCATTGGTGTGGAAGTTAGGAGAAAGGGTGTGTGTGCCAGCTCAGATGCCGTCCTCGTCACTTGATTATGGTTCAAAATTACGAGGTCCGTCGCCAAAACCCCTCATGTAGCTGAACAGTGTGACGTTAATGCTCATTCACTCACTCAGACTCAACGTTGAGTGTCTAAAAATACAAATGCGTAATGATTAAAATTTTTCCTAAGCACTCGCTGCTCGATTGAGTAACTATTTGCTAGTCGACTCTTCAACGATCAACGAGCAGACTCCTATTTATAGAGCCCACGAATACTTTGAGAAAGATCCGCTTACGTCATAGACCATCATATTAGAAGGTTTCTCCAGTAATTTCCAGAAGCATCTAAATGGTCACGAAGTCACTAACATGATCGCCATAAAATAATGCTAACAGCTCCATCGTAAGTGACTTCTCTCTAAAGTCGCTTCCTCAACGTCCTGCTTACCTAAAGATGTTTGAGGGAACAAAGCATGACTAGAAACTTCTATGATAAATCTAATTTATGATTATTATTCAATCACACTAATAAACCACAAAATAAACCACAAAAGGAAGCCCTAGGAGTGATATAAAGAAAGCAACAACCCTAAATGAATAAGCGCACGCAATCAGATCAATTTAACCTTAATCAATCCTAACTTATCAATTCCTGATCCACAAATTTAGTATAGTAGCAAAACTCCGTCCTTAAGTCAAGTTGCATAAACCCTAAATCTCACCTTAGTAATGCTGCAACGCATGCTCCACTTCTTCTGCACTATAATTGCCAAACTCTAACTTTATATACTCTAACTAATTTGAATATCAGGGTTTCTTCTTGAGAAGGATGGCTGTGAATTAAACGCGAATGCTAGCCCAAAGATTCCTCAAGAATATTAGTTGGTGAAGGTCGCGTAAAGACCCGTCACACATTGAATCGCCTTTATAATGTAAGGAATGGCGTTGCTTGCGAATATTACAATTTTAGCATAAAATAAATACAACAGAGAGTAATGTTAACATATTACACATCTAAAAACGAATTATTTAAACTATTTTCAGTATTCTTTAAACAAAATTTGTAACAATACTTTAAAGTAGCTACTAGATTAGGCTTAGATGAAGTTTCTAGTGCATCAGAACTAATTGTAATATTCATTTATATATATAATTTTTAAGTTTTACTTTAAATTCATTTATGTTTCGAATTCTAAAGATTTAACTTAGTCAATAATTTTAAACAACAATTTTTTTAATGGCCTGATTTCTTAAATCAGTTTTTTTTTAGTTATAAAATATATTTGAAGAATATATCTCGGCTCATGTGTGTGTGTGAGAGAGCGTCCAGTCATTTATTCAGATGTCGTTATTTATGTATTGAATGAATCAAGGGTTGATAAACGTTACGAAAGAAATCAAAGTAGAATTAGTATCAAGTCTTGATTTGTTGCTCCATAAAATTAAGTGAACAAATAATTGAACGTTGTGATTTATAACAAGATGCTTGTTTCGGAAGTTATTTACGGAAATCATTAATTACATGTATTGAAATTGTTTCCAAGTTCCATGTATGCGATATTTAGAGCTAGGGGACTTTCAGAAATACTTAATTAAGTGAATTATTTTGATTTATGCTGTTTTTAGAATTAAATGAAATTTTTGAGCACCCATGCGTGGAAATACACACTTTTCTGATAGCAGTTTATCATAATGGCATGTAGAATGGCTGCAGTTCCCCGTTTCTCAGTTATTGCTGCATTTTTCATGCTACAAAACAAATACCATGCAGGGTTTGCAAAATTGTTCTTTTCTTACTTCAGTTTTAATGACAGTGTGGGATAATTTATTCCGTTTAATATAGACACTATCTTTTAAGTAAAAATTCTATAAACCATACATCCTGATTTAGTTTTAGGCGTTTAAAATATTTATTTGATTAAAAAGCATTAGAATTATTTAATACCATGTCATAAATATTATCAACAGAAAGAGAGAAAAAACTACCCTGGATTAATCTTGATAATTCTGGAACGTTTGGATAACCTCGGAATTTCATGATATTCTTATAAGGCATCAATATCATGAAGCTGAAATGTAATTTGGATAGTTTTATTAACACCCAGTTATAGCCATACTTGGAAAAGCAGCGGCAGGACCTATATATATATATATATATATATATATATATATATATATATATATATATATATAATTTTTTGAAGTACGTGAAATACTTAGGTATTCTATACATAAAAAGTGTCCAACCCAAAGGCTAATTTGAGCTAAACAAACGTTTAACAAGGTGAACCGAAAAAAAATTTCAATATTCATAGAAATGTCAGTTAATTTAGAATAACACATTATAATAAACATAAACAAAAGAAAAATAATGTTTACGTCTGGACACTTAACATCTCTTCTCTGTTACTATCTTTCCTATTGCGGAAGAAATTTTGATATTTTATTATATAATATTGTATGGCGATATATTGGCCGAGCCGCAAAAATGCTCGTTGGGGGCCGCGAATTTGACACCCTTTCTATACATTAACTAACATAAAACCGCTAAAGAATGAAAAACACTCATCCAATGTCTTGCAAATAAATTGATGATTAATTTTTAAGAAAGATACATTTCATTTTGCGCATTAATTAACTGATGATTATAACGATAAAATCACTATTGCACTTAAAATCACTATTAGAAATAGAATGTATATCAAATTTTATATTCCGCTCTGCAGGCATTACGCTGTTAAAAAAATAATGCAACATTTTTATCCAAAACGCAGAACATTAATACTTTGATGATTAGGCACTAGTTATTCTATAAAATCGATAGTTAAATCGTATAATTCAATAATTTTATATTCTTTAAGGTATCCGACTACTTGCGACAGCTGTTTTTTTAAAAAAAATTGAAATATGTGGATTTTTTGTAGTTTTTCAATTTTTTTAGCACATTTTAATAAAAGTATGCTAAAATTATGAAGAGAAAAAGAGATTATTATTACTAAAATGGGAAAAAAGGGTAAAAAAAATTAACATAAATGGGGCCCATTCTGTACCAAAAGTTTCTGAACTAACTTTCAATTTTTCAATTCTGATGTGTTGCTATGTCATTCCTTTTTGAAATGACATTCAGGGTAAGAGATATTTTTAATTTTTACTGAAACTAGAGCACTTTAGCTTTGAAATTTCTAAAAAAACAGTGATTATATTCACATAAGGGATTGTAAATTTAGCAATAAAACAGTTATTTATCTCAATCTGAAGGTTAAGACATTTTCATAATTATACAGAACATAAACAAAAAGTATTTCAGACCTTTTTGAGCAATTGCTGTCCCTGTTTGAGCAATTTAAAAAAACATATTTCGATTAAAATGCATTTTAAAGTATGACATCTTACGTAAAGTAATGGGATCAGCTTTAACTAAAACACTTGTAGTTTTTATTATAGTGAACGGAAAATAATAAAGCTAATACGATGGCATATGAAATAAAATCATTCCAAATGTATTCAATAATGTTCCTATCTGAGGATTTTGGTGACCAGCGGAATTGTCTAAATTCAGAAGAGTCTAGAGCCACTCTGTAGCAATTCTGGAAGTGTGGGATGCCGCATTGTTCTGCTGAAATTCCCCAGTGTCCGTCGGAATGCACGATGGACATGAATGGGTGCAAGTGATCAGACAGGATGTTTATGTACCTGTCACTCGTGAGAGTCGTATCTAGACGCATCAGGGGTCCCATATCACGCCAACTGCACACGCCCCATACCATCGCATAGCCTCCACCAGCCTGAACAGTCCTCAGTTCACATATAGGGTCCATGGATTCATGAGATTGTCTCCATACCCGTACACGTCCATCACCTCAATTCAATTGGAAACGATGCTCATCAGACCAGGCAGCCTGTTTCCAGTCATCAACAGTCCAATGTTAGTGTTGATGGGCCCAGGCGAGACGTAAAGCTTGTGTCGTGCAGTCAACAAGGGTACACGAGTAGGCCTTTAGCTCCGGAAGCCCATATCAATGATGTTTCGTTGAAGGGCTCTTGCACTGTGACATTTATTGATGACCTAGCATTAAAATCTGTAGCAATTTGCGGACGGTTAATGATTCTCGTCAGTCGTCGTTGGTCCCGTTCTTTGCATGATCTGTTTCCGGCCGCAAGAATGTCGTAGATTTGATGTTTTACCGGATTCCCGATGTTCACGGTACACTCGTGAAATGGTCGTACGTGAAATCCAAATTTCATCGCTACCTCGAAGATACTATGTCCCATCTCTTGTGCACCGACTATACCACCACGTTCCAACTCCCTTAAATCTTCATAATCTGCCATTGTAAGGGCAGTAACCTATCTAACAATTATGCCAGAAAGTCATTGTCTTATATATGTTTTGTCGACCGCAGCGCCGTACCCTGATTGGTTCCATATTTCTTTATTTGCATCCGCATGCCTGTACCAACTTTTTGGCTCTTCAGTGTATATTTTTATTGAATTCAATACATTATTATTGTTAGGATGGGGGCGCAATGAAAATTATGATTGAATATCGGGTTGCAAACGTTGAAAGTTTGAGAAACACTGCTGTATGAAAAGAAGAAAAATCGCTCAGGCTCGTAATTTCGGTTCCTATGAAAAGAATGCAAGGAAGGGCTACACGATAAGTTTGCCATAAAAATGACGTGCACTTAAATGTGTGTTACAAGATGACTTTATTAGATGTCTGTATGTCTATTAGATGGCATTAAAAGTAGTTTACGTTTATTATACTTTTTACTTTATACCCCTTAATATATCTTGAGCTCAAAATCATAGTTTCTATACTAAAGGAGACAAGTACCTGAGGAAAAATTGCATTGTAAATGAATATTACTTCAAAGGCATAAATAAAAAAGTTTCAAAAAATAAACCGTTATCTCACAAACTCTTTGTAAGTAAACACTTAGAAAAAACATTTTAAAGAAAAGATATTAATATACGATTTTACTATAAAATGAGAATCTTGAATTAATAGTGGAACAATGAAGAAGCTGCTTCTTATTCAATAATATGCTTGATACATAAAATAGCATTGTTGTAGTTCCAGTTCCAGTTGCGAAAAATATCAAATTACGAAACATTAAGTTTGAAAAAGATGTAGGAAAAACTTACCAGTGATGAAATACATCTTGAATTCACAATTATCCACATGAATATAACTGGGAAATACTACTGTTCTAAATATTAGAACTCTCATTGTTATAATTGAGGTAATTTTATGAAGAAGCAAGACATAGAAGTTTCTAGAATGAAGCTCTAGCTAAGGTTTCAACTTTCATACCAACACTGTTAAGTATAAAGAATATTATACCGCTCGTACAACATGATCAATATAATTTCAATTACAGCAAATCAAATACCTATTGCTCAAAATTTTTATATAAAGTAGCGCAAAGTAAATACATCATTTCATGTATTTAAGCTGAACTTTTATACTTGATTATTATTAGTCTCTTGCAAAATGCATGCATTAAGCAATTTAACTTTTTAAAAATAATACCTTAGATGTGAATATAGGAAGAAGTTACTCAAAATGCAGTATCATTTTGATTATCAAATGACAAAATATTTTGTAATTCAAAATTACGAAATATTCCATCGGGTACTCTGTTCTTAAAGTATTTTCGTTTGGTCCATTACAGCCGCGATGTCCAAATGGTCATGATAGCTAACTCGTGGCTGTCAGTATTGGTTTTTAATCACGGGTTCTTAATGGGTTTAATTGTGGGTCCTGATGCCACTAAATATTCAACACATAAAGTTGCAAAAGCAGGTTCAAAATCCTTACATTCGCATGGTGTGGGTGTTTAGGGAATAAGGTGTCACTCTCTCTCTCTCATCACTTGCCTGTGATTCATAATTGTGTGGTCCGTCACCAATAACCATCGTGTTGCTTCAGAGTACGATATAAAAACTATCAATGAATGATGCAATTTTATCACAACGCTTCAATAGCATCATATGAGTCTCATAAGAAATGTGTGGCTAAATGCGGGAGGGGTCGAACAACCCACCTATAGAGGAGAATTTACAATAAATTTAACTCAACTTTTTTTCTCTCCGGGCCACATACATATGATAGCTATTTCACGCGGGGGCCACAACATGAGGATTAATGGGGGATGGGGACATTATAAGATGAAGGAAACATTGAACTGGCCTAGTGAAAGAAAAATAAATAAACAATAATGATTTTTTTTATAGGCTCGGTGTATGAGTTCTTATACAACCAACATAATTGTTTTTGATCTGATACTGGTAAAATTGAAGAGAATTATATTAGTAAATTCCTTCATTTCCATACTGCTTTAGCTCGAATAAAAATCATAATCACATTATTATTTTCATTCATCTATTCGTGTTTAGTGGTAAAATGACAAGCAATATTATACTTTTAAATTTACCTCTTTCACGACAACTCAAACGACTAAAAAATAGTCAACATTCCAATTGTTTTGAAACAACCTTTTTTTAATATTTTTTGCTTTGGAGTTAAAACTCAGGATCACCCAGAAAATGTTCGCTACTCCAATTCAGTTCATTACAGTTAACGCGCGCACGCACACACACACACACACACACATTCTCGTTACTTCATTGTTATTTGTTATTACTAACCACCGTTACAGTCACACAGAAGAAAAAAATAGATATAGATCGTATCCATACAACATTGAAATCGAAATTTATAGATTTGACTTCTTCATTAAGAGGTCACAGGGGTGTTAATCTTGGATTTTTTCGAATTTTCGAAAAAAAATATATGTTGTTCCTCATTTTCTTTTGAACATTTTGATACCAACCACGTGATAGTACTACAAAAACTTCAAAAGTTATTTGAAAAATTCCAAACAGCAATTTAGTAATAATGATGTTTAAATGGCTACATGCCACACCCACTTATTCTTGATTTCCGCAAACGTTTTATTTTTCTGTTTTTAAAAAGCCTCATGAAATATTTTAAACACTTGCTTAATTGAGAAGGAAGCTTGGAACTCAACACACACTTTTTTAATCTGTTTTGATTCTGTTTTGGCAATGCTAGCACGTTGTTTGAAATAACTTATCGAAACTCAAAACAGCGTTGTTTAAAACCGTTTATCAAAATTGAAAACAATTGAAAATTCTCGATTGAAATGGAAAATACTCATCGTAGACCTTCAGGTAAACGTCCTAAGAAAAGAAGAGATTTAGAGGGAACCAATTCATGAAGGTATGTTTTCATACATATGTTGCAGAAAGGAGAGATAGAAGTAAGTGTGCTTCCAGTAATAAAATCTCAGGAATTCAGACTTCATTAAAGTCAAATCTTGTTAAAGTAAGTGAAAACTTCAAAGGATATCGTATTTTTGATTTTATTTCAACTTTTAGCTCTATTTTATCAGTATCATGTTGTTTAAATTGTCATAAACCATTAACAATTAATGAAAAGTCCACTCGTGGTTTATGTTCGAATTTTGAAATACATTGTAAAAACTGTGGGAGTGTTTGTACTTTTTCAAGCTGTAAAAACACTGGGAATAAAAATAATGCTCAGAAATTAACAGAAGATCTATTTTAGCAATGAGATGCATAGGCCAAGGCTTAGAGTCATTAAAAACCTTTTGTGCTGTAATGAGTCTTCCTAATCCTGTTGAACAAAAATCATATGATGTTATTAATAATAAACCTTCACGTGTTATGAAGAAAGTCGCTGAAGAAAGCATGAAAAGGGCAGCTGTCGAAGAAAATTCTTCGTCACCTGATAACCTTTAACGGTAAGTGGTGATGGTACTTGGAAGACGAGAGGGCATTGATCGTTGATTGAGTATGTACTGTAATAGGGGCCGAAACAGGTAAGGTTTTGGATAGAGAAGTGTCCTCCTTTTGCAAAGGATGCGACAGTTATAAAGGGGTAAAATTTGGTATCAAGTACAATAAATGGCAAAGAGCGCATAAGATTTCATGTAGAAAAAAATTATACTGGCTCTGCTGGTAAGATGAAGGTTGACGGGATGTTGAGGATTTTTAATCGATCAGAAAAGCTTCACAACCTGAAATATTCGAACTACATAGGAGAGGGCGACACAAAAACATTCAATGCCCTTTCTGAAAACAAGCCATATGGCGATGACCATCTTATTCAGAAAATAGAATGTGTAGGCCATGTGCAAAAGAGAATGGATACAAGACTTAGGAAGCTTAAATTAGTATATAGTAAAAAGAAATTATCTGATGGTAAAACTATTGGCGGTAAAGGTAGGTTAACTGATAGTTTAATTGATAAACTTGCGCATTACTATGGTAATGCTATTCGATGCAATTCTACTAGTGTAAAGGAAATGTGGAAAGCCATTTGGGCTGTTTGGGGTCATTCTTGCAGCACTGGTGATGAACCGATGCACTGGTTTTGTCCTACAAATCCAAATACATGGTGTAAGTATATAATGCCGCAATTAATAATAATTTACAAAATTATAAACACAAACCCTCAGTTGCTAAAGCTGTTCGAGATGTAATTAAGCCTGTATTTGCAGACTTATCTCAACCGGCACTCCTGAAGAAATGTTTAGGAGGTAAGACACAGAATCCTAATGAAAGTTTAATTTCATTAATTTGGAAGTTTTGTCCTAAGAAGATTGGTTCTAGTCTTCAGATTGCAGAGATTGCTGCAAATCTAGCAACCAGTGTTTTTAATGATGGAAATCAAATTCTTATCACTATTTTAGAGAAATTTGGCTTGAAAATTAACAGAAATGTTTGTGTGTCCCTGGCTGAACGTGACAATCGTCGAATCTTTACGTCAAGACAGAGGCGCTTAGAATCATCTTTTGAAGCTCGCAGAGCCAAGAAAAATTAAAAAGAGTAAAGAAATTGAGCTGTTTCAGGAACAGGAAGGTATATCTTATGATCCTGGAGCATTTTTAGCGTGTAAGTTTTAAGATTTATTTTCTCAAATTCAATTTTAAAACTTTAAAGCCCCTTTTTCTCAGTTTGTGTTTTTTTTCAATTACGCGCATTGCGTTTCAAAAACTATCATACTTTGATGTATAAAACTTTACACAGAATTATAAATTTTATCATAATCTTCAAATCCTAGCTATTTATAGTATTATAAATTTTTAATTTTTGAAATATTTCAACAAAAATTGAATTTTTTAAAAAAATTTAAAAAAAAATGTATTTTTTATTTTTAAAAATATTATTTTTATTTTATTTATATAAGATAGGCTAGCATGTAATAAGGATATATTTGACTTTATAAATCAATTTATTGCTAGTAATTAGAATTATTATTGAAGAAAATATCATGCGCGTCGTAAAACTTACTATTTGTTTCTTACAAAAAATTTTCTTATTTTTATGTGCTTATTATTTTTAAAATTATGATTATATTTTAGATATTTTATAGTTTTTGAAACTTTATTCCTTTATAAGAAATGTGTAAAAGAATCAAATTATTTCATTCTAATCTCAAAGAATTATATCTAGTCGAAAATTGTTTGTATTTTGTGCTCTCGAAACATTTTTAACACCCCTGTGACCCCTTAATAAAATTTTCTTCTAAAGTTTTAATAAATTGTTCTTAAATAATTGAATTTCTTAGTGCAATGGTTACTGGTCAGGTCACTCAAAAAAATTCGCCGGGACACATGCGGCTCGCGGGCTGCAGGTTGACTATCGCTGATATAGTTCATTGTAATTAAGTGTTTACCTGTAATTAATTCAAATTATAGATTAGAATATGGGGTTGTTTATTCATGTTTCTTTTCTGAGGCAAAACAACAATGGCAAGGTTTATTGTTGTTGCAGAATTTTTTGAACAAAGACTTTGTTTTGTTTATGCTTTGCTTCCGAACAAAGCACTCCCCCCCATGACTTTATTTACAGCCTTGATGAATTCACAACACTGGAGCGCGCTGCTTTGTCAAGATAAGTGGCTTTGTGTATTTTTTCTCTTTACGGTGGCTATTATCCCAAATTATTTTCATATAAATCTCTCGGAAACTCTCCTTTCAACCTGATATTTTTCTTATTCACCGTTAGAAAATAAAGCCTAATTGAAGCATTATGTACAAGTCTTGAATATCGCGGTTTTTTTTAAAGAAATTCTTAATAGGATTTTCTGAGTGACTTTTTTTACCTTTAAAAAATGGTTTAAAATGTATAATATAACGATATTTTTATGCACATTTTTTTAACTTGAGAAGCTATTCTAAAATTCTCCATCATATATTCTTTGCCAGCAACAGTGTATATTTTGGAAAATCAAGAATAAAAACTATAACATTTTATTTTCTTCATTATTTAAAGGATTTATATTTTGCAGTACATTGAGAAAAAAATATTTACAGTTAATTTAAAAAAATAATATAAATTCTGAAGATTTGTGTACAATTTTTATAACAATAAAATGAAAAACTCATGAAAACTTTCGATTAAAAAGTCATAAAGAAATTTCCTTAAATATTTTTCATACATTTTAAAAATTGAATTCCTTTCCTAGAAATATTTTGTATATGTATTATAATTATAATATTTGTGTGTCACCCTATAAGCAAAATAAGTAATAATTCAGGAAACTTTTTTATACTTTTTACTATAATCTGTATCTCTATATTTTGTAGGTACCCAGAAATAAAAAAAAATATCTCGATTCAAAAAGCGAAAGAGTTTTTGAGGAATATATACTTCTGAAGAATAAATAATTCTTTCCGTGTCATTTTTCAACTTCCTAGTGTATAAGCAACGAAGCCCTGTGTCTGAGGGGTAGCATTCTGCACTTCCATGCCACTGATCTGGATTCAAACCTCGTGCTGGACAAGGTCCACTCAGCCTTTTATCCCTTCAGTGGTTCGTTAAATGAGTATCAAGCCTGCTTGGGAACTAAAAACTGAGGGTTTCTCATCTGACCGACCACATGAACGGAACATCTGCTCATGCACCTCAGTGCTGCCCAAGGTCATGAAAACTAAGATGGACACAGTAGGCCTTGGTTTTCAAGGGCTGTTGAGCAACTGAGTTTAGTTTAATTTATAAGAAACCCTTTTAAAACAAAAACAGTGAAAGTTATCGTAGTGTATATGCACTTAGAAAGTGCATAACATAAGAAGAGCTTGAATAGAAAGGAATTCAAAGTTATTTAAATTAAATTACAACGCTTAAAAATAATATCTATTAGAAATATTGGGTCAAAACCTTTAAGACGATAGAACCAAAAGAAAAACATCAAGTAAATACTCATAATCGTTTTATCAATAGTAAATGCATTAAAAAGAACAAATGACCTTAAAAGAAATTGATGTTACAATCTTAACATTTGTAACCATAGTGCTTACATCTTTTAAGAAAACAGATCTATATCTTTACTTTCAATATATATTTTTAAAATGAATTTATTGAGGCGTACTTCCAAGTTGTCTAGAGCAATTTAAGGTATCCAACTACGTTCGGAACCGTGATTTAAAAAAAGCGTATAAATGGATAATTTTCATGATATTTAGTGTCACTCAGATTAGAATATATGTATAAAATTGTTTTAAGGACACTTTGGCAAAAAAAATATTTAAATATAATATTTTGGCAAAAATAAAACTTAGAATAATATTTTTTCCAAATGTTCTCCTTTTGTGAAAAATGGTTCTATTATAACAATATTTTGCCTGTATATAGCTCAGACCTCTCTACAGAGACTCAACAAGACTTTTTTGAAAAATTCGCATTACTTTCAGAGTTACCACCAATTGAAATAATTATTCGTGTTTTTTTTCTTTAAATTGCTCCCCTCTTTTGTCATAAAATAGGAATAAACCCACTTCTAAGTTATATGTTTCAAAAATTCTAGTTGAGCCTCTGAACAGAGGTTTGAGCTATATACAGGAGAAATATTATTCTAATTGAAACATTTTTCACAAAAGAAAAACATTTGAAAAAAAAAAAGATTATTCTAAGTTAATGTTTTGCCAAGATATTGTATTTAAATAATTTTTTTTGTCAAAATGTCCTTAACACAATTTTATGCATGTATTCTAATCTATGTGACACTAAATATCATGAAAACTACCCGTTTATGCACTTTTGAAAACCCCGCTTCCGAACGTAGTCGGATGCCTTAATAGCACTTGTCGTGTTCTTGACCCATTGCCACTTCCAATTATTACTTGTTCCATTCGATGGAACATGGTCAATTACAGCAGTATTTCACATCATATGAAGAGGTAAAAAATTGGGTTCATTCTTGGGTAGTCTCAACAAATGAAACGTTCTTCCCACACGGTATCTGTATGTTACCAGAAAATGGGAAAAACAGTTGCTAACGAGAGACAACACTACTTTGAATAAAACTTAGAGTACCCTTCTTCTGCAATAAATTCCCATTTTTCGATAAAAACGGTGGAAACTTATTTGTACTCTTTATATCTTTCAAAATGGATAGTTGAAATTAACCCAAACCATGGAATTAATACGAGGGATGATCAGAAAAAAAGGTTACAAGCCCCAGCATTTGAAAACTACACATTGTGGAGAAATTTTGTTTCCCCAAAATCAGTGGCGTAACGGAGAACATTTGAGCCCCCCTGCAAAGTCAGGTTTTGGGCCCCCACGTTGAAATTTATAAAGGGTAGGCACTTGTGTCAGACATCCTTTGGGCCCCTTAGAACCCTGCTCCCCCCGATGCGGGGGTGTACGTTACGCCACTGCCCAAAATGCTACTTGTCAATCAGCTGGTGTACGGGTAGGTAGTGTAAGTTCCCAGATGGTTTAGGATTATTGAAATGGCAAGGCGCTTAGGAAATAGGTCTCGTTTGGAAATGCGAGCAGTGATTTGATTTTTATAGGCAAAGAATGCGTCCACATCTGACGTTCACAATGAAATCGTGGAAGTTTATGGTGAAGAAGCAATGAACAGACAACATGTAACAAAAGGTTGTCACTTTTTCAATCAGGCAGACAGGATGTTGAAAGTTTAAATATGGCAGGGAGCGGCCGGCCAAGTTCTTCAAAGACAGAAATCAACACGGCATGATTGGAAGAAACGATTCAAAAGATGGTCGACGGGTAACTCTGAGTGAAATCTCATCAGAGCTGGGGCTGAGCTGTGGTACAGTACAGCCTATCGTTTCTGATGTGTTGCGATATTCCAAGACAGTGCTGTAAAAACATCTGCCGAGATCTGCCTCAATGGACAAGGACCTGATTTCTACCAAGACGGGTTAAGCAAATTGGTTCTGCTTTCTAATAAATGCCTAAATATACTTAGTGATTATGTTGAATAGTGATAGACACGTATATCTCTTAATTCCTTTTCATATTTTCTGTCTATAGCAGCGTTTCTCAAATTGTGGGGCGCGCCCCCCTAAAGGGGCATGATAACTTGACAAGGGAGGCGCGAGCATATTGAAAAGTCGAAAGTAAGATATTTAAAAAATTAAAAATTCACTGAAAGGAAGCAAAACAATACATTCTGACATAATAAAAGTAAAATACACATTTACAATGAATAATATGATATAGATATATGCACATTGTAATTATTAATTACATTATAAATACCAAGTTAAGAGTAAGATTAAATAATTACAAGTGACTCCTATGAGCTTGTAACATACAAAATTTAATACTTATATTGATAATTTGACGGTTTATAATTAAAATCGTGTTGTAGCTTTAGCGTCAAAAGCATTATTACCGAATTCAATTCATTGTTGTTCTATTGAGGGGGCGCAATGGAAATTATGATTGAAAATTGGGTCACAAGTATTCAAAGCTTGAGAAGCACTGGTCTATAGTTAATAAATATTTCTTTATTCGACTTGTGACCCTTTTTCTCCGATCACCCCTCGTACGATAGTACCTATTTTTTTGTAAAATATGGTAGAATCCGCCAAGTCTTTGGAAATAATCACAACACTTTAATGGTATCTTTGTTTCATTCCGTTTCTTATTAATTAATTTTTCTAATATATAAGTCTCAGAACACGAAAAACGTACTTTTATAAAGGATAACTTTTTAATTTTATTTTTAGGATTTTTCTGCCGAACCTTGGGGCATAATACTTCCAGCTCAAACACAGTTAAGCAGAGTACCGAACAATCAGACCAATCCTCCTTACATCTCTGTCTCGTAACGATAAAAGTTTTTTTCCCCACTAAACACACTCGTTCCATTACTTCTTTTTCCGAAAGAATAAACACAGAATTCGAGTGTTTTCTT
Organism: Trichonephila clavipes; assembly: GCA_019973935.1. Classification (NCBI taxonomy): domain Eukaryota; kingdom Metazoa; phylum Arthropoda; class Arachnida; order Araneae; family Nephilidae; genus Trichonephila; species Trichonephila clavipes. The sequence goes on along the minus strand of BMAU01020861.1, from coordinate 818,162 downwards.
TTGATCGCTGGATTCATTTCCCAGTAGTATTGTGTCTCCATTTGAAACGTCTTTCTCTTACAACAGTTTTTATTAGTGTTCTACGAAAGCAGGAAATAAAACCTTTTGGATGCTCCTCTCTTGCGAAGGTGATAAGAAATATTTTCGTTTTGAAAGAATAGCAATCACGAAACGGTGAAAAAAAACTTTATCTTGGTAATAACTTTGAAAATGGAATGTTTTTATCTTACTAAAATTATTAAGAATAACAAATGCTTTTTGAGGCTCTTATCATTTTGAATTCACGAAATTAATGATAATCTATTAAAAATTTTACTCTCCTGTTTCAACTAAGATCAGTGAATCAAGTAGACTACAAAAATAAAATGTATCCATGAAATGTTCTCAGAAATTCTGAGCAAATAACTCTTGGAAAACGTTCATTATTTTTTACTTTGTTTGATGCAATAGTTTAAGTTGGAAAAAGTAAACTTTCTATTGTATTACGTTACGTTCATATAATCAAAATGATCGGCAATAAGAATTTTTCAACGATAACATTCACTTAAAAACTGCTAGTTGTGTAATTTGACTGTACACAATACTGAAAAAATGCATAAAATAACTTTGATAAGCATTGTTGGACTTACTTCATACGGAAGAAATATTGTTATGATTAGTACCAGGGCATCGAACCGGAACAAAACCGAAAGCCAGAAAAAACGTTATTTTGATCTAAACGAAAACCGGAACCGAGCCGGAAAAAATATCGGCTAATTTTAGTTCCATATATTTTCAGTCATTTTGTTACTGTAACCATAACATCGATATTTTCTAATTTTACCTGCACCACATAATTATCGCCATTACATGTGCTCTGCTGGCCACAGTAAATGCCACACCAAGGAAGACAAGAAATATCATAACAAAATTTATTTTGTAGATAACATTTTGACCAAGTATCAAATGATTAAATTTATAGACTTCTGTGAAGTGTGGTTCCTGCCAGAATCAGTAGCCAGAGTAGCCGCCATTGTTGGTGATCAACGCTGCCACACGCCTCGGTATTGATTCAAAGAGACTTTGGATGTGTTCTTGGGGTACAGCACACCAAGAAGCTTCCACACGCTGCCAAAGTTGATCTTATGTGGCAGCTAGGGGTGTAATCTGGGTCAATCGTTGAGCAACCATGGACCACATGTTTTCTATCGACGAAAGATCCGGAGAGTATGCTGGCCAGGGAAGCAATTCAATCTGGTGATTGACGAAGAATCTTTGGACAATCCATGCCACGTGTAGTCGCGCATTATCCTGTTGAAATATGGCTGTGGCCAAGCCCTGAAGATAAAGAAGGACAACTGGCTCCAACACCTTGGAGATGTAGCCCTGGCTGTTTAAATTACCGGCAATGCGTACTAGAGAAGTGCGAGAGTGATATCTAATACCACCCCATACCATAATACCCGGTGCAGGACCAGTGTGGCGGTGCATAACGCAGCTGTTCAGCATCCTCTCTCCACGGTGTCTCCAGACTCCAACCATCGTGGTTTTGCAGACAAATGCGTAACTCTTCAATAAAGACAACTTCATTCAATTCAGTCGCTCACATCCTTCTTTCATTGCACAATATGTGGCGGAGACGTCTGTGGTTCTGCGTCAAGGGTAGACCAAGAAATGGACGTCTTGAGGACAGACCACTCTGCTGTAAACGGCGTCGAATGGTACGCGCAGACACTGAATGATGCGTTACAGACTCAATGTGCTGTGCTACGGTTCGTGATGTGACTGAGAGATCCCTCACTGCCATGCGCAGAATTTGCCTGTTCTCACGTGAAGTGGTGCACTAAGGTGGATGCAATCGACCACGACGGTCCATCGTATCCTCCCACCTCCAACGGTCACATATACACATTACAGTTGTTTGGTTTCGTCCAATAAGACTACCGATTTCCCTGAAAGATAATCCACAATCTCGGTATACCATTATCCTTCCTCTGTCAATTTTGGATGCTTGATCAAAAGCTGATCGCTGTTTTCTACGAGACATAACTGATTGTTTTTTTGAAAAAACCACAAGAAAAACACAATTGCCGAACTTGAAATCGTTGAAATCTCCAAGCCTGAAATTGCGCTTAGAGGTGGTGCCACAGGCATGCGTGATGTGTTTCTGAGCTGAAATTCTAATCATTTGCATATCATACGTCCACTAATGCATGTTGTAAATTTCATGTTATTTGCATACTTCCTTCAGGGTGTTCAGGGGTATTTACGGTGGCCAGCAGTGTATATTGTTTCTCGATTTCCTGTTTGGATGTTCACTTGTACTTCTCTGTTTTAGTTTCGCATGAAATTACTTTTTGGTGGCAGATTTAATTGAGTTGTATGGACCAGAAATATAGATGATTTTTAAAGAAAATATTAGTCTGATTTATATTTTTCGCATCTCAGCATGCGATTATCCACGGATGTTTGCATAGGCTGTTTAGATAAACCAGAATCATGAACTTAGTTGTCGAATGTGATTTTGATAATGCATGCAATGTCTATGCTCATTGTTCACAGCTCACCGCTCGTATCGTACATGATGGTTAATTGTATCAGTTCACATAGTGTACCAATTAAAAAAAGAATAAATCTTCTGAATTTTGATAGAATTTCATTTTTTGTTTATGATCAAATTATATTTTTAGTGCAAATAAGAATGTACATAAAATAAAATTATTCATTCGGAACTGAGCCCGAAACCGTTATTTTTGGCTGAATGAAAATCGGAATTGAACCCATATCTTTCTTTTAGTTGAACCGAAACAAAACCCAAAACAAAAAAATCAATTTTCACATTTCAGACATCACAAGAGACTGCAATCCCTGATTAGTATGACGTAAAGAACTCAGCAATCATGTAAAAAGTGTACACATGAGGTCGCAAAAGTTTGAGTCTTGCACATGTTTTACTTAACTCCCGATACATAAATGTAATTTTTTTCAAAATAAAAGTAATGGTTATGCTTTTTTTATATATAAAGTTTCTGAAAATTCAGTCTTGTCCCTTTTATAAACTGTGAAATTTATTGTCAAAGTGAGATCTGTAAGGCCGAGCTTCAAAAACATGTTGTATCTTAATTTTTGAAGATCATTGTACATCTAGAATTTTTACATTATAATTTTTAGAATGATAAAAATAATTTCTCATCTTTCTTTAGTAAATAAATATTTAATAAATTATTAAAAATAACTATAGTGTGTGTGAATATAATTTTGTACCATAATCACATTTGCTCATTTTATGACAATAATAAAAGAAAATAAACGACTCTAATTTAACCCTTAAATTAAGCCTTTTCTTTACATAGTATTTATCAAGTTTTGGATGGTAAAAATGTGAAATAAATTCTGGGAAATCTTTTATATGAAACCTATATCATATATGATAATAATGGATTATGTGACGAGCCCGAGTTTTTATTTGCTATTTTTTTGTTAAGTTTTGGTAAAGTTACGGGAGTGGCAACACTCAGTTCATACATCATCTGTGTAAGAGCTATGAAAAGTAACAGCGAATATGAAAATTGAATTTCGTTACTCAAATAAACCTATAACCATATTTTGATTTTGATATTCAATTTAGAAAAATGCATTCAAGTATACTACATTTTTGTTATAATAATTGTTTATTGTAGGAATTTTGGTTTTGTATACATTTCAAAATTGGAGAGAAAAATTAGTTATATCTACAATAATGCCATTTACTTTTTAAAAAGTAAACATAATTTACAGACAATAATTTGAAAGATTTTCAATTTTCTCTCTTATTTCACATTTTCTTTATCCCTACAGACAAAAATAAATCCCTTGAGAAATAGATTGAACAACGAAAATTGTCTCCGAAATGTCCTTTTCCGTTTTATTGATAGAATGATTTCTCCTCCCTTTTTAAGTTTGTGGCTTACCTAGAATTAAATAAAAGTTTTTCTGGAAGGTCAAATGCAATGTAGAGGGAAAGAAACAATTTTGATAATTAAAATTTAATTAGAAACGGTGTCTTGGACAGACATGGAAATTAAAATTTTCCTTGTGCAGTCAGAATTTTTTATAGGTTGTCAAGAACTTTATTTACTTCTTAAAATGTCTCACATCCATCAATACACACATAATTAAATATTGTTTAATACATAATTTCTTGATTACATACATCATCTCTTGATTAAATACTATAATCAAATTATGATCACACTACAATGTTTGTCGTTTCTCAAATCAATAAACTTAAACACAGTCCCAGAAGAGACTACCTCGTCTTATTACGCCGGACCACGCCCTGTGGTCGCTTTATCACTGAGAGAATCCCATTTCCTCCCGTCCGAAACTATTCCACGCTTCCCACCTGCGAAAACAACCAGGGACCCTTCCTTCCCTCGGCCGTCCACTCCGGGGTCAAGCAGCCTTCTTCTCCAAAATACATTAACCCTAACAAAGCCACGCCAACATTCCATACTCTCTCGCCAACAGCAGTCTCAGACATTAAAAATTCCTATCTAGGCTAGTTAATAAGTGCTTTTATTCCAGATAATGTTAATTTTGACTCCCAAGTATAAAGCTGTCCGAAATTGGTCAAAGTTAGCATTGCATAAAACCCCATGGGTGAACTATTATTTGAAATTTAATAAAAACTCTCAGAATCCCCTCTTTCATACCATTGCATTGATAGTTTACAAATTATACAATTTCAAGCAACACAAGGTCTATTAGCGACTGACCTCGTTGTTGTTGTTGCTTCTAATCCCAGATAGTCTAGCAATGCTAGATAATCTCCATGAATCCAAAAAAAATCAAGAAATTCTAAAAACAGAAGAGTGTCCAAAAGGACCACGTCCGTTTTGAAATCCGAGCAAGTCAAGACATGGGCAGAAGAGACGAACTCGGAATAGCACAAGTGGCGCTCTGGAAATATCTTCTGACCTGGTGAAAAGAGAAAGCTTTCATATGACCGTTCACAAAGCGCGAGAAGACAGTGTGGTATTTCCTAGAAATAAGCTTAAATGAACCTCCTGGATTTCTCCGAAGATGATGGAGCTCAGTCTTCTTAAGGGAATATAATTCACTGAATGTAACAGCCCCAGTTGGGCTCACCTCCTCTACATGCGCAGTCCTGGCTAAGAGATCGGCTTTCTCATAACCATCAATCCCCACGTAGGATGGGACCCACTGAAAACGTACACGATGATTAGAAGAAATCCGATAAAGAAGATTAAGAATATCAAGGCTAGTTTGGTCCCCTATATAGATGTCTAATTGCAAAGATGTAGTACGGAAGCACGGCTGTTAGTCAGAATCCAAACGTCTCGAAACTGAACCTCGGTTTCACATACGTATTGCAAACCCCTTCTGATAGCAATAAGCTCCTATCTAAAAACTGAACAAAAATTTGGATTTTTGATCTTAATGTTCATGACTCCGGTAAGAGTAAGGATGTGTACTTCCCACTACCAGAAATTCCTCCATCACTTCTGCTGCCAACTAACTTCGTAATTTTGAACTACGGTCAAGTGACGAGGATCACATTCGCTCTCCAGACTTCCACACCACATCAGTGTGAAGACTTTGATCCTCAATGCATTAATTGTTCATCATTTTCTCAGTCGGGTATTTAATGGTTCCAGGATTCAAACCCGGGATTTGACAGAAACAATACTGACCATGAGTTGGCGACTATAACTGTACATCATCCTTTGGTGGTGTGAGGATTTCAGGAGAGAAAGATATCTTGTTATATATAGCGTTTTCGTGCCGTAATGATACACATTATTCCCCGAAGAGCGATTGTTGTTTTTCTTAAACAAAAAAAAAAAAAAAACACACAGATATTTTAATTAGCACAAGCAGCGATATTTTTAATTCCAGCCCACGCTAGTTGCTTTAAATTATTTATAAAAACCGTGAATTTAAAGTAACAAATAAAGGAGAAAGCTACTATACAGAACTACTTTATGAACTACAGATTGTCGATTAATCTCAACACGGAAACAAATCATCAGGTACAATCTTTGTCATATAATTTGGATTCTTCGTTACACGCAAGGTCCAACATGAATAAAGAATTTTTTAGATAATTTTAGGTGTAAGGGATAAACAAAATATACATATAAAATTAATCAAAATTTTAAAAATTAGCTTTTGACGATTAAGGTATCCAGCTACGTTTGGAAACGTTATTTTTTAAAAGCATTCGAATGAATATTTTTTTAAATATCTAATCCCATTTAGATTAGAATACACGTATATAGTTGTTTTAAGAAAATTAGTACAATAAAAAATTATTTAAATGCAATATTTTGGCAAAAAAAGGAACTTAGAATTACCCTTTTTTAAAAATTTCTCTTTTCATGAAAAATGCTTCTATAGTAATTGTAAGGAACAGCTGCCTGCACCTGGCAACAGGTCGAACGAGAGACGATATAGAGAAAAGGATCTGGCAACGACGGAGGAGAGAGAGAGGTCGGAACGGGAGAGAAGAGAGAGAGGGGTGACGAAAAAAGCCGGGGTGGTGAAAAGTAGACAGGGCTGAACGATATATCGTAATCCTGTAACATCGCAATATATTCTTGATTTTAAGAAATGTCCCATAGAAGGTATGGAATAAACAGTGGGACCAAATCCGGTCTGCAATTATTTTCTTGTCACAATTCGAACACGGTCGGAAAAGAACTCACGAGTTTACACTGGTGTCAGAAGTGCGATGCAATGGAGCAGAATTTAAATGAACAAAATATTTCAAATTGATCGGTGTTCGTACTACATAATTGTGAACAAGGTTCTAGTGGACATTCAGTTTGAAAGAAAAATTTTAACAAGGAAATAGAACCCTGCAGTGTATCTTCAAGTTGATGACCACGTGCATCCCGGGAATTGCCTTGCAGCAGTTTCAAGTGAAAAAAACAAGACCTTCTTCATATGGAGTTTTACCATCACCTGCCGAGTTGGGATATGAACGAACAGATGTCGTATTTTCTTCATTTTCTGATGAATGGAGCCGTGATCTGAAAAGTGTTCAAGTACTGAAACAGCTTTCATGTCGAGGTAGGTGGCTATTGTTCCCCTAAGTTAAAATATTGTGTGAATATTTAAAAAGTAATGGGATGCAGTCATATTTAATTTGTTTTTTAAAAATAAAATAGAAAAAGCAGATATATCTGAAAAAGAAAATTTCATTGGTTTATTGCAATATTCTATGTTGTTGGATTATTGTGTAGATGAAATAAGAAAATTGTGTACTTATTTTACCTGGAAATGATAGGGTATCATTTTAAATGTTGTAAAACATGGTATTTAGAGTTCTAGTGTTAAACTATAATTTCTTTTTTATCATCATTCTTTACTGTTTTGAAGTTGTCTCAAAAATTAAAATCTGGGTATAGAAAGTGTTTTGCATAACAATTCAGTTTGCAGAATTTAAAAAAAAAATTAGATTAATTTATCTTGAAATAAGGGTTGCGAAAGATGTATGTTTGAGTGGGTAAAAAAAATATCCATTAAAAAAAAATGTATATGTATTTCAAGTAGACTTCCTGTTAAAAGGTTGTAAATAAGAGATTTTGTAGGTTATTTATGACTCAGAATGTTGCATGTTTTTTTTTAATATTAAATGATTGTTTTTCATTTTAAGCAAAAGTTTTTTTTTGCAATTTGTCAGTTAGTTGATAGTTTAATGCAATCTAAGGTTATTTCCTTTGCTCGTAATTTAAGATGTATATGTATATTGGTTTTTTTTTGTTTCCTGCATATGATTCTTTTAATTAAAAAAAAAAAAAAAAGAAACTAAGAGTAGATTTATGATTTGAGAAATAATTCTATGGTAATGTAGCTAAAGTATGTTGTTAATTGTGTTTTTTTTTTTTAATTTTGAAAAAAGGTTTTGATTAGTAACAAATAACTGTGTCTCATATAAGTTTTATTGTAAACATATTTCGTATTGTGTTTCTGGAATTTGAGTACTCTTAGAAAAAACGAGTAGAATTTTCTTGCTTGCTAAATATATAGTACTAGGTCATTTAAGTGTTTGTAGTTAAATTTGTCAGAAGGTAATTTGGCATTAGGTTTAGCTTGATTAAAAATGGCATTTCTCATTAGAAGTAAGAAAATTGACTTAATTCAATTAGCGCGGGACTTAGATGAGTCACCTGATCCGTCTATGTCTAAAATTGTTTTAAGGAATTTAATAATCTCTATTAAATATTACAAGGAGGAAGAGGCAAAAGAGAGTTATTGGAAGTTATTACAGCCGAAAGGTTAGATACAGAACAGCGGCAAAAACTAGAACAATTATCAATTGAAAAATTACGCTTGGAAATGGAATTATCTAGGATCGCTAATCAGAGTGCTAATCAAAATAATGGTCAAACCTCACGTGTAAAATCTTTAGATGAAATAGTTAAAATGGTTAGGCTCTTAACTGTAAAGGTACCCAATAAATCAGACGGGTGGGAATATTTCTTTTCTAGTCTTGAAAAGGCTTTCGCTAGTGAAATGGTTAGCGACGAGTTAAAACCGAAGGTTTTGTTATGCATGTTAGGAGACAAAGTGTCAAACTTATTAGTTAACCTAGGCGAAGAAGAATTAAAATATTACGAATCTTTAAAACAGGTTGTACTCAAGGAGTATGAACCCTCCCCAAAAATATGTTTAGAAAATTTTAGAAAGGCCAAACGTAACTCTGACGAAACTTTCTCTCAGTTCGCGTCCCGTTTAACATCGATGTGGTTATACTACTGTAAGTTAAGAGAAGCGAATGAGAGAGATTTTGAGTCAGTTAATCAACTGATCGTAGCAGATAAAATGTTTGAAATGTTGGATTCTGAGACGGCGACCCATATTGGTGTGCTCAAGGGGAAGAATGGTACAAACCCAGGGACTTGGGCAAACAATGTGATATATTTTATGCTTCCAAAGGGAAATCCTACGATGAACCTGAGAGAGCTAAATGGAATGATAGTGAAAAGAGAAGTTTTAATGGTAGTTGGGGTAAACAGCCATTTGGGGAGAAAAAGACAGATAAATTTTCTTCTAGGAAAAACTTTGATAAAGGTAAAGTAACTGAAATAAAAAAATTCGCTTGTTTCACCTGTGGATCAGATAAACATTTTAAGCGGAATTGTCCTAAAAACAAAGGGGTGGATAATAAAAGACTTAATGTGAATAAGGTGTCAACGGGACAGAATTAGAAGATGGAACGGTCACTGCTAGAGTTGATTTGCTAGGTAAAGTCATTCCTAGGCGGGCTATTGAAGACAAATTAAGTAAATTAGTGAAAACATCTATCAGTGTAGATGGGAAGTTAGTCCATGCGTTAGTGGATTCTGGTACGGAAATTACTGTTATCAAGAAAGACTTGGTTCCTGGAATATCGGTTGAAGGAGCTTCCACGATTTATTTGAAAGGTATTTTCGGTCCAGCGGTTAAATATCCTTAAGTATATGTTCCAATTGGTCTAGCTACCGGTGGCCAGGTTAATGTGGTGCACCAGCAAGTGTTATGTGCTTTGGCAGAAGTTTTGGTAGAAGACGTGTTGCTTCCACCAGATGTTTTGGATATGTTGGGAGGAGCCCAGAGTGAAGAGAATTCACTGGCTCAAAGCTCTCAGGACCTGAGGGTTGACTCAGGAAATGTAGATGAAACCGAGTTTTCATTGGGTATTCTACCAGAGAAAGCACAGGAGCACATTGAGGATTCTCAAAGGAATATTACTTCATGTCGAAATGAAGTGGGAACATTGGGTACTAAGGATGAGGAGGTGACCGCTGAGATGGATAAAGGAAGCATGGTGGCTGATAGTTTTCGTTCGAACAGGAGTGTTGTGCTGAGTTAGCATTGGCTTGGAAGTATGCTAAGGAAGGCAAAAGAAACTACTACGAAGTAGATGGGTATCTATTTCGTAGGGATAAAATACTCGGGGAGAGTATTGGGCAACTGGTAATTCCGAAGTGCAGAAGAACTGAGGTGTTGAGACTAGCTCATACTTCAGTGTTCAGTAGTCACATGGGGCCCAAGAAGACGATTGAACGAATCAAGTATTCTTTCTTTTGGGAGGGTCTGAGGGCCGATGTGAAGAAATTTTGTGAGTCATGTAAAGAATGTCAGCTCACTCGATCGGTTAGGATTAAAGACCGATCACCCATTACACCTGTGGCAAGGCCTGAATTGCCATTTCAGGTGGTGAATATGGATCTGATAGGTCCAATTGATCCGCCAAGCTCCAAGGGACATAAATATATTTTATGTCTGGTTGATCAGCACACTAGGTGGGGCGAGGCGGTGCCATTGACTAGTCTCAGTGCGAAGGTAACCTGTGAAGCTTTGTTAAGCATATTTTCGAGAACAGGGATACCGAATGTTGTCACCTCTGATAATGGGACAAATTTCGCAGCCGAACTGACTAAGGAGTTCGAAAAAAGAATAGGGAGCAGCCCGAGATTCTCTACCCCAGGTTATCCACAGTCCAATGGTTTAGTGGAAAGGTTTAACAGAACTTTGAAAAATATGCTACATAACGTAGTTAGAGATGAGGGTAGAGGGTGGCATTTACAGATTCCGTACGTATTGTGGGCGTATAGGGAAATACCACATTCAACTACCGGCGTGTCCCCTTTTCAGCTACTATATGGTAGGCAACCGCAAGGTCCTTTGTCAATTTTAAAGTCTACTTGGACGGGTAAGCATAACAACTTACAGTTGTGTACTACTCCCGTTTCCAAATACTTGGAAGATTTAAAATGTAAATTGGAGAAGGCGGCCGAGCAAGCCAAATTTGTTTCAACGGTGCAGCAGGAAAAGATGGCTTATTACCATAATCTGAGATCGTCTGACAAAGTATTCAAGGTGGGAGAAAAGGTGATAGTGCTGATCCCTGATGCAACAAGTAAATTGTTTGCGAGATGGCAGGGTCCTGCGACTATTATTGAAAAACGGAATCCGCATTCATTTTTAGTAGAAATGCCAGATAATTCTACTAAGCACATCCATCAAAATAAGCTGAGGCATTATGTAGCTAGTTCGAATTCGGTAAATGTAATTTTCGAAGAAGAAAAAAGAGTTCGGTCAAGTTGAAACTCCACCAACTGCCACCGAAGAATCTAAATTTTACGAAGTCCTCAACAATCTGAAGACTGATAATTTAAACAGCTATAATTTGAAAGTGCTCAAAAATTTAATTAGTAAATTTAAATATATATTTACCAAACCGGTTCAACCAGCGCGGGTAGGTGCCCATAAAATTGAGCTTGTAGCCAATGCAGTGCGGAGAAAGCCCCATTGTTATAGTGTTCCCATGGCATATAGAAGAGAAGTGGAGCGTCAAGTACAAGAGTTACTTGATTTAAATTTAATTGAACCATCGGAGGCCGAAATTGCTCACCCTATAGTTTGTGTAGCCAAAAAAGATTCCTCTATCCGAATGTGTGTAGATTTTAGGGCCTTAAATGCAGTAACTAAGGTACCTGTCTTCCCTATGAAAGATATGCAAGAACTAATCTTCACAGCGGGGTCAGCGCATTGGTTGACTAGTATAGATCTTTTAAAAGGGTATTGGCAAATAAAAATGGACGAAGAAAGCAAACCATTGACGGCATTTACCACCCATAATGCTGTGTACCAGTGGAAAACGATGCCCTTTGGACTTGCTGGGGCATCCGGTACATTTCAAAGAGAAATGAATCGTATTTTAAAATCTCATTCAGAGTATGCACAGGCATACATGGATGATGTCGTAATATTTTCAAAGACGTTTGAAGAACATTTAGTTCACTTAGAATTAGTTCTCACTGAGTTAGAAAAACTGGGGTTCTCGGTGAGGTTGGATAAGTGTTCTTTCGCGGCTAAGAGAATAAAATATTTGGGTCACACAATAGGGGGAGGTAAACATGGTCCTGATGAAGATAAAATATTAGCAATAAAAAGGCTAATTAGACCTACCACTAAGAAAGAGGTTAGGTTAGTGTTAGGACTAATGGGCTTCTATATCGTGCATATATCCCAAATTATGCAGAAATATCCACTCCGCTTACGGAGTTAACCAAGAAAAATAAACCCAACGACGTTTCATGGGGAGGCTGAGCAAAATTCTTTTGTTAAGCTAAAAGAATTACTTTGTAAAATAACTAGTCTTGCTACCCCTGATGCCAATTTACCTTTCCAGGTGCATTGTGATGCATCAGATTATGGGGTTGGTTGCTGTCTGACACAGCAAGATACCGAAGGAATTTACAGGCCAATAGCTTTTGCTAGTCAAAAATTCAATGCTACGCAAAAGAACTGGGCAAGCATCGAGAAAGAGGCCTGGGCAGTGTTATACGGGTTGAATAAATTCGACAAATGGATTTATGGTGCCAAGGTGGAGAACATTTCTGATCATAATCCCCTTAAGTACCTAAATCAAACCACTCCAAAAAGTCCCAAGCTAACCCGTTGGGCACTGGCGTTACAGAGATGGAATCACTCCATTACTCACAGGCCAGGTATACAACATAGGAGTGCAGATGCATTGTCTAGATGAAGATAAGGACTGTATTGTATATATTTAGTGTTGTTTTTTTTTTTGTATAATGTGTTTTCTATGTTTCTGTTTGCAATCCCATTACAGTTTAGATCTTTCTGGGAACATAGTCACTTATTTCAATTGGATGAACTATTAATATTATTTCATGTGTTTGTTTTAAGGAACTTTCACTAGAACAATCATCAAGACTTTTGACTGTTGAAATTATTGTGTGTTCTGTTTGTGGATTTTCTGTTTCACGGTTTGTGAATTTTCTGTTCCTGGTGCCTGAAATGGTAAAATCAGCCACAAGGGGCAAATTTTACTCTTAGGTGGGGCGTGTAAGGAACCGCTGCCTGCACCTGGCAACAGGTCGAACGAGAAAAGATATAGAGAAAAGGATCTGGCAACGACGGAGGAGAGAGAGGTCGGAACGGGAGAGAAGAGAGAGGGTGACGAAAAAGCCGGGGTGGTGAAAAGTAGACAGGGCTGAACGATGTATCGTAATCCTGTAACATCGCAATATATTCTTGATTTTAAGAAATGTCCCATAGAAGGTATGGAATAAACAGTGGGACCAAATCCGGTCTGCAATTATTTTCTTGTCACAATTCGAACACGGTCGGAAAAAGAACTCACGAGTTTACAGTAATAATACTCGTATTTTGCTTATATATAGCAAAGACTTCTCCAGAGGCCCTGAACTATGATTTTTGAAAAATTCACATTATTTTCAAAGTTTCTACCAAATGAAATAATTTTCAGTGTTTTTCTGTTAAAAGCTCTCCGCTCTGATGTATTAAAATATGGATAAATCCACTTCTAAATAATGTATTTCAAGCATCCTATTTCAGGCTCTGTAAAGAGGTCTGAGCTATATATAGGCAAAATATTATTCTTACAGATCCATTTTCCATGAAAGAGGAACATTTGGAAAATAAATAATTCTATTTTCATTTTTTTTGCCAAAATATTGCATTTAAATCTATTTTAGTAGTAATAATATTCGTAAAACAATTTCATACGTGTATTTTAATCTAAGTAACCTTAAATATTAAAAAAAATATCCATTTGGAACGTAGTCGGATACCTTAAGTCGACTACAATACAGGGTGATTCATAAAGAAGTAGGCAATTCCAATGCAATATAAATGAAGAACAATGTAAGACAATTTTCCCCTTGTAACACAATGTTTCTCAAACTAATAATATTTGCGGCCCAAAATTCAATCATAATTTTTATCGTGCTCCACCTCCACTCAATGACAATATTAATGCGACGCTGGTTAAACTTAAAGTATTTAATTTATTCTCATTATATAAAACCCAGGTTCTACTGACTTTGCATCGAATTATAGCTTAAGTTTAAACATTAGATCTTTTAAAACAAATAAACAGTACACTAAATTAAAGGCCGGTTCTTTAAAGTAACAATTAATTTATTAAACAATAAGATTAAAATTAAGTGACGCATAACTGAATACTACTTAGCTTTTGAAAGAGGGAGAGAGCGACGGAGGGGGTTGACCTCGGGTAGCAAGTACGCTTCCCGGCTGTGGAGGGTTTTTCTGGCAGACGAAGAAGGAGTAAAAAAGCCCCGAGAATTCGCGCGCCCACCCTTAAATAGGTTGACCGCACCACTCGGAAAATCATCCGCTTCAAAGTTCTGGCGGTAAATTTTACAATTCCGATTGGCCAACAAGCTGTGCAAGGATACAGCTTCGCCCGCCATAGAGTCCGTTGACCTGAGGCACCCCCACATTCCTTAGAAAATCCGTTTCCTGTAAACAGGGCAAATGTACAAACTGCCGTTGTAACTTTGGGGACCGGCGACCTCCCATCACTCCTCCCCTCTTTCAGATTAACAAAACTAGAAATAAAGAAACACACAAAAAAATCATTCATGAAAATGTAAATATAATAGATGCAATAGCAACCATAGTTCAAACAGTCCCGTCGTCCCTCGTCAAACTCCTGATCAAGAACGAATGTCCACTTCTTGAAGAATGATAACTGAAACATCCAATCTTAATGAAGACTCCTGAGGCTGTGTGAAGCATAACGTCACATGTAATTCTGTAACTGCAACCATGACAACAGTTCAACAGTCCCGTCGTCCGTCATCAAACTCCAGGTCAAGAACGACTGTCCACTGAAGCATAACGTCACAGTCCTCAGCACTATAGAGACGTAGTTGTTCTATGCAGTAAATCTCTCGTGAATTGAAGAACCGGTGGGTCTGAATCCCGCGGGGCTCCTCCAGTGGTGAAACGGCCAGGTGGAACATTGTATCACAGTCTGAACATTTTGTAGGATACTATCTCGTGGAGCAATCAAGACCCGATGCACAGTAAGTCCGGATGGCATAATGTCCTGAAACAGAGAAAAAAAAAACACGAACACTCTCGTAGGAGAGCCAGCATCAGTAGAGTATGTAAAATAGGGAGAACAAATTTTCCACTCTTCCACAGGGCTTTCAGATACCCGAGGTCCCCATCTCGTCCTCCCATCACTCAATATAAAAAAAAGTTCAAGAAGCATTGTCTAAAAAATTCTATTTTGCACACACAAAAAAAAAAAAAAAACCAACAAGAAAATTGCATATTAACCCTAATTCCTTAAACGTTGCGAAAAGGTAGAGAAAAACAAATTAACCATTTACAACTACAATTAAATTCATGTACGAAAAAAATTTTGCCGAATGGGATATGGGTCATCAAACAATTCACAAGGACAACATATATAAAATAACAAATCGAAATAATCGAATAATCACAAAGAAACATGTGCCACTAAATAATAAAAAAAAAAATAAGACGAGTAACGCATAGTAAACTCAAAAATTGCATATATAACAGCTTCGCTACTCACAATAACCACACATATGCGCATCGAAAAAAATACTTTGTGATAAGAGATAAGTACTAGTGAAAACATATATAATCAATACAAACATGGCACCCAGAAACAGACACCTCATAATCGTTTAACATCGAAATCCTGACACGACTAATGTGAAGTGCATGTCCCAGACCACCAAACAAAATTACTATTTTAACCTTCAACAGTACTCAAAGCATAAGAAATTGCAGTGGTTCACCAAGATCATCGATAACAATCTTTCGTAAAAAAAAATTAACTTAAAGTGAAAAATTAGAAATTGAAACAATCTTTCGTAAAAAAATTAATTTAAAGTGAAAAATTAGAAATTGAAACAATGGGTGTGCATAGGTGAAAAAAAAATGCTATAACCTCCGAGAATGCTTAATAGCCTAAGAAATTAAAAAATTCACTACAAGCATTGGTTACAATTGAAAGTTTAAAAAAAAATTAAACGTAATTTAATTCAGATTTGCAAATTAAAATCTATAAATTGAAGCGAATAGTGTAAACGGTGAAAAAAAAATTTATAACCTCAATGAATGCTGAGTAGCCTAAGGAATTTAAAAATTCACTACGAGCATTGGTTACAATTTGAAATAAAGAAAAAAAATTAGTGTAATTAAATTTAGAATTGCAAACTATGAGTGCGCATGTGATCGGTATGCACCCCCAATGTGTACAAAGGCAAAACAAAACAAAACATCCCATTTCCTGCGATAGGACGATCGCCGGCAACCGCCAACACAAGAAACAGAATGCAGAATTAAGACTAAAAAAAAATTTGCAAATCCGATTGTAAAAAAAATTAACTATATCGATTAATACTTTTAAAAAAAAATTGAGGAGAAAAAAAATTTCTTTCACATTCAATACATTCGAATTTCCATTTGAGAAATGAATTCCAGAAATCACAAGTGCAGTTGAAAATTTCAGAAAAAAAATTAAAAACATAAAATTGATATGCAACCCAAGTCATATGAGGCGACACATACAGAGTAAAGTAATTTAACTAAAAGAAAATTATTGCAAGTGTTACACAAAATTAAACATAAATTCCAAAATAAAAAAAAAAAAATCGCTTAACTAATCAACATAACTTTTTACCAATCTTCGTAATACAATGTATCAAGTCCAGATAATATAAAAAAAACTCAAAATGTTTCACTATACGCGCAACAAATATACAAACACGAAAAAAAAGAAAAACAAGATCCTCGATTTACAACAATACCGCTAACTCAATTCATCGAAAGTCCTCTAATTAATAACTCAAATATAATTCTATAACACCAACCTAAAATTCTCAGTAACCTTAAAATGATTCCTCGATAATCCAAAATTGCCTCTTTCCTCAGATCGTTCACATCTTATTCCTTAATAACACTAACTAAACTTATCTGCAACTTCCGAATAATCAATTGACTGCTCCACAATACCATTAACTAAAACCATCTATGCTCATCAGCTTATGTACACAAAATCTCACATACCCAATAACACTAACTAGACTTATCTGCAACATCCAAATAATTAATCGACTTTTCCACAATACCAATAACTAAAACCATCTATGCTCATCAGCTTATGTACACAAAATCTCACATACCCAATAACACTAACTAGACTTATCTGCAACATCCGAATAATTAATCGACTTCTCCACAATACCAATAACTAAAACCCATCTTAGCTCATCAACTTATTTACAAAAATCTCGCATAATCCTCAACTCGAACTTTCCTAAATGCATCTCAAAACATTATTAAATATACCACACAATCATTAACTCAACTTATCTATGTTCATCAACTTAATTACTCGAAATCGTACAAAATCATTAACTCAAATTACCCTATCTACATCAAAACAACTTTCTCAAATATACCGTATAATTATTACAACTCAATTTCCCATTTCCATATCAACAACTCTCGAAGTAACCACATACTTTTGAACGCAAACTTATCTATCTCCATAAAAAAAAAAAAATTTCCCAATTATTCACTAAATTCATCAGTTCAAACTTTTTTCTATCTCCTTCGAATAACTTTCTCAAATATTCCACAAAATCCTGAACTCAACTTATCCAACTCCTTTAACAATTAATAAAACAAAAAAATTTACACCTAATCATCTTCAACATTTTCAAACCAAAAAAAAATATCAAACTCAATATCTAAAACAAACAATACTAAATCAAAATTCTCTTAGCCAAAACCAAACTCAAAGCTAACACAACTACGCGTACACAAAACATAAAATTTAACAATACCATTATCTGACCAAAAACTTATTTCCAAATAACAATGCAAAACTACAATTAAAATCCAAAACCCTAAAAAAAATTAAATCAACCTCAACACTCAATTCAATAAACTACCCGAGCGCTACCATTAATCAAAACAAGTTAACCTAAATTAACACAAATACTATATCAACATCAACCAAAACATTAAATTCCTAGTACAGTTTAGCACACAACCGAGACAGAATGATTGACTGCACATTCATTTAACCAAACCACAATTAATCCAAATCTTAAGCATACAAAAATTCCAAATCTCTAACAAAAAAAAAATAATTAAATCAGCATTGAAACACCTAACCGAAACACTAGAAAATTTTGAATTAAAATTAGCAATCATATGACAGCACAAGACAACCCGAGCAAAACAAATTTAAGTTTCAACATAATTTCTCAGGAAAATATTCAAACAACCATCTCTATCCATATCTTAACAAGCATAAATTCCAATGATATCTTTATTCAGTAATACACAGCCACACTTAAAATTAATACACTAACACAAATTATCACTAAAATTGCTTCTGACAAAATAACGCTACCAAAAACAAATTAACATTGTATGCAAACTCAAAATTTAACAGGAAAAGTACACAGTTATACAATCAAATCAGCATGAACTAAGTTATTCAATAAAGGAACCTTTTGTATGAAAAAAAAAAAATTATTTAAAAATACTAGATCATAATCACAACGCAAAATTATGTAATAAATGAAAAAATGTCAAATATGTATGTATAGTAACAACATTCAAATTTCATGACAGGTGTCCATGGACCCCAAAATTTGACTTTGTCACAAACATGGCTTAAAGATTAAAATTTATAAAATTAAAATTGACATGCATACATGAATCATAAAGCAAAATTAAATAACAATCCTATTACAAACAACAAATTTTACATATTTCATAAAACACATAGCATCAAATTTTTTTTTTTTATCTAGAGCTAAAATTGATATTAACCACATACAACATTATGTCCTTTAAGCATCAAATCAAAACATGAAAAAACTGCATAAAAAAAAATTTGAGCTAGAATTCATTAAAAAAAAACTAAGTACAAAATTTTATCTCGCTAAAACATCAAACATGACATAAAACAAGTGCATAAAAAATTTCTGAGCTAAAAATTCATTAAATAACCAATTACAACAATGTCTCACTTAAACATCAGAAAACGACATGACACAAGTTGCATAGTTATAAAAAAAATTCCAGCGGAAAGTATGCGAATTAAATGTAAGAGAAAAACCAAATTTTCAATATCGAGTAGCTCTGAGAGAAAAGTAACAAACAACAAACAAAGGGGGGCAGATTGGCGATCCTATAGAGAAAAAGAGAGGCTGAGAATATCTGATCTCGCAAAGCGCCGGAGTGAACCCACATCAAGTTCCACCCCTGGACCGCGGCAGGTGGTGTGGGGAACAAATTTTCTCCGAGTATGAGTGCGCCAGAATGACATGGACAGCTATCGAAACGAGATGGGACGTCCTCCCCCATCGGCCAAGAACGCCATAACTCAAACCCACACAACACTTCCAATCGACAAAATGACCGAAAAAAAAATTAATTTGCATGACAACTCCAAATCAAATTCCAACAGAAAGAAGGAGAGGGAGAAAAAAAAAGTACAACAAATCAAGCGCATTCACGAAGTCCAATGCTCTAACATGCTCTACATGTCCACACAAAAATCAATATAACCAATACCCACTCCCCAAACACAACATCGCTCCAACAATTAAACTCTCATCTCAACCAGAACAGCAGATTAACAAAAAAAAAATTGACAAACCCCAACATCCCAGAAAAAAAAAGAAAACTAAATTTCAAGCGCAAACACAATGAACACGTAATAACTATTTCCGTCAAAACTTAACCTTTTCCCTACACTTTAATATCTCTGAATTCAAATACTGCACAAATGAACATTTAACCAATTTTTTTTTTCAAAAACTACTAACCTTATCACTTCAATATCTCAAATTCCAAGTACTACAGCCATAAACACCTAATCAATTACTATCAAAATTTAACACAGTTAATTTCTCTAATTTAAGCAGCGCAACATCTAACGAACTTTTATCGGAAATAACATCTTCATAACACTTAAATCGCTCAGAACAGTAAGCATAATCAATTAACTGAACCACTTCAAACATTCGGGCCAAAAAAAAACATTGTTAACTAGCAACGAAACACGTACTCCAAATGACAATATACACTCGAATTAATTAAACGGAAAAAAAGAACTTTGAACACACTAAAATCCACAATACAAACATATCAACACATAAGAAATTGAGATCATAGCTAGATCAGTTAAGATAATGAATACACACATACATATACCAACAAAGAGCATAAGAAAAAAAATACATTAACAACATCTCTAAGTATCTAAATAATAAAAAAAAATACTACAAGAAAAAAAATTTACAACTGGAATAGCACACATAATTTTTTTTTTTTCACATGTTTAACAGATTAAGTAGGACTATTATTCGGTGACTCATCAAGAAAAAATTCACGACATCAGATGATGCAAAAGAAAAAAAAATTCCGACGACTGGTCCGGCACCAAATGATGGTGCAAAGAAAAAAAAAAAATAAAATCCTGTCACGGTACCATTATAATGGTACAAAGAAAAAGTTTAATATCCTAGTCACTGGCACCAGATAATGCGACGCTGGTTAAACTTAAAGTATTTAATTTATTCCCATTATATAAAACCCAGGTTCTACTGACTTTGCATCGCATTATAGCTTAAGTTTAAACATTAGATCTTTTAAGACAAATAAACAGTACACTAAATTAAAGGCCGGTTCTTTAAAGTAACAATTAATTTATTAAACAATAAGATTAAAATTAAGTGACACATAACTGAATACTACTTAGCTTTGAAAGAGGGAGAGAGCGACGGATGGGATTGACCTCGGGTAGCAGGTGCGCTTCCCGGCAGTGGAGGGTTTTTCTGGCAGACGAAGAAGGAGTAAAAAGCCCGAGAATTCGCGCGCCCACCCTTAAATAGGTTGACCGCACCACTCGGAAAATCATCCGCTTCAAAGTTCTGGCGGTAAATTTTACAATTCCGATTGGCCAACAAGCTGTGCAAGGATACAGCTTCGCCCTCCATAGAGTCCGTTGACCTGAGGCACCCCACATTCCTTAGAAAATCCGTTTCCTGTAAACAGGGCAAATGTACAAACTGCCGTTGTAACTTTGGAGACCGGCGACCTCCCATCAATATATATGATTCAATACTATACTTTGACGTTAATGCTACAATACGGCTTTAACCTCATAAGTGCCTCCGCCATAGATAAACGTCTCGCTCAGCAAAACATTAATTGCCCCGACGTATATATACGTCTTTCTGAAGTACGATCATTTCTGTGCTGGCTATGCATGAAAATATTCCGTAGGCTTTAGAATGCAATAAATAGAACTTGACAGCATTTGCAAAAGATTTACTCATTTCAGAGGAGTTGCTTATTGATTCCTTTTCTCTCCTCTCCCCTCTCCTATACGACACATCCGCATGCATACATGCAAAATCGTAGCATTGGGGATTGAATCGCGTAACTTTGAATCGATAGTCGAGGGATTAATTATAAACCGTACAAATTATCAATATAAGGGTTAATTTTTGTAAGTAATTTTATACAGAGTGTTTTTTTTCCAGGTATAGAAGTTTAAGTTGGCATTACTTTCCAAGATGGCGACCGATTTAACAGGTGTCAAGTGATTTATTCTCAGTTTGGTTTGGCAATTCATCATGAATAGACTCACGCCTGAACAACGCTTTCAAATTGTGCAATTTTATTTCGAAAATAATGGTCGATTTTCATAAGCGAATTTTGTTTAGCGATGAAGCGCCCTTCTGGTTCAATGGCTACGTCAACAAACAAAACTGTCCCATTTGGAGTGAAGCTAATCCACAAGTGTATGTCGAAACACCGTTACATCCAGAAAAACTGACTGTTCGGTGCGCTTTATGTGCTGGTGGAATCCTTCTTCAAAAGCGATGAAGGACACAACGTTACAGTCAATGGTGATCGATAAAGAGCCATGATTACAAACTTTTTCATTCCTGAATTGAACAATCATGATGTCCAGGAGCTGTGGTTCCAACAAGACGGCGCAACATGTCACACAGCTCGTGCCACAATCGATTTATTGAAAGACACGTTTGGTGACCGCCTAATTTCACGTTTCGGACCTGTGAATTGGCCTCCAAGATCTTGTGATTTAATACCGCTAGATTATTTTCTGTGGGGCTATGTAAAGTCATTGGTCTATGCGGATAAGCCACAAACGCTTGACCATTTGGAAGACAACATTCGCCGTGTTATTGCCGATATACGGCCACAAATGTTGAAGAAAGTCATCGAAAATTGGACGTCCAGATTGGACTACATCCGAGCCAGCCGTGGCAGTCCTATGCCAGAAATCATATTTAAAATGTATTGCCACAAGATTATCTTTCGAATAAAAAAAATCATGTTAATCGAATAATACATCGTTGTTTTATTGCAATTTAAAGTTCTATACCTCTCAAAAAACACTCTTCATATGACCAGCTAATGGGGTCACTGCTTACTCTTAAACTTGTCCTTAACTTAGTATTGATGAATTAATGATCAAAAACATGGTGCAGTACTGATACATTTATAAGTGTGTTACATCAGTGCAAATGTGTATTTCATTTTTCATTTTGTCAAAATGTATTTTGTTTGTTTTCTCTCAGTGAATTAATGTTCTTTTTAAAAAATAATCTTATGTTTTCGACTTTTTAATATGCTGCAGCACCCTCGTAGAGTTATTACGCCCCTCTAGGGGCGCACCCCACAGTTTGAGAAACGCTTTTACTACAGAATTGTATGGGGATATTTAGAATTTTGTTTGAGACATTCACAGATATTCTGTGTGTGAGCCCTTAGTCACACACGACACACACTTCCAGCTGGCAATCCTTTCCCGCACAAACGCATATTTAAGTATCTGAATCAAGTCCATTGATAGCGGTTGTGATACGCTTTTTCAGCTCCACTGGATCAACAATAGGAGGAGGGATGAATACCTTGTCCGTTACGTACGCCCACAGAAAGAAATCATAAGGGGTTACGTAAGGACTTTGGTTTCGTCATTGGCTAAGTGGCACACTGTAGTCCGTGGATCACTCAATCGATCATTGGGGGAGATGTTAATCAAGGTAATCTTGCGCGTAGGCTGATCAATGCAGCACCACGCTGCCCACCAGTGCAGTGTAGTGATGCGCGATCAAATTGAAGAATGAAGTTGTCAATGTTTTCTTAAAACTGTGGCACCATCCAAAGAGTGAACATATTCAAAAAAGTGGTTTTCGTTACACTTTGCTAAATTCAGGAACTCAAAAAAACATTTTACACTTCAGACTATTTCGACTGACTAGACGCATGAAACACAAGCTGTTGTCCACGTCATTTAGGTCAGGGGAGAGATACAATTTTTAAGAGTACATCTACTATATGGTTCACTAAGGTGTTACGTGTCTTTGACGGCTGTTGTCTTACCGCTTTTGGAAAGTGTATACTTCTTTATAAATCACCTGTACATCGCAAATATTCGCATTTGTTTTTAACCTTATATTACAAGTTATAGCTCAAACTTTTCGAGGTTTAAAAATTTAAAATTTTTTCTTAATTCAAGGAAACGCGCCATGGAGCTGAAAGAAAATCATGTTTCTTAAGTAGAAATGTAAAGTTCGGATGCTTAATATATTGAATAAAAAATATCAAAGTTTTAAATATTTTTTTTCTACAAGAGAAGCTAAAATGACACATTTTTGTAAGACACAAAGGCAGATCCATTTAAGTAAAAAAAAGTATAATATTTCCTATGCATGGTATTTTTTTCCAATGGGGTTATCTTTTAGCAACTCAGACTTTACAGACATGGCAAGTCTCCAAATATGAGAGCAATTTCGTGGTGGCAACATCTAGTGGCAGCTTCGTTACCAAATTGGGACACTTGAATTCGGATGCTAAATATTGCCATGATTTAATTTTGCCGAGGGTGCCAGAGCCAAATTAATACTCAAAGGATCTTTTTACATCCGACATAATCATATGACATGCGTACCTGCGATTTCAGCATTTAGATAATCTATCGATTCCAACCGAGGTCGAACCCGTAATTTCTGTTTTACAATGCGAAGTGTCGGAGCTTAAAATGCTGAGCAATTTTTGTCTTACAGCTTTAGAGGTTGAGGACACGCTACCTCTAAAGCTGCATTCACACCAAAGCTGTCAGCGTCCAGTTTTGAGCGTCTAGCCAATCAGAGACTTCATCTCGGGCGAGATAAGGTCTCTGATTGGCTCGACGCTGACAGCTTTGGTGTGAATTCAGCTTAAGCAAACATAGGCGACTCCTGTTCACATGGTATAAACTCGATATCTTATCTCTGATTAAATCTTTTACCTCTCGACTGTTTCTGGAGGCCACGGTAGCCCTGTGATCAAGTTAACGGACTCGTGTTTGGCGTATAATGAGTTCAAGTTTATTACAGCTGAAGAGCCACCGGGCAGAGGGGGCCGATGCATGTCAAATTTGTCGAAGCTCAAACTTTTTCCCGTTGATGTGGAAGTTAGACAAAGCAAGGGTGGATGCCATCTCAAGTATCGTCCTCATCAATTGACCATGCTTCAAATGATGATATCTGCCGCCAAAAGCCCTTGTGTAGATAAATAGTGTGAGGTTAATATTCACTAATTCACACGACTGTTTCTGAGAAAAGCATATTTAAGACTAGAAGAACTTTAAGAAATGAATACTATTTCATTTACATAGCTTTTAACTTTCGCTAATTACGGAAAATAAACCTGAATTTATACAGAATTAAGTGGAATCGATGAAATAAAATTCAATCATCTCAAACGAAAAAATACTTGTAAGAGCTAATTTAATGAACTTCAGACTTCTAGAGTAGATAAATATCTCTCCATTTTGTAATCTCCATTTTATTTTCCTCCGAATTTTTTTAATATTTTATAAGTCATCATCGCACTAAAAAAGCCAAGGAATCCTTAAAAATTTAATTTTCATTCAAAGTAATAAGTAAAAGTTGACCTCTCACTCTACAATTCTCAGGAGAATTCAGAGGTAACATACTTCTTTTCAATAAATTTAATCGTAGTTTTCCTCTTATCAGTACAAGAGATTTTTATGGTATGTTTTTTAATGGAAAAAGCAATAAAAACATAAACGAAGTTGGTAGTGAGATTAAAACAAATAGTACTTTTTTTTGTGAACAACATATCAAACGGTACAACTTGGTTTCAAAGATTTAAATGCGTTTCTCTCTTTCTCTCTCTCTCTCTCTCTCTCTCTGTATATATATATATGAAGGCAAGAATAATTAAATTAGAAAGAGAGAGATCTAAAAAAAATTCCCTGTATACCACTTAACTTCTGTTTTCCGCTACATCTCTCCAAGTCTTATATTAAACATCCAATTATTTCTCGGAACAGATTGTCCAAACATAACAGTTCTAATTTCAGATGATTATTTTTTGTATCCTAAGATAAGCACTCTAATCATCTGGACATAAGTTGTTTTCCAAATAAATTCCCACCAATTAATTAATTCCAATTAAAGCAACCGACGTATAGATTGCTCGTTGAGTAAAACTGTTCTTAAAAATGCTTGGTGTTGACTTAAAACACACACAGTTAAAAATATTATAAAATGAAAAAAAGTTAATTTATGTTACTACATATTATAATACACACATATATATAGTATACACATGTATACATTTGAAAAACTGCATTCAAGAACATTAATTAGTGATATTTAGTACGTTATTAAAATACAAAATATTTACTAAATTACTTTCAAACGCAGCTACTCTCAACGCAAATTTTTCTATACTTAGAATAAATTTTTACAAATATATGTTAAGGAAAACATCACAAAAGAAAAAAAATATACTGATTATGTTAATATAAAAGTATTTTTTATCTTACCTTTAGTGCAGTTTTATATCAAATAATTTCCTTTTTAGTTGAGTATTTAAATTTTGTCTACAATAAATTAAAGCTCAAGTACCTTAAATATTTAGTTTTTAATCAAACTAATAGGAGAGAGATGACTTTCTTAAAATGAAAAACTCGAAGCGGTTTACTTTATTTTTAAGACTTACTAGGAAGTTTTTTTATTCCAACACATTTCTCCACTACTGTAAAGTTTTTATGTGTTTATCATTTATAATGTAAAAGACGATGAAAAGGACATGCGAAGTAAAAGAAAATTACTGTTTTAGTTTACTGTAGTTCTTGTGAGTGGGAAGGGAAAGGAAAGAGGAAACGATTCTGAAAAACTTTTAAAGATAAACTGTATGCAAATGAAAAAAAAATCTCTAAGAAAATTTCAAACGATTTTAATGAAGTGTTATCATACAGAGTTTGAATGAAACAAAGATGTACAGTTTTAAATGCAAAACTTTTAGGATTGATTGTTAATAAGTATCGATTGATTGCTGATGCAACAAGAGGATTATGTCGCCTATCCGGTATAGGGGTTAGCGACACTGACTGATGTGCCGTAGGGCCCGGGTTCAAATCCCGGTGAAGTCATGGATGTTTGTAAATGTACAATGACTTTGCATTATAGGAATACTCTAAATAGCCGTCGCACCGCAAGCTCTCTCGTGAGTTTAATGGAAGAAAAGAGAGGTGGTAGGCCCCTGACTCCCCAGGGTGTTCTCCTTCTAAATTCGGGTGGAACCGATCTAAAAAAAACGCACTGTCACACGTGTGGTGCTCAAGGCTACGGATAACGTCAGGTGTACATTTAGACCCTTTCCATGATGATTTTCGGGGACTTGGATCTGACGCAGTTGAGATCGGGAGGCATAAGAAACAACATGCGGATTATTTGTGGAATACCCAAGTAAACCGAGAACATCAGAAAATTGTTCAGAGCTACAAACTAGTCCCCAGAGAAACAACAAACCTCGTATTTGACCAGGTTTACATTTATTACAGTACACAGTTAATTATTACAAAGTAGAGGTAAGTTCGCAATATACATATATAATTACATAGTACCAATGTGTAATACAAAAAATAAAAATAAAGAAAGATAAATATATAGGGTAAGAGAAAGAAAAAGCTTTTTTTGTATTTAAACTTTCTTGCATATACATCAAGAACAATAAAAATCTCAAACACAAATTTACGCACAAACTCAAAAACAACAGTAAAAAAGCATAACAAAAAGATAAGAAACATACGGAGGAAAATTTGCCTAAAAATCATCTTTTTAATTCACTTTGATATTTTTGCTGTTAATTTGCACTTCAGTTTTAAATAAATAAATCAGTATCATACGGAAGATAATTCATTTTTAACTACCACTTCCCAATTCTTTTAAACTTAAAGAAAGATGACAGCAAGACAAAAAGCACTGAATTTTGTCAAAAGTATCTTTTACTATTTTAGAACAAGAAATTAACACTTTTCCGAATATTTGAATTGTTAACTTAAGAGCTAAATCGTAATATATTATCAGTGGGTTCAGTTGGTTGATCATTTTTGTGTGAAAGTGCTATAGAAAAAACACAGTGATCCGCATCCCCAATACATCTACAAAAAATATTTCAAAAATATTTCAAAATATTTCATAAATATTCCGTTTTTTCTTTTAACATGAATAATGATAGCTCATTTAGAATTACGGTACAGGAGAAAAAATGCGAAATACATTTTATAAAAGAAAAAAATGTGTAAACTCGGATAAAAACGAGCAGTATGATAAAAAAAGTGATTCTCTACAGCAATGATTCTCAACCTTTTTTTTTTGTTGCGGCACATATTTAACGATTTAAAAATTTGGCGGCACACAAAGAAAAAGATAAAAATTATTTACTTACTACAACACACTGCATAAATAGTTTATGACAAAAATTTTAAATATACGAAATAAACTAATATATACTACAATAATAACTAAACGTTTATTAAGGGATTAATTACAAGCTAATAATAAAAATATTTTTAATGCGAAATTTGAGCTTGATGTTTTTTGATAATTTCATTTATATTTGGTCGTAAAAATGACAATGCTACCTCTCATATCGTCTTCTACATTTAACAATCTTGATCTTCTTTTAGTTTTAATGTTGGCTAATGCTGAAAATCCGAATTCACACAAATAAGATGTGGAAAATTGTAATAATATGTTTAAAGCTTTTTGGCTATCATTGGATAATCGCATCTGATGTTAATCAAAATGAATTAATTGATTCTTCTGAATGTTTTAAAATTAAATCTCGATTATTGGAAAGCAAAATGAGTTCTTCCTCTTCATTCAAAGCTAAGTCAAATACAGAAGTATACGTTATGAGAAATGGATTACGAACAATCAAATTTCTTAATCTAATTTTGGGAAATAATGAATAATTCTCTCCTCTAATGTTGTCAAATGATCAACAACAATTAATTTAATAGTTTTATAACTGTCTTTAGGGACTGACTCAAACTTTTCTAAATTGCCTTCCTGAGCTTTATTTTTCCATAAAGTTATTTGTTTTTTGAATCCCACCAGCTTATCGGTTGAGTTTAAGATATTTTCATTAGGCCCTTGCATACTTGAATTGATATTGTTAAAAATAACAAAAATGTCTGATAAGTAAGCCAGTTTAGTACACCATATTTTATCTTCCAACAAATGAACAAATTCATAATTTTTATTTTGTTCAAAAAATATTTTCATTTCGTCTTTTAATTTCAGCACACGAGATATAACTTTTCCTCTGGACAACCATCTTACTTTCTGTATGGAGTAACAAGGATTCGTACTTGGCTTCCATAGCTTGGCATAATTTACTAAATAATCTACTTTTTAATGGTCTTGATTTGATATAATTAACCATTTTAACACATTGTTCCAGAACTATTTTCAAATCTGATGGCAAAAATTTTGTAACAAGTGCTTCTCGATGCAAAAAACAATGGGTAACTAATATATCCTCATTCAGTTCTTTAACATGTGCTACAAATCCTTTTAGATGTCCAGTCATAGCTGGGCACCATCTGTGCAAATGCCAATACATGACTTCCAAGAAACTTTAATTTCTTCTAAATATGAACTAATTACTTGAAAAATATGTTTACCAGTTGTAAAATCAGTTAACTCCCGACAACATAAAAATTGATTAATTATATCATTTTCGTGAATAAATCTAACGAATGCAATTAATTGAGCATTTCCTGTAATATCTGTTGTTTCGTCGAGAGCAAAATTCGAACTTGCAAGAGTTTTTGCAGTATTTTGCTCAATATTTTCTGACATATCTTTAATTCTGCGATGGATTGTATCACTTTAAAGTGGTATTTTGCAAATATCAATATCAGCTGATCCACCAATCATTGTTTTTACAATTTTGCGACAAGCAGGTAATATAATTTCTTCAGCCAAATTGTGAGGTTTTAAGTTAACAGCAATCAATCAGCTATTTCGTAAGAAGCTACTTGAGCCTTTTCAGACACACATACTTGTTTTTCAAAAACTTTTATTTGCTTAATTTTTGATGATAAAGACCTTTCAAAGTAGCTTTTATCTTTTGTTGAAAGCGAAGGATGATTAGTCACCAAGTGACGTTGGAGTTTGCTAGGAACCATAGCACTATTTGATAATGTAAAACCACATATCACACACTCGGGAACAACTATGTCATTTTCCATTGTAGAGGTAAATACAAATTTCAAAAAAATCATCATTATATTTCCGATGGACAACGTATTTTTTTGAGCAAGAAGTATTTTTACTTGTGCCGGGGGTTGGCTCATTAACTTGGTCCCTAACGTTATCATTATCACTATTATCATCATTAAACTTTCTTCTTTTTAACCATTTATCCATTTTCAGAAGGATCTACAAATAAATTAATGCAAATAAATTAATGCAAAATATTACTACATGCAAATAAATTAATATTAAACCGAATCACATACATTTGCCAATTTTAACGAAAGAAAAGGTGCAGTAACTACTATGCAACACCTTGTGAATCCCAACTATCTCTAAAACAACACGTTTTGTACGCAGAAGTGGCAAGTGTGCGCCGACTTGAGACATATTCCTATTGCTATGCATGCCGCTTCATCATAATTTGGCACTAAGAAAAAACGCGTTGCAAAGCAAATAATAAAATAATTTATTTTTTTGTGGATTTAAATATATATTCATGTTAAAAATATTTTTCTTTTTTTTTTAAATGATATAATTTAATAATATTAGCATTATTATATATTTGCAAAATTTGGCGGCACACAAAAATGCCGCGGCACAGTGGTTGAGAATCACTGCTCTACAGGATAGTGAATCTAGAATATAATATTAATGTTTGAGTACTTTTATATCCGAAAAATATTCCGAATTCGGTCCTATTCTTTAACGTTCGCCGAAAACATCCTTAAGGTATTCGACTACCCTAAAGTTATGATTTTTTTAATTGACCAGTGACGTAGCGTACATCTTCGCAACCACCTCACTGTGGGGGGGGCTCTTAAAGCCTGACTGCCTCCAAGTATCTATCCCTTGTAAAATTCAATTTGGGAGCCCAAAACCTGATTTTGCTAGGAAGCCCTAATGTTCTCAGTTACACCACTGAAATTGACAATTTCTTAATGATTTTATTTTATAGGCCATCTTTTTAGCTTTATAAAAATACCAAGTTTTTTATTTTCCATTCACTAGAACAAAAATTGCAATTGTTTTGGTAGAAGCGAATGCCATAACTTTACATAAGATGTCAAACTTTAAAATACGTTTTACTCGATATGTGTTTCTTCAAAAAGCTCGAACGGGACAGTGATTGCCCAAACAGTTTTTAAAATAATTAGCTGAAATTTTTTATGTGTGTTTTGTGTGTAACAGTAGCTTTAACAGTTGCTTTAACCTTCAGATTTATCACAATCACTGTTTTATTACAAAATTTACAGTTATTTACGTGAATATCACTGCTTTTTATGCAATTTCATATAATAACTAAGACAAATCACTCTAGTTTTTGTAAAAATTAAAATATCTCCTATCTTGAAGGTCTTTTCAAAAAGGAATAGCAAAGTAATACATCAAAATTGAAAGACTCAGAATTTGTTCATTTACTATTTGTACAAAGCGGGCCATTTTTTCTCATTTTAGTAGTAAAAATAATTTTTCTTCTCTTAATTTCAGTATCTTTTTCTTAAAAGATACTAAATAAGTCTAAAAACCACAAAAAACTCATATTTCTATTTTTTTTAAAAAAAAAAGTTGTTACAAGTAGTTTTAATCTATATTTAATCAAGTACTTAAATCTATGTAAATATGATGGGAAAGAGCTATATGGTTAAAAAACTGAATGTGAATGAAAAATGTGCATATGATAAGTATTAATATGAACAATAGGTGTCTGTAAGTCTTTTTTGACCCCTAAGCCACCCCATCACCATCGTTAGAATTTTACCAAGAAATCACCTTCAATAAGTTTATTTTTAAAAGTTTTTAAGACGTAGGAGAACGAAACATGTCTGAAGACGATGGAGTTCATGTTTTAAACTATGACCAAATCATAAGAACTACACCTGATTTGATACCTCACTCTCAAAACTTCCACACGCCAACGTCAAGATTGTGAGCCATGGCCATCATGACTTACAATACTATACCTAAAAAAAATCATCAAATAAATTAATTCCCCCTAAACATTAAGTGTATTACTTTTACATAGCTTTAATTTAAAATAGTTAAATATTCGTATTCATTTTGAACAATTATATCATATCGTCGAAGAAAATAAATTTAAATAAAATCTTCATCTCGTATATATGTTACCTTCAAAGTAAATAATTAAGTTTTTTCATAGAATAACTAGGTATTTCCTGAAATAACTAGACAAGTCAGTTAAAGTACATAATACATGAAAAATTTTTCATACTTTACCTAATTATTCTATGAAATAACTAGAGATATTCTATGAAATAATTAAGGATAGACCGTTAAAGTGAAAAATAAACAATTTAAAAAATATTTTATAAATTAATAGATCCTGATCTAATCTCACGTAAAATACATTTACCCCTTTTGCGGATGAATAATTGATAAATAATAAGGGAAAGCAAATGATATAATTTATTATTGCTCATACTGCTCACATTAGTTAACCAGAAAGGGAAAAAATAATATGTGTTGCAAAAATAGATGATACTTAAATATTATCAACACAAATACATAATGTGAAGAAAAAACGTTGCTTCATAAAAAAAAAATTGTGTTAACTTTTTAAAACAAAAATGTAAGAGGATATTATAAAATTTAAATTTTACTTTTCATATTATTTATTAGATCAAGGATTGCTGTGACGTCACTTTGGATTGGACTGCTTATTATTTTTGAAACAAGCCAACTTTTTACCATAACATATTTTTTTTACACGTGCCTTTTAAAAATCCTTGTCCAGTACCGCAGCTTTGAGCTGTTGCAACAGATCGAAGCGTTGTGTCAATATTTGGAACTTCTTCAATGGAAATTAATTCTTGCTGACGGACACTCAACTGAAATTTAGATTACAATTGTTTTACTCGGCCATCTCTAGTTACTAATCGGAAAAATCCTTCATAAAGTAGCTAGAACCGGTTCAAAGAACTTTCAAGAATGCGGTATTTCATACTTTAACGATCCAGTAAAGTTTTGTGGAATCGTTATTCTATAAAATACCAAGTTAAATCATAGAATTCAATAATTTTATATACTTTAACTGCCTTGTCTAGTTATTTCATGAATTACCAAGTTATTCTATGTAATATAAATTATTTTCCACTTTAACGGTAACATATATAACCTTAAGATGTTTATCTCTCTCTATCCAAGAAAATTATTATACCTTAAAATACTACAAAAATTACCAAAGATACAGTTATATTCTGACTCCACGGAATTGAAGAGGCAACTATAATTAAACAATATGAGAAGTTAATCCAGATGCACTTTTACAGAAAGGAGCATTTTTAAGACATTTGAGAAACATTTCAGGCGGTGAAAGAATTCTACGCATACCTTTCCACAATACACATCACTGCATATTACTTCTTTTATCACACCACAACATTTCTGAAAAGACTAAGCTAAACAATACAAATGAGGGATCTTCAAAGAAAAGGAATTATAATAGAACACGTACAAAATTATCATACATTGTTTCTCAGCACGAAATTGCATTTAAGATCCCGTTCGAAACCATGGGAAAATTCGAGTGGCATTCGCGACAAAGAGAAACAATAATCCAGACTTTTCGAATTAAATCCTGAGCCCCGTCCTCTTTCACTACCTCTCTACCCAAAGTAGCGAACCAAAGAAAACGCAGCTGTTATGCACCCCCGAGGCTTTTGGAAATCATAAAAGCTCCTAAAATACACATAAACCCTTCTTCTGGAAACAGTTCGGTTCACGGCCCCATTATTTCGGCAGAAATTCGGGAAATGTTAATGCATTTGCTTCTCTATGCGCCTGCGGGGTGAATTTTTCGCATCCTGCAAATAATGGTTTTTCCACTTTCAAGTTTGCTTTTGAGTGGTGAAAAGTTGTGTGGAATAGAAAGACATTGCTTTTGTGTAAATGGAAACTTGTTTCTTTTATATTAAAAAAGGGCAGAGTGTGTTCTTAAATGTTTAAGAGGAACTGAAAAAGAGACAAAAAAAATGCACGTATATAAAAATTTTGTGATATTATAAATAACTCAATTTAGGAGAATAAAAGGGATTATATTTCTTTTTAAGGTATCCGACTACGTTCGGAACCGTGATTTTAAAAAAGCGCATAAATGAATAACTTTCATGATATTTAGTGTCATATTAGAATACATTTATAAAATTCTTTTAAGGACATTTTAACAAAAATAATTTATTTAAATGCAATATTTCGACAAAAAATAAACTTAGAATAACCATTTTTAAAATGTTCTCCTTTTGTGAAAAATGTTTCTATTATAATAATATTTTGGCCTGTATATAGCTCAGACCTCT
Source organism: Trichonephila clavipes (assembly GCA_019973935.1). Taxonomy (NCBI): domain Eukaryota; kingdom Metazoa; phylum Arthropoda; class Arachnida; order Araneae; family Nephilidae; genus Trichonephila; species Trichonephila clavipes. The sequence continues at coordinate 784,414 of BMAU01020861.1, read as the reverse complement.
CTACAGAGGTTGAAATATGATTCTTGAAAAATTCACATTATTTTCCTAGTTACAACCAATTGAAATAATTATCGGCGTTTTTTTTCTTAAAATTTCTCCCTTCTGTTGTCGTAAAACATGGATAAACCCACTTCTAAGTTATATATTTCAAAAATTCTAGTTCCGCCTCTGTGCAGAGAGCTATATACAGGCAAAATTTTAATACAATAGAAGCATTTTTCACATAAAGAGAACATTTTGAAAATGGGTCATTCTATGTTCATTTTTTCTCAAAATATTGTATTTAAACAATTTCCTATTGTAATAATATTCTTAAAACAATTTTATATACATTTTCTAATCTGAGTGACACTAAATATCATAAATATTATCCATTTACACGCTGTTGCAAAATCACGGTTCCGAACGTAGTCGGATACCTTAAAATTCTTTTGAAAAGCTACTCAATTTCTTTTGCTATGGTTTACAAATAATGTTTTCCAACGTTTAACTTACACCCTCTTAGCACCTCTTTTTGATTATGTTATATATATATATATATGGCGCTACGGGTTTTTCCTTCTTGTGTTGGCTTTTCAATCTTTTACGTCATTTCACGTGGGATCTCAACCTTGTAATTGCCTTTCCCCCCGTTTTATAAAATTATTTCTTTTAGATCTAAGAACCGTTAAAGCATAACTAAAACGGACATAAAATTTTTAGAACTCAGAAGAAAAAAATAATTTCAAAGAAAATTTGGAACTCAGAAGGAAAACATAGTTCCAAAAATAATCTTTGAACTCAAAAGAAAAATATAGTTCCAAAAATAACATTTGAACTCAAAAGAAAAATATAGTTCCAAAGAAACCTTTCAATGCACCTAATTGCATATCTCATTTTTAAGATGCACTTTATTGCAATCAAATTCATGCAACATATTACATATGAACGAGTGATTGAATATTAACGTCTCACTGTTCAGCTACACGAGGGCGTTTGGTGACAGACCTCGTCATTTTAAACCATGGTCAAGTGACAAGGAGGATACCTGAGCTAGCGTCCCCTCTCTCCTAACTATCACAACAACGGGAGAGCGTTTGAGCTCTCGACGGATTTAACGTGCATCGCTTTCATACACGGTGGGTCTTCAATGGCACTGGGCTTGAACTCATGAAACGCCAGCCTCGAGTCCGTTACCTTGACCATCAGGCTACCGCGGCATCACAGATTGCCTCTGAGGAGGAAAAGTAAAATTTCCATAAGAAAAATATATTCTCGAATTCAAAATGATCACTATAAAGTGAAAAATATTTCGCATTGAGACCTTTCCTATTTGATTTCAGGAACGGTTAAGAAGGTTGGAATTAGATATCCAACCACAAGAATTGGGGATTCCTTTCAAGTCTTTTCTTTCTGTGCCATACACTTTATGATGAAAATGGCAATGTAGGCGTAACTATCTCCATAGATTCATGTAATAGTGAATTTATTTGAACTCGAAAGGGATGTAACTAATTCCAAATCATTTAGAGTTTTTTAGAAATACCACACCGGTACAAAATAATTACAAATAAAACAACACTATTCACAACGCGTTAGCAAATAATTCTGTGATGTCTCTCCTCTTGGAAGTACAACTCTCGAAGTATCAGCGTGTGCTAGAGGTGTAGGGTTAGCGAAAGAACTAGGATCAAACATTATCTTAATATGACTTTATTAAGATATTAAACTTAAACTTTTTTAACAAACATAATTATAATAATTAATATGAGAGAATCTACGATGACTCAATACGCAACACACGATATATATATATATTTATAATATGATCTAATCTACTACACACAGACCAATCTCAATAAGCGAGCCGCCTAATCCTCGATTCTAATATTAAGTAATCAATCCTACCTTATATTATTCCGTAATGCTACTTGTCTTTATCTACAATGGGATACAGCTTGACGGTTAACTTTTAGTCGAACACCAAACATGTTTATCCACGACACGTAGAACGTAATCAATCTTGCACCCCGAACTGCAATAATCCTCAACTGCCACAACGCTCATCCATTGTCTAACCTTCCTTTACATTGCCATTCCGCTTACTCTCAAGATCCTATATTTAAAGTCCGTTTATTTGCATCTCTTCTTCACATCTCGTTTCTTGGATTTGGTTGGAAAAGAGTTGCCATTAATTCTGGCCCAAATAACCCAAAGGACTTGTTAAAGAAAATACGCGTAAGACGTCACAATTCCCTGATGTCGTAGTAGACCAGTTCTTCTCAAACTTTCAGTATTGGCAACCCAATATTTAATCATAATTTTGATCGCGTCCCGCTCTATACAATAACAATGAATATAATTTAATAGCACTGTACTTTGACGCTAAAGATACACTGCGACTTTATCCTCTTAAGTGCCACCAACGTATATAAACGTCTCGCTCAGCTAAAGCGTAGATTGCTATGGACGTATATTTACGTCTTTCTGAAGTAAGATCTTTTACGTGCACTGCTATGCATAAAATTATTCCGAAGGCTTTGGAATGCATTAAAAGTAACTTGATAGTGTTTGCGAAGGATTTACTTATTTCAGAGAATTCCTTTATTTATTCCTTTTCCTGACCCCTCCCCTCCAATACATCAAACAAACGCGCCTACGTGGAAAACGATGGCATTGTGGAGCGAATCACGTAAATGTTAGTTAGCAATTAAGGGATTAATTACAATCCTCAAATTATTAGTATAAGTGCTAATTTTTGTATATAATTTTATGTATGACCAGCCCATGGGATCACTGGTAATTATTAAATTGGTTCCTTAATTAGTATTGTTAAATTTATTATAAAATACATTGTGCAACACGGATACATTTATAAGTGTATTATATCAGTGTAAATGTGTATTTTATTTTTTCATTACGTCAGAATTTGTTTTCTTTTGTTTACTTTCTGTAACTTAATATTTTTTTAAAAATAATCTTCTGTTTTCAACTTTTCCATATACTCGTGAACCCCTCGTAGAGGTATCATGCCCCTTAAGGGGTGCACCCCACAGTTTGAGAAACGCTGTTGCAGACTTAAATTAACGCTGAATACATCTTAATACGAGGAAATGTCTGGCGAAAAATTCTAAAAAGGGTCCCATTAGCGAAAAATATGGCTGTATGCACACACACACACCGATATTGGATGGATGGATTAATGTATTGGTTAGACAGACGGAATGGCGAATAGTTACTCAAACTCTCAAATGTTACTCGGATTCCTTCGAACGGTATCCAACACATTTTGTTCTATACATGAAACAAAATGTGATGGATACCATGGCCTGTTGGAATACGTGGCCCGTCCTAGCTATGACTGTTACCTCACAATGATCCATATTCATACAAATTGTGATGCAAATTAGCCAACATCCAGTGGTCCGATGCAACTTTCTGCAGGTATCTATCACGATACAATCTTTCTGCTGCTTTTGCATTTTTTCTGCTAATCCGTAAATCATGCATATCTGCCAGATCAGTGTTCGTAAAACGTTTCATAATCATTTACGGGGCTATCACAGCTCAAATGATGTAGATCGGTTATGTCCATTGTTTTTGTGAACAACGCCACCTAGCGCTGAACGAAGTGGTTTCCGGCCATGGGTTGGTATGCAAATCTGAATTCTTGTGATGTTATTCCTCTATCTCCCCTTAAAAGTTGTCCCAATGATCCTAGGACACTCTGTACGTTGCTTCATTCTGAAATGTATCGTTTTTACTCAAAAAATTTTTCACGCGTAAAAATCCTGATTAATTTATTTTAATTTTCGTAATAAAGGAAAAGGACCAGAAATATTTTATTTTATATTAAACATTTCGCAGGCCCTTGCCATTGTGCACGCACCCCTAAATTAATTTTAATTTGTTACATGCTCCCTCAGGAGTTCCACGGACCCTCAAGAGTTGTAGGACCTATTTTGGGAACATATGTAATGCAATTTATTATTATTTTTTGGTTGGTTTTCTTTGCTTTCTTGAGATGTAAGCGCAACTTTAATCTTACTACCCCCCTCGACATTTTTCAGAATAATACGTTGAACAGTGATGTGTTTATTGCAGTTATTGGTTGATTGCCTTATATTTTCGCATCATGTAATCAGGGAATAAATGTACTGAATAATAATGAGAAAAAAAGATTACATCTTATAATAAAACTGGATTATATTTAAGCGAGGAAAAACAAAAGGTTTGTGTAGAAAAAAAATTAGGTAACTTTTAATTGTGTTTGCATTTTACTTATATAGTCAAGATGTTGATGGCATAATTTAATTTTCTTCATCAAAAATGCTAAAAAAACATGCGTCAAATTTCATTTACGAGTAAGAGATTATAAAGATCCTTTTAACGAGACTAAAAACATATATAAACTGCATTTATTTATTATTCCATAATCCTTTTAATCTGAATTCTTTTAAAAGAAATTTACCAGATTAAAAAGCAACTTAAAAAATTGCTAAAGCTCAACTAAATGCACAAAAATACTGCTAAGCTGATTACAGTGTCTTAAAGAGGATGTGCAGGGTGATTATAATTGTATTTGCCCTATAAGCAGCAGCTGAAATGGGAGGCGGATTACCATCAAATTGAGGAAATGGACTGTACACAAGATTTTCTTAAGAAACTTCAATGAAAAAAAGATAGTTTAAAAACGCTTACTAGATAGTGCTTTGTATGGAAAAAGAAGAAATGATTCACATAGAAAAGCATAAGCAATTTAAACATGTTTACAATGTTAAAAAGTGAAGAAAGGAATATTAGCATGTTCTTATTGAATGGAAAATGTTCAGTTTGCAAAAGCAAATTATAATTAAATGTCATAAATGGATTTCTAAATCGTGAGAACGATTATGTAACGAAAAATGTTTAATGCGACCATTTTTGAGCTTCTGTGAACTTTCAAGAGAATGGTCAGCGTGTTCAACAACATACCCGGTGTGATCTTGAAGCAAAATGGAAATGTGTAAGTCAGCAAAATCATAAAATATCTACGATTCCTTCAACAGTTCCATAACCAGAAATTTGCTTGAGTTAAAATATCACTCAAATTAGCATAAAATTAAGTTCTATTGTAAAGTATTCCCCCGTGGGTGATACCTCATGATCTTAAAATGTCTTTATTAAGATCTTAACTTTAACACTAACAATGACAATATTTATATTATAACTTAGCGGATCTGAGGTGAGAAAATACACAATATGTATTACAAAATTGAGCGATCTTAACCACTATATATATTTCACTTTCCCTTCTATTCCTAATCTCTGTTTATATCACAGTTACTAATGGATACTAGAATTATATAGGGTGGTTTTTAGAGGTATAGAACTTTAAATTGCAATAAAACAACGATGTATTATTCGATTGACATGAATTTTTTTTATTCGAAAGATAATCTTGTGGCATTACATTTTCAATATGATTTCTGGCATATGACTGCCACAGCTGGCTCGGATTTAGTCCAATCTGGACGTCCAATTTTCGATGACTTCATAAGCGAATTTTAATTAGCGATGAAGCGCACTTTTGGTTGAATGGCTACGTCAACAAACAAAACTGCCGCATTTGGAGTGAAGCTAATCCACAAGTGTATGTCGAAACACCGTTACATCCAGAAAAACTGACTGTTTGGTGTGCTTTATGGGCTGGTGGAATCCTTCTTCAAAAACGATGAAGGCCACAACGTTACAGTCAATGGTGATTGGTATAGAGCCATGATTACTAACTTTTTCATTCCTGAATTGAACAATCATGATGTCCAGAAGCTGTGGATCCAACAAGACGGCGCAACATGTCACACAGCTCGTGCCACAATCAATTTATTGAAAGACACGTTTGGTGACCGCCTAATTTCACGTTTTTGACCTGTGAATTGGCCTCCAAGATCTTGTGATTTAACACCGCTAGACTATTTTCTGTGGGGCTATGTAAAGTCATTGGTCTATGCGGATAAGCCACAAACGCTTGACCGTTTGGAAGACAGCATTCGCCGTGTTATTGCCGATATACGGCCACAAATGTTGGAAAAAGTCATCGAAAATTGGACGTCCAGATTGGACTACATCCGAGCCAGCCGGGGCAGTCCTATGCCAGTTATCATATTTAAAATGTAATGCCACAAGAGTATCTTTCGAATAAAAAAAAATTCATGTCAATCGAATTATACATCGTTGTTTTATTGCAATTTAAAGTTCTATACCTCTAAAAAAACACCCTTTACTACCTTAGTTTCTTGTTTAATCGCAATCCTCTCGGATCCTCAATATCTCTAGGTTAACTCGCATGGAATTGGATCCACCTTGACTCGATCGTTCTGTCACGGATAGTTTCACATTCAATATGACGACTTTCTTCACTTCCAACAGTTCACGCGCTTAAACCAGACTAGCGTAATCCTTCCCGATAGGTCCTACGCTTTCGTTAAACTTCTGCTATTTAAAAGGTTTCTAATTTGCATGTTCACGTTTCGCTTCTGGATTTGGTTGGAAATAATTTGCCTTTTTCGGCCCCAAAGAACCCAAGAGGAGATTTTAGTAGAAAACGCGATGTGCCCGTCACACTATCTACGGAAGGAGGGTTTAAAATCAAACAACAGTTAACCCTTTACTTACCACATTATGATTTACAGCAGTTTCTTTCATGCAATATTTTTTTTTTGAATTACTACATTGAAAATTAAGGGATATGCATAAACAAAATACTCAACTTTGGGTAATTTAATCCGTTATAGCTAATTAACTAATTAAATATATTCAACTGTAAAATTAATTATATACACTGTTCACTTAAAATAAATAGTTAAATCGTTTTCTAAGGTCTTCATTAACATACGAAAAAATAAGACACCTTTTGATATTAACTACTTTTTCGCAACAAAAATGGCCATAATCGCTGTTCGATCAAAATGCCATCTGAACACGCAATTTCTTCTATAGAATTATTCGGCTTCCGCGCTAAAATACTCATCGTAGAACCCGTGCTGCCATGTATCTTGGCAGAGGGGATTTAAAAGAATGTTCCTACTAAGTATCGTCAAGTATTCGTAAAAATGGTTATTGTATGTAATTTTAAGGTGAGTGGTACTTATAAGTCCACAAGAAGATTAGTAAAAGTGCGCGAATAACACCCGTCGCATTTTATGTATAATAGAAGCTGAATTATAATGATCTTTTATTAGCGAATTTATATCTGTTGCACAATGAACAGCAGATTTTGTAGTTAAAGTTTTTTTTTGTCACAACATTTTAAGAAAAGCTAAGCATTTGATTTAATTTTTATTAACGTCGTTCTTTAAAGAAACAAGAAAGCTATTGACAACCAATCTTCTAATTCTAAACCTCGGTTGAGTGATCTTGACGGTACGCCTCTCTCCAAACTTTTACACCAAGCCAGCATGATAACTTCCAGCTTAAACGAATTTAAAGTACATCAGATTTTAAATGCACTGGGTCTTTAGTGGCCCCAGAACTCAACTTATTGTACACAAGCTAAGGATTCGTGACTATGACCATTCGTCTACCACGGCCTATCTAAAAAACGCCGGATCTGCAATAAAATTTCAGATAAATATGCTGATATCAAAGCAATTGTGAAAGTGGTAATACGCTTACTCATTGTATACTGTGATGTTAAGTGTTTGGTAATGTAGAAAAGAGTACAGAGGAAAAAATATCTCAAACTCGTATTTATATTTTTGTGACGAATCTATACGGAACTTATCACTAACCTTCTGAACCGACCTTTTTAGGGAAATTTAATTCCCTACCTATTTCCAATCAACTCCAAAAAGCGGACAGGATTCCTTGTTATGTAGATTAAATTCAGTATTTAAGTCAAACGAAATGGTAAAGTTAGAGCAGTAGGAGATAGATATTAAAACATAGAGTTATAGTGAATTTGAATTGTAATCTTATTGTTGTCGATAATTTAATCTCATGAAGAATTGAGATTCCGAGTGGTAAATATTATTTCGAATTTAAAGTCTCATTAAAGTTTTAAGAGTCAGATTAAAGTTAAATGTTCAATAAGAACATTATTAAATATAATTCTGGGATCTCTTATCGTGGTAATTTCTGCGTGATCGTTATTTAATAAATTAATTAATTAGATCATTAATTAAGTGAGTTAATTTAAAGGATATTATCTTTAAAACCTCATAATATTAGTAAAATTATTGTTAATAAGTCTTTGATTCTATTTGGGAAAGATAACCAAATAAAGAAAGTTATTTATAAAAATGGCTACTAGTTCTTTTGTGATTCAAAATTATTCTCGTTCTCAAAGTGAGGTCTCGAGGGACCTTCACATTTTCACCTTTTTTACATGTTCGTTTTAGGACAAAAATGGAATTAAATGAATTTCAAGAAATGAAAATATACTGCAGTGTAAAATTTATACGAACATTTTCATGCGTTAAGGATTTTTCAAAAGCAATCATGTTTACAGATGGGATATCTCGGAAAAATTTGCTTCCAAAAGAATTTAAGATGTAATGTGCAGCGTTTATCAAACTGTGTGGGGCACCCCCTCTGGAGTGGCGTGATAACGCTACGGTGGGGGCCACGAGCATATCGAAAAGTCTAAAATAAAACATTAAAAAAGTATTAATTTACTGAAAGGAAGCCAAAAAAAAAACATTCTGACATAATAAAAAATAAAATGCGCATTTAAACTGTTATAGACTTGTAAATCAATACTTACTGAACAATTTATTTGGCAATTAATTGAACAATACTAAGTAAAGAAAAAGTTTAATAGTAATCACTGATCTCAATGGCTTGTCATATATAAAATTATGCAGAGAATTTAATATACTTATCTTCATAACATGTATGGATTAAAGTCGTATTATAACTTTACGTCAAAGTTTATTATTATTGAATTTAAAACATTCTTATTGTATCTAAGAGGGTGAAATGAAAATTTTGATTGAAAATTGGGTCGCAAATAATGAAAGTTTCAGAAGCACTGATGCAATGGGAAACGTGCGGAAAAATAGTATTTGCATATAATAATTATACATAATGTAATCGTTATATTCAAATCAAAGTTATTTCGCATAAGCAAGTTTGAAGTAAACTAAAATAAAGCTTTTTAAAAATAACTTTTTTTGTATATTTTCCGTGTACAGGCGAGAGAATTTTTCTGAAGTTTTTTAAATTTAAAATTATCCAAAATTGGACAATCACTTAAAAACATAAACTACATCACAGAAGCCATTAATTAAATACAGTGTCGGTCGAGCCATATGGCTCCTGGATAAGCTGGAATTAAGGTATCCGACTACACACATTCGGAACCTTTACTTTGCGAAAGCATATAAATGGATAATATTTATGATACTTAGTGTCACTTAGATTAGAAAATGTATATAAAATTGTTTTAAGAATATTATTACAATAAAAAATTATTTAAGTACAATATTTTGCCAAAAACTGTACATAGAATGACCCATTTTCAAAATGTTCTCCTTTTGTGTAAAATGCTTCTATTATAATAATATTTTGCCTGTATATAGCTCAGACCTCAGTAAAGAGGCTCAACTAGAATTTGTGAAATATATAACTTAGATGTGGGTTTGTCCATGTTTTACGACAACACAGGGGAGAAATTTTAAGTAAAAAACGCCGAGAGTTTTTTCAAATGGTTGTAACTCTGAACATAATGTGAATTTTTCAAAAGTCGTATTTGAGCTTTTTTCCAGAGGTCTGAGCTATATACAGGCAAAATATAATTACAATAGAAGCATTTTTCACAAAAGGAGAACATTTTGAAAAAAGGTTATTCTAAGTTAATTTTTTGCCGAAATATTGTACTTAAATAATTGTTTTTGTCACAATGTCCTTAAAACAATTTTATACATGTATTCTAATCTAAGTGACACTAAATATCATGAAAATTATCCATTTATGCGCTTTTTTAAAATCACAGTTCCGAACGTAGTCGGATTCCTTAAATAGGTTTTTTGGTAACAAATTTCGATCCACTAGTGCCAAAGGGACCTGTAGATCTGTGCCCCGGGCACGAAATGAACTAAGGGGAAGTCAGTAGGCTAGTCTTCAGATTATTGCTTTTGAGATGACCTTTTCATGACATTTCCAGTGACATAACATATTTGCTGTTTTATGAATTAGAAGTCTGTTAAAATGACTTTTAAAAAATAATCATGTGTTATGCCACACCCACTTTGATAGATAAAAAAGTAAACACCGATATTTCAAACCAGGGAAGCTCTTTCAAAGCCTCAAATGATTTTATTTATTTATTCATTCGCATTAATAGTAGACTAACTGCAAAGTCTGTTTTTCTGTTTTTGGAGCGAAGTTTGCATGAAGTTTTCGTAGAATTTGATGAACGCATTTGGGTATTAAGGCTAATCGAACAATAATAATTTAAAGAAATCATGAGCAAAAGAAAAGAAATTTCACAATTTGAATGTGAGTTTTCTTTTTTGAAGTATAAATATATGCTGCATTGAAGTATTTTCACTTCATGTATTTATTTGATGTGGTTTATTCTTTTAATGCATCACACTTTATCGTTAAATCATCACATTTAAAAAAATGCATCAAAAGTAAGGAGAAGAACCTGTTGAATAAGCTGTAAATGCCATGAAGAGTCGTGATATGAAAAGTTTAATGAAGACAATATGTGCGTTTTCTACACAATCCAAAAAGAAATAACAGAGAAAATGACTAAAAATAAAGAAAGGAGATAATATTAAAAAAAATTGGCAAAAATAGGGCAGGATGTTTGATGAGGTAAAGCTTTCATACAAAATTTACTGTTTCCTAAAAATTATATTTTAAAAAATGTGTTTAAAAATGAATTTTTTTAAAAATTTACTGTATGAATACACTGCAAGTTTACGTTACATATTCCTTATGTACACTTGTGTATACGGAAGTGATATTTTTGAAATATTACAAAAGCATTTAGCTAACGAGTACATGTCGTGACTAAAAGTGACAATTTTGATTAAATTCAGAGAGATGCTCAGTCAAAGTTGGTTTTTGAAAAGAACTAAACAATATATTTGAAAAATCTCGCTTCTGTACGAAAACAAGTATATAATTAATATATTGACATAATTTGAAGTCTTTATATTAAATAGTTTTTGAGAAAAAAGTACATAAAAAATCTCAATTTAACATTCTTGGTATAGGCCCAGGTGGGCATTAATTGTTCGTGATCGACCAGTGGACCGCCAAGGCATTTTGGGGTGACCACCTTCACAAAGAACTAATAATCATTCCATCATATGTATAGGTCTAGAAATACCGTATTTATTCGGGAATCTAAGCCCCCATCGATTATAAGCCGCCCCTTAAATTCTCAACATGATTTTGCGAAAATTGAAAATAGTCTAAAATGGTTTATCGATATCCAATTTTACGAAATTTAAATAAACGTAAAATGGAAACTAATAAGAAGTGAATAATTAGTTATTTTATTAGTATATTATTAACTTTTTAATACATGCATGAAGCTATAACTACTCTAAGTATCCCATCCAACAATTTTTAACCTTCGATTCTAGCCTTACCCGATTTTCAGAAGCATTAACATTGGGGGGAAAGTGTGGCTTTGATTCGAGTAAATGCGGCATTTAAAAAAATACGAAGGAAAAAAAATCGAATCAAAAGAGAAAATTTCGTTAAATAGGAAATGCACTTCGTCGTTATTTGGAGGTTATTCTACGAAGATAATCGTAAAATGCTTTTGGTTCCAGGAAAAAGTTTGCTAAATAGAGAACCGTAACACCATGAAAAAAATTAGAAGTAGCCTGTCACCTGGAAAATTCTGCCCACCCCTGGTATAGGGGTAACAACTTCCTTAATGAATGAAATGAAATTTTATATATAAATTTATAAAAACTTAAAAAACTTTTAAATTTAGTGATTCAAATTTCCTTTAAATTTTACGCAGAAATTGTGCTACATCTAAAGCTTGTGAATGTTTATTTGAAAACGAATTCATTCACTCTTTTTTGAAAATTTGTGGATCTTATAATATGCAAAATATCAGCAATATAGGTAAAGTAGATTTTAAGAAAAGTGTACCGGAATGAACAAAAAAAAAGGCGTTTTGAGAAAATAGCAAATAAAGATATTTTCATCTATGATTTGTAAAATAATTTTTTTAATGTAATATAAAGTGACACCATAATTAATTGGATTATTTTGCATCATTTCTCAGTTTTTAAATTGTAAGTTTAAAATTCTAAATTATTTAGAAGTCTTTTTAATTAGTCTATCTTTACTTCATCAACACGTGTTGTCGACGATTCACACCTTCTTCCGCTTAAAATACCAAAAATTTATGCCTATAAGTTTTAGTATTCTTACTTCACTTTGAACACTCTCATTACAGGATATTACAGAATTCCTTATACATATTTTTATTGTTATAAAAATACACAAAGAAAATGTCTTTGATTAATTTAAAAAGTTAATTTGATGTCTTATTTAAATGGAACTCTGTTTTTAAAAATTATAACAAAAGAATCTCTATTTTTACTCAAACATATGAATTTTATTTTAAAGTAAAGCCAATACTTATAAACACATAGAGTTTCTCATGAGTATTCAAATGTTAACAATAAGCAGTTAGGAAAAACGAAATGTCTGTTTTACAAGCTGTGCACTTAATTTAGAATAATCCTGAAGATCCACTTTGAACTAAGTACACTTGATTTATAATTAAGAACTACACTGAGTTTTTATTAACGTAAAACAAAACATAATTAACATTTCAAAAACAAAAATAATTTTTTTTAAAATTTTGCAACAAACGATGTAAATTTTCCGTAATTTTTGCAGAAAAAATATAGAATTTTCAATAACTCTGAACACATAACACAGAAAAATTATATTCTTTGTATAGAAAAATTATTACAATACATATAATATACAAAATGGATTTTGAAGAAAGTGTACCTGAATCATACTTATATAACGTTTGTTTACAATTTTAAAATTCAATTTTCTAGCGTTTTATTTATCGCATTTTCATAAATAATGCATCTATGGATGCAGAAAAGTGCCCTCTATTTTTTTAAAGTAAAATTAAAAAAAAAAGGGAAACTTGAAGCATTTTCCCGTCCCAGTTATCTTAAGCTATATTACGTAAAGAATTCATTAAAATTACTAGTATGAACATATTCTACAATAATTGAAATTATTCAGTTTGTAATTAACTTTCAAACCCCTATTAATGGAAACGACAGAATATTTCTCAAAAATGAGAAAACAATGACTCCTCGAAATATACAAGAGAGAGAGAGAGAGAGAGAGAGAGAGAGGGTACCTGTTACTTTACACTGAAGGAAGTCGAATCCATATTTAAAAATAGGGGGTGGATTGGGGCTCTCAGACAGCATTGAATAAAAAATAATGACAGCAATAGTTATTTATTTAATTATTTTATTTCTAATGGGCTGCGAATTGATCATTAAGGTATCCGACTACGTTCGGAACCGTGATTTTAAAAAAGCAAATAAGTGAACAATTTTCATGATATTTGGTGTCACTTAGATTAGAATACATGTATAAAATTGTTTTAAGAACAATTTGACAAAATAATTATTTAAATAGAATATTTCGGCAAAAACATAACTTAGAATAACCTTTTTTCAAAATGTTCTCCTTCTGTGAAAAATGCTTCTATTATAATAATATTTTTCCTGTATATAGCTCAGACCTCTCTACAGAGGTTCAGCTATGATGATTTTTGGAAAAGTCACATTATTTTCAGAGTTACAACCCATTGATTTAATTATCGGCGTTTTTTTTTAAATTCTCCCCTGTGTTGTCGTAAAACATGGATATAAACCCACTTTTAAGTTATATATTTCAAAAGATCTAGTTGAGCCTCTGTACAGAGGTTTGAGCTATATACAGGCAAAATATTATTACAGTAGAAGCATTTTTAACAAAAGGAGAATATTTTGAAAATGGGTCATTCCATGTTCCTTTTTTGTCAAAATCTTGTACTTAAGGTATCCGACTACCCTAAAATCGGGGATTTGGTCCAGAATTGACAAATTTTTTTTATGATTCTATTTTGTAGACCAACGTATTAGCTTTATAAAATTACCAAGTTTTTTTTATTTTTCGTTCACTAGAACAAAAGTTTTACTGTTTTAGTAAAAGCAGATGACACTTCCGGTTGGTAACTGCCGACCGGAAGTGGCATTCTGAAACCAAAACTGAAGGTTTTTTCGGCTTCTTTCCACTTTTTGAAAAATACATTTTGAACTAAAGTATATTTTAATATTTTGTTTAAACGCTATTAAAAAGCCTCACTTATTTTTCTTTATAAAATAAGTTTTCACATCTGGCAATTTCGGGATATGTGTTTATTTACTTCTTAACGTTTGATATTACTGCTACCTTTTTTCATTCTAGTTTTTACTGAAATAAGTTCATTTTGATTTTTCGTATTTTTATAATTCTTTATAAAATTTTATATTTATTATTCTTTAAGTTTCTGCCATGGGACATGAACGAAAGAGACGTCAGAAGAAGCGAAAGTTTAATGGGAATTTCCGCACTGCTCAAAAAAAGTTAGTGAAGGAAGTATTAGTTCTGAAAAATTGGGAAGAGGATTAAGTGACACTTTATTTAATGTTGATTCCGAAACTCTTTCTGGTAATAGGATTTTCGACATCCAAATACTGATGTCAATATTCTCTATTCTTTTTCTTGTCCTGTTTGTTACAATCCAAGAACTGTACTTGATTGAAGACTCAAGACTTGATTTGTAGTCAAATTTATGTCTCAAGTGTAAGAACTGTTCATTCACAAAAGGTTCACTTCCACATCAAAGGTGAATAATTTAAATATTATAAACCTTCTTTTGTCTTTGAATGAGAATTATTGGCAAAGGATTTTCAGCTGGAAAAAACTGTTCAGTATGCTGAATATTCCCTTATCCGTCAAAATGTACATACAGACAACATGAAATTAAGTTGCTGCATGCTGCGTCACAAGCTGCAAACAATTCTATGTTGGAGTCAACAAAATCCATTGCAGAATGTTCAATTAAGTGTGGCGTTAGTGTAGATGGTACATGGCAAAAACGTGGCTACTCTTCATTGAATGGATGTGTTTCGACAATTTCTGTGGACTCTGGAAAAATATTAGACATTGAAGCGCTCAGTCAATATTGCCGAGTGTGTACGAAAACCGAAAAAACATCGAGATTGTCCAAAAAATGCGTAGTGTCACATTTTTGTAAAAATCACAAAGGATCAGCGTCTAATATGGAAACTGTCGGTGCTTATAGGATTTTTGAAAGGTCTGAAGCAAACCGCAGTCTTCGATATACGTCTTATTACGGGGATGGGGATTCAAAGGCGTTCAATAATGTGAAAGACATTTATGGTTATGATAGCGTAGTTAAATATGAGTGCATAGGACATGTGCAGAAGAGAGTTGGCTCTCGTTTACGAAAGCTGAAAAAATCTACAAAAGGCTTAGGCGGAAAAGGTAAATTGACCGACAAATTCATCGACACACTTCAAAATTATTTTGGAATTGCAATTCGAGTAATGTCGGCAATTTGTCTAACATGCAGACTTCAGTCATTGCTGCATTTTTTCATTGTTGCTCCACCGACAAAAAACCCATGCATGGACAATGCCCTTCTGGATCCGATACATGGTGTAAATACCAAAAGGCCAAGCAAGAAGGAAAACTGTATAAACATAGAACAGCTGGCTTACCAAATGCTGTATTGAACACAGTGAAAACCACCTATATGGATTTATGTGACCAATCACTTCTTGAAAAATGTTTACACGGAAAGACCCAAAATGCCAATGAAAGTTTTAATGGTGTTTTGTGGAGCATAATCCCAAAAGAAACTTTTGTTGAACTTCTGACATTACAATTTGGTGCATTCTTGGCTGTATTACAGTTCAATGATGGATCTAAAGGGATTCTTTTCGTGTTGGAATATTTACACATCAATGGGTTATTTCATTCTGAAGGGATTTTCTAAGGTTGATGACGAAAGAATTGTCGACTCGGAGAGACATTCATTGCCAACTACAAAAACAAGAGAAAAAACTCAGAGGACTTAAAAAAAGGAACTGTGCATTATCTGAGAAAACGGAAGGTGTCACGTATAAATCTGGAGAATTTTAAACCTTTATGTAAGTATTAATATTTAGAAAAAGTATTTCAAACTTTAAAATGTGTTTTTACTCAAAATGTGTTTTTTCAGAAAATGTTCAAACGGGGACAAGGATTGCTGAAAAAAGTTTTGAAAATAATTTACTGAAATTTCTTGTGTATGTTCTGTATAATAATAGAATTGTTTGATCTTCAGATTTTTTAAATCACTGCATTATTACAAAATTTACAGTCCCTTATGTGAATATAACTACAGTTTTTTTTAAGCAATTTCGTATAATAACTAAGATAAAGTGCTCTATTTTTGTAAAAATTAAAATATCTCTTATCCTGAGAATCATTTCAAACATGAATAACAAAGCAACATATCAAAATTGAAAAATTGAGGATTTGTTCATAAAATGTTTTTACAGTGTTGGCCCCGTTTATGTAATTTTTTGTAAATTTTCACCAGTTTTTCCCAATTTTCATACTAATAAAAAAATTTCTTTTTTTAATTTTAGGATTTTTTT
The DNA here is from genome assembly GCA_019973935.1 of Trichonephila clavipes. Classification (NCBI taxonomy): domain Eukaryota; kingdom Metazoa; phylum Arthropoda; class Arachnida; order Araneae; family Nephilidae; genus Trichonephila; species Trichonephila clavipes. Next base: position 767,741 of record BMAU01020861.1, on the reverse strand, counting down.
CTTAAAATATACCAAATAAATCTAAAAATCACAAAAAAATCCCCTTATCTCCATTTTTTCAAAAAAAGTTGTCGCAAGTAGTCGGATACCTAAAATAATTGGTTTTTGTAACACTATTCATAAAACAATTTTATGTGCATTTTCTAATCTAAGTGACACTAAATATCATAAATATTCTCCATTTACACGCTTTTGCAAAATCACGGTTCCGAACGTATAGTCGGATACCCTAACCATTGCAGACCTAGTACATCCCTCGGAAGCTAGCATCACTTTTTAGTGCAGTGCCCTATAGACGGATACCAATCCCCGCAGGTAATTTTGACGCCCAGTTTCCTCGCTAGAGGGAGGCACCTGAGCTTTGACGATGCAAACCTGTACTAGAGCATCCAAGCCAAACAGACACTCTAGGGATCTTTTACATGCCTTATAATCTTACGGCATAGCTGCTGTCGATTTTCTGCATCATGAAAATACACCGACTTGGGCAGGGGTCGAACCTGCAACCTTGGGTACAGAAGGCAAGCCAAAAACCAAACAAGTCACCAAGCCGGCTATGACAGCCATAGTAGAAGTTATAATTTACGTTACATTTTTCTTCATCAAAAACATTTATTTGTCTGTGGAGATTTACCTAACAGAATCCTAATGGTGTATAAATATTATTTAATACTTTGACTGCTCCCGACGTATATACGGCTCATTAAAGACGTATCTATATATACGTATATATACATCTTTATGAAATACGAAATTTTCTTTGCGCTTGTATCAGTAAAATTATTCCGAAGTCTTTGGGATGCATTAAAATGACCCTGACAGTGTGTTTGAGAATTATTTATTTATTTCAGAAAAAAATTTTCATATACATTAATGGCATTTCTTTTCCCTCTAATACAGGGCATACGCGTACCTATGTGAAAAATGGTGGCACTGGGGACTGAATCGCGTCACTGTTAATTGGCAGTTAAAAGGTTAATTAAGGAATCCACGCAGTTAACCTTGAGAGGTGATTTAATATCGTCTTACAAGTAATACCTTCAGATCCTTCCCTAAACATTTTACTAAAATTTACTTCCGGGTATTCTTGCGTAATCCTCCTCAAATATTCTACTAGCTGTTCACTACAGTTGTACGTATACAGCAATATCCAGAATTTACACGATAGATGGGACTGAGTGATAACCCGTAAGTCAAATTCACGTAAATCGAGGTATGATTTCGCATATAAATAAATGCATATAAATTTTTTTAGCTGAGGGCGGAGACGAAAGAAAATAATAATTTAGAAAAAAAAATGTGTTTAAAGTTGTTACGCGATCCTTCCACTAATCCTCTTGTGAAATCTTTGGGCTTTCAATTCGTGTTATTCAAAACCAACCATTCGGAAGAAAAAAATCGTGATATGCAAATTAAGTTACTATATATAGTCGAAGTTTTCTAGCTAGAATAGAGAGTAGGAGAGGAGATAAATCAGAAATCTCTCTCTCTCTCTCTCTCTCTCTCTCTCACACACACACACACACACAGGTGAGATTTTTACTGACAGGTATCATTATTGAATTATTTTGAATAAATACTTATTAGGAGAAAGATCTTAAGTGTCGATTGATCACTGAGATTAAATTAATATTTTATTGAATCAAATAATAGATTGGATCCTATATAAAGTAAGGATCGAGTTTGACTGTCTCCTAATCTTTAATGTATTTCGTCGTTGTTCCACTTTCACGGTTAGCAAGGAGACATTATCTTACTGTTATTAACTGAATTTGTGTCGTTATATTGTGTGAGTAATAAATAGATTAATAGTATCATGGCGAGTGTTTCTTCCCTACCTCTTGCATATCTAGGTGCCCAAGAAAGAAGTGAAAACCTCTCACAAAGTTTTAGCAAGCCGAAGTTATTTTGATTTAAAAGGTTTCATAAAATCTAACATAGCAGTCAAGCCGGCTAAAAGATTTTTCCCACCCCCAAAATTTCCTCGTACCTCTGATTGGAATGGATCTAAAGACTTGCTCATGCATTTCTGTGAGCTCATCAATGGTTAGCTCTTGATTGTGAGCAACCCGGTGCTCTTGAATGTGATCACTTGAATGTCATTTTTTAATTTATTTGCCTGACAAGATCGACAACTTCTTCAATAATATTACCAAATTCATCATGCTTTGACAGGAACCGGGGAGAGAGTAATTGAGTAGTGTAGCACTCAAACAAAAGACGAATCGGCGAGATTTCAAAATCGCGGAATTCCGGGTTCACGTAAGTCGGGGTGTGTATCACACACTGTATCTATTTGCATCTCGAAGGTTTCTTAACAAAGCGAGGTTCTCATAACAAGCAACATCATAAAATAGATCCAGAAGTTAGTTAAAAGAACCCGCTGTAACTGGTCAGATTTTTAACTTGAGAAAAAATATATTTCTGAAAATTTATCCAGGATGTTCAGCAAAGAAAATACTGAAAACAGCTTATAATACGGGGGGGGAGGTGCTAAAAATCAATGCACCTTCAACATACCCCAAAATTTTGATATTCCTGCCTTTACTTCTAATTTTTTAAATGATTTCACCACAAATAGAAGAGAAAATATTAATTTTGATAACTTAAATACTGTTCTTGTAATTTTTTTATATCTTGATTCCTTAAAATGAATTCTGCATTTTCACACTCTTAATTCTTTGGTAAGGAAAAAAATTAATTTATTTTCAAAGAAATAAAATATTATCCCCCTTTTTTTGGAAATACAATATCAAAATAAAATGAGTTTTGGCTGTAAGGGTTACATTTACGGTGCAGTAAAAATTTATGTAACTAAATGCCAGATAAATTTAACAGCCAAATTAGTTTTAAACAAATTTTTACGAAAGCTATCACTTGAGCCACATCACAGAAGTTATGTAATGAAATCCATCCTCAGTAGTTAACCCCGTAACTTATTTGCCCGTACACCGTACCGGATACCCAAAGTTGGGAAAAACTGGTTCTTCCGTACGGGCACTGATATTTTCTTCTTTCTATCTTTAATTTGCATACATTTTTAATTCTTATAGTGAGATTTATAGTGCTAGTATTTTTACGAGATGGTCTATGGTACTTCAATACTTCTCATCAGAGATTTTCTTTGTGGTGAAGGTGGGAGAGAATTTTTCATTGAAGACAGGAATTCAGATTCTTGAAAATATTAGATAAAGAACAGGAACTGGCAAGGCAATGAGTAATTCGTTTCTCGAGAACGAATAAAAATGCAGAAAGATAATAGAAAAAGCCAATTTTATCTGCTTCCAAATTGCCATGTAAGAGACTTAGTATTATACCATTTTTCAAAACATGAATGCACAAACAGAAAAAATCCTTAAGCGTTTGAAGAAGGGATGCGAATATGAAATTTTTATTGTAAGTATGAGTAAGTGAATATTGACGTGGCCTTGTTCAGCTACACGAGAGCTTTTGGCCACGGACCTCATCATTTCGAACCCAGGTCAAGTGACGAGGAGGATACCTGAACTGGCGCTCCCTTCTCCTAACACCAACAGGAGGACGTTTGAGCTCTCGACAGATTTAAAGTGCATCGCTCCCCTACACTGCGGGTCTTTAGCGGTACTGGGCTCGAACTCGTGAGAAGCCAGCCACGATCCGATGCCTTGACCACTAGGCTACCGTGACCTTGTAAGTAAGAGAGAAATTCTTTTAAGACATTCGAAACACGCATCATAGTTTTCAGAGTGTACTTAACTCAAACTCAGTGGTGCAACAGCCCATGAGAGCTAAGGCCTACTATGCCCAACTCAGTATACGTGACCTTGGGTCCTGAGGTTTATGGGCAGATGTTCCGGTGAGGCAGTCAGTCTCACGCGAAACCCCCAGTGTAAAGTTTCCAAGCAAGCTTGGTACTTATTTATCGACCCACTGAAGGGATGAAAGTCTGAGCCGATCTTGCCCAGATCAGCATTTGAACCCCGGACTTAAGGCATGGAAGCTCAAAACACTATCACTCAGCCACTGGGGAGTGTACTTATAAAAACCAAATATTTAGGGATTTTCGTGTTTCACAATTATTTAAAATAAAAAAAAATAGTGGGAAAACTTTCAAATTGCAAATCAGCCCTTTTCTTTTTCGCGTTTAGTTAAGTAGTATACTTATTTATATGCAATAAAAAATGTGCATTTTTTTTGGAACATTCTGGGTTCCAAACTGACTGCTTAAGGGGTTGTTCAATAAATGTCTCAAAGTACTATTCAAAAGAATGCAGCAACATTCTAGATCTATTTCATTTAAAAGGCTTATTAAAATGAAGATACGAGCAAAGGGAAATGACACAACCAGAAATTAGGAAGAGAAAACACTGATAAGAGGATTTAGGAAAACTGAAAGGTATTATAATCATAATCGTCATTTAGCATTCTGCTATCCTTTACGAGTCAGCGCCAACGTATTTTCATGAGAGAGATATGCTAAACCCCACGAATAAGTGCTTCAAAAGCGGTGATGGTTAGACACGAAGAGCCTGGAATTGCTTCCAGGTGCCATTCTCTCGAAATTACAGAGAAATTCAAAGACAAAAAAAAACAATCATTTTCTTAGAATTTCAAAACTTTTATTTCGCGACATCGGAGCAGTGGCATTTTATGCAAATCAGCGTACTGAAGAGAATGCAGCTTTCGTAGATAAACCCCAGGGGTCGTGGATTATAAAAGTTCCTAAAATACATCCCTTCACTTTTTAGTCAGGAAACTGTTAAGTTTACAGCTCTATCAGGCAGGAAGATATTCAGGAAAATGGTAATATCAGCGCAATACCAATTTGGCCTCCAGACATGAATTTTTCGTATCTTGTGAATATGTAACTCTCGGCTATTGAAACCTTTTCTATTTTTGGGTTATTGAAACTTTCATTTCAGAGAAAAAAAGGAATATTACTCTGCTCATACCCACACGTGGAAGAGATTGATATTTCTTTCAGAAAAGAATATTTTGTTGGCTTCGATGGTAAAAGAATAGGCGTTCAGAAATGCATGCATAGGATATTGATTTCCGCTAATATAAAATAAATATTTATTTCTTATTGCAGTCAATTAGAAATTAATATCGAATGAATGTTTTAGTCTGTTATCAGATATTTTTTCTTTAGTTAAGAGTAAAAAATGTGTTTCTTTTTCTTCCTTTAGGGCAGTGTTCCCGAACCTTTTAATCGCCGCGGACCGGTCAGCGTTTGTTAATTTTACCGCGGCCCGCTGAGGGGGAGGACGTTGATTGTTTATATTTTAGACTATTTTGATTTAATAATTTTAATTCAATTACATTTAATCAGAATTACATTACAGAATAAAATACAGCTACACCAAAAATTTAATATAAAGTGACTTAACAAGGAATATAAAATGATTTTCATAAAAAGTATTCCAAACCCAAGAAAAAAAGGAAATATTAAACGTTTCTTGTGCAGACCGGTAGTATTTGATCCCCGGACCGGGGGTTGGAGTCCACTGCTTTAGAGTAGTGGTCCTCATCCCCCCCGGGACGCTGACCGGTACTGGTCTGTGAATCAAATAGTACTGGGTCACACAAGGGATACTTTCAATTGTTTCTATTTCATTTACTGGAGTGCATTTATCTCGGTTTTGTGTGGCTTTTTGTGGAAATATCTTAAATCACTTTATATTAATTTTTTGATGCAACTGTATATTATTCTGAAGGCATATTTAAATACAGTTAAATTAAAATAAATAAATCAAAACAATCTAAAATATAAACAATCAACATTCCTTATCAGCAACCAGCGGTAAAATTGTAAAATGTTGATTGGTCCGTGGCGATAAAGAAGGTCGAGGAGATCTGCTGTGAGAATAACTTTTCAACCTTCTTGAGTTTGACACCCCGTTTCTCTTCCGTTCCTCCATCCCTTAAATATATGGGTCTGAATGTAACAGTCATAGAATTAAAAGCATAAAGAATATAAAATTTTTAATGTTAAATGGAAAAAAGCTATGAAACTCCTAGCAGAGCTAAAGGGAAATTAAAATATGCTACTCAGTACTAAATAACTATCTCGCTTAATTTGGTAAAGTCCTAAAACAGAATTTTTCAATATAGATACCGTTTCTTTTCTTGTATCTGATCTATTATCTTTAAAAAAACTTAATAAATACTAAAATTCGGAAAATTTTGCTTCAAAATCTCTGAATTATGGGAGCAGGGTTTCCTAAAAGTTAAATCCATATGTCAAACCTTTGATGATAAAATATCGTCTGTTAAACCAGTTTTAAAGAGGATTACGTTTCAAATAAGAGATATATTTTTTTCAACTATAAAAATATATTGTTTTTAATTTTTAAATCATATAATTTTTGTTTTATTTACGCTGTTGGGATGAAAAAGAGATCCCTTGTGAAAGGTCAGGGAAATTTTTATAATATTTGGAAAGCGTCACTTAACCTACTTTTATACCAAATCTCAACCAATTTTATTAAACACTTCAGAAAATATTGAAGCCTAAAAGTTATGGTAGGGAGCTATACTAAAATATCTGCTATCATTTAGCCATACAGAATTTTAGTGGAAAATACTGTTTTGGGTTTCAATAGGAATATAATTGTATGGCACCAGAAATCAAATCTCAATATTTGTATGGCTCTGATGGATGTGTTTCCACATCTTTACAGAAGTATTTAACCCTTAGGAGACGGGTTGTTGTAAGGAGAAACAGCTCTTCAGGACAGTATTACTGCCTGTAATGGTCTACTTCTTTTGTCACTAATGTTCGAAAATGCCATGCATCGTAGAGCAATGGTGACAACATAAACAGAAGTTCAAAAGTGGAAAAATAAGGGATTTCTGCAGTAATGTTATCCCGCCTAGCAGTTGCAAGAGCAGCTTCCCTAACCAGATAGCATTTCACCATTCATATCCGCACTTGCACCTCTAAAATATTATTGGATTCTTTCATCTAATATCACGCCGACAACCGATGGCTGTAAGAAAACCAACGGATAGATTCTATCTGCAAACTGGAACCTTGAGTGAAATTCAAGGTTTAAAAATGAACTCATGGGAAAATTGAATAATGTGCCATTCTAGACTAGATCACTAAAGTGCTAATTGTGGATGTGTGTTAACAGGATGGTCTCGCATATGTAGAGCAGATGATATAAATTTACACAGATGGAGCTTTAAAATCGGCTTTAGAGAATAAGTTGCTTCCAAACTTTTGGTGTTATTTACAGGAAAATCTTTCCAAATTTTCTACAAAAGCCATTCCAAAATACTTATTTTTATGTAAAATAACTTTTTCAACTCTTCTTCGCCTTAAAAATGATTGCCCGTATACGAGAGACTGATGATTTCAAATATTTCATCTGATATAATACCACTTGTAAAATAAAGCAGCACATTATCTTTATTATTAAAACTTTTAATTAATGCAATAAAATATATTATCTTTTAACATTTATATATATATAAACCTGTTATAATTAAAACTTATTGTTTTCTTAAGAGAGAAAAGAGAACTGTTAAAAAGCTAGTACACACGTGACAGAGGAAATATATTTCTCAACAAAGTGTTGGGAGTCAGGAAAGGGTGTTGAAAGTTTTTGGAGTCCGCGATGACAGGCTTATACATGAAGGAAGGCCGCAGCGATGGAAAGTTTAAGAACCGCTTCTAAAAGTATTCAATCAAAAAAATATGTGTAACAAAAATAAAACAATTCCTGTTAGAAAGGGAAGTGCATTTTGCCTCAAAACATTTATTACCACACTCCTTCTAACTTCTAAAACAAAGACTCAAAACAAAATAAATCTTTAGGTATCCGACTACGTTCGGAACCATGATTTTGTAAAAGCGTATAAATGGATAATATTTATGATATTTAGTATCACTTAGATTATAAAACGCATATAAAATTGCTTAAAGAATAGTATTACAATAAAAAATTCTTTGAGTACAATATTTGGACAAAAAATTAACATAGAATGACCCATTTTCAAAATGTTCTTCTTTTGTGAAAAATGCTTCTACTATAATAATATTTTGCCTGTATATAGCTCAGACCTCTGTACATAGGCTAAACTAGAATTTTTGAAATATATAACTTAGAAGTGGGTTTATCCATGTTTTACGACAACAGAGGGGAGCAATTTTAAGAAAAAAACGCTTATAATTATTTCAATTGGTTGCCACTCTGAAAATAATGTGAATGTTTCAAAAGTCATAGTTGAGCTTCTGTAAAGAGGTCTGAGCTATATACAGGCAAATATTACTATAATAGAAGCATTTTTCTTAAAAGAAGAACATTTTGAAAAAAGGTTATTCTAAATTAATTTTTTGCCGAAATATTGCATTTAAATAATTTTTTTTGTCAAAATGTCATTAAAGCAATTTTATATATGTATTCTAATCTGAGTGATCATAAATATCATGAAAATGATCCATTTATGCGCTTTTTTTAAAATCATGGTTCCGAACTTAGTCGGATACCTTAAGTTTTCAAACATGTTTAAAAATTTGAAAGAGAATAAGCCACTCACAAAGTTCTATATATTTCACATAAAGGCAGACCTCCAACTGAATGGCGGAGAGAAGTAAGCGATCCGCATGGGAATGAGAAATGGCGAATCTATTGTTCAGGGCAATCTGCTACCACCGAGCGAACCAGACGCACCCATTACGTATACAATTAGGCCTGTTTAAAAGGAAGGAATACTTCTTAATAGTTTCTGGGCATACTCGACAGCTAATGGCCGTCAGCTGCAGCTCTTGAGTTCCAAATGGGAAATAGAACGTTTCATTAACATTCTTTTGATGACGGACGGCAGTGTCGGTTGTAGAATAACAAGTTGAGCACGCCATCATTACTGAAACAGCGTGTTTCTCGGTAAAGAAAACCCTCTCTGATATTAATTTTTGCTCGAAAATACGCCTTACTTTCAGGAGATGTCATGTTTAGTATAAAATAAGTTACCTTTTTATCTCCATCAAGTACCATTTATTTACATATCCATACAGTCAAATGCAGTGCTTCATAGATCGGGCTTCGAGGGTTCTAGGCTATCAGACTCAAAGAGCAAAATCGTTCTTCAGAAGCGATGCAACTTTATTGTAAAAAAAACAATCCTTGAAATACAGGATACAGCAGCGAAATTCACCAAGTAAATATCAGAAGCTCTTCCCTTCTTCTACAGCGCTGAGACATAACTATTAGTGTCTATGAATACGAGTACGTAGTGATTAAGATTATTCTCAAGCACTCGCTCGCTCAATAGTAGCAACTAATCACAAGCCAACTCTTCTACAGTCAAAACAATACTTCAGCAAGCAGCTTCAGCGATTGATCTTCAGCGAGCAGACTCCTGTTTATAAGCCTCACGGATCTGTCGAGGAAGATCCGCAACGTCATAGATCGTGATATAAATAGATTTCTCCAGTAATTTCCAGAAGCATCTATGCGGGTCACCAAGTCACCAACATGATCACCAAAAATGATGACAACTTGGCTCTATACAGTTTTAACTTAAAAAGAAGAGTATTATTTACATGCTAAACATCCAGATATAAATTATTTGTACTGTTTAAAGCATCCAGTACACAAATTCCGTGACAGCAGTATAAATAAATAACTTCATTTATACTATCATTCCATTCATTTTTCTGAAATGTCATTACATGAAGGAATCCACCCAACCAGTGTTTGAATTCTTCAAACTATTAGTATAATTGTGGTTCTGTTTGAAGCAAGAATTATTTGATACCAGCCATGCTGATAACCGTTTCGTTCTTTGCCGATTCACAGATGTTGTTTTGGACACAAGAAATAATGGTTGTGAAGATCTAATCACAGCATTTTCTGCATCCATTTTCACTCCGATTGCCATTTTCTGATCTGTCGTAAACCAAGCAATACCCTCTTTTTCCAAAACGTGTACAATTCTTATTCCTTAAGCTTCAAGCACGTTGGTGGAACAGCCTCTATGAGACTCTGTCAAGGTTACGATCACGAGCTCGTGTCCAGCATTGTTGAGTCGTTGGTTGAAGACTTATCGCCACTGAAAATTTGAACTGAAAATCCCCATTACAGCTGCAACCTCCGGGTTGTGATAGTTTTACATTTATATGTATATGTAAATGGTATTGTGCACGAATTGATACACTCCAAATTTCATCTAACAAACTATGTAACAAAAAAACCGACGCACCAAGAACGAGTTGTCCGATAGAGACGAAAATTGGTGGGTAGAAAGACTATGTACACAATAGAAAATAGTTAATAATTCAGAAAAATTGAATAATTTATTTCAGAGTTACACAGTTACAAAGTAACGATCTCAATAAGGTGTTGACTCACCTCTAACCTGGATGCAATCGCTCACATGACGTAGCATAGTGATAAAGCACCCTGATGATCTCCTGCGATATTTCATTCCAAATTTGCGTCCAGCCAGGTAATCCACATTCCTGGTAAATTCAGTCATTTTCCCATGATATCCAAAACATGCCCGATTGGAGAGAGATCTAGCGATCTGATTGGCCAAGGAAGTGTTTTACAAGCTGTAATACAGTTCATAGCAACACTCTCCATATATAGTCTGGCATTATCTTGCTGAAAAATAAGGCACGGGTACTGTAAAAAGAACGGTAGCAAAACAGTTCTCAGAATGTCGTTGAAGTACCGATGCGCTGTAAGTATGCTTCATGACGATGAAAGGGGTCCGAATGTCAAAAGAAAGGTCACCCCAGACCATAATTCCTGGTTGAGGGACTATGTAGCGTACAATAGTGAAAGCAGAATCGGCACGCTTACCTGGGTTTCTCCAGACACGTCTTCGACGATCGTCAGGACGCAGTTGGAAGCGGGATTCATTCCTAAACACTATACATCCTCAATCATCCTGATTCCAACCTGATTGAGCGAAGTACCAATGTAATGTGGCTCGACAGTGTGCGGGCGTGAGTGGTAGGTGGCGTAGTGGTTGTTACGAGCGTAAATTTCGCTCTACTAGCCGTCTGTGAATGGTCATGGAGGACACTCGTGTGCGGGTCGCCCGTATGATTGTTCAAAAGATGAATCAGGCACTGTGACAGCAGATTTGACTGTAAATCTGTCCTCCCGATCTGCTGCTGCCCTAGGTCAACCGCTCCCATCATGACGCTGAAATTTGTCATTTTCCACCCATTCTTGCCTGCATCTTCTAATGGCCACGTCGCTTTGACCAATATGACGAGCAATTCTCCGATTTGCCCAACCTGCCTCTTTCAGTCCAATGATTCGACCTCTTTCAAACTCTGACAGTTGCTCGTAATAACCTCAAATTTTGCGGTGAGGCATTTTTTAAGTTGAAATGTATCCTAAATCACAAAGCAATAGAACTTTTGACTATCAGATTGATAATCGCTTCTAATAGAAACCTGCTGAGAGCGCAGTTCCGATGCACTGTAGCTCCCACTATTCATTCATTGGACACCAAATTTTAATCATTTACATTTTCGGTACAGATGTCTTTGCATACGAAGTTTCATTACTCCTTCTTGATGCATAGTGTTTTTTTTTTGTTATAGAGTATATTTAAAAACTATAATGTCTTTCAAGGGACGCATCAAAGTAAAATCAAGTAAAAGATCAACGAAAAAAATGCTAAACTATTGTATCCAGTTTTTGTATTGCAGTACCAAAGTTCTATTCTATGCATTCTCAGAATTTATTTTTAAAATAAAGTCATGGAATAGAAATAAAATGTAGGTTTAAACATTAAAAATTTTAAATTATTATTTTATCAGAAGCAAATAATTTTCCATGAACAGATTCATAAATTCAAAGCACAAATACCTGACAAATAAATGGTATATATATATATATATATATATATATATAAGGAAAAAGTAAAAATATTAAAAACTTAATGATATATCCCTAATATAAAAGGAATAAAATTCCCAAAGAGGAATCGAGTTCTTAATGGTTTCCTATTGATTGTTGTCTTATTTCACCTTTTGAAAGCTAAAACGGATGCATTAAAGCATGAATCCAGTTTTTCTTGCAAGATTTTCCATTTTTCCTTGGAATACATAAAATCATCCGATTACTTATATTATTTTGGAATTTATGGATTACTTGGTCCTTCTTGTTGTTAATTTCCCGTGTATCGATTCTTGAGGAGTGGATAAGTCAATACATACAGACAATTTTATGTTTTAGCAAAAGAAAAAGAACTATTTCTTTTAAGAACAGCTATAACCAATTAAAAAAAAGAATATTTATCTTCGCATAGATATTTTTTGTATAATTTTATATCTTTAAACTAAACTATATATTGACATTTTATTTTAGTAAACAAATCATTATAACGTTAACATATAAAATGGGGAATATAGATGGTGTTATCATTCTTAACTGCCGATTTAAAGTAACGCGATTCACCCCTGCAACCGTTTTTGGTGCATTGAAGGGGAAGGGAAGGAAAAGCACAAATAAGCAAATTTTTGTCTGAAATAAGTAAATTCTCCGCAAACACGTACAAGGTTAAATAATAGCATTCCAAAGCCTTCACAATAGGATTACTAATAGCAGCGCAAAGATAAGAAAATACGTCCGTGGTACTCAACATGCTGGTTGAGGAAGACAGATATATGAGCCAAAGGCACTCAAGAGTAGTCGGTAGGCCCTATACCGACTATGTTAAATAGAGCCATTTTAGGAACATGTTTCTCAGAAGTTGTTAGATATAAAAACTTCAAATTTTGTCTGTATAATAATTAGGCTTTTTTATTTAAATAATGGTAAAATCTTTTAAATATATTGTTTCTTTTTTCAAAAAAATTCATCGTAAAAGTATCGCTTTGAAATTTGTGAAAATTGTCATTTTTCTACGATAACTGCTTCTGAGCAAATTATTTTGGGAAAATATCCAAAAAGTAGCTCTATTATATCTAGTTACATATTATTTATGTGCAGTAAAAATTGCATGTACATTAATTTTTTAGATTCTTTGAAAAAGGTACACGCAGTTTGAAAACAATCATTTTGAGATAATTGCATTTTAAATATAAAAAGGCACTTAATCACAAAAATAATGAATTACAACATGTATTTGCCCTATTTTATTAAACATTAGTATTTTCTTAATTTTTTAAGCGTAAAATAGGAAACAAAAAAGCCTTAAAATGTTCAGAAAATACATATATAGTAATTTTCAGTTTTTGTTCAACGAGGTTTTTTAGCATTTTGCATCAATTTTCACAAATTGTATAAGAATCTGTTAAGAATTATTAGCTTCAATGCATTACAAATGTCACATTTGACCATATAACATCATAAATATAATGTAAACATGCATCAATATGTAAAAATCATGATTTGGGAATATGTGATTTTACGACGTTAGAAAAATTTAACTGCGGATTTGTATGTTCCCATGCAAACACAATTTCCAAAAGTTTCATAATTCAAAATTTTCTCTAAACTGTACAAAAGATTTCTAAAAAAGTCAAAAATAAAACTGTTTTTATGCTTTTAAACATGGAATTTGTGTATTTTTATGCATGCAATAAGATTCTCGCAATGACAAAAAGCATTACACATCTGAGTTATAATTAGTTAGCTATTATTGAAAAACCTTTGAATATATTAAAGCTTAAAAACTTGTCTAAACAATAAATAAATACTAATATTTGCAAAGAAGTGAAGTATTTAAAATATATTGTTTAGTTTTCCAAAAACATGTAACATAAAAATATCACTATGAATTTTTTAAAAAATTGACATTTTTTGTCACGAGAGAGAGAGAGAGAGATATGGACTCCAGTCAAATATTTTGAGAAAATCCTCAAAACCTCACATGTGAATATATATAGTTACATATCAGTAACATGAGGGAAAAAATTTTATCTACATTTATCTCTATATATATAAAGCAGAAAAGCGACTCACTCACTCACTCACTGACTGACTCACTGACTAATCACGATATCTCTGGAACTATAAAAAGCTACAGACTTGAAATTGGGTAGGTAGATTCCCTTCATGGAGTAGACGTCAGCTAAGAACGGATTTTGCAAAGTTCGAACCCCAAGGGGCGTTACGGGGGTTTAAGGGGCGTTATAGTTAATTATCTCCATTACTAAACTATTAGATGCACAGTCGTGAAACTTGGTACACAGATTTCTTTCATAAAGTAGAGATTCCCTACATAATGATTTTTACGAAAATCGACCTCCAAGGGGGTTATACATAATTATTTCCATTTTTAACCTATTAGACGTACAGTCTTGAAATTTGGTAAGCGGATCCCTTTCAAAGAGTACAGATCCCCTATAGAATGGGTTTTATTAAAATCAACCTCAAGTGGCGGTGTGGAGAATTAAGGGGCGTTATAGGCAATTAACTCCTTTTTAAAACTATTAGACGTAAAAATTCGAAATTTAGTAAGCTGATTCCATTCATTAAATAGAGATCCGCTATAAGATGGGTTTTGTGAAAATCGTTTCCTAAATGGCGTTGCAGGGGCTTAAGGGGCGTTATAGATAATTATTTCCATTTTTAAACTATTCAACGTACAGTCTTAAAATTTGGTATAAGCGATTTCCTTTCATGGTGTAGAGATCCTCTACAAAATAGTTTTGGGGAAAATTGATCTTCAAGGGTCACTGAGGGGGATTAAGGGGCGTAATAGATAAATATTTCCGCTTTTTAACTAATAGAACCACCTGCTTGAAATTAGAAGGTATGTTCCGATCATGGAATAAAGTTCCTTTTACAAAGACTTTTGCGAAAACGGACCCCCAAAGGAGTGGGGTTGCGAGGGATTAAGACGTGTTATAGAAAAATTCCTGTTTTTGAATTTAACGCATTTACTTGAAATTTGTTGAGGACTTTTCTTTAGTTGAATAGAGTTTCACTAAGAATGGATTTTACGGAAATCAACACCAGGGGGAAGCGGGGAGAGTTAATGGGACGAATTGATAGACAAAATTCCCGTTTTTGAACTGCTAAGACTATAATAGTAAAATTTGGTTTGCATGCTTCTTTTGTTGAATTGGAATCCGCTAAGAATGCTGTCAACGAGGTATTGATGGTAAAAATTCCGTTTTTGCTCTGTTAGATTTAGATTTGAAATTTAGCACGCATGTTTATTTTATGGAGAAGAGATCCACTGAAAGTTGCTTTGGTGGAAATCCACTTGATTGTTAGGTTAAGTGAGAGAAAACAATATTTCTCTCCTTCTATTTTAGATATAAATAGAAATTAGATATTATAAGTTATGTTCTTTTTATATCAAGGGACGAGAGTGTAATAGCTATAAATATATTTTTCAATACAATCGAATTCTTAATGCTTGATATCAATATTTAATATATATGTAAACAGTATACATATGTACAACATCGTGAAATACCCAGTGAAGCGGGTGGGTAATGGCTAGAACCTTATATTCTGAGGAAAAGATGAATACAGTTTTAAAAATATCATTTTTGAAAAAAATTGAATTTTCACTATAAAGTGCTCCTTTATCACAAAAATAATGAATTACAGCATGTATTTGTCCCATTTTATTAAACATTAGCATCTGTGCAATTTATTTTGCATAAAATAGTAAACAAATTAGTTTTAAATTGCCCAGAACAGCATTTTTCAGTTTTTTTAACGAGAAAACATCAAAATTTTCTGAAATTCTGAATCAATTCTTAAACAATTTGTAGCTTTCATTAATTATAGATATCAAATTTGAACAGAAAGCATCATAAATATAATGTGAAAATGTATCAATATGGTCTTGGTGTGAATTTGAGATGGTATTTAAGGGAACCAGGACATGCTCGAAAGAGTAAAATGCCAAAATTAAGACCCTTTGTTTATGAGACATATATCATTTAAAATTTCCAATAGAGCTTAGAATTTTTTATGTCTATAATAAAGATAATTTAATTATTCTGTAGAACTACAAAAATAACTTTTTACTCCAAAAGTTTTTTTTTACTACTTAATTAAAGTAATACATAATTTTTGAGAACTTGTAATATATACTTATGTTTAGGTACCATTTTTTAAAAAAGTATCCTTTTTTATGCAAAATATTTTTTACACATATATAAAACAATACATAAAATACAGTGAAACCCTTTTTTAGTAAAATTTTAGTATAGTTTCTTTAAAAATTATGAAACTTTGAAATTTGAAATTTTTTTTATTTTTCTGCTTTTTTATGCATAAAACAATTTTTAAAAAATTAGGCACTATTTTAATAGGAAAAAAATTAGGTTCACTATATGCATAGGCATCTTGTATAGAAGTATAAAAATCAGGAATCATACAGTGCAATAGTTTTTTTTAAAAATGTACCTAAATGCAAAAAAATATGCTTTTGAGAAAAGTGAAAAAACTAAAAAAACAATATTTTCACATATTATACACTTAATTAGTATTTCCTTGCCTATTTTTATATGACTAATAATAATCCTTAACCATTTTCTAGAGTTACAAAAGTAATTTTAAATTCATATGTTTTTTTTTCCCTTTGTTTTAGTTAACATGAACATAATTTTCGAGATCTTGTAATACATATTTTCATGTATAGGTACCATTTCTTACAAAAATATTCTTTGAATATACAAAAAAAAAATTTACAAATATATATAAAGTAACATATTAAACATAATGAATCTGTTTTTTAACTAATTATATTTATATAATTGCATAATTTCTTAAAAATAATCATAAAACCTTAAAATTATGAAAATCTTAATTTTGTTTTTTACATATAAAATCTAATTTTCAAAAAATTAGAAACATACTAAAAGATATTTTGTTCACTGTATGCACATGTATCCTGTTTAGATATATAAAAGGTTTCAAACAATATGCTACAATAGTTTTTAAAGTGTACCTAAATTTAAAAATATTAAACATTCGAGAAAAAATATAATAAAACTTAACAAAAAAATTTCTCCTTACATTATAGATTTGATTAATATTTCCCTGATTGGTATTCATTTTCTTCATCTAAATTCTGTTTATCCATTTTCCTTTTTAAAGACCTTTTTTTTTATTTCTGGCTTCCAATGACACTTTATTTACTATACGTTCAGCCTCAAAAATTCGTTTGTTATCAATTATAAGTAAGGCACGTTCCGTGTTGTATCCTGATTTAATGCCCAGAGCTTCAAAGACTTTTATCCTACTTACATATCCATCATTAAAACAAATTACAGCATCCATAACTCCAAATTTCAAAGTTTCAATGCCAACAAAAACTGTTTTAGGAATTCGCTCCCAAATACATTTGTTAAAACTTTCATTGGGATTTTGTGTTCTTCCATGAAGGCACTTTTTCAATAAGTCCTTCTCTGTGAGATCCCGAAACACTTTTTTCACTTTCAATAAAATTGACTCGGGTAAAGAATGCTTGTGAATATAAAATTCCCCGTAACAATGCTACGGTTATAACCGCACCAGCTATCCTCACCAAGAGGACACAAAGCGTGTTGAGGATTATCCTCAGTACTTAGTTTATGAAAATAAATAGCCCATATGGCTCTTTTCACGTCCTCCACAGATGACAAATTTTTACGGATTGCTAGCCCATAATAATGTTGGATTGAGTCCACTTCTTTAAGCGTTAGCCGTCCACGTCCCGAAATATTTTTCCCATCTGATAGCTTAATGCCTTTGCTCATTTTTAGAATGTTTCTCAGCCTTGTGCCCATACGCTTTTGCACATGGCCAACACATTCTAATTTTTCAACTTCTGTGTCGCCATATACTTTTGCTTCTTTTATAGTAAGAAATCCTTTTGAGTCCCCATCACCAAGATACTGCGTATAACATGCTTTTCGTGATGTTTCAGATCGCTGAAATATACTTAATACCCCCCGACATTCCATTCCCCCACTGAATCCTTCGTAATTTTTAGCACAATTTTCACATGGTTTTTCTTACCCTTACATGAAGAACAATATTTTGTGAGAGCTTCAAAGTCGATAACCTTTCCGTTCTCAACAGACGTAGCACATACAACTCCGTTCAAAGAAGAATAGCCTCTTTTATGCCATGTGCCATCCACAGCCACAGCTATATTTGAATTATTATCATTAGCTATGACTGCTTCGTGAACAGCTGCATTCATCGAGTCTTCACTAATTGTTTTTAAAACATTTAAAAACAAAGAATTATGGCGTTCAAACTTTGCAGGTGGTGGAGGCAAATTCATGAGCCCACAGAATATTCGAGCAGCAGCTCCACCTTTTCCAATAGCTCTCATTCCATATGTCAATCTTAGGTTAACATCATAACATTTATTTGATATTTTTGATGACATTGTACTCGTCGATTCTTCACAGTTGTGACAAATTATTTCCAAACTCACAGCTAAACCTCTACGACTTTTTAAATCTTCTCTCAGCTCAATTTTCTCTGAAGAACAGCAATATTTACAACATAAGAGATTTTTCATAAGGGAAGATAATAAATCCAGTTCAACGATTATGTTTACATTTTGAGAATCTTGTTCTTTTAGTAAATCCGGTATTTTAATTTTTCTCCTAGAAGCACTTTCCACGGAATTCAAAAGCAATTCTTCAGTCGATTTAGACATTTTATGTTGATTGCTACTATACTTCCTTCTGCCAATTTTTTTATTCTTGGCATAATTACTCGTTTAAAAAATTAAGATACTTTTAAAATCTTATGAATATTAATAATTATAAGTAAAAAATAAACATTTCTTACGAAAATTAATGTAAAATTAAGTAGTTGTATGCCACAAGAAACTTCGGAATAGACGAACTCGGTTCAAAACATTGCCATAAACCGAAATTTAAAGTAAGAAATTTTGTCACACAGCTTGGAACAATAGCTCACGCACAAGCGTGGCTAAAAAGTAGCGGGGTTAACATTCAAACGAAAAAAACAATCAAAAGTTAATATAGATAAAACACAGGGGAAACTACATATTTAAAGTTCAAAGGGGCGTGTCAAAAGGGGCGTGGTCATTTATTTACATTTTTATTTTTCATATTTTAGGGCTATTTTATTAACAAACATGTAAGTATTATACATTTTTAGATTCAGAAAAATAAGCACTATTTTTTAGAAATCAAATTGAAAAATCGATTATTTGAAAGTATATGATGTATCTCTTAAAAACACTTGATTATACGACGTTTCTTAAGTTTTCGTAACATTATTATTAGGTATTGTTGTTGCAGACAGTTTCTAAGTTTTAAACTTCAAAAGTTTTTCTAAACTGGACAAATTATTTCTAAAACAGACAAAATAAAACTATTTCTATGTTCTTAAACATAAAATTTATGTATGTAGCAAGCTTCTCGCAAAGACAACAAACATCACATTTAATGTATCATCTCATACCTTTTTCTCAGAAACTATTAAACATAAAGACTCAAATTTTTATTTATATTAATTAAACATTATATTTATACTGAAGTGAATTTTTTTTAAATATAATAATTAGTTTTTTCAAAGACAAACTTTCAGTTCACCGAACAATTATTATTATGAATTTTTTAAGAAATTGTAATTTTTTGTTATGAGATAACTGCTTTATATATTTAAATGTTTTAAGAATATTTCAAAAATGTCACTTCAGTATACACAATTGCACTTAAGAAGCATACACAGAGTAAATTTACGCAATTTTAAAAATATAAATTTTAAACATGCATACAGCAAATTTACACAATTTAAAAAAAATAAGTTTTTGAAAACAAAAATTTTTTATAAAAAAATTTTACCTTTATATTAAATTCAATCCAAATTTTTCTTAAATATCACATAATTGTAACTTCAAGTATATTTAAAATATTTTTAGCGTTTTTCTAAGCCTTTTAAAGTTGTAATTTGTTATTATTACTAATTATTTAAACTAAATTTAAAGTGAAGAACAGGTTTAAATTTAGGTAAAATTACTAAATATTAAATATAACATTCAATTTAAAACCAC
This sequence comes from Trichonephila clavipes, assembly GCA_019973935.1. Taxonomy (NCBI): domain Eukaryota; kingdom Metazoa; phylum Arthropoda; class Arachnida; order Araneae; family Nephilidae; genus Trichonephila; species Trichonephila clavipes. The sequence continues at coordinate 747,794 of BMAU01020861.1, read as the reverse complement.
GCTTCCAAATTTGGCACAAAATGTTTTTGCATATCTAACACAGTTAAATTTGCAGTTACTATACAGGTATCTAATGCGTATTAATTAAAATAAATTGAGGCTTTGCAACTTTGCACCAGATTTAAAAAGACAATGTTTACATTTCTATCTGTCAAATGGGCGTGGTTCATAAGCTGATTATTTTTTCAAAATAATTTTAGAGTACTTCTAATTCATATAATGTCTTGTATGTTATATCAATGGAAAGCTCCCGATTTGGGGATTGTAAAAATATCAAAGCATCAAAATTGATTTTTAAAAAGTTATTACCCTACTGACTGCTCTTAAGAGGTTAAAAAAGAATTTTCATTTTGTTTTGGTATGCTGTTAGGTAAATTTTGGGTGGCCCTAAATTAAAAGTACATATTTCAGTACAAACATTATGTAATCACAGTAATTTGCTTATGAACACACTTTTGGAAACAAAAACCTTTATATTCTGTGATAATCTATGGTAATGAATGAGTGTATATTTACGTCTTACTATAAAACAACACGATAGCTATGGGCAGAATGCGCAAGGGAACCGAGCTCACCTGAAAAAAGTTTAGAGCTACAAAATTAAATAGAATAAGAACTAAATTGAATTAGATACAAAATCTTTTCCACGTGATATATGAGATATCTGAATAGAGCCATTATCCTCCTCATTGTTAAAAATTACAGTCGATCACTGATGATCTATTTTAATCTTCTATATCACGATAAAAAAAAAAAAAAAAAATTCGAATTCCCAAGTCTGTGGCGGTGTGATATCGATATAAACCAGCAATAGCCATCACGCGACGACTATCGTTTGGATAAGATACTCATTTTCGGAACAGAAGGAGTTTTAATCGAATCCTTCCTTCATCTTTTTAAAACCGATACAATGTTTTGAGGTGTACAAATAATGGTGCAATGGATCTCGAAGTAAAGCTTTTTCCTGATCCCTATCAAAAATTAGAATAAGCCCCAGAGAAGATAATTTTCCTAATAGGGATCTTACTTATTTCTTTTAAAAGGGGTCTAAGGGGAGTTAATTTTGTTTCGAGGGGGGAAAATATAAATGATTTTAATCTTAATAATAATTCGAATCTTTCACACATTATTTACAAAAGATTATGGTTTCAAAAAAAAAAAAAAGATGTTGGAAATATAAGCATAATTTAAAAAACTATAAGCATATGAAAATGAGAAATAATTTTGTAATAAATATTAAGTAATTTTTTTTTGCGTTGCGACGCTATTTTCTCAAACAGTAGCCTTTGGTATGTAAAACTTTATTGAATTATACAATGTATCATATTCTTTAAACCGTACTTAATTTAAGAATAATATATATTTTTATTTCAAAGTATTTAAAAAATATTAAAATTAAAAAAAAAAAAAAAAGATTTTGAAATTACCAGACAAAAAAAAGTAGTGTATAGTTCAGGGGAAGCGAACCTTTTTGGATCAGCGCGCCACTTTTTTTTTTACAGAAGTGTTTTAATGAGGTATAGACGTGCCATCAAATAATTTTGACTTGTGATTATTGGGGAAAAAAATAATAAAACTAATCGCCAACATTTTAAAAGTCCTTATTTTCTACGAACAAATGCATTTTGTACTTTATAGTAGTAAATGTTTTGTTTATACGTGTAATTCAAATTATAAAGGGTGTTTTTTTAGAGGTATAGAACTTTAAATTGCAATAAAACAACGATGTATTATTCGATTGACATGATTTTTTTTTATTCGAAAGATTAATCTTGTGGCATTACATTTTAAATATGATCAAGCAAGGCGTAGATTCGTCGAATGGGCCCAAAGCGAGATTGCCGTAGTTCCCGATTTTCATAAGCGAATTTTGTTTAGCGATGAAGCGCACTTCTGGTTGAATGGCTACATCAACAAACAAAACTGCCGCATTTGGAGTGAAATTAATCCACAAGTGTATGTCGAAACACCGTTACATCCAGAAAAACTGACTGTTGGGTGCGCTGTATGGGCTGGTGGAATCCTTATTCAAAAACGATGAAGGCCACAACGTTACAGTCAATGGTGATCGGTATAGAGCCATGATTACCAACTTTTTCATTCCTTAATTGAACAATCGTGATGTCCAGGAGCTGTGGTTCCAACTAGACGGCGCAACATGTCACACAGCTCGTGCCACAATCGATTTATTGAAAGACACGTTGGGTGACCGCCTAATTTCACGTTTTGGACCAGTGAATTGGCCTCCAAGATCTTGTGATTTAACACCGCTAGACTATTTTCTGTGGGGCTATGTAAAGTCATTGGTCTATGCGGATAAGCCACAAACGCTTGACCATTTGGAAGACAACAATCGCCGTGTTATTGCCGATATACGGCCACAAATGTTGGAAAAAGTCATCGAAAATTGGACGTCTAGATTGGACTACATCCGAGCCAGCCGTGGCAGTCCTATGCCAGAAATCATATTTAAAATGTAATGCCACAAGATTATCTTTGGAATAAAAATAATCATGTCAATCGAATAATACATCGTTGTTTTATTGCAATATAAAGTTCTATTCCTCTAAAAAACACCCTTTATAAAATAACAGCGTGATTTTTCAACTGTTGCAGATTGCAGATGACAAATAATTAGGATTGTAAGATGTTACTTTTAGAAGCTTGCATGCTGAATTGGAGTCATCTGTCAAACGGTTTATAAGTGAATATTTAATGTTATTCTTCTCTGAAATTACTAATGACTCGCAGGCGTTGGTAGATGAAAATATGGTTAAAATAGCCTGGTCATGCTTCTGCAAACAGTTAAATGTGTCTGAAATCGAATTCCCTGTTTTCCTCAAAATTTTATTACTAGCATTTTTATTTATATTGCTTGTTATAATCTTTCTCTTTTTCAACAAAAAAAATCCAACTTTCTCCTTTTTCAACAAATTTTTGAATCCGCATTGAACTAGACTGGAATTCAATTGGTTGTGCATTTCAAATTTTTCATTTTCAGACCAATCGAATTGGGACAAGTTCAATTTTATGAAGGAAGCCACATTGGCGTACACAATCGATAATTCTTTGAGCTGAGAAAATCTCGCTGAAAACTGCGATTGTTATTTTGTATTAAATTGCAAAGCGTGCAGTGGCGTACCTTGAATATTGTGTCGCGGGCAATTGATTCACCTTCCCATATATATATATATATAATATATAATAATTAACAAATAATATATATATATATATATATATATATATATATGTAGGGTTGGATATGTGCAATGGACAACCCCTCCCCCTGTACTTAAGGTGGAGCAGTCCACACTGACGTCACACCCCGTCAGGAATGTCCGACTAAAAGGACACACGGGAAAATATGTAGACGGACGTTAGGGACGCTAAGCTTTAGACGTAGGAGAAAGACGTTCTCCTTTGCTGTTCAGTATATATATATATATATATATATATATATATATATATATATATATATATATATATATATAATCTAGATATTTCATCTTGTTAAATAAATCATTTATAATCCTTAGGTTGTAATCATTTTCCCATATTTTGGGGGCTCGACCTTTCTCTTGCATATTAAGGAAAATCTCCTCTAGACGAGAGAAAAATTTTAAGACGCGTTAATATTTTTCTTCAGTGGACGCTACATTGCAAAAAGCGTAAAAACGTGTTGCTGTTGGAATTTCTTTTTCTTGGATTCATTTAGTGCTTCAACTGGTTTTGGATTTATTGTACGGACTGCTCCCTAACCCTAGGTAGGCAAAATTTAATTAAACGTATTTTTTTTGTTTATTTTAGCTTTAAAATTATTGTATTTAGTAGTTTTAACTCAGAGTGTGATAGGGAAATTTTGATTACAACCTTGCACCGTCTAAATTTTCAAAGTGATTAATTTTGTATATTAAGATGTCCTGTAAAAATATTAAATTAGGCGATATTCCTATAATTGCTAATTCGTTAAAATGTGGTACAACTTGTATTGTAAAAACATTAAATTCTATATTAGGATTCACCGAATTTGACCGTTCTTCGCGAAATAAAATAAGAAATTTTTCTACATTCCCTAAAGAGTTTAGAGTTGAAAAACACAAAGAAAAAATTTTAATCGAATTCTCATTGCCTGATTTTATCTCAGTCGCTAATTTATTGCATTTAGACGTAGAAACAAATGAGCAAAATTTATGCAATAGTATATTTAAAGCTTTGACGAACTTAGATGAATTCCAACTAACATTAAATAATTCGGAGGCATTCTTTTCTGAAGGCGAAAACGTAGTTTCAAAAACCACGTTTCAAAAACGAATCACGTTAGGCAGGAATTTTTCATCGGAAGGGACAGATTAGCACTCCCCTTTTCAACATCCGGTCAGTAATTCTCCCCTGCCCAGCGTTCAAGTTTATTCCTTCATGCCGGCACATCAAAACGTTTCATCTCTTTGTACACAAAATACTTTTCCTCCCTATTCAAACGAAGCTTCCCTTACAGAGATGAATACCCAGTTTTGGACTTTATTGCGGGATATTTCGGTGACTAGTAGAAAATTTACCGGGGAAGATTTTTATTCTGTAAATAGTTTCTTTCGCGATATTGAAGAAAATTTTGATTTATTCCCAGCTATCAGTCCTTCTCAAAAATTAATTTTCGCGAAACGTTTAGTATGTGGAACTGCTAAATCATTTCTTTTTTCACAAAGAAATTTAAATACACACGAGTCATTCAAAAAAGCTTTAATTGAAGAATTTTCGGATTCAGTCACTTCAATAGAAATTCACCGTGAATTAGAAAAAAGGAAAATGTATAAAACCGAGACTTTAATGCAATATTTTAATTCCATGCGTGAATTAGCAAATAGATGTGATTCAAAAATTGACGAAGCATCAATTATCCAGTACGTAATTAATGGAATTGATGGGCCTCGTTCATATAAAATAATCCTCTTTGGTGCAACCTCATTTTCCAAATTTAAGCAGAAATTACGTACCTATGAAACTGTCATTAAAAACATGGGAATACATAACTCTTATTCACCGAATTTTCGTCATTCATATGAAAGCCGAGGACGCGAATTTAATCAACAAAGCTTCCAACGAAAACCCACAAGATTTAACGTTTCCGACGCAGCTAAAAATCCCCAATGTTGTTTTAATTGTAATGATATAGGTCATCTATCAAAATTTTGTCCTAATCATTCACGTGGCCCCAGATGCCCCTCATGTAATCTTTTTGGTCACAAATCATTTGAATGCCGACTAGCTAATTTAAATAACACTTCTACACCACCTTCTGGTGTAAATGCTGTGCATGATTTGCCTTCTCTTATTAATATGTGTAAAGACGTAACAATTTTTCGCCGTAAACTTAACGGGTTAGTAGACACAGGCAGCAATTTAACACTATTAAGGGCAGTCGGAAAGGTAAAATTTGATTTTTTTGACAATTTGAGATTTTTACATTTTCACATAGTACAGATTTTAACCTTTCTAAAAATACCTTACTTTAACCTCTAGGATAATTAGAAGCCCTAAAAACCTATTTTTAAATAATCGTTGAAACTGGGCCACGCCCATTTGACAAGGGAAAAAGTAAACAAAGTTTTTGTTTTGGCTTAAAAGTTGAGCGTCTGGTATAAATCAAAACATTTATCTTTTATTGTATAAATTGAGCCTTTTATTATTTTATTTCCTAACCCATTTGAAACTTCACTGTATTTTTAACGGTCAAATCAATGTTTGTTTACACTTTCAAAACTGCGTTGTAATTTTTGAACTCGCAAGTATTCTTTAACATTATTAAGCTTAAACTTTCAAAAATAGTGCTATAATATATCGACTTTATCATGCCTAGAGCATCAACTAAAGTATTTAAGAAACGAAGAGGAGTTTTTAATAAAGGAATATGTAATAAAAAAGTAATGATGGTTGTGGTGAAAGCAATTCTACTGTTCCAAAGAACTCTGCTGATGAAAAGAATTGTGCTGATGATGCAAAGCTTTGTACTAATGAAACTGAACCATCTGCCAGTGAGAAAAAAATTGTAAACATGGATATTTCATATTCGGATGAGGCTTTTTCTGGTTTCAGAAATGTTATTGTGGACATTAACCTTTTAGCTTGTGTGTTTTTTGAAGCTGTAAAATGTATAAAGTGTGAAAAAATAGGACTCAGGTTGCACCTCAGTGAAAGTTACTGTGGTGAAGCTGTGAAGTTTCACTTAAAATGTCCTTCTTGTAAATATAACTATACTTTTTTTTTAACTCCAAGAAATGCGATAGTTCTGAGAATTATGAACTGAATACCCGGCTAGTGTATGCTATGTGATGCATAGGTAAAGGTGCTGAGTCTGCTAGGATGTTTTGCGGTATCATGAATCTTCCCCCGCCACCCACAAAATTCTCAAAGTACAACCACATTTTACTGCAGGCAACAAGAGAAACCTGTGAACACAGTATGGCAGAAGCTGTTCGTGAAGCAGTTGATGAAAATGATGAAAAAAGGGACCTTGCTGTTGCTGTTGATGGTAGCTGGCAGAAGCGTGGTTTTTCTTCGAAGAATGGCTTGGTGACAGTCACAAGTGTTGATACCGGCAAAGTTATAGATGTCGAAGTTTTTTAAAAACATTGTATTTGTCCGAACAAAACCAAGCATCTTCAAAATTGTAAGAGAAATTTTGAAGGCTACAGCGGTAAGATGGAAGTAGCTGGAGCTCTATCCATTTTTCAGCGTTCCCAGTCTCTCTACAATGTTCGGTACACAAAATATTTAGGAGATGGGGACTCCAAGGCTTTTACTTCTATTGTCGAGAACAAAGTATATGGTGACCATTGCTCTGTCGAGAAATTAGAATGCATAGGTCATGGTATGAAAAGAATGGGGACACGTCTTCGACGCTTGAAAACTAAGATGAGAGGTCAAAAACTTTCTGACGGGAAGCCTTTATGTGGAAGAAATAGATTGACAGAGGCAGAAATCGACCGTCTGCAAGCATATTATGGTCTAGCTATCCACAGAAATTTGTCTAGCGTGAAGGACATGCAACAAGCCATATGAGCAATATTTTTACACAAGCTATCAACCGATGAAAAACCTCAGCATGGATTTTGTCCCTCTGATACAGATATGTGGTGCAAATTTTAAAAAAGCAGAATTGCTTGGGGAGACTTATCATCACAAAAATAGTTTACCAGTGGATGTTGTGGAGGCCATGCGACCTGTTTTTAGGGATTTAGCCAATCCAGAATTGCTAAAAAGTGTTTACATGGAGGTACGCAAAATCCTAATAATGTAATATGGTCTCGTGTACCGAAGAAAACATTTGTACAATTAGAAGTTTTGTCACTGGGTACATATGATGCAGTTTCCTCATTTAATATGGGGAATGTATCAAAACTAGAAATTTTGAGAAAATGTGTATTGAGCCTGGTGATTACACGGTACAGGCGATGGAGTGCCTCGACAAACAGAGGCTGTTACGAGCAAAATACTCTTGTTTACAAAAAACAAAGGAAGTTAGGAAGGAAAAAAGACTTAAAAGGAAGAAAGAAGATGATGAGCTACTAAAAGATGCTGATGATTTAGAATATGGAGCTGGAATGTTTTAATTAAAAAGTAATTATACGTTAAAATCAATTTTTCTCAAAATGTCAATTTTTGATGTTCGATGTTCCTTTTCTTAGAAACTACTGTTCACAGGTATGTAAATTTTTTATGATATATTTATAATGATGGCTAATATATACTGAAATGAGCTTTTTGTTAAAAAACCCAATATTTACTTTTTACAAATTTTTTTATGTGAAAAACGGGTTAACTTAAACTATGTTTGATAAAATATTTTATAAATTATGAAAAAATTCAAAATTAGCTAAAAGCTCATTTGAGTATAATGAGAAATGTGTATTTTAATTATATGAAAAATTTCAAGCATGTACATGTAACAGATTTTGAGAAAATGTACCTCGAAAACAGCCAATTTAACATTGTCGGTATAGAGGTTTCCGACTGCCCTTAAGAAATTCTACTTACATAAATATAGATGCACCGCCACTGAAACAAACCAACACATTATTAACAGGTTTTGGTTTTTCGCGAATTAATGTGATAGGAAGTTTTGATTCTGAAATTACTATCGATGATCAAATTTTTCCTGTTACTATTTCTGTTGTACCAAATTCTTGTACAAATTATGACCTTATAATCGGTTGTGACGTAATTAAACAAGCACATCTAAATATATTGCCTACAGGCGTAAAATTTGCACAAATTTTAAGGCCTTCTGATAATGAAAATGAAAATTTTATTATGACGATTTCTGACGGTTCACCCACATTTGATATCGGTCCAAATGTTTCTCAACATAATCGAGCTGAAGTCGAACAATTTCTATCGACATACACGCCTAAAAAAACAAAAACTGTAAACATTGAGCTTGATATCGCTCTCACTGACGACGAACCGATATTTCATAAGCCCCGACGTTTGCCATTTGCTGAACGAGATATAGTGAACGCTCAAGTTGATGAATGGGTTAAAAATGGAATTGTTGAGCCGTGTTCATCCCCTTACGCTAGTCAAGTTGTGGTAGTAAAGAAAAAAGACTGGAAATCAAGAGTTTGCATTGATTATAGACGCTTAAATCGCAAATTTATTAAAGACAACTATCCTCTTCCTTTAATTGACGATATTTTAGATTGTCTCCAAAATGCTAAAATATTTACTACTCTAGATCTAAAAAATGGATTTTTCCATGTCGCGGTAAATGAAAGGAGCCGTAAATTTACTAGTTTTGTTACTCACAATGGTCAGTATCAATTTAGACGAATGCCTTTTGGACTGAGTACTTGTCCTTCCACCTTTATGCGAAACATAAATGCCATTTTCCGACATCTGATTTCGAAAAGTATTGTTCTCTCATATATGGATGATGTCGTTATTCCCGCTGCTAATGAGTCCCAAGCCCTTGAATATCTAAAAATTGTTCTACAGGTAGCTTGTGATTACGGACTTGAAATAAATTTTAAAAAATGTCAATTTTTACATAATAAAATTGAGTTTCTTGGCCATATTATAGAAAACGGTAGATTGTTTCCTTCCCCTTCAAAAACTAAAGCTGTTATTAATTATCCTGATCTTAAAAATATTAAAAACGTTCGCCGATTTCTAGATCTTACAGGCTATTTTAGAAAGTTTTTACCCTCATATTCGACCATAGCAAAACCTTTGAGTGACCTCCTTCGTAAAGACTCCCTTTTCCAATTTTATGCTGAACAACAGACAGCATTTCAAAAATTAAAATACTTACTTTCCCAACAACCCGTTTTAAGTATTTTTAACCAAATTTCTCCCACTGAGATTCACACTGACGCGTCAATCGATGGTTTGGGTGCAGTCCTACTCCAAAAATCCATACATGACAACCAGTTTCACCCTGTATTCTACATGTCAAAAAAGACATCAGACCATGAACGAAAGTACACTAGTTTTGAACTAGAAGTCCTTGCAGTGGTCGAAGCACTTAAAAAGTTTCGCATCTATGTACTAGGAACATCATTCAAAATTATTACTGACTGTGACGCCCTCGTCAAAACACTAAGTAAAAAAGAGCTTAACCCCAGGATAGCCAGATGGGCACTTTATCTCCAAGAATTTAATTATACAATAGAACACCGTACAGGTTCAAAGATGGCTCATGTGGATGCTCTCAGTCGACCTCCACATTGTATGCTAATCCAAAATAGTGTTCATCTTCAATTTCTCAAAGCACAACAGGCTGATGGCCAAATAACAACAATAAAGACGCTTCTAGAAACAACGCCGCATGACAACTATATCGTAAAAACAAACTTCTTTACAAAACAGTCAATGGCACCCATTTACTAGTGGTACCTGACGAAATGCAGGCTAACATCATTAAAACTGCACATGAACGTGGACATTTTTCTGTTCTACGCACACAAGATTTAGTTAGCAAAGACTTTTACATCCCACGACTTAAAGACAAAGTTGAAAAATGCATTCAAAACTGTGTTACATGCATTCTCACAAACTGGAAACGTGGAAAACAAGATGGCACGCTTAACCCGATAGAAAAAAACGATTTACCTCTCCATACATTTCATCTAGATCATTTGGGTCCCCTAGCGACAACTTCTAAGAAATATAAGCATGTTTTTGCAGTGATTGACGCATTCAGTAAATTTACATGGCTGTATCCCACTAGATCTATGGACGCTGCAGAAGTCATAAATCGATTAGAAAACCAAACACATGTCTTCGGAAACCCCGCTAGGATTATCACTGATAAAGGATCCGCATTTACTTCCTCCGCATTTGAAGATTACTGTAAAAAGCAAAACATCCTTCATATCTCCATTACAACTGGTCTCCCAAGATCTAATGGCCAAATTGAAAAACAAAATTCCACCATCATTTCTGTGCTGTCAAAACTTTCTGTCGATGATCCCGAGAAATGTTATTCTCACGTACCCCACCTGCAAGAAATCCTGAACTCAACTTTTCAAAGAAGCATCAAGATGACTCCATTTGAGCTCCTTTTCGGCACCAAGATGAAGTCTTGCCAGGACATAGAGATTGTCGAACTTCTTAACGATGAGATTACAGCTCAATTCCAAGAGAACAACGTGATGCTCTCCGTCAAGATGCCAAAAAGCAAATCTACAAAGTTCAAGATGAGAATCGCAGCACGTACAATCTCCGACGCAGACAAGCTCATAAATATCAACTACATGACCTAGTAGCAATTAAACGCACTCAGTTTGGTCCAGGCTTGAAACTTAAGCAAAAATACTTCGGACCATACAAAGTTACAAAAGTCAAGCACAATGACACTTATGACGTAGAAAAGTGTGATTTTGTCGACGGATCATCAAAAACGTCTACTTGTGCAGAATTCATGAAACTCTGGCCAAACCAAACTAACTCTACTTGATTTCTCCATTAAAAACTGTTCACAATTTTTCTTCCTGTGAAAGACTTTCGTTATGGACATTAACAACAGACTTTTTATCTATTTATTTTGATACCATTTTTATTGAATGACTCTAACATTTTCTTATTTCATTTTAGTACAAATTTAAGTGTTTAGAAGTAGGAGCATCTCGCTTCAATATGTTCCTGTTCCTTATTCCAGATTCTTATTTTAGCCTTGATCTTATTTGTATCGTTAACATAATTTGTTTTACCCCACTGGTAATGTATGAAATTTTTTCTATTTATGAAATATTACTTTAAATTTGTTTATTTTTCAGTATTTTTGTACTTTTCTTTGATGATATTTTGTGTTGTGTATAATTCTTTCACACATCTACTGTGTAACTGTACATTTTTAATATTTGATAACTATGTATCTGTGCATTTTATCATTGTATGTAATCAGGCGAGGTCGCCTTCCCGGTCATGATGGCCGATGTAGGGTTGGATATGTGCAATGGACAACCCCTCCCCCTGTACTTAGGGTGGAGCAGTCCACACTGACGTCACACCCCGTCAGGAATGTCCGACTAAAAGGACACACGGGAAAATATGTAGACGAACGTTAGGGACGCTAAGCTTTAGACGTAGGAGAAAGACGTTCTCCTTTGCTGTTCAGTATATAATCTAGATATTTCATCTTGTTAAATAAATCATTTATCATCCTTAGGTTGTAGTCATTTTCCCATCTATATACATACATACATATATATATATATACATACATATATATATATATACATACATACATACATATATATATATATATATATATATATATATATATATATATATATATATATATGTATCTTTATATATAAAAATCTTCTGTGCGTGTGTTTGTCACTAAACTCCTCCTGAACGGCTGGACCGATTTCGATGAAATTTTTTGTGTGGCTTCAAGTAAATTCGAGAATGGTTTAGATTCACAATTGGGTCCGATATCGCAATTAGTTAAGAAGATATTAATTAAAAACATTCAAAAAAATACAACTGAACATTCACCTGCATTGCTGTAAAAACGCTATTGTTATAAAATAAAATTTCCTTTCAACTGAATGCTTTAACACGTGAGAAAAAAAACCTTTCAAATTTTGACATCAATCGCCAAAAGGGTCGCTAAATCGCCAATGTGGCTGTATTTGTAATTTTCTAAATAATTAGTTTTAATCAAAATTAATTTTTATTAATTTTAATTAAATTATTGTATTGTCGTCCAAAATAATCATTACATTTACATTTCATTACTTACAATCATTACTTAATTACATTTCAGCTCAATTGAACGCTTTAAAATGTATTTTATTAACGATTGAAAATTCTACCAAGATAAATAAATAAATAAACAAACAAACTAACAAATAAAATATGTATAGAGATCCTGAGCTAATAGTAGGAATTGAAAAAGGCGTAAGTTGGCGTGGAAAATTGTTTTTTCAGCCAAACTGGCCAAAACCCGGTATTTATTCTTACGAAAATGCAGACGGTTCACGCTTTTTAGTGTTTTTAATTATCTTTCAAATAAATTTTATATATGTAATTCTTCTGTGCGTGTGTATGTAACTGAACTCCTCCTAAACGGCTGGACCAATTTTGATGAAAGTTTTCGTCTGTTCCAGTGGACTCGAGAATGGTTTAGATTTATAATTCGGTTTAGAAATGTTTATTTAATTAATTCTTTATTTATACATTTTTGATCTTGGAATGTTTTACATTAGATCTGGCATTGATTGGATCGAATATTCAAAAATCTTTTATTTTGAATTTAAGATGCGTGTACAGGGCAACGTCTGTCGGGTCTTCTAGTATATATATATATATAATTAGCAAATACTTTACTTATATTTTACTTAGTTTATAAATAGTTTAATTTTCGCATTATCCCATGACCGAGATATTTAAAATCCTACCTAAGTTTTCATGAACCTGCTCATCGAAATCTTACTTGGTTAATAAAACTGTTAGAAAGCCAAATTTTATTACTATAAATGAAAATTCTGTGGAGTTAAAAAATAATAAATAATAATATTATGCTTCAAACGAGAAAACTGGGAATATTATTATGGGAGGATTCTGGTCAAGACACTTAATGCATTCCATTAGAAAATATTAGCTTAATTAGCCGCAGTAGAATTTAATAGCACTACTCAATCCCATTACTGGTGCATAATATGTGCTTGATCATATGGCCGATACACTTACATGCACTCCCACCACTAGAATTAATTCCCTGTTCCAGATTAATCTTTTGGAAAGTAGCTAAAATGTAAATCCCCTCAATTAAGTGTCCTCTTTAATTAACAGGCTATTGGAGCGGGAATAGGGATTATATTATTTTAATGCTATTATGGGTTCGTCAGGAAAGGTTGGAGTCCAATAAATAATAATGTGATTCAATTAAAATGATATGGTCAGCAACTTTGGAATCTTTTCCTAATTATTAAGTAGTTGATTATCCCAACCACAATATGACATACAGTAGAACCTGGTTTTGTGTAGTCTTTTTTTTATGCGATTTTATTTTTGTCCGATTTTTTTTGTCCGATCTTTTTTTATGTGGTATATGAATTTCAACGGTTTTGGGGGCCCTGTACTGTTTTCTATCAATGTACATACATACACTTCCAGACGCTTTGTTCATTGGTTATTAACAGTCTCTCGGGAATGCATGTTACATTGCTTTCTCTCAACGCACTAACAGCACGCACTTCATTGAAGAGGTAACTTTCAATGACAGTGAAATTATCAATAATTTGATAGATTATGAAGACGGACATGAAGTACCGGATTCTTTGACAGTAGATACAATATATGTTGGGATCTAGCTTTCCCATATATCGGAAAAGCATTTTCTTAAAATAGATGCCCCTTGCGAAAGGAGTTTGAAATGCTTAAAAGAGCTTCGACCATAGATATCTGGTTATCGTGACGCTCACAAGTAACTGGCTAACTGACCGTCGTCACAAAAACTTATCACTTACCTTATGGTGCCAAAAAATAAATACAATTGAAATTGTATCTTCAAGTGACGAAAGTGATTTTGAACTAATTCATCACAGAAGAATTCGTGCTTTGGGTTACAATCAATAGCAGTGAATTATGCATGAGGATTTCGTGAAAATTTCTCCGTGTATGCAATGAGAAAGTAAATGTTTTTAAAATGTTTCCATTCGGAATTTAATTATTTATTTTGTTTGGAAGCGCTTTCTCATAAATTTCGGAAGTAATTGACATATTTTTTTAAAGATTGACTTGTTTTATTCGATCCCTCTCCACCGCATAAAAATGTTTTTTTTTTTTGTATTATGTTGACAAAATTGTTTGTTATATGTACACTGCTGTTTGTAAAAAATACAACACCATGAAGGAATCATCGGAACTAAATGAACTTTGCAGCAAATATCAGTTATAGGATCCTACGTAAAATAGTAAGGTTTCACAGCCACCACACATGCATGGATTGCGCAGCGCCCTGTGAACTGATGCTGAAAGCGTATAAACAGAGGGTTGTAGTGGGTAGTTAATGATTATTTGCTAGTGGCGAACGTTTAGTGAGACCAAAGTATGCCTGCACGACGAAATAAAGAGAAATTCCAACACACGGAGTTTGAACCGGGGAGGATAATCGTCCTTCACGAAGGAGGATTTTACTATCACACAATAAGATCTCGTGTACAGCGGAACAGTTCCACAATGATGCGAGTTTGGAAGCAGTGGACCGATGAACACCGAACAGCTCGAAAAACTGGCGGTGGACAACGGAAGGTTACGTCAGTACGCGACGATCGACACCTTCTCCGCATGGCTGGGAATGATCGTACAGTTTTTCCAGGCAGTTGGCAGCACGTTGGTCTACTGCTGCAGGTGTACTAATGTAGGCTTCGTCAATTCGTCGAGGTCTGCTGCACCGTGAATAACGTGCAAGGGTGCCTTTATACAGGATCCCTTCACGGCAAACCATAGACGTCTGCGGCTGCATTGAGCTCATGAGCACAGAGCCTGGCAAGCTGATTGGCATCAAGTTGTCTTTTTAGATGAATCACGCTTGAATTTCTGGTACCATGACGGTCGCATTCGTGTTAGACGATATGCCGTTGAGCGCTGCCTTCCAGAGTGCATTATCGAGCGATATAGTGGCCTAACACTTCGGAGTTATGGCTTGAGGGTGAGATTTCGCATCATGGACAATTCACTTTGTTACGAATTGAGGATAATCTCAATAGCAACAAGTACGTCCGGTAAATTGCTCTCTCTCCTCTCTCTCTCTACTGCCCGAAGTCGTTCCCTTCTTTTAAAGCATCAAGGGTGCTATCTTTCTGCAGGATAATGAACGCCCACATGTTGCAAAGACTGTTCGAGATTGTGTCAAAATTTTAAAAGGTTTTTTCACTTTTTAAAACCCTCATTTGAGGTAAAATTTTCTATACACAGTTTCTTTGGGTGACAATATAATAAATTTATGATAATTAATTAAAATTAATTGACTAAATACTTCAAGAATTACAGATACAGTCGCATTGCCTTAATTTATAGTGACTTGGGTCAAAACTTTCCAAGATTTTTTTTTCTAACTTTTTAAAGCATTCTGTTGAACTGAAATTTTATAAACACGATTGTGTGTTTTGGATGACAATACGATATTTTAATGATAATTAATAGAAATTAATTGCTCTTAGTATTGTTATTCTGTCATTTGTATATATATATACATGTACATATTTATATTAATTCCAATCATTTGATAAAAAAAGTAACTATATATATATATACACTGGTGTGCAAAAATTAAGGACGAAGTCGAAAAATTAGCATATCAGCTGAACGAAGAGGCAGATCGGACAGAAAGACCAATCAGGAGATTAAGTAAGGTGATGTACGGTAGTACATGCGCAGATATGCAGGTAGACGTAATGGGGGAGTGTCTGAGTAGTATAAAGCATGTTGTCGGTGTAAGATCAGTATTTCTGGCAAAGAGATTGTACACCGTATAGCAGTTAAAATCACAACCGAGTTGCTGCCTCAGCGAGAAATGGCGAATAATCAATCTGTTAGACGACATCTGGATGCTTTTACCTGAGGTCGAATCATTGGGAAGTTAGAGGAAGGCCGCAGTGTGACAAGTGTGGCTACAGAGTTCGGAATTGCTCACAGCATCGTTTCACGACTTTGGAGACAATTTCAAACTACAGGAACAGCTATCCGGGGGTTCAGTAGTGGTCGTCCACGAGGAACCACACCCTCAGATGACCGGTACATTGTCTTACAGGCCAGAAGAAACAGGTGGCAGACAGCGGGAGAAATCGCTAGACACACGACATAGGCGACTGGACGACCGATATCGCGTTTTACCGTGGCCAGAAGACTGCACAGTGGTGGTCTGTTTGCACGACGCCCTGTACGGTGTGTACCCTTAACACCTGCCCATCGGAGAAGGCGTTTTCTGTGGTGCCGGGAACTCCGGAATTGGACAGACAATGAATGGGGATGAGTACTCTTTACAGATGAGAGCAGATTCAGTTTGAGTAGCGATTCTCATCGCATACTCATCTGGAGAGAGCGGGGAAGCCGCAATCATCCCTCGAACATCATTGAAAGGGACAGGTATGGAGGTCACGGTGTTCTCGTTTGGGGAGGCATCATGATTGGTAGTTGTACAGACCTTCACATCTTCGACGCAGGTTCAGTCAACGGGACCCGTTATTGTAACGAGATTCTTCTTCCATATGTGCGTCTTTTTAGAGGCGCTATGGGTCTGCAGTTCCTTTCATGGACGACAATGCTCCATGGCATCGCACAGTAGCTGCCGAACAGCTCTTAGAGGGTGAGGATATTGAACGTATGGATTGACCGGCACGATCTCCGGATCTCAATCCCATCGAGCATGTATGGGATTTTCTAGGCAGACGCTTTTCAGCTTGTACCTTACCACCAGTAACGATTCGGGAACTTCGACTGGCGCTGCAAGACGAATGGGTAGCAATGCCTCAACAACTCATTGACACCCTCATTCTCAGCATGGGCAGACGTTGTGAAACCTGCCTAGCAGTCAGGGGAGATCATATCCCCTACTAAAGACCGGATGTTTCTTGCTGGACACCCATCACAGAGATGTTTCGGCCTTCAGTCGCATTGCGCCCCATGCTACATTTTCAATATCAAGCTTCTTTTTATCCCTCTGATTTCTCTTTTAGTAAGTGTTGCTTACATTACACAGGTCCTTACGTATTGGTGATCTTACGGTATTAAATGTGTTGATTTGGAAAGCTTATTATAAAGTTATATTGAAAAAACCGTCTCGTCCTTAATTTGTGCACACCAGTGTATATATATATATATATGTAAAAAATACAATTTTTATTTGTTGTTTCTTAGCAGGAATTGACTTAAAAAATTTCCTTTAAAATACTTGTTATTAGGATATTCAGTACATTGTTTATACACTCCTTTCGTCTCCGTAGCGAACAAGTGCGATGTTTTCACTGTATCTTAATTTTCTTTTTTAATTTCGTAGAAGCATTGCTTGCTGTTTCTAGATTCTTTACTTTCTTCTGTAAATCAAAATACAAAACACTTCAGAAATTAGCCTCTGGTTCGATGTTTAGTAGGTGGTTTCTGAATACTTAACAAATAATTTGCGCATTTATTGTCGCATCGTTCATTAACACAAGAAATATTGTCATAGGCTAACGATTACACTTTCTATGCCGATGATAATACCACCTCAGAAATTATCTGGATCGATTTCAGTAGAGGAATCATATTTGTTATATTATACCCTTCATCATTCGATTCTTCCTCATCATCCTCATAAAGATATTTCCTTCATCCGTTTAAATGGAAATACTTTATCTATTAAATTACTTAAATATCACATTTCTTCATCTTAACCAGAATAATGCACCATAGCATACGAAATGTTTTAAAGCGTGCGCATGCAGTTTGATCATTAACAGCGATTCATGTGCAAATCAAGCGGTATCCAAGCATGCCTGAAGATGCAGAATTCAAAAATATATATTTAGAATTCGCCTACAAGGTATGGCTCCTCAAAGTTGAGAAACTGGTTTAAATGGAAGCTAAAAATATTTCGTTACGCGATTTAATGGAATTGGAGATAAAATAAAATCGAAATAACTATTGAAATCAAACTGTCTTTTTCGGTAAATACTTATTTAAACAGACATATATACCAATGATTATTACTTAAATTTGATTTTGAATATCTGATGTATTTACTTTTAATATTCTTAATATATTCATTTTTTTTTTAAAAAAAGCAATTAATTTTTATGAAACAGTTACAGAAAAATAGAAAGTTGCCTATTTTGTAAATATACCATGCTAATTTTCTTTCTTGCGATTCGAATCTCTCAAGCAACAGAAAATGACGAACTATTTTCTAAGTGAATAAAATTTTGAAAGAGTGCTAGACAGTCATAAAAGACAGGGAGAGTTTGTTTTTATCTCAAAAGAACATGTCCCTAATAGAATGGACTGGATAAACAAACGTTCACACAATGCAGGGCCATTGTTCACAGCAAGCCTACTACCGGTTACGCATTTAATTAAGCCCGTTTAAAAGGAAGGTGTACTTCATATCTCATTAGCATTTAGGAATATTCTGATTCCCGATTGCTGTCAGGTGCAGGTCCAAATGGAAAGGAAACGGTTCATTAACAAGTTCCTAATGACAGGAAACATTTAGTCGGTGGGTTGCAGTTAATGTAAAGCCCTAATTATTTTCTCCTACCTAGAAAGGGTAAGGGAGCCCGTTTAGAACCATATCGTAATTCTTAGAACACCCACAACGAACGCAAAGGTTTTTAAATGAAAACGTTGGCGTGTAATCTGAAGAAAACATCGGTGTCTTGAATGCTAACCCCTTAAACGATCAAATTTTGCCCAGCATGTTACAAAAAAGACACATTTTTTATTATATATAACTAAGAATAATACTCAGCAAAACGCGAAAATGAAAGGATTTTATTTTACAGTTACATTTTTACAGTTTTCATCAACTTTTTCAATTCCTACTATAAACTCACACTCTCTATACATTTATTTATTTATGTTGGTGGAATTTTCAATCGATAATAAAATACATTTTAAAGCGCTCAATTGAGATTAAATTTTTAGACATGATTATTTTGGATGACAATACAATAATTTAACTATAATTAATACAAATTCCTTTTGATTAAAGCTAATTATTTAAATAATTACAAATACAGACACGTTGGCGACTTAGCAACCTTTTTTGGGGGCTTGTGTCAAAACTTTAAAGCTTTTTTTTCTCACGTTTTTAAGTATTCAGTTGAACTGAAATTTTACAGACACGATTGTTTTGGATGACAATAAGATACTTTAATGATAATTAATAAAAATTAACTACTACTTAATATTGCGATTCTGTCCTATGTATATACATATTTATATTAATTGTTACTATTCAATAAAAAGTAGCTAAAATAAAATTTTTCTTTGTTATCTAAGTAGGAATTCACTTAATTTTTTTTAATATTACTTGTGTTTTGTTTATAATAGCGAAACACAAAAAACCCTAATTGTTTGTTTTTCATAAGTACACGCTGTAGGCTATGAAGAATTCGTCATATATTTTAAAAGAATTTCTCTCATAGTTACAAAAAAAATATCATGTTCGTACCACTTTTCAAACGATTGAGGATTCACACACAATTTGAAGACTTGTGAAATACTAACGCTCTTATTCACCGCTAACTTGACCCAGCGATGAAACCTGGAGTTAAGTAACCGGCAGTCAACCCCAGGTTAGAAGTCCAATTCACAGCTCTTTTTCGACCTCCAGTTACTTGACTCTGAGTTTCTTAACTTGGATTTACTGGTCGATTCCCATTGGTCGAAATAAACCCCGTGACTTCCGGCTGGAGCTACAATTTCTATCTTCGCCTCGTGCCAGCTTGTTTTTAACCTCATGTATCGCTATCTGTTTAAAATGAATGCGAACAGAATTTATTTTACGCAGTTCGAAAAAGAGTTGGTGTTGGCTTTGATGAAGCCGCACAAACATATAATAGATTTTTCTGGTTTCCAGTATTTCTAAAAAATCTAATTGAGTAACAGTGGAAACTTTCTGAATGGTATTCATCGTAAACTAAAAATCTATCCAAACTCAAACTACTTCAAAACTTGCACGAAAACGTAAACACTCGAAAAATCGCTTACTGCACATGTGCGGTTAAAACTAACCCAGCTGTGACCCTGGGTTAGGATTTTTTAACTTGAACCGGAGTTAAGTTATTAACTTGCGATGGTGAATAACGTTTTCGGCGAACCCCCGGTTTCCTTCCTCTAACCGGCGGTCAGGTTAGCGGTGAATGTGGGCGTTAGTCTTACACTGCAATTAGAGAGGATAGAAATAATATTGGCTACAAATGTATAATTTACAATGTATAACAACAATGTATAATTTACAATAAATTATACATTGTCTTGCTAATTCCTGTTATGCATCGAATATTTTAAAGAATCTAAATCAGAGGTACGCAGCCTTTTTTCCCGCCGGGCCTCATACACATGATAGGTATTTCACGAAGGCCGCATACGTAAGATAGGTATTTAACGTGGACCGCATACACATGACAGATATTTCATGCGGATAATGGAAAAAGCAGACTATAAGACCAAAGCATCTTTGACAAACAAATTTGATCAAAATATTAAAAAACTCATTTTTGGCTTTTATTTTAATATCATGTTAACTTTTCTATCAAACACAAACACACACAAAAAGATTTATGTTTATGAATTTTTACAGACTTTTTGAATCATTTCAATTTACTTTCGTCTATGACTAAAATTCTCTTGCTTACATTCTGCTATTAAAAAACACAATTCATAGCAAAATTGATACATTTGATTGCTTGCTTGATATAAATTTCTGGTTAAATCTTTTGTACATTGTTCTCCAATAATTGAATTTCTTAGTGCAATGGATCATGACTGGGCCACTCAAAAACGGCTGGTGGACCACATGCGGCGCGCGGGCCGGAGATTGAATATCAATGATCTAAATTATTGCTTTCAATGAAAAATTTTCATCTTCACCACAAAGAAAAACCCAGATGAGAAGTATTTCAGTATCGTTGACAAATTGCATCCCTTCAAAACACTAGCACTAATAATCACGCTTTAAGAAAGGAAAATAAATGCAAATCAAAGGGAGAAGGATAATATATCAGTACCGTACAGAGTACGGGCATACCATTTGTAGCCAACTTTCGGTAACCCGTATGGTGTACGGGCAAACCAGTTATATCAGCATCTCTGGAAACACAATATTAACTT
Source organism: Trichonephila clavipes (assembly GCA_019973935.1). NCBI lineage: Eukaryota > Metazoa > Arthropoda > Arachnida > Araneae > Nephilidae > Trichonephila > Trichonephila clavipes. The sequence goes on along the minus strand of BMAU01020861.1, from coordinate 726,473 downwards.
GACAAACACGAAGGTATTAATATCAAAATTCTAAAGAGACCTTTTCGTTGACCGATATGATGCACAAGGGCACATTAGGTAAAAAGTTGCTATAGAAAAAGAAACATCCAATTATTCAACACGAACAATGACAGACAAATTAGAAACTACTTAAATCAAAAATTCTTTTCGTGGACAAAAAAAAGGATCTACTTAATTTGTTCGATTTTGCATAGTTTTCTGCTAATTTGCCTTGTTACTTCATAACATTAAGAAATTCCTGTTTCACTTCTTAACATTTAAATATCATTAATCATACTTTATACAATAATATGAAAAAAATAGGTGTTATCCTCCATGTTCCACTTAATAAACATGTTATAAGCAAAATAAAAGTTTTTGCAAAGTTCTTATATTGAGCTTAAATTCGATTTTTATCTATTCATAGTTTGTGTTATCTTTCTACCGAAATGAGTCATGTCAAACGATTGCTGTTGTAAACTATAGATATCTTTTTGATCAATTACAACCTATTTATAATTATCAACTCCGGTTAAGTAATTTTGGGTCACGGTAGCTGAGTGGTCAAGGTATCGGATCGTGACTGGCCTTGTCACGAGTTCCAGTCCAGTATCACTAAAGATCCGCCGTATAAGGGAGTGATGTACGTTAAATCTGTCGAGAGCTCAAGCGTCCTCCCTTTGGTGTGGTGTGGTAGTAAAGAGAGGTGATGCCAACTGAGATCTCGTCCACGTCACTTGACCATGGTTCAAAACTACGTGGTCCGTCGCCAAAAGCCCTGGTGTTGCTGAACAGTGTAACGTTAACATTCACTCACTCACTTAAGTAGTTTTGACTAATTAACTTTGCAAATTTTTTCGTTTATCTAATTAATATCCATAATTAATTCTTTTTATCATTTCTTTTTCTACATTCATGTCTATTTGTAACATTTCGATTTGTATCAACATTGATCTTTAGTTAAAGTTGTTTTATATTCAAGTAATCAAAATTCATTATTATTGTTCCCACGTGCATTATAATGTAAAGCGACTTCTGACGCTTATAGTGTTTCAATGTGACCCAATACTTCTTAAAATGTCAGTATCGGCGACCCAATTTTCAATTCGCCCTTCCCACATACAATATTAATGTATTGAATACAATTTTAATGTATTTTTACGTTAAAACTACAATACGACTTTAATTCTAAACCATACATATTATCAAGATAAGTACTAAATTTTGTATATAATTTTATATACGACAAGCCCATTGATTGATTGAATATTAACGTCGCACTGTTCAGCTACACGAGGGCTTTTGGCGACGGACCACGTAATTTTGAACCATGGTCAAGTGATGTGGACGACACCTGAGCTGGCACCCTCCTCTCCTAACTATCACACCACACCAACGGGAGGACATTTCATCTCTCGACAGATTTAACGTGCATCGCTGCCCTACACGGCGGGTCTTTAGTGGTGCTGGGCTCGAACTCGTGACAAAGCAAGCAATGGTCCGATACCTATACCACTCAGCTACCGCGGCCACACGACAAGCCCATGGGATCACTGATAATTATTAAACTGGTTCTTAACTAAGTATTGTTTAATTAATTTTCAAGCTCATTGTGGAGTACTGATACATTTATAAGTGTTTTATATCAGTGTAAATGTGTATTTTATTTTATAATGTTGGAATGTTTTTTTGTTTGCTTCCTTTCAGTAAATTAAAAATATTTTAAAATAATATTTTCTTTTTAATTTTTCAACATGCTCGCGCCTCCCTCGTAGAGTAATCACGCCGCCTAAGGAGGCACCCCTCACAATTTAAGAATCGCTGCTCTGCATTGTCCGAGATTAGAACCCGCGACCTACGGATTCGTAAGCACGTAGGATACCACTAGACAAAAATAATCGGAGGCTGCTACTGGCTCATGTACATACCGACACAGTACTTTCCCACCAGTGAGTCGGTATATAGGCGAACGAACGAGATATGTGTTGTTGTGGCGAGCGTATGAGTTGTTACTGTTGAGTCAATTGAATCTGAAGAATTTGCTTGTTGCGTCAAATGGGTCTGACAACTTTTGATTGCTCTTTTTGTGGGTAGGTGACGCCACGACACATCAGAAGGTTTGGATTTTTCTTTTCAGCCAAGGTCACCAATGTTGGAGATTAGAACCCGCGACTTTCGGATTCCGATTTCGCACTTTCTTCCAGTGCAGGCATCCTCACGAGAGCAGGAACCTGCTGAAGAAAATAAAAGCAATCTGAGAACATCGTCTCGTACTAGGACCTACAATCTCCCCCAATATAATAACATTTTGGTTATATATGTTTATTAACGTCACACTCTAAAGCAGCATGAAAGCTCTAGGTCAAAAGCTGTGGCCCGCGGGCCGCATGCAGCCTTTTTAAGTGGCCCGGTCATAACCTATTGCTCTGAGAAATTCTTTTATTTAAGATAATGTATTAAAAATTTGGTGGGAAATTCTTTTATTTAAGACAATGCATTAAACATTTGGTGGAAAATTATTTGACAAGAAATCAAATGTATAAATTTTGCTGCCGATGTTGTACGGCTGCGGCTGTTTTTCAATTTGTAACGGTTACGTTTAGTGATAATAGATAGCAATGCATTAGTAATAATTTTATGGGTGGATCAAATTTTGAACAATCTTTCATACCTTGCAAGGGAAAAAATATTCGAATGATTTTGAGGATGACTCTTTTGTAATGAAAAACAAACATGGATCAGTACTTGTTTGATTTGTCACGAAGTGCTGTATTTAAAAAAAATACCAATAAACAAAAATTGTATTTCATGACATTTTTCCTCTTTCAAGATTCCATAAATAGGTTTTATTGAATATTCTTTGTAGCAGCAACCAAGTATTTTGTTAGTGGTAATGTCACAGTAGTAATAAAGACATCCTAAAAAAAGTTTGTTATATTGTTGGCAATGATATGAAACCGTTTACTGATGTAAAAATCGTGGAGTGTTTCTTAATTTCTTTTAATTTAGTGTTAGTGAAGAAAATAAAAAAATATGCAAAAATAGTAATTAAAAAAAGTAAAACAGGAATTATAATACTTTGATCAATCAATTTTCTACATTTTAAGTTTCCCATGTTACCTTGGTCTTAAGCATTTCTGTCCCCCCTCCGTCTAATCTCACCTTGAGGCCTGCGCAAAATAGTTAACATATGCGTGCAGCCCACATGGAATGGCTGGCATGTGTATGCGTCCCAGCAGAAAAAAATGTTGAGTACCTCTGTTCTAGGTGATCAGCCTCGTAATTCTGAACTGCAGTGAAGTGAGATGGATGATAAGCTAGTTAGCACCCAACTCTGCAAAATTTCACATCATGCCAACATGAGAAATTTGAGTCTCAAAATATTTTTCAAGGATCAGCCTCTCAACACGAAGTCTTTCGTTATACTCGCGACTCGAGACACACAACACCATCCATGACTTCACGACTATGGCCGCTCAGATAATAAAGCTGCTCAAGATGAAGATAATAATAACGCGAAATTGTTCGCCAATAAAGGTATACATCTTGGAAAAACAGTTGATTCAAAATTGGTGTGACCAATTTTAAAAGCATACAGCTATGAATGGTAAATATTTATCGATTTGCTGCAAGTCATATTTTAAAAATGAAACATTGAAATTACCAATTTGCCTATTTTTATTAGTGGGAGTAAATTATGGCTCCGAAATCAGATCCTCAAACCCGAAACGAAATTTCAAAGCTTTTGAAGGATGTTTGCTCAAGTTATGTTATAAATAAAGCATTTAAAAATCTGAAAATACATTTTGCTAATGCATTACTATCTATACTTCGAAAAGAAAAAAAAAATTGGGGGCAATCAAAAGCTCCAGGAAAAAAATCTGAACGAAAGGAATTCCTAAAGGAAAAAGAACTTATCGTCTTAGAAAATCTTCTGCTTCAAAGAAATTTAGCAAAGGGACCAAAGGTATCGCGATCGGCAATTTTTGTCAGATAAGAAAAATTGGCTACAAAAAAGCGAATAAACCAGCCTGTCTTCAAATGTCTGTTAAGGCAGTAGAAAAACGTAGAAAACGTTCTTGGTCTCTGTATTTAATATTACGGAAAGATAGATACAAGACATGGATAACTTCTGATGAAGCTCTGTTTCTTCTGTCATTCGCAACTGTCAAAACGAAGGTACAATATGTTTAGCGCAAAAAACGTCGAAAAAACGCACCTATTTTGCAAAATGCAAGTTGGCCGTCAGGTGTTATGGTACGGAAGGAAATATCCTTTCAAGGCTTAACAAAACAGTACTTTTGTAGAACGAAAGGCTAAAACTCATGCTAAATACTATTAGAATAAAGTTTTGAAATACTTGATTTAAAAAAGTGTCTTTATTCTGAAGGAAACTTTGTATTTTACCAAGACATACAACCCCAAGTCATACAGCAAAATCAACTATAAAGTGGCTGAAAGGTTAAAAAATGAATTTTCTGCCTTCTGTGAAATGACTACCACCATTCCCTGACTGTGTTCATAACGATTATTTTTTTTGTAAGAATACTTAAAAAACAACTAAACCGACGTAAATTAAGAACTCTCCAAGGGCTTCAAAAAGCAATCAATGAGGAACCTGGCAAAAAAATAGCCCCTAAAATGGTCAAAAAACCTTTTTGGCTTGGCAAAAACATTTACGCAAAACGTAATATGTCAAGGGAAACGACATTGAAAATTTCCTGAAAATAACTTAATTCTAAAAAAAATTATGATGCTCTGAAATTGGTCACACTATTTTTGAGCCAACAGGTACTATCCCTATTGGTCTCTAATAAATCTAATGAAGCGAATGATCCACGGAGAACTCTGAGATCAAATCACAGATGAATAGTGTAAAAATTATAATTTTTACTTAAGACTCAGACTGAGTGGTGTAACAGCCCATGAGGGCCAGGACCTACTGTACCCATCTCAGTATACATGACCATTGGGCACTGAGATGCATGACAAGATGTCCCAATAAGTTTATATCAGTGTGAAGCGAGACCCCTCCCCCCCCCCAGTGCGTAAGTCCTCAAGCAAGCTTTTTTTTTTTTTTTACTCATTTATCAATCCACTGCAGTAGGGATGAAAAACAATTATTTAATTATGCAATAAAATCAAAGAATAAAATTTAAGATTAAGTACATATTTTACCTTTGTCTACTCGATAAAAAACATTCTTTAGAAAACATTTTCTGGATAAAAAGTTAAAAACATACCAATACAGGCGGTAAGACGAATTTGAGGGGTAGCGTGATTCTCCCTAACGATCATTTTACGTTTTTATGTTTTTTTTTGCACTACAAAAGAAAATGTAAATGCTGTAAAGTATAAACAATTTTGAATCAGTACATTACTTCGAGAGCATTAAAAATGCTACATAAAGTTTTTGTCTAATGTTTATTCAGAAGGCTATAACAGGATTTTTAGCTACCATTAAAACATAAAACATAAAAAAAATAATACCATGAAACATGAAACATAAAAAGATCATTTCAATTTATTTTATTTTATTTTTGTTTTGTTCATAAACTATGCTTGTTGCTTAGAATGGAAATTACCAGATTCTATATCACAGCACGAAGTCTTTTTATCCCGAAATTCTTAGCAGCAGAAACTACAGAAATGGAAAAACTTGCCTCTTCCAGAACCTATAACAACAGAAATGGGATTAGAAACGACACCTCCAGGGCACGTCAAGCGGCAAAACAGATAACATCAACACAGTTGTTTTACCGTCTTCTATATCCGTATTTTGTTTTATTTTGATGGTTCTCTAAAGAGTTATAACACAGAAAGAAAATAAATATTACATCAGAATGCTCAGTAAACGCAAAGATATAGTTGATTGTATTTAAAAAACAAGTAGTACAAAAATAGAAAATATCAATTCTTACTTAGGTCAACAAAGAAAATTTTTATTTTAGCTAATTTTTATTAAATAGTTACAATTAATATATTAATATGTATATTCATATGGCAGAATCACAACATTAAGTGACATTTGATTTTTATTATCAATAAAGAATCGTATTTTCAACCAAAACAATCATGTAAATAACATTTCAGTTCAACTGAATGCTTTAAAACGTGAGAAAAAAATATTTTAAAGTTTTGACCCAAGTCGCTAAAAATGAAACTAACGTGGCTGTATATGTAATTCTTTAAATAATTAATTTCAATCAATTAATTTTAATTAATTATAATTAAATTATTGTATTTTTACCCAAAACAATAGTATATAGAAAATTTCAGCTGAAATGAGTGCTTTAAAATGTCAGAAAAAAACCTTTGCAAGTTTTGACACAAATCACCAAAAATTATGCCAGCGTGGCTGTATTTGTAATTCTTTGAATAATTAATTTTAATCAATCAACTTTTATTAATTATAATTAAATTATTGTATTGCCATCCAAAATAATCATGCATTTAAAATTTCAGCTCAATTGAGCGCATTAAAATGCATTTTATTAACGATTGAAAATTCCACCAAGATAAATATATATAGATTGGGAGCTAATATATATATATATATATATATATATATATATATATATATATAGTCGGACTTGGAAAAATGCTTGACAAATTGATACCCAAACACATAGTCTTCCTTCATAAATTTTAAAATATTAATTCCTATATAATAATTTATTCGTACAAGAACCACATAAATTTGTGCTGCAAAAGATGCAATAGTGTACTTTTAACAGTATGTATTGCTTTTCATGCTCAGTGAATTGCATTGAATTCAGATACAGCCATGTCTTCTAAAGCATCGTCATAAAGCTCTTTACACTTCATATCTCTGAAAGAAGGCATCCAGTCAGAGTTATGATGTTTTGAATTTGGTAATTTTTCGAAAAACGATGTTGGTGGTCACAGTAGCCAAGTGGTAATGCTCGCGGACATGTGGCCAGCAACACAAAAGTTCACGTATATCACTATTTATTAATGCCAATGAATAGGGATATATTTTATCAAAAGTCGTATAAAATAATGGAGTGTATTCAAACTCCTCATTCGCGAAATTTTATGAATCTTTCATTATCATTGTTTGATCAGATCCACATACATTCACTCGTAACTTTATTTTTCCAGTTTCGGAACTACTTATCTATGCGAAAAATATTTTCTGGACTGAACGGTGTATTGATAGACTTTGAGTTACTTGAAACTTGTCTATTCAATTAAAAAAGCTATGGTACTGTATTAAATGATAATTTATTGAGTGACGCTTGGTACGCAGTGCTCCATGGTTAGAGTCAACAGAAATAATGATAGAAATTCTAAATAAAAGATGACTACTAGCGCCACCTTCACACACAGGTCATAACATAATTCCTTCATAAATTACATACACAAGAATTATTTATGGACCCAAGGTAACTATTTTCCAAGTTGTGGCTGATAATTTCCACTAATAAACTTAATATAAGCAGTTGCATCTATGGAAAATTTACAGCTATATTAATCTCATTAACCCTTTATCTACCACATTTTGAACTGCTGCAGTTTTTTCATGCAATATTTTTTTTAAAACACTACATTGAAAATTAAGGGATATACATAAACAAAATACTCAACTTTGGGAAATGTAATTAGTTGGAGCTAATTAATTAATTAAAGATATTCAACTGTAAAATTAATTACACTCTCTGTTCACTTAAACAGTCTAATTGTTTTCTAAGGTTTTCATTAACATACAAAAATGTAAAACACTTATCTTTTGACATTAACTATTTTTTCGGAACAAAAATGTAAAACACTTATCTTTTGACATTAACTATTTTTTCGGAACAAAAATGTAAAACACTTATCTTTTGACATTAACTATTTTTTCGGAACAAAACTAACAATCTTCGCTCGAAGTTGCGATTGGTCGGCTTGGAGAAAATAAACCCAAATTTAAAACGCACCTATTAAATTACCTCCAGATATTCGCCACAGAAATAGGGTACGGAGAGTTTGGCAAAGATCTAGAGACCGTACCTGCTCTTAAAAATGAACTCCGTACTATCAGCTACGAGATCGCCAGTGATATCAGACACCTCTCCCGTGCAAGATGGGAGAAAACAATTGAGGAGTTATCTCCCGAAACAGGCACTCATTGGAGGCGTACCTCCTTTCTCAAAAAGCCTTTTCACCACATCCCCCCTAAAGGGCGCTCTCGGCAGCATCGCAGTTGCCCCGATTGAAAAGGTTGAGGTAATTGCTGACAGTCTTCAAAAACAATTTGAACCAAATACTGATGTGGAGAATCCTAGATTCTCTGCACATATTCAAAGAAAGGTCCAAAGATTCCTTGATTCCCCTACCTGTATGGATCTGGAAATAACATTTCCCTCTGAAATACAGGGATTCATTAAAAATCTCAAACCAAACAAATCTCCTGGTATTGATCTCATCAAAATCGTATCCTTAAAAATCTTCCCACTAAATTTATCATTTTCATTGCTTTGCTGTTCAACATGCTTTTGGAAAATTGCTACTTCCCTAAAAGTTGGAGGATGGCCATGGTGATCCCCATTCTTAAACCCAATTCTAATGACTCTAATCCTCAAAATTATCGTCCAATCTCACTACTTAGTAGCTTGAGTAAAGCATACGAATTCGTGATTTTGAACCGCCTGAACCAATACTGCTTAGCCAGGAATATTATTATTCCAGAACAGCATGACTTTGTAACTAAGTGCTCTACAGTAACCTAGTTACTCAGAGTCACTGAATTGGTTCACACTGGCTTCCAAAACCATCAGGCTACGGGTATGCTATTTGTGGACATAGCCAAAGCCTTTGACAAAATTTGGCATAATGGCTTAATATCCAAGATGATGAGACTTGGATTTTCGGACCAAATCCTAAAAATTATTCACTCATACCTAAACTCGAGAGAGTTTAGAGTTAGAGTCGAAAACTGCCTCTCCAGCCCTCGTCCAGTAAAAAGTGGAATTCCTCAAGGAAGTTTGCTTGGACCAAGACTTTTTAACCTATATATTAACGACATTCCGAAGGCTGACAATGTCCATTTAGCTATGTATGCGGATGACACTGTTATCATTAGTCAACACACTTATAATTTCCAAATTATTGAAATATTACAAAATTACATCACAAGGCTTCAGCTCTGACTCGTTGCTTAGAAAATCAACGTTAATGCATCAAAAAGCGCAAGCATCCTCTTTATGAAACAAAGGTGCATAGGAAACTTACCCAATACCTATATTTTTGGCCAACCCGTCCCCTGGGTCAATGAATTTAAGTGCCTAGGGTTCATTCTCGACGCAAAATTGAACTTCTCCCCCCACATCCGTGCTGCACTTCAAAAAGCGGCAAGAATGAGCCAAACGCTCAATTGCTTAATTTCTCGAAAGTGTAAGCTCTCAATCAGACCCAAAGTTTTGCTCTATAAATTATTTCTCCGACCAATTTTGTTATATGCATCTCCCATCTGGGCTTCTGCTGCAGTAACTCACTTGAAAAAATTGCACGTTTTTCAAAATAAACACCTTTGAAAAATTACTAATGCTCCCTGGTTTGTCAGAAACGAAATCTTGCACAAAGTTCTCAAAATTGATCCAATTCTTGATTTCATTAAAAATCAGTCCAAAAAGTTTTTTGATAGATTACCTCAAATTCCTAACCAATCTATCCGCGTCATCCCTGCCTATGATAACTCGCTCCCAAGCTCTGAAAAAAGACCTAGAGCTGCTCTTCACCACATATATCAGCATTTTCCAGTCCTTAAAAGACTTCGGAGATCCTAAATTTTGTATGTGCAAGATTACATCTTCATTAAATTACTTCGACTTAAACCCCCATTCTTTTGAATCGGTCTTGCGTGGTAGTTTAATTCCATGTCAATTATTCTCCTTTTCCACATCTTTTGTGGATCTTTTATTTTACTCATTGTCCAGCTGATGGCATCACATTATGGACACTTTCTGTGTCTACGCCTTCTCTTTTCGTTCGCTGTTCAGCGACACTCCCGTCATCACTACACGATTCAGCAGTGTTTGTCCTTTCCCTTTATTTAAACATAATGTACCACGAGCACCAAGGCATTAATTGCTTTTATTTTCCATTTCATCTTTTTTATCTTCCAAATTCCGTGTCTACTATCTGAAGTCGTTCCGTTAAGGACGAATTAGAGAAGAGCACAGTTTTCTACCACCTTCCTCCGGGGTGGTGCCTCGTTAAATATGTTCCATACTTGCCGATTGAATTATTTCTCGCTCTCTCACTGGTAGTATGTCCTCAGCTAGTGGTGAGAAGCTTTCTTTTAGAACGGCTCTGGGCTGTTGTTAATAATTCTGATAGTATCTTTTAAATTTTATGGAACTTTCAATTAATTCTTCTCTTTTTTCTTAGTAATTATGATGAGAGGGTAATACTGTTTTTTGGTAAGGTACCTCGTATTTTTTGATGCCGTGGGCCATAGGTAACAATCTTCGCAATCCGCTGAAAACGCCGTCAGCTGAAAACGTAATTTCGGCTAAAAAACTATTCGCCTTTCCCGCTAAAATACTCATCATAGAACCCGTGATGTCATATATCTTGGAAGAGTGAATTTTAAAGAATATTGCTGCTAAATATCGTCAGAGTGTTCGTAAAAATGTTTATTATATGCAATTTTAAAGTGAGTGGTACTTATAAGTACCGTCAGTAGATAAAGGGTTAATCATAATTATAGCGTTTAATTTCATTGTGTGAGTTACCTATGCAAATGACTTAGTGTAAGGTTTCAGAATAAAACTCCTGTTACATTAATTGTAGACAATAAGTTCAATTTCATTATTAAATTAACCTGTTCTGTTTTTATTGGTTTGTATGATTGACTTACATTGTAAATTTTGTAATGTAATCAAAATACACTACTGCCCATGAAAACTCCTACACCAAGAAGGCGACAGGCTGCAGACGTTGAAACGGCAGGAAGAAGGTGCAGTGATATGCAAATGATTAGCTTTTCAGCACATTCAGATAAAGCAGGTGCCGGTAGCGACACCTACAGTATGTTTAAATGAGGAAATGTTCAGAAAGAAATGAATAGATTGTTCCTTACATACCATTTGTTATATACCACTACTTATTTCTCAAAAAATTTAATTTAGTTTAAAACTTAAATATGAATGTATCTAATTTCTTGTGTAACTTTAGTAAGGAGTACAAATCATGACTTTCAAGTCGTGATGATAATTAGACGAAAAGTTCAGATTACAAGTCGCTCCTAGATAAGGAGCGTAAATCGACATAGGGAAAAGTAAGAGTATTTATGGCGTATACCAGGGTGGCAGACTTTTCCACGGTAAGGACTACTTCTAATTTTTTAAAGTGTTGTGGTCCACCCAGTGGCGTACGTAGGTATGGTGAGGTCAGAAAAAGGTAATTATAAATACGGAATATGTTCTTACATACATATAACAAGTTGCACGCACACAAATTCAAGAATGATTTTCAACAGGCACTCTTGCTCTTCCATTTCTACCATCACTGTGGACAAACATTCTCCTCCCCACTTGTTGATTCAATTAAAAAAAATATTGTGGAAATTACGTTCTTCACACATGGCTATACTTGTGTACTGAAAATGAAAAACGATTTTTTATTGCTTCTGCTGATTTATTCATCGTACTAATGAGACTGGCCTTTCCTTACCTCCTTATGGCATTTCCTTTTCAGTTAACTTTGTTATCGCGTATAAAAGGAATTTTCTTCCCCTCTTCACACTATACGTGTGGTGACAGGAAATGCGTTGATTGGTACAAATTTGAATCGAGTGAAACGAGCCTATGACTCCTAACAATTTTATTAGCGTAACAGTTCATTTTCATTATAAAAACGAGCAATAAAATAAAACGTAATGGTATATGTATAATCATTACATAATAAATAATTACGATTAAAAACAAACAAAAAATGACAGGAAGAAAATTTTTAAAAAAAATGCACGAGATCCAAATTTGCATTTGTAATTATTTTAATTTTGTTGACAGCTTCCCTTATTTAGGTTCGGAAATTAACAATAGAAACGTTTCTATTATTGAAATCCAGAAGAAAATTACTATCGCTAATAGATGTCTTAGTGGAATACGAAAATATATGAAATTAAATGTAATCAAAAGAAAAACAAACAAAAAAAAAGAGATTCTATTGTATAAAAGTCTTCTAAGATCAGTATTAGTTTATGTATGTGAAACTTGGTCCATGTCTCGAACATATGAGAACATGATAAGTATCTACGAAGGGTAGATTTTAAGTTTTGTTATTGGAGAAATTCAGGAAAGGGAACGTAGTGAAGGTCAAATTTTGAACTCTATCACTCATATAAAGAATCTGGCATCGTTAACTTAATCAAAATACGAGTGAAATGACGTTAAATTGAGTTAATCATGTTGTCAGAATGGATGAAGACCACACCACTAAAAAGTCTTGAATGCCCAACCAATTGGTACACGGAGAAAAGGCAAGCAAAATCTTAGATGGATTGATGGCCTAGAAAAAGATCTAGTTCTGAGATCTAAGAATTGGAGAACACTAGCAGAGGAAGAAAGCTAGTCTGGAAAATGCTTCTTGAGAAATCCAAGACCCACCCTGGGTTGTTATGCTACTGAGGAAGGAAGGAATTTAATTTCACACACAAACACACAATTTGTATAAATTTAAATGTGTTTCTAAATACAGTTTTAAATATCTAAAATAATGCTATGGTACAAACAATGCTTTTAAGCAAAAAGTAAAATATTTCAGAATGGAATTTTAATGTCAAAATGAAAATAACCATTTGAAAAACACAAGTAAAAATTTAAAAGCGATGTATAATAGAGATCAAAACTGTTTAAAAGGAGTCAAAAACGTTTGGATGAGAAAATAATGCATTTTATCTTTAAACTTTTAACAAACACCACGCGCACAGTGGTCCAATTTTTCTAGATTCCAGCTATTCTTGTGGAGAATGGAAAGCAAAAACAAACATCTGAGTACTTTTACAGTGTAATGTTTTCTGTAGACAATTATCTGTGCCCTATTCTCCAAATCGTTACACGTAGGGGCGAAAGAGTGATGGGGCTGAATACCAAAGAGCTTAATGCTCTCCTCTTTTCTACGTCACTGGAAAAAGAAAAAAAACATGATTCTCCTAAATAAGAGAGGTATGCTTCTTAATTATATGAACGATTACTTGCGTTAAAAGGAGTGTTATAAAAAGAATTAAAATCAGAATAATATTGTGTCTTCTCTTTTCATGATAATCACAAACGTAAATACTTATATCCTGTTTCGAATGCTTTTAGTTGTTCTCATAAGTTGTTATTTCAGCGTTTCTCAAACTGTGGGGCGTGCTCCTTTTGGGGGGGTAACCTTACGAGGGGAGTGTGCGAGCATATTAAAATGTCGAAAACGAAAGATTATTTTAAAAAATTATTAGTTTTCTGAAAGTAAACAAACAAAAATAAAAAATAAAAACACATTTACACTGATATAATATACCTATAACTATATCAGTACTGCACAGTGTATCTTGTAATTAATTTAGCAATACTGAGTTAAGAAGAAGTTAATTAGTTACCATTGATCCTATGGGCTTGTCATATATAAAATTTTGTACAAAAATTAACACTTATCTTGATAATTCGTATGGTTTATAATTAACCATTTAACTGCAGATTAAAAAATACGTGATTCGCTCCCCATTGCTACCGTTTTCTACGTAAGCGTGCATATGCCAATAAACAAATTCTGTGAAGTAAGTAAATCCTTAACAAACACTGCCAATGTATATTTACTGCATTCCAAAGCCTTCGGAATAATTTTATGAGCAGCAGTGCACAGAAAAGATCGTATTTCGTAAACGTATATATCCGTCTGACGCAGTTAACGCTTTGGCCAAGCGAGACGTTTATATACACCGATGGCACAAAAGAGGTTAAAGTCTTATTGTAGCTATAGCATCAAACTATACATATAGTGCTACTGAATTTAAATACATTATTATTTTATGGTGGGGGGCACTGTGTTATGATGATGAATCTAAGAATTTCAGATTGAAGTATGTTTTAATGAGTTACACACACATTTTTATTTTTTTAATAATTCATAAATACTATAAATGATAACTACCTTAGTAATACATGGAATTTAGGTTAAAATCTTGTAAAATAAATAACTTAGAGTTTGTTGTTGATACGTTACAATATGCAATGCAAGAAATTGTGATTTTTAAATTTTTTATTTCATCTAGAATGCATTGAAATTCGATTGAATAGTTGGCTGACATTAAGAGAAAAGGGTGCATTTTATAAGTAGCGTATTTACTCGATTCTAAGCCGCACCCCCCAAATTCTCTTTATGATTTTTTTTATAAAAAGAAAAAATCTTTAAAAAGTTAATTTATATCCGACACTTATAAAATTTTAAAAAAAGTTTGTGAGTGTTTATGCCCACACGATAGAAGTGATAACTTCAAATTTTATTATGTTAATTAATTCAGGGGTTAGTTAGGTGAATAAAAAACAAGATGATAGTATTGTCCTATAAAATTATTTATTCATATGTCTGTACTCATAAAGTAACATTTTTTTGCGAAATATACAATCATATTTGGGAATTTATTTATGCTAAGCAGGAAACACTAGATTTATGGTAGCTGAAATAGGTTATAAATCCTTTAGATTCAAAATTTTATTTAAAAAAATTCAAAATTTTATTAAAAAAACTTCTTTAAGCGTTGTTCCGTACTTCCTCGTGCTTCATTTGGACCATTTGACATAAGTAAATTAAATTTTTTTCAACTACAGGTTTTGATTTGTCTTTTGAAAAATCTACTTTAAAAATCCTACTTAAAATCATTGCAATTTGTTCAGGAGAGATAGTAAGACAGGTAGTTGATTGGGATGAGAGGAATCTAGGTTAAAAACCTTTAAAAAGGGATTTAATCAGAAGATTTATATTCCATAATCTCTAGCTTATACTAGGTCTTTTGTCATTGTATGGCAGTTTTGTACAAATATATCCAGTGCTGCTGCAAGGAAAGTCTTCTTAATTATATACTTTGTTTTCTTGTATTTAAATTATTTAATGCAGCTTTTTCTTAATTCCTGTATACTTAATTTTGTTATTTTAAATTTTTAATTGTTTTAATTTTCTTTTCGGAATCAAAATAGATTTAAGTTATGCGATTAATAGAACTATTTGTTCATTGTTATTCCGATTCGCTTAAAAAAATAGATTTTTATTCTTACGATCACTGCAATATTGCTAATGATAATTATACTATTTACTTAGTTCTATAAAAATTTGTCCTTTTTCTGCATTTTATGTTTAACTCTAGTGTACGTTTTCTCTTTCTCTCTCTGAGTCTATTTTTTAAAAGTATTACATTTCATTTTCATGCTTCAATTAGGATTAGAATTAATCCCGCATTCATTTCAGTAGAAAGAGGTGGCGCGGAGGGGGAGCCCCACTCAGATCGAAGCTAGGAACTTTACTTTTACTGCCTATTGGGGGGAGGGCGTTTTAGAGTGGCAGGGGGAAACTTCCCTCCTTTCCATTTTAGGGGTGTGTTCAGTCGGGCGATTGAAGGCGAAAAAGGCTGAATGAGCGTTACAATCCCAAACGTGACGTTCAGTCAAGTTCACTCTCTAGCAAAATGCTCCTGTAGAAGTTTATCACTTAAAAAAAATAATAATGAAAAATAATATAAAAAGTTATAACAAATTTATTTTATCGGTAATTAAAAACTTCGAAATACATTCATGAATCTTTATTTACTCTTACCGTCAGTATCATATTTCGAAAAAAATACGTCACTCCTATTGTCACAGCTAAATTCAGAATTGTTGCCGGCGCACATTGGGCAGTTTTCTCTATATGGGGCTCGGAAAGTCCAAAAATGAAATTGCGTGAAATAAAAAAAAACAACCCACTATTTATGGTCCTCATAGGTTCCCTAGCCATGTGATAAACAGTTTTCGTCTGTACGCGTAAGGAAATATTCTACAATCAGCGGTTTAGATCGGGTTTCTTTTTACTAGAAGAAACACTTGCAAGCGTCATTTTCTATAGTAATAAGTCCAATATTTTCATCTGAAAAAGATTTTGCAGATATAAAAGTTTTTTTTTAAATACAGGCCATGGGTAAGTAATTTCTTGATTTGACTTTCAAATTAGTTCAAGTTAGATTAAAAATTGTAAAAACATAACATTTAACACAGCATGTAACTCCTACTAACATATGTCGGTTTTTTGTGTTTATTGGAGTAGAATTTTTGGTATTGGCATAGATTGATCACAGTAACACTTAAGTCACATAGACAAGATATAGACCTTTAATTTAATACAAAAATTAAATTGCTACTACATGCTACTCCCTAACGCTGAAAAAAAGTTATGATTTTTTTTCAGCGTTGGCCGATGGTATTACTCGGCGTGCCTTATTCAATGTGTGGAATGAGGAGCAAGATCCCAAGCGCGGAATTGATGCTGTTTTGAGTTTAGTTAGGAGTACAACGGACTTTGATAAATATGAGAACCAGCAGCAATTAAAATTTAAAAAAATTGTTAAAAATGTCTGCTTGTTAGTAGGGGAAAAATGGATGAGATGCCATAGAAATGAAAAGTTCTTCTCAAAGTCGAATGATGCGTGATTGTCGGGGGAGTAAGATTTATGTTATATATTTTATTATTTTTAAAAATAAAAATATAGCTAATAATTTAGTGTGGTATTTTATGTTTATTTAAGCTTATAATAATTATTTTTTCAGAATTATAAACTTTAGAATGGTTTTTCTCAGTTTGTGTTTTTTCGCATTCAAAATACTACTTCTTCTATAATTATTTACTAATCACTTCCATTTTTTCCCCTGTGTCTTATACGTAATGCATGTAACAAAATTAGGTATCCAATTTTCTGTAAATGGAATACTTCGTTTTTAAAAAAGTTGAAATGTTAGAAATATTAGGCTTTTGGTTGAATTTTAGCATATATATATATATATATATATATATATATATATATATATATATATATATATATATATATATATATATATATACATATATATATATCAACATTTTATTATGCTTTTTTTCCAAAACTAATTAAGATATTGTAAAATCGATTTCTAAAGGTGTTTAAAACATCCTCAGAAATATTACAAATATTTCATGTCAAAAAATTAATTAACACAAAAAAGTAAAATTTTAAAAATTTCCAAATTTTTTAAAAGAAATTAAATTTGTAAAATTGTGCGAATAATATGTGTAAAATTTTATCTCGTATCAATTTCTTACATACACATTATATATAATGCTAAAATGTAACTTTTAAATACATAAATAAAAAAATGTTCAAAGGATGCCGAGTCCTTTTAAACACTACCTATTATCCTTTATTGTATGTGTACAATGTTATGTTTGATTGTATTTGTTTTAAATTTCATTTTTTTTACTTGCAACAACACACACACACAATTTCTTGTATATATTCTCCCACGTGTAAATAACTGCTTCTGTTAATATCCTTAGATCCTTGCTTAAAAACTAGTTCCACTGAGCAATCATTTATTCTTAATCAAACTCAAACTGGACATAAATTAGTTAAGAATCTATTAACCTTATTTGTTACTAAAAAACAGAAATAATACCCAATTTACATTAATTACTATGATTTTTGATCCTTAGATATAGTTATGAAGACTTTAAAGCCATAAAATAATTTCCGAGCATCAGATGGGGAAAACTGCCCACTGTACGGCGTCGCCCTTTTCCCTGATCGTCTTTCATTGCATAACAAATGCTTTTCATCCAAAGCATTTGTTATGCAACATTTTTCTCTTGTTTTTTTATAGAAGGATGTATAAGAATTATTAAAGAATGTTGAATATTTACAAGCAAAATTATATCATTTTGCTTATGCCATCGATGTATATTTGTTTCATCCGTGTCAAATTTTAAGTGGTAGCTGCTCCTTCTTTTTTTCTGTATGCAAAGCCTCCTTCTTCATATTTGCATCGCACTGAATTCGTCTCTGTGCCATTACCATTATGATGTTTAGGTGATTAAAAGAAAACGTATATAAAATAAATCCTAAATACGAGCAAACAACGAGGTTTAGGATAGATTGTATGCTGAAGATAAGCTGCGGAAAGGGATAAGTCATGGATACAAGTGGACAGAATGGACGGTTTTATTTTTCCTTTTGAAAGGGGTAGAAACTCAATTTCATCCATCCAGCAAATGTTTTACCTTCGATTCTAAGCCTCACCCGATTTTCAGTAGCATTATTACTGGAAAAATAGTGCAGCTTTTAGAATCAACTAAATACGGAGATTAATTGCGTGAACACGCAATACTAATCCCTAAATCAGGCCTAGGCAGATCTTTCCAGGCCACGGGCTGCTTCTAATTTTTCAAGGTGTTGCAGTCCACCCAGTATCAGTAGCGCACTCTAGAAGGTGGGGAGGATCCACTGGTCCGGATCGTCCCTCATAGCCATTTATTTTTGTTGTGTTGTGTTATGGCTAATGCCATCTGTCGGACGAAGTCAGAAAGGGGCCCACGAAATTCATCGTGGCAATGGGCTAGAAGTACGCCTGTCGTTGGCCTTGAGCAACATACAGGTGACATTACGAATTAGCTCGGCGAAATTTCCCGAAGGGACAATAAATGACGACACTACCTATCTCCACCTCCACAATTTTGGCATGGAACTGAAGGGGAGGGAAATATCCTCCAGTTCCCTGCACTCGTGATTAAGCCCACAGGACTTTCGGACCCAGTGATTTAATGAGCACGTACTCAATCCATTTATTTTTTCCCCGATTGATTAGAATCCCATGTATATAGTACGTAAAACTTAATTAAGTATTTGTTATTAATAATTTTTCATTAATTAATGCTGACAATTTATTCAGCAGTTTATTTTTTACTGTGTTTTTTGTTTCCGATAATCTACAAAATAAACAAAAAAAAAATGTTTGACTGCGTATTGGGGTATGATATGAGAGAATGGTAGACTTTCTATTCCTTGAAAAATTCTTGTATGCTCTCATACCCAGTGTTGTAGGTGCGGTGAGGTAAGGAGAAAGTTATCATTATAACTTAATAATAAATACGGAATAAATAGTTTTACCTACAGAACTAAAATAAAACAAAACAACACTTTTAAAACCACGTTTGAAGCAAAACGCATGATACAAACATAATAACAACTGCCTCAAATATAATAATATCAAAAGTTCCATTTATTATCAAACAATTCAAGATACATTAATAAATAAAACATTTTTATCTAAGGTTAGTTAGTGTTGCTATATTCTGTAGAAGATTTAGTCTGTGTACTTCAGCGAATTTTGACTACTTCCGTCTATAACTAACTGCTAAAATCTTCAGGCGGTCTTCCCAAAAAGGTTTTGAACGATCCACCGGTCAATCGCGATCGACGTAATGCTTACCCCGGCAATAAATAATTTACAATTTATCAATTTTTTTTCGAGTTGTAGGCGAAACCCAGGTACTACTCAAGATTCGCCAAGTACAGTGGGTGGCACTTCCACCTCCTCATACTGACATGGTTTGGAACTTTTCAGAGAGGATGTCAACTTACACGTCATTCTCGTGATTTCAGCATAGTTGAAAATGACGTGGTCAGTTGCCAACAGCCCTCATTTTGCTTCTCTCAAAATGTTATTGATGTTGCATTGTAATGCAAGCAAAGGCTATTGGTGACGTACTTCGCAATTTTTAGCCATCTCATGTCCTTCTAAGTGCAACGATAATACGTAATCAATCAAAACAATCAAAATCAATCTAATTAAAAATTTTAAAATCAAGGAAAAATATTTGATAGACATTTTTATGTATACATTTTTAAAATGAAGTCTTGGTACTTTTCCGTTGGGCGGGCGCAAGCGAAAAATCGCCAAATAAGGTAGAATTCCGACAAGTTTCTTACATCCATAAGAAAAAAGTTCGTTTGGGGCCATGAGCTCTGTGTGTGTGTGTGTTCTCTGTATTCTTTCAAAACAAAGCACGTTTTCTTTTCTTTCCTCCATCTTAATTTTTGTTTTAAAATATGATGAAAATTTGGGATTTAGCAAAAGCTGAAGAAGATGCAGTCCCTTTTCCAATTCTTACTATTAACTCAATCTCTATTTACCTTGGTGAAATTTTCACAATCGTTTATAAAATACATTTTAAATCGCTCAATTGAGCTGAAATTTTATATACATGATTATTTTGGATGACTATACAATAGTTTAACTATAATCATTAAAATTAATTGATTAAAACTAATTATTTAAAGAATTATAAATACAGCCACGTTGGCTTAATTTTTGGCGACTTAGCCAAAATGACCAACTTTTGGCGACCTGTGTCAAAACTGGAAAAAGGTTTTTTTCACGTTTTAAAGCATTCAGTTGAACTGAAGTTTTATATACTCGATTGTTTTGGAAGGTATACGATACTTTAATGATAATAAATAAAAATTAATTACCACACTTAATGTTCTGATTTTTTTATATTACTTCTTTTAACATCCTTTTGTAAGCTTCACTTATATGTAACGGAATCTTTGAACTTATTTTTAACCACTTTAAAAGGTCAGATTAATTCGAAATATTTCTCACTTGTCCAGGACCGATGACAATGCAAAAATTTAATAATTTTGTTCCATTGTCCTGATTAGGATCAACAGGATTAACGATTTCTCATTTTCAGATCCATTTCGCATTTGGAGATTAATTCCAGATTTAGCGACTAATTCTAGATTTGGCGACTAAAAGATTAAGTTACAA
Source organism: Trichonephila clavipes (assembly GCA_019973935.1). Taxonomy (NCBI): domain Eukaryota; kingdom Metazoa; phylum Arthropoda; class Arachnida; order Araneae; family Nephilidae; genus Trichonephila; species Trichonephila clavipes. The sequence goes on along the minus strand of BMAU01020861.1, from coordinate 705,654 downwards.
CTTAGTTCCATTAACTATAAAAAGATCTTTATTAGTTTTTTAAATTGAAATTTATTCAAGAGAAAGGTACATTGGCAACGAATGCAACATGCGATCAGAATTATGAAATGAAACTGTCTTTTTGAGACGGAGTACGTTGGCGGTGCAATCTTATGAATATTTAATATATACTATTAATTAATATATTTGTTTATAGTTATGAAAGTTTTCAACTTTTATTCCGTTGACTGTTTTATCATTCGCTTGGCGACATGGTGACTTGGCTCGCGTTTGGTTCACAATTGGCGATATCTGCGCCAAGCAAACGGAAAAGTATAGAATTCTTTTTTTTTATTTGATTTCTCAAGTTCACAAATAAAATGCATACTCTACAATTCTTTCTTTACTAGATAAACTCTGTAACTCTTAAAATATAGCATTTATTTTAAGATTTAAACATTGTATCTTTATTTCAGATTTTCCCAATACCTTTAAAAATTCACAATTCACATATTCCTTTTCTTTCTTGGTATATATGCAAAAGAACAAAAAGCAAATTTAATTTTAAAATAGAAAAAGACGAGTTGCTGAAAGCACTCTGATAAAAAAAACCATGAGCTCAAAATGCAAGAATTACCAGATGTAAACGTCTTTCGTGGAATAAAAAGTTTCCAAAAGAGAAGAACTCACACAATAAAAAAAACTGAATAAAGTACTAAAGGGAAAAAAAAGAAAAGAAAAAAAAAACGATATACTTCCAAATCGAAAAAATCAAAATTCCAAACTTGAAACAGCATTTGCGTTCATTTAATATTGACTTACCCAATTTTGCCATAGGAACTGAAGGGGAAAAACGTGTATTATAGTTTTGAGTATTCTCCAGAAATTTTGCATGGCTTAGAAAAAAAAAAAAAAAAACTATGCACATATAAAACTAAAAATCTACTTCTTATTTTTAATAAGACATATAATTCTATTTTACGTTTTTCAGTCTTTTTAGGGATATAGAATGAATGGTTGTATTATTTTTGAATCAGTAATATATAAAAAAAAATATTACATTTGAACCCAAGTTTATAAAATATTTTAAAATGAGAAGTATATGGGAGAATTCAAAATTTTGATTAGATATAACTGAATAAAATGTTTTATACTATTCCTGAAGATAAATACTTTGTGTCATCTAATTGTAGACGAGTTAATAAAGTATTTCTTTTTACAAATCAATAAAGGATATGAATGGGGTCTGGAATATTGGTACAATTCTATAAAAAATTAAATTCCATAATGTAATTTTTTTTTTGAAAAAAATAACTGCACAGATCACAATTTATTATGTTCCGTGCTTATTAAATGCTGCTACGGGCTTACGCGTTTTTTCATTAACATGTCCTTTTGGGCTCTTTTTGGGGCCAGAATGAATGGCAAATCTTTTCCAACCAACCCGAGAAGTAAACCGTGAAAGAAAGATGCAAATTAGGAAGTTTTTAAGTAACTGAAGTTTAGAGTTAGCATGATGGCATTTGGGGAGTATTATGTTAGTTCGTGTGGGCAAGTGTGAAGAGTATTTTGAGAAGTTAAGTGACAATCAAGACAGGTTACCCGGTACAGAGAGTCCTTAGTCAAGGTGCATACCATTGCATGCCAGTGAACCACAACTTCAGCTAGGATCAGATAGATCGATACTTCGTTGGATATTAATGGTAGAAGTGACCATTTAAATATTAGGATCTGAGTGTACATTGGAATTGAGCTTAGACGAATTAGTTATTGATAGTGGTCCGGTTTACGTTATTTCGGTATTATATATTGTGTGTTTAGCCACCGTAGATTCTCTCACATATCATGTTATTATCTGATCTGTTATTGGTATAAGTTAAGATCTTAATAAAGTAATATTAATATTATGGCAGTTTCTAGTTCTTCATTTATTCCTACACCTCTAGCTCACGCTGATAATCTAGAAGGGCACACTAGGGGGCACCTTTACAATGCTAAACATTTAATCTAACTTTTACAACAATTACAGAAATTTCTCTTATAAATATCATATAGCAAGGGTAGTAATTATTAGTGCGCGCGCTCAATTTGTGAACAATCTGTGCATACCCCCAACTGTAATAAAGTTATCAAAGTTTTGTGTCTTTTCGTTTCGCAGGATTATTGTTACTTAAAATAATTGTTCCGTACCTGAATTCCTGACACTAAATTAATGTAACTAAACTAGAAAAAAAAAACTAAGAGAACCATGCAGGTTTCCCATGGTGATTGTGTTCGATGAAGAAATCAATTTTCTTCTCAAATGGATCAGAATAAGAAATTTTTACTGAATGACTTTTAAAAAATTCATAAACGCAATTTGTTTGTGTTCACACACTGGAACTCTATAATAGCTATTGGCATTAACTACTCTAAATGGAATAGTTAAGGATAATAATTGATTATATTACTCCATAGATATACCTTTATCAATAATTATTTTAATTTTTTGAATTCGGCAAAAATTGTATTCTCTCTCTCTCTCAACGTCTTTTTTCATATTTAATTATACAGGGTGTGTGGGATAAAAGTATCCAAAAGTTATGACTTATTATTACGGAAATGCCCATCATAATGTAATAAACTGCTCATCCGGGGATTAGAAACCCTTCCGAGATTATTTTGGGTCTAGTACGATCGGCCGCACTTGCGGGTATTATTCTGAAATCGCTGACAATAAACTTGTTATACTGACTTCATTAGTAAAGATGTAGATGCCACAAAAAAAAGGAGGAAGTGCGTTCTTTGGTTAACGGAATTTAAATTGTCACGCGTGTGTAGCGACGTGTTTGAACAGAATGGAACATCTTCCGACATCAAAATCTTTCCACCAATAGGAATGAATCTTAAAGGAAATAGGAACTTTGGTACCTAAAAACTGGCAAGTATCCTTAAGTTTTCGTAATAGGAGACACTGTTGATCGGGTGCGTGATTCATTTGTAGGAGTGCTAATAAGTCTATTAGGCAAAACAGCAACAAAGTTCATAAGGCACCTTTTGCTGATGCGTCTACATCTTTACTAATGAAGTCAGTGTAACAAGTTTATCGTCTGCGATTGCCAAATAATGCGCGCAAGGGCGGCGAATCGGACTAGACCTAAAAAATCTCCGAGGTTTTTCTAATCCACTGAAGAACTGTTTATTACATTATGATGGGTAGTTCCATAAAAATAATCCCTAACTTATGGATACTTTAAGTCAGGACACCCTGTATTATAATCTATTGCATTAGAACTACTCATTTAATGATTATTTTCCGATTACTATTAAATTGCAGTGTTTTAACAAATACGTGTCTTCTTTATGCAGCGAAACGCAACCTCTGTTGTGATTTCTGTGTATCAGGCGAGAGACCTATATGCTGAATTTTCTTTCTACTTATTTTTCCTTTTTACTTCTTTAAAAGGCGTTCCTTTCGAAATTACTCTTATCAAATATAGAATTAAAAAGATAATTCAATATAACTCTTATGCATTTAACTCAGTGGTTCTCGAACTTTCACAATTGGTGACCCAATTTTCAATCATAATTTTTATCGCGCCTCCCTAAAAATAATAATGTACCGAATGCAATAATAATGCACTTTTTGCCGCTAAAGATACAATACGATCATAATTATAAACCGTATGATTTAACAAGATAAGTATTAAATTTTGTATATGTGTGTGTTACTTTTAAGTAATATATATATTTATTTTTTTACTTTTTAGTTCGATTCACTATAAAACCGTGTTTTTTAGTTTGTTTTAAAACTATAATTTATTTTATAATTATTTTTAATATACACGATAAAAATCACAATTCCAGTGAATAATTTGATTAAGAGAAAATATACTTACCTACTTTCAAGGACTTTTCAATTTTACTTTGGCAATTTAAAAAAACACACAATAAAACTAAAGAAAATGTTCCAAATGTGCGTGTCCTTAATAAAGGACATAAATCACAGACACTTTTCGCTGACAATACAGGGACGTTATTTTCCATCAAAATTGTCATATTTTGTTCACGTTTTTGTAATTTTGCTGTCTGATGATCTACAAATAGCATTTTTAACTTTTTCTTCTTTGTGTCCTTTTGACAAGGCGAAGTGCTACATTATGGCTTCATAGTTTTCTGCATAGAGATCTTTAGGCAGCATTTGAAAATTTCAAATCAACTCAAACGTTTCACATGTCTAACTCTTTTCTCATATTTACTTTCGCTATCTTGATTAATATGCATTATTTCAGCAGGTTCTTAAATTGCTTGATCAGTCTCAACTTCCTTCAATAGGGATCACAGATTCCCATTTATATATATATATATATATATATATATATATATATATATATATATATATATATATATATATATATATATATATATATATATATATATTCTGCTCATTTACATTTATAAACCATAATAAGTCGTACAACACAGCAATCAAAACCACAAAATTGTTCATGGGGAAAGTGTAGCATGTTCTAAAAATAATTGTGTAAAACGTTTTTCATTATGCATTATACGTTTCAGAATACTCAGAAAAATACATCTTGGCCAAATAATCCTTCAAAGTGCTCAGTATGCTTATCCATATATCGTAAAACTCATTCACATGGGGAAAAAAGCAACAGAAAATTATTATTTACAACTTTCCTAAAGAAAAAGAGACGGAGTGAAACATACCAGTAAGTTTGAAGGTCAAATATGTTATAATCAAAAGTAGTATTGTGACGACTTACGCGTCTTTTTTTTAACAAGTCCTTTGGGTTCTTTGGGCCAGAAATAATGGCAACTCTTTTCCAACCAAATCCAAGAAACGAGAAGTGAAGAGATGCAAATAATATAGGATAAATATAGGATCTTAGAGTAAGCGTGAGGGCAATGATAGCAATGTAATGGTAGTGTAAAGGAATATTCGACAAAAAAGTGAGTCGTGGTATTGGTTGATAATTGAAGTTCGCCGTCCAAAGATTCAAGTTCTACGTGTCGTGGATAAAACATATTGGTGATCACTTAGAAGTTAAAAGTACAGCTGCATATCGCTGTAGATAAAGACAAGTTTATTACAGAATAATATAAGGTAGGATTGATTACTTACTATAAAATTATATTTAAAGATTAGGTGGTTCAATTATTGATATAGGTCTGTATTATATTGTGTGTTGCGCATTGTGTTATCGTAGATTCTCTCATTTATATATTTGTTCAAAGTTTATAAGTTGAATATCTTAATAAAGTCATATTAAGATAATGTTTGATTCTAGTTCTTACGTTAATCCTACACCTCTAGCTCACGCTGAACCTTCGAGGGATGTACATCCAAGGGGAGGTACATCACAGTATTTTAGGGGTTAAAAGAAACGTAATAAAAAATCTCTCATCGTGGGTTTACAGTAAAGCTAACAAAATGTCTTTTTTTTATTTGGTTATAGAATCAAAGATGGCTAATGAGCGTTTGAAGTGGAATCTTTGATTTTTGATGATCACCGGATGTTAAAAATAAATGTTATCAGTGTAAATGTGTATTTTTTATTATGTTAGAAAGAATTATGTTTTACTTCATTCCCAAAAATTATTTTTTTCAACCTTTTATTTTCAATATGCTCGCGCCCCCCTCGCAAGGTTACCGCGCCCCACAGTTTGAGAAACAAGGCATTTAACTCTTATCCATATTTTGCGCTATAATAGTGCTTCTTAAACTTTCAATATTTAAGACCCAATATTCAATCGTACTTTTCTGCACCCTCCTTCCATTCAATTACAATGCATTGAATTCAATAATTCTATACTTTACGACTTAAGATGACTTTAAATTTTAAAGTGCCTCTGCCATATATAAACGTTTCGCTCAGCCAAAGTGTTACTTGCCCCGGACGTATATAAAACGTTCGTCTTTCCAAAATACGTTCTTTTCTTTTTCAATGCTATCCATAAAATTATTACGGCTTTGGAATACAATGAAGGAACCTTGACAGTGATTGCGAATTATTTACTTATTTAAGAGGATTTGCTTACTTATTGCCTTCTACCCCCCCTCCCCCTTCCCATCCATTATATCACACACGCCAACCTACTTGGAAAACGAGGGCGTTGAAGATTGAATCACGTATCTTTTAATCGGTAGTAAAGGGATTAATTATAAAGCGTTTAAATTATCAAGATAACTGTTTTATTGGATGTATATAATTTCATTAATGGTAAGCCCATGGGTTCAACGGTAATTATTAAATTTGTTCTTAATTTAGTGCTCCTTAATTAATTATAAAAAATACAGTGTTCAGCACGGGTACATTTATAAGTGAATTATATCAGTGTAAATGTGTATTTTATTTTTTATTATGCCAGAATGGATTCCAATAGGGTTATCACGCCCCTTAGAAGGGTGCGCCCCACAGTTTGAGAAACGCTGCATTACAGATAACAATATCTGCACTTTTTTGATGATGATGGTATTTCATTAGAAAATATCGCTCCAAGATTCTCTTGAAATCATCTTCTCTGCTCCTCAAGGATTTGTGAAAAGTAGGAAAGAATCTTCTAACTAAACAACCGCAGAGTTATCCCCAATAATCCACGAACGGCGTGACTGTTTTCTCCTAATTCCACGGGGAAGGGAGGAGATTCTCTGTCACCCTATCCCTAATCCAAAGAATGCATTTTGATGAGGATGAGGGAGAGATTTAATGAAAAAGGAAACAGAACTAGACCGCTCGGAAAAAAGATCCCCTCGAGGGATTGCTCTGACAGATCAATTGTGAGGGTCCGTTTACTGCATTAAGAGTTCCGAATCGATGCCTCCAGCGTTTTTATGCATCCCTTTCAATTCTCTGAAACTGTTATAATAAGAAAAATGGATCTGAGATTTATCTTTTAGGATGGATTTCAATCTAGGGCTTCAATATCGAAGAGTGATCTTGAAATGTTTTTACAAATGAAAATTGGTGAAAGAGCATAACAAAGATTTAAAAAAATGTTTCATGTTTCATTTATTGAGATTGTCGTATAAAATTGATCAGGGCGTCAGCAAAAGTGTTTGCGCAATATACAACATGGATAATTTTCTTTTTTTTACAAATGCTTTGAAGGGTAGCCATAAATCTATGAAATATAATTTAAAGATTGAGATAACATTTAAAAAATATATGGTAAATCATAATGTAAAATTAAAAATAAAAAAATCAAACACATACAGAAAATATCTTTGGAAGTGATAATTTTTCAAAAAAATATATAACTAATAACTATAGTGAATGTATCAAAAGAAATAATACATTTGAATAAATGTGAAAATGTCATTACACTTTTAATTCGCTGTTAAGGTATTCAACTACCCTAAAATTGTGAATTTTGCCAACAATTGACAATTTCTTTTATGATTTTATTTTATATGCCCTCTTTTTAGCTTTAAAAAAATACCAAATTTATTATTTTCCGTTCACTAGAACAAAAATTACAAGTGTTTGAGCTAAAGCAGATGTAATTACTAAAAGCATGACGTCATGCTTTAAAACGCGTTCTACTCGATATGTGTTTTTTGGGGGGGTTTTTTTAGAAAATTCTCAAACGAGGACAACGATTGCTCAAAAAAAGTTTGAAAATAATTTACTGAAATTTTTTGTATTTGTTTTGTATTTTTTGCATTTTTATATCAATCACTGTTTGATTACAAAATTTGCAGTCCGTTACATGAATATTATCACTGTTTTGTAAAGGAATTTTATACAATTGATTAGATAAAGTTTTCAAGTTTTTGTAAAAATTAAAATATCTCATCCTGAAGGTCATTTAAAAAAAGAATAACATAGCAATACATCAGAATTTAAAAATGGAAAATTTGTTCATAAAATTTTGGTACAGAATGAGCCGCATTTATGGGGGTTTTCTTGTAAATTGTGATCCATTTTTCCCCATTTTAGTAATAATAATTTATTTTTCTTCTTCTTAACTTTAGCATATTTCTTAAAATGTACTAAACAAATCTAAAAGCCATAAAAAAGTCCCCATATCTCCATTTTTTCAAAAAAAAGTTGTTGCAAGTAGTCGGATACCTTAGCTGGAGAAATTCCCCTTTGACAGATTATAATTTCATTTTTCTTTTTGTTTTAATATACTCTTCTTAACGATGAAATTATAAAAGACACTGGATTAAATGTTTTGAAGCTATGAGTAAAGGATATTTCAAGGAATACCTCGTTTAATTTGAGCAATTACAATTGCATGTTTTGTTTCCAAGGCACATTTTTCAATAATTTTTCATTAGTATTTTATCATTAAAAATCAATTTTGTTAAAAATGTTTTAGTTGTTTTTATCCCCCCTTCATATTACATTATTTATAAGTAGAAAAATATCGATTAAGAAGTTATGTAATGAACGTCGGTACAGAGTTATTGATTTTAATAATTGATTACTTTCCTATGTTTGTGTGATATATGTGTGAATCAATATTCAATTCGTTTTCAAACAAATCGTTAGTATTTTAACAAATTCAGGATTGGAATAAGAGAACTAGATTCTGTTTTGGATACAAAATATGGTATTCTACTTTACGGTATTTTCTATATTGTATTATCATGGTTACAGCACCTTAACACTGAAATAGATTTACTCTGTGAAAACAAATCTTTCAAATTTATCAAGCTGAAAAAAAATTGAGGTACCTCACAAAAGTTTACCAATCACCTGTGTGTGTGCTATAGTTTGTTTACATTTATTTTTCTATAAACACGTTTGTTAGAACACGTCAAAATAAGTTAAGATCAGTCAGTATAATATTCTTTAATCGCTAAAAATTACCATAAAATCTGGCGTATAACGCGCTTTTTTAACACAAAAAAATAAGATCGAAATTTACTTGTGAGTGTTAAAAGCCGAGTATAAAAATGATACATTTAAATATATATAAAAAAAGAAGCATAAAAAATAGATATCTATATTGATCTAAATACTGCTCATTTAAAAGAAATGACATTCTTTATGAGCTTTAAGAACTGTAATTCTCTAGAAATGTACCAATGTTACAAAAACTGTGATAATACTTCTAATAATTGACTTCAAAACATAAGAGAATTACACAAATCCATATCAGGTTTCTTTGCAAAAAGTGGATGCGCTTTACACGGCGAATATACTTAAAAATTAAAAAATGCAGTTTGAAAGTACAGGTGCGCGATATACGCCGGATTTTACGGTACTTAAATATGCATTACAAGATCATTTACTTTCTACTTAAGGTATCCGATTACGTTTGGAACCGTAATTTTGCAAAAGCGTATAAATGGATAATATTTATGATATTTAGTGTAACTTAGATTAGAAAATGTATATAAAACTATTTTAAGAATAGTATTACAATAAAAAAATTATTTCAGTACAATATTTTGACAAAAAAGGAACATAGAATGACCCATTTTTAAAATGTTCTCCTTTTGTGAAAAATGCTTCTATTATAATAATATTTTGCTTGTATATAGCTCAGACCTCTCTACAGAGGCGCAACCAGAATTTTTGAAATATAAAACTTAGAAGTGGGTTTATCCATGTTTTACGACAACAGAGGGGAGCAATTTTTAGAAAAATTGCCAATAATTATTTCAATGGGTTGTAACTCTGAACACAATGTTAATTTTTCAAAAATCATAGTTGAGCCTCTGTACAGAGCTCTGAACTATATACAGGCAATATATTATTATAATAGAAGCTTTTTATACAAAAGGAGAACATTTTTAAAAAAGGTTATTCTAAGTTAATTTGTTGCCGAAATATTGTATTTAAATAATTGTGTTTGTCAAAATGTCCTTAAAACAATTTTATACATGTATTCTAATCTAAGTGACACTAAATATCATGAAAATTATCCATTTATGCGCTTTTTTAAAATCCTGGTTCCGAACGTAATCGGATACCTTAAGATATCCGACTACCCTAAAATCATGATTTTTTTACAAAAATTGACAAATTCTTTTTATGACTTTGATTTAAAGGCCTTCTTATTAGCTTAATAACAATACCAAGTTTTTTTTTTATTTTCCCTTCACTAGAACAGAAACTACAAGCGTTTTAGGAAAAGCTGATGCCATAACTTTACACAGGTGTCAAACTTTAAAATGCGTTTTACTCGAAATGTGTTTTGCGAAAAACTCAAACGGGGACAACGATTGCTCAAAATGTTTTAAAAATAATCGGCTGAAATTTTTTGCTTATGTTCTGCATAACAGTATAGAGAAGTATTTTTATCTTCAGATTAAACAATCACTGTTTTATTTCAAAATTTTCAGTTCTTTATGTAAATATAGTCAATGTTTTTTAAGCAATTTCGTGTAATGACTAAGATAAAGTGCTCTAGTTTCTGTAAAAATCCAAATATCTCTTATTCTGAAGGTCACTTCAAACATGAATAATAAAGTAACACATCAAAATTGAAAAATTGGTAATTTGTTCATAAAATTTTTGTACAGAGTGGACCCGTTTTTGTATTTTTTTGTACATTTTTGCTAGTTTTTCCCCATTTTATTCACAATATTTTTTTCTTTTATCTATTTCAGGATTTTTTTCTTAAAATATACTAAATAAATATAAAAATCAGAAAAAAAACCCATATCTCAATTTTTTCAAAAAAAAAAAAAATTGCTGCAAGTAGTCGGATACCTTAATGCGAAATCTATATTGTTCATTTGTCCAACCATTCTTTTTTTTGTAGGAACCAGCTAAAATTCATAAAAGGAATGTGAGAAGTCACGTTTCTATGGAGATCTTTAAGATAAATAGAAATGACATTAAATATTTGATTTTTACAAAATTAAACTTGACGTGAAAGAATTTTTTAAAGTGTCTTTTACCAATTTCAATAAGTTACAAACTATTTAAAAAAATCTCCTACGCATACTTTTAGTTGCAGATCTGTGTAAGTGTAAAATATCAATTTTATCTCTATAAAATTCCGTACTAAATATTTATAAATATGCAACAAAAAAAAGCTAGACATTAAAATGGCAATTCCAAGCTTTAAATTTCGATTTTATTTACCGGTAGCTTTTCAAATATTCGAAATTATATTATGATTCAACATTTTAACTATCAAAGCGCGAGCAAATGTTTATTAACGTTGCAACACGAAGAATATTGGAGACAGAATTCGTAATTTCGAGCCATAGTCGAGTCACGATGACGACATATGCGGTGATACTTCCTCTCCAAACTAACACACCACATCAATGGGATGACCTCTTGGATGTACCAGGCCCCCGACACTTCAGTAACACCTAGGTTAGAACTCATGACACGCATGCCTCGAGCACGTGACCATGGCCACTAGGCTACCACGGCCACCACTGCCAAAAGGTTGTAGCTTTAGTGAAAACAAGCGCACACACACACACAATTCAAGATATAATTAAATTCAGTGAAATACATTTAATGCGCTGCGAAAACACTTAAGACTAAATTCGGTTAACTTGGAATAATGCAACGGTTACTAACTACTATGTATTTTCATGCAATTTTTTTCCTCTTAACACGAAACAAAAATGTAATAACATGAAAAGATTTCCCTTTTGGGAATGAAAGAAATACGGTAAGAACCAGCCACGCAAACAAGATTTACGAGGGGTATGAAATGAAAGACAGGCGGTTTTCACACGTTTCGTACATAGAAAGGGAGTAAACGGCTTTTTTATAACCTCGGAATAGCCTGTGACATGAACCAATTTTGTTTATCTTAGCTACTTTCACTGGCTACCACAACAAACGCCACACATAAAGATACAAAATGAGGAACATCATGAAAAAAGTATGCACAGTTATTTAGATGCATATTCCATTCGTAAAATGAATACCAAAATGAACGACATAGATAATTCGGATTTTCCTTTTTAGTGTCAAATTATCAACACATTTTTCGATGTCGTTTAATTTGTGCATAACTTGATACTAAAAGGACAATGCAGAGAAATATATTGGATTGTTTTCCAAAATCTCAAATGTTTTGTTTTTCAAAGAAAACTTCAATATTTTTTTTTAAAAAAATTTCATTTTTTTGTGAATGTTTTTGTTTTGATTTCTATTACATGCGTACATATAAACAAATTTATACAAATAAAATATGTTCTTATAAACTTAATTTTGCTGAACATATGATTTTGTTATTTTTTGCAATATTCTTCTCTCTCTCTCTCTCTCTTTAACACGAAATTCCTTCACGAAAAAATATTTCAGTCCCCTCAGTTTCATCCCCCTCACTTTCTCTTTGATTACATAATTGAGTTTAAACATTATGTATGGGAAAAACGTGTGTGTGAAGAAAGTGCAATTATGATAAATACATAGGCCAAATGAATGGGGAATATATTTAAAAACTTAAGGACATTTTATGTTGCAAAATCGCTGCTAGCTATTCATAAAAAAATTGTTTTTACACTTTTTCGTGATGTAAAAGTTTTGTTGAAAAAGGAAGTTAAAAGGATTTTTATATGTTTCAATTCAAATTGTACTGAAAATATACAGGTGGTTCCAAATTCATAGTACAAAATTTAAGGGTAGGTACAGGACATTGTAGCAATCATTTATTGCTTTGCAATGTATGGGCGCAAATGACGCGATGACGCACAAGAAATAAGTTACGAAAAGAAAGACAAAGTGTTTATTAAAAGCGTCGTTGACAAGTATTATGTTTACAATATAACTTTTCGGCCCATGAGCCATGAAGTTCAGCTGCCGCTCACATTGCTGTATCACCTACTGGCAGTCGGAAGAGATAATCTGGCGGATTCAAAGCTTGTACTCCCTGAAAATGTAAGAGGTGTTAGCGATTTTCATTTAGCACTCTACAAACGGTCAGATGACCCACATTTACGTAATGAGCAGCAGCTCTTGTACTTGACTCTGGTCTATCAACCACAACGTTCAAGATGTTTTCTTCCAGGCTTGGACTGCTTACAGATCTTTGTGGACCAGCATCATATCTGGTGACGGGGAACGAACATGTTTCATGAAGTTGACGATGCAATCATTGATAAATTCTGTAATCCGGCATCCGTCGATCAGGAAACTGCGCGTGATAAATTCGTAGCGTACATGACCGTACATGTAATGCGTGTCCGCATTTTCGACATAAGTCTCCCATCGTAAGCGTCAGCACAGTTGTGAATGGTGCTTTCCCCCACTGAGATGCATAATGTTGAATGGTGGCTAGACATCTACTCCCCACTACCTGCAACGAAACTAACAGACAACTACATTTCTCTTATCTCCATTCCCCTGTTTGCGTCTCACCACGTCACTTGCGCTTATACATTCCTACACAATAATGATTGTTACACACAATGTTCTGTATCTACCCTTAAAGTTTGTACAATGAATTTGGGATCACCCTGTATTGCTTGCGATACTCTAAAAATCCCCCTTTTTAGTTGGAAGCCTTAACGCTTTAACATAGTCTTTTCATTTTAACATAAAATGGCAAATAAGAATCGAAACAAGGAAATATAATTTTTGAACAACCTTTTAGAAGACGAGAGAAATGTACATTTCTCCCCAGAGGACCAAAATAGCATCGACAAATGAAGGTGTGAACATTCTTTTCGGGTCTGTCGAGAGGCTCAAAACTTATTTCTTACCTGAATTTATGGGACTGGGTACAAAGTTGGAATTTTAAGCCCATTTAAGTGAGAGAGCGGCATTCTTCCACATTATTTATAGATGGGATTGTTGGAACAGTTCCGAAATCAAATGGGAGCCGTGGTCGCTGTCTAAGTTCAAGAATTCCCCGGCATTTCCGAAATATAAATTCTTCCTGCCAGCTTCTGAAAGTTTATGATTAATGTCTTCTTCCTTTTGCCAGATATTTTTATCTACCTTTCGCAGACACCGCGATGAAAAGTTTTCTCAAAACCAGGCTTATGATATTTCTCTCTCTCTCTCTCTTTTTTAAAAAAAGGAAAACGTTTCAAAAGTGGACATTCCAGGTTCGTATTAGTATATGCATGGAAAACTATATTTGCTACGTGATATAGTGTTTTGATGGTAAAAGATGTGCAAGATTTTAAAAAAAGGTAGCTCAGAGTTTCTGATAATCCGGGAAGATTTCTATTGGGAAAAAAACGCTTTTGTAAATAAAATATGGAAATGTTAAAAGGAATAAGTCTATTTAGAAAACAGTTTGTACCGTTTTCTTTTCCGAATCCAAATATTCTTTTTAAGATTTCGATGTTCACATACAGTTATGCGGTCGCTTAACGCATGTTTCCTTAAGTGTCATTAAATCAGACCCTAATTTCCTATTCCCAGTTTAGGGCTGCGGTAGCCCAGTGGTTATGGTATTGGACCATGGCAAGCATGTCGCGTTCGAGCCCAGTACCACTAAAGACCCGCCGTGTAGGGCAGCGATGCACGTTAAATCTGTCGAGAGCTGAAACGTCCTCCCGTTGGTGTGGTGTGGTAGTTAGGAGAGGGGGTGCCAGCTCAGGTGTCGTCCACGTCACTTGACCATGGTTCGAAATTACGTGGTCCGTCGCCAAAAGCCCTCGTGTAGCTGAATAGTGCGACGTTAGTATTCACTCACTCACCCTATTCCCAGTTTTTCAAAGACATAAATATTTTTCACTTTTCTTTTTATGCTACGTTTTGAATTTTTTTAAATATCTTATATTAAGGAAATACTGTGAATAGATTTGTAAGCACAAAAAACATGTAATTATAGGTCTTTATCTGTTAAAATCAACACTTTTTTATGTTTGTGGTATGTTTCATAATTTATTTTTAATATTTCAACACCAGCTGTTTTTTTAATTTGCAAACCATAAAATTTTAATTTCGAATGTTACGAGTACTAAATCAATCAAAATCACTGCTCATTAATAGAGTTCCGTTGACAGTTAACTTACGACTCAATTAGAAACTTGTTTGTGAAGAAATAATTTTCTAATTTAATAAAAGTTTTAAAAAATCTCAAATAATGCCTTTGAATCATTCCATAGTTTGAGCGATTTGCACGGGAAAGTGTTTTCAAGAGAAAAAAAAACTAAGTAAATTTAATTACACAAAAAGTGATTCAATTGTGTGTGAAAAGAAATATGCATTAATTTTTTATTTTATATTTAAAGATGATAGATACCTGTTAAATATATTTTATATCAAGAAAAGCCAAAATGAGAAAAAAAATAATAATTAGTAAAATAATCACTGATACTTTTCAAACAAAATTTGTATATAATATAAGCATATAAAAATATTCGGAGTGAATTACATGAGAATTGTATACAAATATGAATTTTAGCACTTTGAATCTCGTGTTATCTAATAGATATAATTAATTTAATCAATCACAATATTATATTGATATGAAATGTATTATATACATAGCCAAAATCATTTCTCCTACTTAAATTTAAATTTTCATTCTAAGAATCCATCAATCAAAATAAGTGAAAAGCAAAATGAAAAAAATTTATATATTCTAATTTAAAATCTACTCAGCAGAACCAATACGGTAAAAGTTTCTTTTATCGGTAAAAAAGAATTTTTTTTATTTTCCTATTGTGGCACTCATTTACTATATATAGGTGGTGCTCTCATTCGTTAACCATACTGCATAACCTGTAAATTGTTACCACTATTATAATTAAATTATATTTGTATATATGTTGATTAATCCCTAAAAAAATTGTTTAGCTTGTCCAGCTTGGTTGCTTTATTTTACCGAACATGTGGATTAATATATCCGACTACTTGCGTTAACCTTTTCTTGGAAATAGGGAGATTTTTAGATTTATTTAGTATATTTTAAGGAAAAATCTTAAAATTGAAATCAGAAAAAAATTTCTTCTTATTAAAATGGGAAAAAACTGGTAGAAATTTACAAAATACTGCATAAACGGAGCCCGCTCTGTACAAAAATTTTATAAGAAAAGGTTAGATTTTGATGAGTTACTTTCTTATTAAACATGATCTTTTTTTTTCCGTAAGAAATCATCTCTCAACTTTTTAACTTTCCCTCCTTTTTTTCTGGTCGCAGCATGACGTTTTCTCTAACTATATATAAATAGGTAGCTAAATTAGGCTTATCTTGTTATTGATATGCAAATGATTTCCATAATCGGAGCTTTGAGAAAAACTGTTTGCGAAGTCTTATTGTATATTATGTATTTTTAAACAAATTTACTATAATAAGAAGTGAACAACATAAAATAGAAGTATTTCCTTTGGTTATAAAGAGTGTTTTTTTAGAGGTATAGAACTTTAAATTGCAATAAAACAACGATGTATTATTCGATTGACATGCATTTTTTTATTCGAAAGATAATCTTGTGGCATTACATTTTAAATATGATCAAGCAAGGCGTAGATTCGTCGAATGGGCCCAAAACGAGATTGCAGTTGTTCCCGATTTTCATAAGCGAATTTTGTTTAGCGATGAAGCGCCCTTCTGGTTGAATGGCTACGTCAACAAACAAAACTGCCGCATTTGGAGTGAAGCTAATCCACAAGTGTATGTCGAAACACCGTTATATCCAGAAAAACTGACTGTTTGGTGCGCTTTATGGGCTGGTGGAATCCTTCTTCAAAAACGATGAAGGCCACAACGCTACAGTCAATGGTGATCGGTATAGAGCCATGATTACTAACTTTTTCATTCCTGAATTGAACAATCATGATGTCCAGGAGCTGTGGTTCCAACAAGACGGCGCAACATGTCACACAGCTCGTGCCACAATCGATTTATTGAAAGACACGTTTGGTGACCGCCTAATTTCACGTTTTGGACCTGTGAATTGGCCTCCAAGATCTTGTAAGTTAATTAATCTATTTTCTGTGGAACTATGTAAAGTCATTGGTCTATGCGAATAAGCCACAAACGCTTGACAATTTGGAAGACAATATTCGCCGTGTTATTGCCTATATACGGCCTCAAATGTTGGAAAAAGTCATCGATAATTGGACGTCTAGATTGGACTACATCCGAGCCAGCCATGGCAGTCCTATGCCAGAGATCATATTTAAAATGTAATGCCACAATATTATCTTTCGAATAAAAAAAATTCAAGTCAATCGAATAATACATCGTTGTTTTATTGCAATTTAAAGTTCTATACCTCTAAAAAACACCCTTTAGTTAAAGAAAAAGATTAATGAAATATTTTAACGCAAACCTATAGTACTTGCACCACTCTACTTCATTTCGCAAAGTCAAGGGTGTAATGTGTGACTTTTTTTGACACGATCCTGAGCATTCAGGTGTTAAACAATTTCTTTGTGAACCAGAAATATATTTTTTTCATACGAGGAAAAGTTTTTACCTAGACATGTAGAATCGAAAGCGGAAAGCAGGGTACATGCAATGTTAAACAATTAAATCTCTTTAGCAATGATTTTCTTTAATTTACAAAATAGCTATAAATTATTTTTTCAGATTTTTCGTAGTTCTGCAAATGTCCATAATTTTGTAGATAGATGTTTGTCAAATGAGGTCCATTACAAATGAATCAATTTCCATCAACTCAAAAATTGACAAATTTGTGGCGTAGAGCAAGGTGCCATTGAGAAGTGTGCCGCATGTGGTAAGCGTGCCATAGGTTGCCGACCCCTGGTCGAGATATTCATTTTATCAATCTCTTTAAGAATTAGCTGAATTTTCTGAGTATTTTTGATCTATTACGCGAATACCAGCATTTCACCGATTTTCTTCAAGAAAATAAGAATTTGTTAAGTCCCCAATCAAAACTATGATTCATTTCGTTGACTCTTTTCAGCGACAGTTCAGTAGCATTAACGTAAATAAATTTCAGGTTTTAAACTGGGAATGGGATGTATAACGTATTCTAATAACTATTTCGCAAAATGCATTTTAATAGATATGTTTAAATGTCGATGATCGCATGAGTTTTCGAATATTTCATTTAGTTAACGAGTTGTACAGACTACAATTGAATTATTTATGACTAATATTAGGGCCAAGGGTAGCCTAGTGATTAGAACATCGGACTACAGACCGGTGGACCTGGGTTCGATGCCACCAAACATTCTTCGAGTGCACGCGGAGTAAGTGCTCGTTCAGTCAGTGGGCCCGAAAGTCATGGGTGCAGGGGGGCTGGAGAATATTTCCCTCCCCTCCAGTTTCCTGTCTAAATTTTGGAGGTGGAGATAGGGGGTTTCGCCATCTATATCGCATAGTCCAACTTGTCTCAGGCTCTGGCAACATTTCATTCTTCCCCTTGCTGAAAAACACAACAACATTATTAATGTTACTCTTGAGTTTATTAGTAATATTACTAGTGAGTTTTGAACTAAGAACAGTTCGATAACATTTCTAATGACTATAAAAATTCTTCAAAGTAATATTTCCTGCTTTTTCTAATACCTATCTGTTAGCAGAAAACTGTTTTTTTTAAAAAATAATGCCTGATGTGTCCCCTCAAGGAAAAACTTCAAATCTTTTGCTAGAGATTAAATGCTAAGGATTTCCAAATCACCAAATGGTAGAATCTCCTCTCGGAGAACACGTGTTCCGGTTCCATTTTAATTAAACACTCGGCATGCCTGGCTGCTTCCCTTCTCATAAATATCTTCTCAACTCTGTGGAAAGTGCGAAATTAATTTCGCTTCGTACCGAAATTTCACTGTCCTTGAAGAAAAGTGTGTTGCCAGGACGAACTAGTTCAACCCTCAAGGTTTCTCGTTCACAAAGAATTTGAAATATGTCTCGCACAAGATAATTTGCATCAACTAATCCATCGTGTAAATGCGATACTGTGTAAAATCTCTTCAACCATAGAACTTGGTGCAATTCCAGAAATCATTTTTGGACCAAGTACCCATAATTATGTTTGAGGTAACAACAAATATGTTTTCTTTGTCAAATCTAATCCATAAGAAGTGTTACATGAAATATTTCTTGATGAAATATCGTATCTTTTTGCGACATTTTTTAGCCTAGCATAAACGGTCGATCAAATTTTACACTTGTACGGATGATTACCAAATTATGCAATATTTTTTCTTTATAAAGCATCAGGATAATTCTGTTCACATTCTGACGAAAAATATGCTTTTAAAATATCAAAAACTGATTTATTGAGATAGATGATTTGGATAGAATTCGCGTCAGTTATATTCATAACACAGACAGAATATTAGTTTTAACACTTTATCTACCCCATTATGATCTACTGCAGTTTTTTTCGTGCAATATTTTTTTTTTCAAATCACAACATTGAAAATTAAAAGATATACATAAACAAAATAATCAACTTTGGGCAATTTAATCCGTTATAGCTAATTAGTTAATTAAATATATTCAACTGTAAAATTAATTATATACACTGTTCACTTAAAATAGTCAAATAGTTTTTTAAAGTTTTCATTAATATATAGAAAAAAATAAGACACTTTTATTCTAACATTAACTACACACTTTTTTGGATTAAAATTGACAATCTTCGCAGTCCGATAAAAATGTCAGCTGAAAACGCAATTTATGCTATAAAACTATTCGCCTTCCCTGCTAAAATACTCATCATAGAACCAGTGCTGGCATATATCTTGAAAGAGTGGGTTTTAAGGAATATTCTTGCTAAATATAGTCATTCATAAAAATGGCTCTATTCTATGTAATTTTAAATTGATTGGTACTTATAAGTACCGTCCGTAGATAAGGGGTTAAAAAGTTGTTGAAATAAGTGTAATTTATTTTATTATAAGCATAAAAACATGATGAATATTAGGTAAAACGGAAAAATAAATCATTTCATCAATACATGAGTGCTTATAAATGTCTCATTATAAATCAACACGAGGGCGATTGGCGAAGAACTTCATATTTTTAAACCACAGTCAAGTGACGAAGACGACATATGCGTTAGCAACCCCTCTTCAGACTATCACACGGCATTAAATTGATGAGTTTGAGCTACTATAGGTTTAACACGTATAATGTAGCCCATATATTTTATAATATATATATATATATTAAACTTTATAGACCCTATATTTATAGCCCATTTTTTAGCCCATATATATTTTAAACTTTTTGGATAAATTATAAACATGAATAGAGAATCCATAAAAAGAAATAAATCTCGAAGTTTGATTCATAACGCTGTGTTGACGTTCAACCAAAAATTACTTATTTGTTTATTTTATATATATTCACTAGAATCATAAAACTAAAAATATCTATCTGCGTATGTTTATCTATAAGGCTTATATCTTTATCTAAGACCAATATTAATTTATACTTTGTGAAATAGAGAACAAACATTTAAAACAACATACTTATCGCAAAAACACTTTTCATAAATAGTTAAAATGATGGATATCCTTGATACAAAATGTAATGTGGAATCTATATGCCATACTTCCACCGCTCTGATTATTTAAGCAAACATCCGAAATGATTGATTACAGTAATCCACAAACAATACTTTTTGTTCTTATATTTTAGAAAAAGAAATGTATGCATAAATCTTTCTTTATACACATAAAATACATCATTTCGTGTTGCTTAAAAGAGTAAAAATTAATTTGAAACCTTCACACACACACATGGCACTTTTTTTTTACTGTCGTGATTTTTTTTATTTTCCAATTAGAAATCACAGTAATTAGAGATTAACCTCTTCCAGGCTCATTTAATTTCTGGATTATGGATAAAAAAAATGTCAATTTCTTATGTTTTTTTTTTCAAGCATACATACCTTATTAAACATAATATCACTATTCGCATACAAAATTTGTAAAAATTAATGTTAAAAATCTATTGAAATAACAGAGTAACTTGGCTGCAAATTTGGCTTTCTGTATGGCAGATATCATTAGACTTTGGACTCAATTCTCAATTAACTATAAATATAAAACTTGGAATACCTAATTTGTTTCTTAAATTGCAAACTTTATTTACATCTTTTGCATTTACATAAATGATTATGAAATTATTAATCAAAATTTAAAAGTGTATGAAAAATTCGAAAACACGGTACTGTGCTACTGCAGGTAACCCAACATCGCGAACTGGACAGTAGCATCTTTTCTTCTTCTTACCTTCTTCAAAATTGTGTTTCCTGCAGGAGATGGAATGTTCGAGGATTATATTACAACTGTCCATGTTAGAGGACTTGTCTAATCATGGTTAGATGAACACGATCTTGAAGTTAAACATCTACCCTGGACCGCACAGTCACCCGACCTCAAAATAGTTGAACCATTACGGTTTGTTTTAGCGAGCTCAATACGGAATCTATAATCCTCCTCCAGTATCTTTACTAGAACTTTCACAATGATCAGTGAAGAATGGTACCATAATCCTCTAAACCAGCGTTTCTCAAACCCTGGGGCGTGATATCAGTATGAGAAGGGGGACGCAAGCATATTGAAAAGTTGACAATAAAAGAGATTCAAAATATTAATTTACTGAAAGGAGGAAAAACAAAATACATTCTGACATAATAAAAATTAGATACACATTGGCATGGATACAATATACACTCGTGTGCATAAATTAAGGATAATTCAGAATCACACAGAAATTGAACTCTTAAAATAAAAAATTTCACCTGTAGAAATATCATACACATCTTGAAGAAGAATATGCAAATTAAAGGAAACCACCAGATGGTGCGGATAGTACGTCACAATGACGAGAGTGAAAGAGAGGGGCATATAAGGAATGGTGGCAAAGAAGTAAAATTGTTCACAAGCGCTTTAGAAGCCATTCAGATCAATAACCACATAATTATAGCACAAAGGCAACAGTTGGATGATTTTTTACGTGGTAGAATTTTTGGACGACGGGAATGTGGACGTACCCAGCTGGAAGTATCCGAGGAACTTGGAATCGCCCAGAGTGTCACCTCCAGGCTTTGGCGACGATTCCAAGATGATGGTAATGTGAGTAGATGTTACAGCACAGGTCGCCCCCGAGTTGCAACGCCGAATGAGGACCGGTATTTGGCAGTTACTGCCAAAAAAAACAGACGGAGCACAGCATCAGACCTGTCTCGTCAGCTCTCTTCAGCTACCGGTACGACAGTTTCAAGGCAAACCGTATACAAACGCTTAGAGTACATTGGTCTATATGCTCGTAAACCTGTCAGATGTGTTCCACTTACCGCAACTCACTGTCGCCTGCGATTAACCTGGAGTAGAGAGCATGCATTGTGGACACCACAACAGTGGTCTTGTGTGATGTTTTCCGAGGTGTCCAGTTTTAGTTTGCAGTCTGATTCTCGCTGGACTTTAATATGGAGAGCGCCAGGTACCCGTTACCACCAAAAGAACAACACCATTGAACGACACCGTTAGGGTGGTGCAGGATGGCTCTTTTGGGGAGGAATTATTCTTGGTTCCAGAACTGACCTGCATGTTCAGAGTGTAACGATGACAGACCACATCTATCGGGATGTCATTCTGGAACAACATGTACGTTTGTTTCGGGGCGCCATGGGTGCTGAATTTCTGTTTATGGATGACAACGCCCGTCCTCACCGTGCAAACATTGTAGACGAATGCCTTCAATCGGAGGATATCACCCGTATGGATTGTCCAGCATACTCATCGGACTTGAATCCAATAGAGCATGTGGGGGATATGCTTGGCCGACGAATTGCAGCCTGTCAACCCCCTCCCACCTGTCTACCGGAACTTCGGAGGGCATTGCTTGATGAGTGGTGTAATATTCCCCAACATCAGATTGATAATTTGATACTCAGCATGCCTAGGCGTTGTAAGGCCTGTATTGCATCGTCCGGGAGACATACTCTGTATTGACCATCATACTAACCCTGTTATACTGTTTTTTGTAAATAGGTTCTTTGTTGAAACTTGCTCCAGGGAGTAAAAATCACAATTTTTATTAATTTTGTCAAACATATAGCATGTTTTTTGTTCTTTACCTTTTGTTTAATAAATAGAATTTACTTATAAGTCAAATTTGTTTTGCTTATGTCTCTTTCTTTGCCTGAGCTTCCTTATCCTTAATTTATGGACGGACAAGAGTGTACATAAAATGTATCAGTGCAGCACAATGTTTTTGATAAGAAGATCAATACTAAATTAAAAACAAGTTTCATGGTTATTAATGCTGCCCATGAGCTTGTGATATACAAAATTTAATACTTATGTTGACAATTTGAATGATTTATAAGTAAAGTTGTGTTGTAGCTTTAGCATCCAAGTTCATTTTTTTTGCATTCAATATATTGTTAGTATGAGAAGGGGGTGCGATGAAAATTAGGATTGAAAATTGGGTCGCATATATTGAAAGTTTAAGATGCACTGCTCTAAACACTGTTCAGTCCTTGTATGAATCTATTCCTAGGCGAATCCAATCTGTATTACTTGTCAAAAGGTAGTTCTACATCATACTAATAAAGGATTGTTTAAAATTCTAAGGTGTTTCCTTTATTTTGATAACCAACTGTATATGTGAACAGCCCGTGTGAAAAAATAAATTGTATTTGAACCATAAAAATCAAAGTAATAAAAATAAAATTTTGATTTCATTTTCTTAGAATTATGAAATAGATATTGAAACACAAGATTTGTCACTTAAATTCACTGACAGCTTATTAGCGTTTTAATTCAAACTAACACATTTTTATTGTAAATGAACCACGTATTACAATATGTGGTCAAATTACGTGGACCATACCTAAATACTATGGCTCCACAGAGATACTATGGTCAAGAATTCATGACCACAACCACTTAGTCATCGCGACCACTTAATCACATACAGCAACTATTTCTCTAAGAGTTGGATACATATTTCACATTTCTTTTCTTTCATTTTTTTAAATGAAAGATTTTCTCTTTAATTTAATGAAACGTGCATCATTTTCGAGGATAAGTAGGTGAATTTTGTTTTTGCTGATCGCTCCATTTTTTTTTTTGTTTAAAACAGTTCGATGAATGCATTTCATTTGTGTTGTGTGCACCACTCTACGGAGCCAGCATAAGTCAGAAAGTAAAGTAAATCCCCGTAGATGAAAAAAGAATAAAATGAAACCAGAGGGTGGGAAGTGGGGGAATTGCGTAAGCGGAACCGGAAGCCATGTGCTTCATGAAATATGCATGGTTTCTTTTCATAAAGCTCCCTGTTTTCAGGCTTTTCTTACAGAAATGTCAGGTTTGGAACAAAGAAAGCGTTATGAAGTGGGAGACGAAATCGATAGAGTTAGAAACATCGGAAGAAGTTGCTTTTTTTGGTTTTGCTTCACTGAAAAGAGAAAAAATAAGTATATCTAGAATTTTTTTAAGGTATGTTTGTCAATTGTTACAGAGAAAGAAAGTAGAAAAGTTAACTTTTAACGTACACACACACATTAACGTGCATGTACCAATAAATTAAAAATAATAAAGGTTTAAAGTTTGCGAAGGCAGTAAGTAACATTATAATAAGAGGGTATTGGGAAACACCTTGAAAAAAATGTGTAATTAATTTAAAAAAGCTTATTTGAATCGAAAATTCATTTTTTAAGCGCCAAAAGAGTTTTTTTTTTACCTAAGACGGGTTTAAATAAGTGAGCGTGTGACGGGGCTTTCATCGCGATTTCAATTAACTGTCCTCTTGGTATTTCTTTGGGGCCAGAATGGAAATTCTTTCCAATAAACTCAAGAAAAAGAACGTGTACATGTAAATTAGGAATCATATATATATATATGTATATATACATATATATATGTATATATATACATATATATATATATATATATATATATATATATATATAAAAAAATTTTTTTCAATATATAATCATATACATATACATAAACAAAATATAAAAATAATTATACACACATATACATATACATAAACAAAAATATAAAAATAATCATATAGTTATATACCTAAGATAACTATGATAAGATATATATATATATATATATATATATATATTTACATGGGAAGTTTAGCATTCGCGAGGTTATTAAGTGGAGTCGCTAGGTGTGTTTGATAAGTAGAAAGGTAGTCGTAAGGTGATATGAGATATAATCAAGAAGAGGAATCTTAATCCTGGAAATTAGCCTAACAGTGTCGGTGCAGATTAAACAAAAATGGGCAAATCCCAACGAAGTATAGCCGGATTAAAGCCAGAACATAAATTATAAGGACCGTAGCTGTTTATCTAGGATATTTCGGTAAGATTAATGAATTGAACTTTAAGTATAAAGCATTTACTATTGAGATAGTATTTAATCTATAAAGTTAGATTCAGTGGTTTGTTTCGCTATCGATTGGTAATACGTGTTGCGTCTTCTCGTTCTTGATCATCCTTCTTAGATTATTCCTGTTGTAGTATTGTGTTTGAACTAAGATCTTAACAAACAGATTTCAGTATGAATGACTTTAGTATAGTTCTTCGTTCCTCTTCATAGACACAGGTCGCGTGGATAGTGTAGAACGGGTGTCCCCATCGGCGGGGACTTCACAAGCGTTGTTTTTTATTTATTGCTCTTCCAATGACGGAAAAAAGTAATTAATTCGTATAATTCTTTTAGTTAAAATGATTTTTAGTGTTAATGTGAATATTTTAAGTTACATAAATCCTCTTCCCTTTGTATTAAAAAGTAATTTTTTTCCTGTTTTCTTACATATAGACATGTACGGGTAGTTCAGCATCTGAAGTGTTGATAGGTAATAACTGTTCCGCTGCACTGGTTAAAATATAAAAAAAATAATAATATATGTAATCTTCAAAAGGTAAACTCGCGTTTAAATGTTGAAGCATCTATCTAAGTTCAGTCTTCACGATGCGTCTAGTGGACGTTTTAAGAGTGGGGTAGCAACTTAGTTGTCCTCCTAAATGCTTGACAGAAGTTAGAAATTACGAGATTGGCCTCTAGTAACTTCAAAAAGCATTTATAATAAACGTGGACTTAATCAATGAATTAACAACGCGCGCGCGCGCGTGTACATCGTATTAATTTCAATCTTATTGTTTCACATAAAAATAACTACCATCGTTTTAATTTGTTAGCCTTTATAGGAAGAGAATTTAAATTACTAAATCAATCTCAAACGAAATCTGTACTGATGTGTAATATATAAATCGGCAATGACATTCAATAAGCAATGAAATTAAAAATTAAAAAAGTAGCATTTTTGTGAATGTAAACATAATATATTTAACCCTTGCGAAAATAAGCACGAAGGAAAGCTACATTTTGATTTTCAATAACATTTAATAAATCTAATAAATGAATTTTAAAAATAACTTGAGTATACATTCAAGAAAAATTACCTCTCGTCTATTAAATATATTATTTACAGGTAGAAAAGAAGCATAGAACAAAACTTTGACAACTTAATCAGTCAAAGTCAATATTTGACGTATAAGATCACCAAAGACTAAAAATTATTCTTTTTAAATTAGGATTTTACTGATTCAAAATGATTAAATTAAGAAAAAACTTATTAAAATTTCCAGAAAGGATTTTTCCCTCTCAGGAATATTTCCCAAGATTGAATTTTACGTGTTTTGAGCTTAACTATAAATTTTAATTAAACTGCGTCAACTTTAAAACTCATTCCATGCAATTACATCCATGTATATAAGAGTTTTTTGCTGTTATTTACAATCTCAAGCAAAATGCAACACATGCCTAAAAATTTGCGAATCAAACGGGAGAAAAACAATCACCCTTTAAATTTTTTGAATCCGTTCAGGTAAAATTTAATTAATTTCTAAACTATTATTTAAGTGAATCTAAAAGACAAATGACGTGTTGAGAGTTAATTATAATTAAATTTTTGACATGCTGCAATCAATTCTTTAAATAAATACCTTTTAGGTCATGGAAACTATGATTCAAAGTTGATTAGGATAGAAAATAAAAAAAGACATATATATACATTTCTTCAAAATAAAACAAGTAATATAAAAAAACTTTTTTAAGTCAATTTCCGACTTAGGTCAACTAAGAAAAATATTACTTTAGTTACTTTTTATTAAATAGTTGCAATTCATTCAAATATGTATGGACATTTGACAGAATCACAATATTATGTGCGAAAAAAAGCGATATTCCATTTTCCATTTTATGTATAGTGTTGTACTATTATTTATATTTTTTTACTATTTACTTTTAATTTAATTTAAATATTCCAATCAAATAGTTAAGTAAAAAGAAATCACATTCTCAGAAATTAGGCAATCCTAGGTGGGATTCAAACGCACGACCTTAAGATTAGAAGTCTAACGGGCTATCCAATGCTCTACAGAGACACAACGCGCGCGCGAACGACTTTCCTTTCTAACTATGCGGTTATGCTATTGTTTTTGTTTGTTACTATTTGTTCAACTTTTAATTTAATTGATGAATTAATATTTTTTTTAAAAAACTGTAGGCAGATATTGTATTTTTTAAGTATCGAAACAATAACTACTGTACTGTATTTTTTAGATATGTGAGTGAGTGAATATTAACGTCGCACCGTTCAGCTACACGAGGGATTTTGGCGACGGACCACGTAAATTTGAACCATGGCCAAGTGACGTGAACGACACCTGAGCTGGCACCCCTTCTCCTAACTACCACACCACCCCAACTTAGCAGGAATATTCTACCAATACTCAACAGGAATATTTTTTGAAATCCACTCTTCCAAGATGTATGGCAGCGCGGGTTCTATGATAAGTATTTTAGCGCGGAAGGCGAATAGTTTTGTAGCAGAAATTGCGTTTTCAGCTGACGGCGTTTTCAGCGGATTGCAAAGATTATCATTTTTGTCCCAAAAAATAGTTAATGTCAAAATTTATATTGTTGTATGTTTATGGAGACGTTATAAAACGATTAGACTATTTTAAGTGAATGGTGTATATAATTAATTTTACAGTGGAATATCTTTAATTAATTAATTAGCTCTAACGAATTAAATTTCCCAAAGTTGAGTATTATTTTATGTATATCCCTAAATTTTCAATGTAGTTATCCAAAAAAAAGGTGTGAAGGTCTCCTTGGACCTCACTTTGAGAACGAGAATAAATAGGATTCAGATAAGAACCAGTAGCCATTTTTATAAACAACTTTCTTTATTTGGTTATCTTATCCAAATAGGATCAAAGACTTATTAACAAATATATCTAACTAGTATTAGGAGGTTTTAAAAGTAATATCCTTTAAATTAACTTAATTAATGATCCAATTAATTAACAATTAAATAACGATCACGCAGAGATTACCACGATAAGAGATCCCAGAATTATATTCTATGTTCTTATTGAACATTTAATTTTAATTTCATTCGCAATAATAAGACTAATATTTACCACACTGCAATTCAGCTCAGCTCAGCTTTTCTCTGAGATTAAATCATCTAACAAGAAATCTTCAATTTAACTTCACTATAACTTTCTGCTTCAATCTCTCTCTCCTACTGCTCTAACTTTACTATTCCGTTTGACTTAAATACTTTATCTAATCTGCATATATAACAAGGAATCCTGTCCGCTTTTTTTGGAGTTGATTGGAAATAGGTAGGGAATTAAATTTCCCTAAAAAGGACGACTCAGAAGGTTAGTGATAAAGTTCCGTATAGATTTGTCACAAAGGTACTGCAGGAAATCATAATGCGGTAGATAAAGAATTAATATGCATTGCTCCCCTTCACGGAGGTACTTACAAAGCTCTAATAAAGCTCGAGCTATGAAAGTAGCTACAGATTTGCCAACTTGACTCTATTGTCAACATTTCGCTATGTTTTTCATTGAATCGCCATTATAATTTAAGAAACGGCATTGCTTGCGAATATTACAATTTTAACATAAAATAAATACAACAGAAAGTAATATTAATGTATTACACTTTCAGATATAAATTATTTACACTATTTTAAGCGTTTATTACACAAAACTTCTAACAATATGTTACTTTTGCTGAGCAGAGATTAGGTTAGGGTGGTATTTTCAAAAATCGACCCTCAAGAGAGTTACGGGGAGCTATAAATAAAAAAAATCCTTTTTATCAGCTATTAAATCTACATACTTAAAATTTAACAAAGGTGTTTTTTTTTCTATCTTTTTTTGTTTCGCTGAGATATGCAAAAAGCGTTTTTTGTTCAATTTGCAATTCACATAAAATTAACTCATTAAAAACTTCTTTTTCCTTCAATCTGTGTTGTTTAATTTTTCAGTTCACCCGTGCGAAGAACGGGTATACCAGCTATATGTTATACATTCAAAATTGTCCGTGCAAAGCAGGGGGTAACTGAAGAGGAAAGAAGTTACAAAAATTTCGAAAAAGGGAATTTTAATGACATCATTATAGCAATCTTTCGCATCGTACGCGCACACACCCGCACAAAAGTGCTGGTGTCATGAAGGAAAGAGGAAAATAAGTTACACACTCGCTAAAAGTCCAGGCTTAAGCGGAGGGGAAAGAAACAAACAAGTCAAAGTAGTTTCGAAAAAAAATAATGAAAGTGCTGATTTTGTGAAGGGAAGGGAAAATTTATAAAAGTAGAGAAAGCCCGTGCAACGCCGGGCCATGCAGCTAGTATACTTATAAATGTATCATTACTGCTCAATGCATTTGATCAGTAATTCATCAATACTAATTTAAAAAATAAGTTTAATAATTATTGGCGATCCAATGGACTTGTCATAAACAAAATTATATAAAAATTAAGGCTTATAATTAAAGTCGTACTGTAGCTTTAACATCAAAGTGCCTTATCATTGAATTAAATACATTGTTATTGTATGTAAGGGGGGCGCGATGAAAATTATGATTGAAAATTGGATTGCAAATATTGAAAGTTTGGGAAGTCATAAACTTTTAAATTGTCTTAACCACACACAAAAAAAGATTTGAATACTTTTTTTCTGTCATAGTAAACATTTCCCTCATACATTCTTGAATAGAATCAGAGCATTCCCGAACTGAAAATCAAATAATTTTTTTTCAGAGTATAAAGAGAAGGATGAAAACATTTTACTCCGCCTACCCCAAGTGTTGTGCATTACCACGCTCGATAAACAGCTAGCATGTAATAGAAGGTGAAATAGAAAGATGAAAAAGAAAATGGAATCACAAAGCAATATGTACCATATTTTGTCACTGGACTGGAGGAAAAGGCAACTTCACACTTCATGCAATATGCATGGATTTCACTAAGCTTCCCTTTTTCTCTGGCTGTTCCTTCTCATACCTCTGCTTTGAGAGAAAAACACATTCACTAAGTCTTGTATGAAATAGTTTGGATAAAGAAAGCTGCGGGAGAAAACACAGTAATCCTACTCACGGGTTTGCTTTCAATACTAAAAGTGTTTACGAGGAAATTTCGCGTTTGGAAACACAGGTTATAAGTTTAGTCCAAAACAATCGATTTTAAGGAAAAAATATCTCTTTCCTGTATAAAAAGAGAGAGATTTCTAAAAATAGTTTTAGCGCAAAATCCTTAGATTTATTCTTAAAATTTTTTTTATTGCGTGTGATCTAAGACATTTCTATATATGTAACACAAATAATTTTGTGTTCGTATCTATATATATATAAATGGATGTTTGTATGTATGACATCGTTTCACTCCACACCGTTCAACCGATCGTTCTGACAATTGGCATGTATATGTATTTTTTGTAGAGAAGGTTCTTGTGCTATCTTCTTGGGTGCAGCTCCCCACCAGATGGCGATACAGTATATTAACTTCTGCATCGTTCAATCAATCGCCATGTTGCCAATGTGGTCACTAAAAGTGATGCCGACTGGGCTCTATTGCCAACATTTCGCCTTGTTTCCATTGAATCGTCATTATAATATAAGGAAAGACGTTGCTTGTCAGTATTACCATTTTAATATAATAGAAATACAAAAGAAAATAATATTAGCATATTACACATCTAGATATAAATATTTTACACTATTTTAAACGTGCATTACACAAAATTTGTAACAATGTGTTACTTTTGCTGAGCAAAGATCAGCTTAGGAAGGTGTTTTCAAAAAACGACCCACAAGAGAGTTTAAGATGCGTTATAAATAAATTTTAAAAAATCCTTTTTTTGTCAGCTATAGATCTACAGACTAAAAATTTAAGAAATATGTTTTTTTTGTTCAACTGAGATATACAAAAAGCTTTTTTTGTTTAATATGTACAATTTACGTAAAATTAACTCATTAAAAACTTTTTATCCTTCAATCTGCATTGTTTAATTTTTCAATTCACCCGTGCGAATAACGGGTATACCAGCAAGTCCTTTATATTTGTACACGTGTTATATTGAACCAGTTTTATAAAAAACGTCTTTTTAACTTATTCTAATTTATTTCCAGATCGTTAACTCAAAACTGTTTCTTTTCGCTAATTTTTGTTTAATTTATTTTTAAAAGTAAATTTTTTTTTCTATTTTAAATTTTAGGTAACTAACCCAGGGTAGGGAATTTCATGAAGATAAAAAATGATATGTTTGATTTCGTTTAAAAATTCCATTTAAACTCCTTCATAATGCCGTATTACTTCGTTTTATATTGGTTAGTTTTTTAATGTCAAATATGAAAAATACAGAAGATTACAGCTGATGAATCTGTTGAATTATTTTCATTTGATGAGGGCTATATCAACTTGATATTTCTGACTCTCTGAACAACACATTTTAACCACTCGAGACGATATTATAATTATTAAGCTTGAGATTCTTTTGTCTAGTATGTCTGTCTCTGGTGAAATCAGAATTCTAAATACCACCAAATGCTACTATTGATTATGTTATGCAGTCAAGTGACACTCAAATATTGAGAAGACCAAAGAACAGACGTTTTCGCTCAGTGCGTGGTAGCAGTAGCCAGTGTGGGCATGACCGAGAATTCATAATCAACATCGATGAGTCATGGTACCACTAAAGACCAACTATGAAAAGTGGCTGATATAACTCTCATCGCTCAAAGCTCTCATGATAGCGTGGTATGAGGGGCCAGCTCAGGTTTCTTCCTCGTCACTTGATTAAGGTTTAAAATTATGAGATCCATCACCAATAGTTCAAAGAAAAGCGACGTTAACACACATTCACTATGTAGAACATGGCTCAGTTGTGGAAATTATCAGCCAGCTTCACCTATCTAGTTTATGCAACCACGTTCAAATTCGTTAAAACTATCTATAAGATATTCGCCAACGTCATAACCACATTATTCGTTGTATTTCCAAGGAAATATGTCATCGACAAAGAGTAAAGATAAAACAAACAGGGAATATAGGTATTTTTTTAATACAGTGCTGACTACGCAGAAAAAAAATGGCTATGAACGAAGGTAATATTCTTTGGAATTTAAAATTAAATCATTTATAAGATTTATATGAATAAATTGGCAAGCCAGAATTTGTAATGATTTGAGTTTCTGAAAGGAATACTTCGAAGAATTTTTTTTGAACAAATATGCTTCAATATGACTTACTTATTTCTACACCGACTCTAATTTTACTTGCTGCATTTATTAGTACTGCAATAGGATTTCATAATGAGATATAACACGAAAAATATGTTTGCAGCTACCCTTTCTCCTGCAATTCACAAACAAATTAAGTACATGAATAAAGTGCATGCACTTTGGACAAGAAGGTGAACATTTCAAACCACTCTGCCCTCAGGAAAATGTTACGGTTGTTAGAGAAAAACCACCCATCAACAGCCAAACACAAATTTGGTGACCAAAGAACTAAACACTAGATGACAGCACAGCCTAACGCTACTAGATGATTATGTACTCCATGGAGATAATCTAAATAAAGTACATGAATAAAGTGCGTGCACTTTGGACCCGAAGGTAAACATTTCAAATCACTCTGCCCCCAAGACAATGCCGTTAGAGAAAAACCACCCGTCAACAGCGAAACACAAATTTGGTGACCAAGGAATTAAACACTAAATGGCAGCACAGCCTAACACTACTAGATGATTATGTACTTCATGGAGAATCTAAATTAAGTACATGAATAAAGTGCGTGCACTTTGGACCCGAAGTTAAACATTTCAAATCACTCTGCCCCCAAGACAATGTCGTTAGAGAAAAACCACCCACATCAACAGCCAAATACAAATTTGGTGACCAAAAAATTAAACACTAGATGGCAGCACAGCCTAACGCTACTAGATGACTATGTACTCCATGGAGAGTCTAAGACTTTCCCAATAAATTGCGACTAGTTGATCAAACGGCAGCGGCACACGCGTCAACAGTCAAAAAGAGAGTATATATAGCAAGAGAGCAACCATATCAAAAAGATTCAAAGAAAACTTCAAAGGAAAAACCTACGGGAGATGTGCAACATTTGCAGTAATGGCTGGAAAAATAACCTTCGATACGTATCACTTAGAAATTTTATCAACAAAGAGGTTATCATCTCTAGGAAAAGGGTATGCAGCGCGACCACTTCTCTCTGAATTCCCAAACAACAAAGGATTAGAATAAAAGTTTTTAAGGAATGTGCAGAATAGATTCCTTTTCGTCCCAATCGACTAACACGTGTATGGCACGGCTGCTAATCGATAGGTTGGTGGTTCAAATAAACCAACTTGCCAAGGTCAACACTAATCCCTGAATATTCATTATTCAATTATTACCATACATCAAGTCGTAGTGAGAAGAAAAATAATTTTGTTTTGTTAACACCGGTTTGTTTCAGTAAGTTTCATTTTCGTTTCGAAAAAGACGTATATTTTTCAAATTTTATAATGGAGATAAGTCTTGTGTATGTAAAACATTTTACATTGGGAAAAATAGATTAATTTAAACAGAAACTAGCAGTAAAATCAAATAAACTTGTGTACATAATTGAATTTAAAATTAGTTAAATCTTAAACTACTTTACCATTTGGTGAAAGTATTCAAGTTTGGGTCTTATTTTTTTAACACTGAGAGAATAACGCCATGGAAAGAATTACCTTTTAAATGAGTAAAATGTGTTACTTGAGAGAACAAATAATGAGATAAATTACGATGTTTTTGTACTTAAAAATCGTTTTGAATTGCATTTTTCAAGGCATGCTTGTTAAATGGAATTAAAGCCTCTGGGGTCCTCCGGCGCGTGAAATACCCTTTTGTTACCTCCCTGTAGTTTTCCTTCTCTGACTTTTTAGCTTCAAGAAGAAGTCTTTCCAATGACTTTTCAGTTGCTTTGGGGTTCTATCGCTCACGCTTTAGCGGGAAAAAACATTCTTCACTTTCTTTTGTTTTAGAACCGTTCACTGTTCCTTCGGCTAAAAGTTAATTTAATTTCGCGCTCCAAATGTGAAATTTCAAAGAAAAAGAAAAACGTAATCGCTTCTTATTTTCTTTAAAAAAACCTGTTTTTCAGAAGCACGAATTTTCTTTTCCTCAGATATCCGTGTGAATTTTTAAAGGATTTCTGACGTTTCCTGGTAATTTCCTGGAGCGTTTCCAGAGAGTGAGACATTTTTTTGTTAGCAAGTTAAAAGTGTAATGGTTTAAATTATTTTTAATTTTCTCCTCTCTCTCTCTCTCTCTTCGTTTCGTGATGAAATGGAACCTGAAGGAAAAGTATTTCTTAATTTAGATAATATTTTAAAGCCTGGAACGCGTTATTTGCATGGCTTCATCTGAAAGTGTATTTAAAAACGTCTTTGTGACTTTTTTATTAAGTTTATTTGACTGAATTATTCCAACTACTACTTTATAAATAAGTTTAGAACCTAATACAATATTAAGTTAAGATATTCGACTACCCTAAAATCATGATTTTTTTAAATAATTGACAATATTTTTTCTGATATTATTTTATAGGCCATCTTGCTACCTTTATAAAAGTACCAAGTTTTTTATTCTCCATTCACTAGAAAGAAATTACCACTGTTTTAGTAAAAGCAGATGCCATAACTTTACACAAGATGTCAAACTTTAAAATGCGTTTTACTTGAAATGCGTTTTTCTTCTAAAAGCCCATAAGGGAACGGCGATTGCTCAAAAAGTTTTTAAAATAATTTGCTGAGCTTTTTTTGTGTATGTTCTGTGTAACAGTAGAAGTGTTTTTTTTTTTGTTTTTTTTTTTTGACCCTCAGATTTATCAATAACTATTTTATTACAAAATTTATATTGAAAAATAGTTCTTCATGTAAATATAATCACTGTTTTCTTAAGCAGCTTTATATAATTAAAATAAATTGCTCTAGTTTTTGTAAAAATTAAAATGTCTTTTACCCTGAAGGTCATTTCAAAAAGGAATAGCAAAATGATACATCAAAATTGAAAAAGTGATAATTGGTTCATTTACTACTTTTACAGAGAGGGGGCCCCGTTTAAGGCTTTTTTCGGTTAATGTTAAAGAATAGGACCCGAATTTGGTAATTTTTTTTAGATATAAAAGAATTGAAAAATTAATATGATATTCTGGCTTCATTTTTTTAGAGAGCAGCTTTTTTTTATCATACTTTCCATTTTTAATCGAGTGGATTCTGTCTTTCCTGTATAAAATGTGTTTCCCGTTTTTTTATCCTATACCATAATGTTAAATGGGCTTTTCCCCTTCACGTATTATATCATAAAAGAAAGTATTCACGGAATATTTAAAAATTTTGAAAACACTATATTTTTTTGTTAACAGAGGTACAAGTTATAATATTGCAAATTTCCATGGAAATGGGGTCATTTTTCTGTCTGAAAACGAGCTTCACGTTTAGTTAGAGCTCTCGTACTTTTACCTAAGACAGCCTTAAGCAATTTTTTGTCAATTTTTACTCATTTTTTTACCATTTTAGAAATAATTTTTTCTTTTTCTTTTTTTTTCATTTTAGCCTTTTTTTTTCTTAAAATGTAGTAAATAAATCTAAAAATCACAAAAAATCACCTTATTTTCGTTTTTTTATAAAAATTCTGTCGCAAGTAGTCTGATACTTTATATTATTTAAAATTATTTTTTCAGGTGCAAGTTTAATAGAACCATGTATCGAGCAAAAAAGTCCTTACGATTTTTAGGCAACACGAAAAAATAATAACTTGTAATTAACATAATAATCTTATTAACAGCTTGAGAATTGCTAAACTTTTAGGTATACGAATATATAAGCAAATGGCAGCAGACTTTTGGGCCGAACATTACGCAGGAAGTGGACAACAACACCTGAACTGAAGAACCCCCCCACTCTTTCAAAACGAAAATATGTTGTCATTGCGCTAAAAACAAATACTTGTGTGATTCTACAAATGTACGATATGACACTGAAAAAATTATTTTACACAAAATATGTTTTAATAGGAAGTGGAAAAATTGTTTTAATAATATTATTAGAAGAAGAAAAAGTTTTGAAATGCAATTTTTTGGCAACAAATGAAAAAAGAATGATGGCATATAATCAAAACATTCTCCTTTTAAGAAAAATGCATTGATAATAATAATATTTTGTTTATAGATCTCTAGAGGACTTCTATACCGGGGTTGAGCTAAACTTTTTGAAAAAAATCACGTTATTTTCGGTGTTGCGATCAATTGAGGTATTAGCAGATGGTTTTTGATAAAGTTTCTCTACTTTATGAATATAATAAAATCGGAATAAATCCACTTTTTTTAGTAATATATTTCAAACATTTTATTTTAAATCTGGTACAGAAATCCCAGCAATATAGAGACCAAATATTATTATTTTAGAAGCATTTTTCATGAAAGGAGAATTTTTTTTTTTCAAATATATGTCATTCTCTCTCTTTTCATTTGTTCCTAAACCTTGCATTTAAATATTTTTTTCTTGTAAAATTATCCGTAAAACAATTTAAAATATATATTCTAATTCAACTGACAATACTTATAAAAATTATCCATATATAAGATTTTTGAAAATCATAGCTTCGAACATAATAACCTTAAATACAAGTAAAAGATGTTTAATAAAGAAAATGCAATTGGATGCAAACAGTTAACACTACCTACTAAAAACAAAAAGTTAAGTATGAAAGGTAAAATATATAAAGAAAAGAAGAGAGAGATGAGCAAAGATCTCCCCCTAAATGGTACTTGTTAAGGAATTTATTTCTTCTAAGAATTATTATTCGAAAAGAAAAAAGGGAGGAGAAAAAAAGAAATCAACCCATCTTTTTTCGTTACATTTGTTAACGAAAGGAAGGAAAATCTTGCATTTAAATACTTTTTTTCTTGTAAAAATATCCGTGAAAAAATTTAAAATATATGTATTTTAAGTAAACTGACAGTAAATATCAAAAAAATTAACCATTTATAAGCCTTTTGAAAAAATCATGGCTTCGTACATAGTAACCTTAAATACAAATAAAAGATGGATAATAATGAAAATGCAATTGGATTCAGAAATTTGACACTACCTACTAAAATCTGAACTTAAAGTATGAACGGGAAAATAAATCAAGAAAAGAGGATAAACAAAAATCCAAAATGGTTCTCTCTCGTTAAGGAATTTATTTCTTCGAAGAATTATTATTCAAAAAGAAGGGGGGAGAAAAAAAGAAGTCGACCCATTTTTTTTTGTTGCATATGTTATCGAAAGGAAGCGAATGTCACAAAGTATAATCAACTTAAAAAAAGAATTGGAATAGTAAGCGCCGCTGCATGGCAGTGTGATCCTTAACTAAAACGGAAACCCTGCACTTCATGAAATATGCATGCATTTGTCCCGATCCTTGCGTTGGAGCTCCTCCTCTGCACAAAGCTGCTTTGCAAGGAAGAAGGCTCTCAAGGCGGAGACAGAATCTACATGGTTGAGAGAAGATAGGATCAAAATGATATTTTTCGTAGTTGCTTTTTTTCTGTAATTTAATAGAGGGGAAAAAGATATTGCTTTCTTTGAAAATTTCTTTTTAGAATTATTCAGATAATTTTTTTAAAAAATAGTGTAGATATTTTGTTACATATTTCTTGTTATTATTTTTAAATTTCATCAACATATGTACTGGTAATACTGTGACAAAATATCATACTTATAAACGACTTAGAAGAACAATTCTAAACATCTTGTTTAAAGTTGTTGGGACTTCCTTGTAAAAATACTTTGCTAGTTTATTTTCTATTTCATGTATTTTTCTAAATTGTTATTCAGAATTTTTTAAAGCTCCGTAAAAATTCGCTACTAATTCATGTAATAATGTAGATATTTGCAGAGAAAACAAACAAAAGGGACTATGCATACATTACCTCACTCTCATAAAGATTAGCGAGTAATGGATGTCCTATTATAAATATGGGGCTCTGAAGGCTAATTTAGGTAGTATCTATCAGAAAATATCCTTTTTAATTTCTAAATAATTTACATTTAACTAAAATATTGGAAGAAACAAACATTTTACCATCACTGAATTTATAAAACATTAAAAAATGTATTATGGCTATAAATGTAATTCAATAATCTTAAAAGAATTTGAAAATATTTCTATAAATTAAATAATAAAAAAAAGGTTTTTTTTCAAAAAAAAATATGTTTTGTTAAAAGACAATATGGAAAAAAAAAGGTTTTCTGAATCCAAATAGAAAAAATGTAAAAAAAAAAGTTTAAAATCAAACGAAAAACTCATCTGGCCGAGTAATTTTTTTCTAAATAGATTATTTAATCTGCCCCAAAGTGCTTCACGTTATGAAAAGACAATATGGAAAAAAGTTGTTTACTTTTGAACAGTTGAAACTAAAACAAATCCAAGTTGGGATAATAAAATGGCCCCTTCAAAAAAAAAAGAAAGAATACACTTATTATATGTATATAAACGTTTTCTATTTTAATTTTTTCTTTAACTCACATTAGACCTAAACTCTCCAAAATATCGCCGATATCCTTAAGGTAATTTTTTCTAAATAGGCACTTAATTACAGTAATTAATCAACTGCAACCTTAATTCCCCAAAGTGCTTCACGTACTCAAACTTTTGTAGTAGATTTAAGCGATGTTGCATCCCATACCGGACTTGCAAGTATCAAATCCCACGATTTTTTAAACTATTTTGAAAGTTTCTGGGTTTGATAAACTAAAA
The DNA here is from genome assembly GCA_019973935.1 of Trichonephila clavipes. Taxonomy (NCBI): domain Eukaryota; kingdom Metazoa; phylum Arthropoda; class Arachnida; order Araneae; family Nephilidae; genus Trichonephila; species Trichonephila clavipes. The sequence goes on along the minus strand of BMAU01020861.1, from coordinate 666,724 downwards.
ATTTTGGGAATTGGAAAAAAATGCTCCTGTCCGACATTTGCTTTTATTCATTTTTTTATTCTTATTTCCGTTTTATCGTTGCTGCTCTTAGAATTTGTGAATATTTCCTTGTGTTGGGATAAAGTTTCTTCAAACCATCCTAACGTCAAATAGTTCTATACAGGGTGTTGCAACGTCGACGCGGACCTGGTAATGTTGATTCGACCGAAATTACCACGCCATTAACGGGAGAACATTGAGCCACGACATGCTTAGATGGGCTCTAGGGTTCAAATTCATACTCGGTGGCCACAAATCCGTGACCACAACAGGAATCTCAGCAAATGTCTGCGGACATACGGGTTAGTGAGAACCCTCAATCCCGTATCTGGCAAAAGTCTATTAGATGAAACGACGAAGTTGGAATATCATACTGAATGTGTAATGCATGGGGGCCATTAGAGGCAGCATGGGGACGACAAATCAAAATGGAACGTTGGGTTGAAAATAACGTTCATTCGATAGTACTAGCCATCGGGAGGACAGGCAGAGGTTCTCGGAGATCATCCATTGGGTCCGTACCAGGTGTTCGAACTCCTCAATGACACAAAATATCTTGATTTCATACTGCACTTCCTGGAGTTGCTGCAGTACCACTGTGAGGATATTGGAAAAAAAACATACTATAAGACCAAAGCAACATTGCATCAGAACGATTGGTTCATGCATTTATTATGATGGGACATTTTCAAATGTTGCGCATTACCACCATCTACATGCTGGAAGGTGGATTGGATAAACGAATTTCTCAGTGCAATGGACCTATTATCACTGATCTTTTCCAAATAAATTATAAATAACTGTATAAAACTGGTATGGTGTATTATTCAAGCAGATCCATTATTATCAACTATAAAATTTGACGCCACAGCGTTTCGCTTGCTTCATTCATTTTATTCTCTCGAACTGCATCGAACACTGTTATGTAATAGGAACAATAGTAAAACATTCCCCCTCGAAGAGCCAAATTGTCACGTTCTACCCCCAAACAAGTTCTCCAGATCAGTTTTAATTAAATACATGGCACGCCTGGTCGCTTCCCATCTGAAAAACACGTCCAAGTTCTGGCAGAAATGTAATATTAATTTTTCCAAAGTCGAGAACTCCCGAAAGAAATATTTCAACAAAATGATGCAATTCGGCCACTCGGGTATTTAGTCGGGAAGGAACCTCACACTAGCGTATCTGATAAAATGATTTGGTGCAACCAATCGACCGTGTAAATTCTTACTTAACAGAAGCTTGCTAAAATTAATGTTTTTCAAAAGACACCAGAATAACTAATGAAGAAAGATGCGAAGCAAATTAAAACGTAATTTTCCTAGTAAATGAAATTATTTCCCAGTCTAAAATTGAATTCTTATGTTATATTTATGTATTAAAATAAATCTCTCTCTCTCTCTCTCTCTCTCTCTACATCTAACGAAACATTTTAGAAATATGTATATAAAGATTCAATATTATCTAATTATTTGCAAGAATTTTGGTATTTAGTATTATTTTTTTGATTATATTGTTGTACATGAGGCTCAAAATCTTAATTCAGTCAATGAAATAGAAGTGTATTCACTGTTAAAAGGCAGAAATAGGAGCCCTAACTAATTATTTATATCCAGTAACAAAAAACCAGCAGCAAATTTATTTTAAAGATGATAGTTTTCCCTCTCACATACAATTCTTACTTATATTTTTGTCGTATAATACAGCATATTTGGGCACAGTTGACAATCTTTCGAAGCACACAAGGTTAAAAAATACAACTAAAGTAACGCTAATACAATTCGACTCTCGATAATATTCGAATTTGAAAGGATCAATGAAAAACTTCGAATTATCAAGAGTTTGAATTACCAAGAGGGTAAGAAAAAACTTCCGAATGTTTTTTTCTTTAACACATTTAAATTTTAAACTATGTAATAAAACAACAATTGTACATATGTATTAAATTGCTCTGAAATATGTTTAAAAAGTACATATTATACAGTATAAATATTACACAGAAGTTAAAAGTTAGGTATTTTAATAGAATAATACATTTATGTAGCAATTCTCGAACAGGACTCTTTCACGCCCCACCAAATCTCTTCCTTTCCTCATTGGAAATGAAATAATTTCGCACCCAGTTCCCTCAGACACTGTCTCCAACACCATTGGTTCTTCAAGGCAGGGCTCAGTCCGGCCCATGTCTTAATTGGTGCCACATGCTAGAAATCACACACATGAGCCATAAATCGTTACGATCATAATCTTTCGTCCAATACAAAAAACACAGTCCTACGCAGCTCTTCTTCGCAATATCGGATCATCCTTTCTGAATACATGTGTAGCAAGAGCAAGTGTTAAACGAAAGATATGGACGGCTGAAAACAGGTGCTGCCAGAACTTTCCACTTGATGAAGGAAAGTAATAAAAGTGTCTTTTCTCCTAAAGAACCAGGAAGCACAAAAGAAGGGATGGCAGACAGATGATCTTCAAAGGGGCTGCGTTACAGGGAGACACGCAGAGAGAATACAACACAAAACATGTAAGTTCCAGCCTGTTTGCTACAGGACTCTACATGATAATGAGTATTCGAATTGTCGACAGTTTTATAAGATAACTTCGAATTATATCGCGTGTTGTAAGTCTGGCCAGCCACAGATTTTACTTCGAAATATTGAGTGTACCAAAACGTATTTTTTTAATTCGAAATATGAAGGGATTTTCTAGGGGCTGAGCATATACTTCAAATTAGCTAGGAGTTTGTATTATCGAAAGTTTGAACTATATAGCGAGAGTGGAGAGCATATGTAATTAGGTATTACATGCACGAAATGGAGATTTTTTTCGAATATATAGGGCAATTTTTTTTAAAACTGACACCAATTAGAAGCACCTGCAGTTCGATCTAACTACCGCAATGACACGCATATTAGTATGGAGTTTAATATGACATGGGGAGTGAGATTCCGCGAAAAAAAAAGATACTGAAAAAAAATCGATGATGGGTGTATCGTAGCAATGTTGCAACATACCAAACCGAGAATCAGCATAAAACACATCTATGAAAGTAAAATCCAAATTTATGCTTTTATGGGCGACAATCGTGCATGTAATTTGGACTATGAAAACACGTAGAGAGCTCCAAAGAATGGTATTCTTAGCTGAAGTGAAGCAGCTTAAGTGACTATGCGACTCACATTACCATAAAACGCATATTATTAATAAAACTGTCTTACCTTAATCATCCACAGTTAGTATATTGATTACCCCAAGAAGTGTGGATCGCAATTTGGATGCATCGAAAATCACAGTACTCAAATTTCTCTCGCTGTATTCTGCGAATGTTTCCTTCTTCTAGCATATGTAAATTTTGCAAACTAGAGACGAGTAGCAATGTGCGAGTTTTTTCGTGAGTTATGTTGAAAATAATTGGTGGCTTTTGTGAATATAATGGATAGAAAATACACATTTCTCTTTAACCCTTTATCTACCGATGGTACTTATAAGTACCATCACTTTAAAATTATATAGAATAACTATTTTTACGAATGCTCTGCCAATACTTAGCAGGAATATTCTTTTAAACCCACTCTTCCAAGATAATGACAACACGGGTTCTATGATGAGTATTTTAGTGGGGAAGGGGTGAATAGTCTTATAGCAAAAGTTGAGTTTTCAGCTGACATTTTGATCGGATTACGAAATGATCATTTTTGACCATTTTATTCCAAAAAATTTGTTATTTTTAAAAGGTGTCTTACTTATTTAATTTTTTTGCATGTTAATAAAGACGTTAGAAAACGATTTGACTATTTATTTCAGTGAACAGTTTAATAACTTTATTTAATTAATCAGCTCTAACAGATTAAATTTCCCAAAGTAGAGTATTTTGTTTATGTTTATCCCTTAAATTTCATTGTAGTGATTAAAAATAATATTGCATGAAGAAACTGCATTAAATTATAATGCGGTAGGGAAAGGGTTAACTGGGGACGTAAACTTCAAAACCTGCGTTCATTGGGCTTTTAAAGTTACTCACGATATACATCCTAAGTCTTTTACAAAGATGAAACGGTTATGTGTTGTGGTATCTTAAGTACATTCAGGTTCTGTCTATACTTTGTCTGAGGTTATTTACACTGATAAAAAGACGTACTCTGTGAAAATAGCATGGTATACAACAATGCTGCTGCATTTCTTAGTTCAAGGGTTCTGCCAGCGATGTGTCGTACAGGCTCTGTAGCCGTTACATTTAATTCTAGAAGTATGTTTTGAAATAATTATGAAAAATACTTCCAGATTAGAGAGTCTCGAGACACACACCTATCACTGTCGCCAAAACCATCCCTACAAATTCAGTGTTTTTGACAGGAATTTTCTCGCCTTTCCTGCGAACCATCTTAATGGCTAAAAAAATTTACTCGGAATAAAACAAACTCCGAATCTTCCATATCCATGTACCATCATTTCGAAATTTAAACTTTAATTGAAATGTATTAGATACGTGTAAAAAGTTGTTATAAAATGCTACCGAAGAATAACATAAGTGAAGAAAAGTTCTCTTTTCAAGATATCGCAAAGAAATCTTTTTTATTGTTATCAAGGAAGGAAGTACCATTTTATTTTTTTGAACAGAAAAAAACAAGTGCTTGTTACAATTGTTGAATCTTTACACAGTGAAAAAAATGATAGCATATGTGTGTCTCATTTGCATTACAAGCGTTAATGCATGAGAGCCCATTTTTTTTATAATTTCCCATCCAAGAATGAAACAAATACGAATATAAAAACACCTCTTCCGTGATACCAATGAACTTATGTTAACGGAAACGGAAAGCATGTATTTTATAAGCTATGCATGCATTTCTTTGTTTTTGTGTCTTCTCCTTCACACACAGATGCTTTGGAAGAAAGACATCGTTATGAAGTCAAGTAAATCGATAAGACAAAAGGGAAAAATAGTTTTTTTTTCTTTGCTACTTTCCATTGCCTCAATGGAATTGGAAAGATTTAAGAAAATATGAAACATTTTCAAAACTATTTAAACCAATTTATGCAGTTTTGTTTTTCAATCAGAAAAGGAATTGCATGAATAACGAAAAAGGAAGAACAATTTTTTTTTAAAAAAAAAATCTATTACTGGCGTTACAAGTGTTACGTGTATATTTGTTTTTGAAAACAATGTAACACTCATAAAAAGCTTCATAATACCAACATAACTATATGTGCTTCGACAGGTTCATTGTGCGATATCCTTTCTACTTAGATGCTCTGAGTGAATGAGTGAGCAAGAATTATATTAATGTCACACACACACATTATAAAATAACACGAGGGGGGATGTTGGTGACGGATCCTAACTACCACACCAAACCAACGGGAGGACATTGAACATCGATAGATTTAACGTGCATCGAGGGCTCTACACTGTGTAATTTTGGCGGCACCAGGACTCGAGCTCGTGACACTCCGGGCATGAGTTCGTGACCACAACTCCTAAGATACTGCGGTTACAAATAAGGTTTTTAGTAGAATCAAGATTCGATCCTATGACACGACAGAAAAAATGCCAGTCGAGTTCCCGATCATGACCACACACACACACACACAGCTACCAATTAATGTTTGTTAAGTTATTCACATCAAAAACATATAAATTGGATTCTAAGAAGTTTATATTCCCGCCTGTGTGTGTCAGTTACTAAGTTTGGAATACATTTGCAGGCAGACACACTATGCCCACTAGACCTTTGCACAAACTATGTATTCTTTTAAATAACATATTCCAGCCTTACTGGGATTAAATGTCTTTCATAGATCTTTTTAACCCAATGCTTCTCCAACTTTATCGTACCTGTGATCCAATTTCCGACCGCCTCTTATGCAATAACAATGTATTGAATCCAATAATAATGTACTATGACATTAACTCTACAATACGACTTTAATTATAAAACGTACACATTATCAAGATAAGTATTTATTTATATATTACAAGCCCATGGGAGTCGCTAGTAATTATGAAACTTGTTCCTGACTAAGTACTGATAAATTATGAAACACATTATGCAGTAATGATACATTTATAAGTACATCATATCAGTGCGAAGATGTATTTTATTTTTTATTATGTCAGAATATATTTAGTTTTGCTTTCTTTCACTAAATTTGTAATTTTTTCAATCTTTTATTTTCACCTTATTGATATGCTCGCGCCTCCTCGTAGGGTTATCACGTCCCTTGGGGGTTTTCCCCCCACAGTCTGAGAAACAACCGTTTTAACCTGTTAATGCTGTATTCCATTTGGTCCCAAACTCTGGTCGTTGACCGGTACCGGTTCGTGAATCATATGGAACCGGGCCTCCCTGGGAAATTTAAATTATTTTTAATTAATTTATTGTGGTGTATTTCTGTAACGTTTTTGCAACTTTCCATGGATATCACTTTATATTCATTTTTTGGTGTACCTCTGAAGGCATTTTTAAGAACAATTAAGTTATACTTATTGAATGAAAACAATCAACGTTCTACCCTCAGTGGTAAGCGCAAACATTATCAGACATTGACATGTCCGCGACGATAAAAAGGTTGGGGAACACTGCTCTATCTGACTGACACTTTAATTTATTACAATTTTATTAAAGTGAAGTGACTTGTGTTCTATCTAGCTCCTCTTCTACGACAAAGTAATTGGAGACAGAGTCTAAGTCTAACAATCTTTTATTGAGTTAAACTTTATTTCAATTTCAATAGCCTGGTCTGGTTTACTTTATAATTTCCACGCTAGAACTAAGAAATGATTGGTTGAATGGATTTTTGAAAACAATGTATTGTGTAAAGAATCGATTCGTTAATCTCAAAATAACAATAGCATTCCAATAACGAAACGTGCTTTGTTCATCGAGTTTGCACTTCCATTGTTCTTCCCTTAAGCGTATAAGCACAGAATTTACACAAGATGCACTGTCTAGAAGCACTGGAGTCCTATTGAAATATATATATATATATATATATATATATATATATATATATATATATATATATATATATATATATATATATATATATATATAATATATACTGAACGAGTTCTATGACATTGTAGCATATCGCACTGTCAATGTTGAAGTTGTCCTTAATGATTCTGGATATCAATTGTGTACTTCAATCGTATTATTTTGTTTCCCCAGTTCATTAAGACATTCTTTAGATAACTTTTGAATCAGTAGTCACATACATAGATATAAATATTTCTCGTTACAATATATAAGTAGTAGGTATGAAAAAATTGATTTCAATGAGTAAAGAAAATGTAAGCCTTTAACATGTTATCATTTACAGAAAATTGATCATTTTACATTTCAATTTGAATTTTTTTAAAATGGAGAACTAATGTAATGACGAATATAAAACGGTGTGTGAGAGTTTAAAAATATTTTGAATCAATTTACTTTAAATTATAATTCCGAGTTAACGATACAAGAATAAAAACCATATGTTCGAATTGTATAATCCTTCTATAAACTCGCAGGGGGAATAAAAAGGGAAAACCTGTTTTCCTCTCAGATGTATATACGAAGACCAACATGCTACACATGTTTTCTCTGTTTCTGTGTTTGTATGTGTGTTCCCGTACCTTTATGTTCCAGTATATGTTTCGCGCGTGAGGAGTCTTGTTCAATAAAAACATTTAATATTGTACCACCTTGCCGTAAATTGATTATTTCCTCACACTGCACCAGACATTATAACACTGCATGAACAGAGAAAGAATAAAAAGTAAAATTAAAAAAATCAAAATCACAAAAGGCTTCTTTTTTCTTTAATTTTATCAAAACATTGAATTACTTCAAACCTAAAACGACCGAAACCAGGACCGGCTCTAGCTGTTTTGCCGCCCCGGACAAAAATGGAAAATGCCGCCTCCCTCTCTCCAAAGCAAAAAAATATAATTAAAAGATAAATATATATATATATATATATATATATATATATATATTATTTTAAGTCAAATAAAAAAATTCGAAAAAAATTAAGGACATAATTACCAATTATTATTTCAAATCTGTAAAAGTTAAGAGAAGGAATCACTAAGTTCTTCTATTGATAATGGGAATCACAAACGTTTGCTTTATTTTATAGTGACTACACCAGTGGTTCTCAAACTTTCACTACTGGCGCCTCCCTTTTCAATCACAATTTTTTATCGCGCCCCCTTTGTACATTAATAATGTACTGAATGCAATAATAATGCACTTTGACGCTAAAGCTACATTACGATCATAATTATAAACCGTACAAATTAACAAGGTAAGTATTAAATTTTGTATACCTTACTTTTAAGTAATATATATATATATATATATATATATATATATATATATATATATATATATATATTTGCTTTTTAGTTAGATTCACTATAAAAGCGTGTTTTTTAGTTTGTTTTAAAAGTAGAATTTATTTTATAGTTATTTTTACTATACACTATAAAAATCACAATTCCAGTGAATAATTTAATTAAGAGAAAATATACTTACCTACTTTCAAGGACTTTTAAATTTTTCTTAGAAAATTTGAGAAAAAATCCAATAAAACTAAAGAAAATGTTCCAAATAAATAATGCCCTTAATAAAGGACATAAATCACAGACACTTTTCGCTAACAACACAGGAACGTTATTTTCCAGCTAAACTCAAAGTAACTCAAACGTTTCATGTCTCACGCTTTTCTGATATTTACTTTCGCTATATATATCTTGATTAATATGCATTATTTCAGTAGGTTCTTCAATTGCTTGATCAGTTTTAACTTCCTTTAATAGGGATCACAGATGCCCATTTCTTTTAATATTCTGCTTATTTACATTTATAAACCATAATAAGTCGTGCAACACAGCAATCAAAACTACAAAATTGTTCATGGGGAAAGTGTAGCATGTTCTAAAAAATAATTGTGTAAAACGTTTTTCATTATGCATTATATGTTTCAGAATACTCATGCTTATCCGTATATCATAAGACTCTTTCACATGGAAAAAAGATGAAACAGAAATATATTATATATATTTACAACTTCCCTTAAAAAAAAGACGGAGATAACCATACCAGTAAGTTCAAAGGTCAGCTAAAGTAATATTTTAGGTTAAAAGAAACGTAAAAAAAAATCTCTCATCATTCACATATTGACCGCAAAGCAAACAAAATATTTGCTTAATTTGGTTATAGGATCAAAGATGGCTAATGAGCGTTTGAAGTGGAATGTTTTATTTTTGATGATGGCCAGATGATAAAAATAAATTATATCAGTGTAAATGTGTATTTTTTATTATGTCAGAAATCATCTTGTTTTACTTCATTCCAAAAAATTATTTTTTAAACCTTTTATTTCCAATATGCTCGCGCCCCCCTCGCAGGGTTACCGCGCCCCCCAGGGGGGCGCTCCCCACAGTTTGAGAAACACTGGACTACACTCAAGACTAAAATAAAACATCTCCTATGACTCTCTATCTATATAAAACTTTAAATGCCCCTGTCTACTTTTGGATACCTGACACTGGATATCACATGGACGAAAGGAATGTCCGTTGTGACCATACTCCCACATAGAGAAAGTTAACAGTGAAAGATGCGTAAACTTATCAATTTCATGATTGAACATATACCCCCACTCTGAACTCTTAAAATTGAACATAAAAGAAAACTGACATTAAACATATTGAATACAGTATAAGGAAGTAAGATACTTAAAATGAAATATTAAATTCACACCCAATAATATTTCGAAAAATATATACAATTTTTTGTAACAAAAAGTTATGTTAATCAAATTCGACCAAAATGCCGCCCTTAGAATTTGCCGCTCCGGACAGGGATCCGGTTTGTCCGGCTCTAGAGCCACCCCTGCCGAAACACATATTTTATTTTATTGAATAGAACAAACTTTTGGCTTTACAAAACGTATTTTGTTTCCTTTCTTCGTTATATAGAGGTCGAATTTACAATAAATTACAGAAGATAGATGACAGAAAATTAGAAAAATCAAAAGTAGATCTTTAATCTACCAAAAGTGAGCATTACCAGGGGGGATGGCAAACTTTTCCAGGGTACGGGCTACTTCTAAGATTTTCAAGGTGTTGCGATCCAGTAGCGCTGGTGTGGTCAGTTAAGAAAAAAGTCTACAATATTTATTATACCTTAATAATAAATAAGGAATATGTACTTAAGGTATCCGACTACTTGCGACAACTTTTTTTTTTTGAAAAATGGAAATATGAGGATTTTTTTGTTATTTTTAGATTTATTTAGTATATTTTAAGGAAAAAATCTTAAAATTGAAAGCAGAAAAAAAAATTATTATTATTAAAATGGGAAAAAACTGGTAAAAATGTACAAAAAATTACATAAACGGGGCCCGCTCTGTACAAAATTTTTATGAGAAAATTCTTAATTTTTCAATTTTGATGTGTTACTTTATTATTCGTGTTTGAAATGACTTTCAGGATAAGAGATATTTCAATTTTTACAAAACCTAGAGCACTTTATCTTAGTGATTATACGAAATTGCTTAAAAAGAAAGTGATTATATCCACATAAAGGACTGTAAATTTTAAAATAAAGCAGCGATTGATAAATCTGAAAATCAAAACACTTCTACTGTTATACATAACATACTCAAAAAATTTCAGCAAATTATTTTCAAAACTTTTTGAGCAATCGCTGTCCCCGTTTGAACTTTTCGCAAAAAACACATTTCGAGTAAAACGCATTTTAAAGTTTGTCATCTTGTGTAAAGTTATGGCATCTGCTTTTACTAAAACACTTGTAATTTTTGTTCTAGTGAATGGAAAATAAAAAACTTGGTATTTTTATTGAGCTTATACGATGGCCTATAAAATAAAATCATAAACAAAATTTGTCAATTTTTGAAAAAAATCATGATTTTAGGGTAGTCGGATACCTTAACCACAATCCTTGAATAAAATGAGCTTACACTTTTAAGGTATCCGACTACGTTTGGAACCGTGATTTTGCAAAAGCGCATAAGTGGATATTTTCATGATATTTAGTGTCACTTAGATTATAATATATGCATAAAATTGTTTTAAGGACATTTTTACAAAACAAATTTATTTAAATACAATATTTTGGCAAAAAATTAATTTAGAATAATCTTTTTTCCAAATATTCTCCTTTTGTGAAAATTGCTTCTATTATAATAATATTTGGCATGTATATAATTCAGACTTCTCTACAGAGGCTCAACTAGAATTTTTGAAATATATATCTTAGAGAAGTGGGTTTATTCATATTTCACGACAACAGAGGGAAGCAATTTAAAAAAACCCGTCAATAATTAATTCAATGGGTGGTAACTCTGAAAATAATGTGAATTTTCAAAAATTCTTGTTGAGCCTCTGTATAGAGGTCTGAGCTATATACAGGCAAAATATTATTATATATAATAGGACACTTTTTCACAAAAGAAGAACATTTAGAATAAAAGATTATTTTAAGTAAATTTTTTGCTAAAATATTATGTTTGAATAAATTTTTTGTCAAAATGTCCTTGAAACAATTTTATGCATCTATTTTCATTTGAGTGACACCGAATATCATGAAAATTATTCATTTATGCGTTTTTTTTTAAATGACGATTCCGAATGCAGTCGGATACCTTAAGAACAAAACACAAAAACGCGTAACAAAACGCATGATCCAAACATAATAAATAATAACAACCACAGATATAAAGATATCAAATGATGCATTTGTTACGAAACAATTGAAAATACATTAAATAATAAAATATTTTATCTAAAGATTGTAATCAGAGTTACAGCCAGTAGAAGACTAGCCTGCCCACTGCCAGCAAACCTCGAGCCTTTCGGTACATATGAACCCACTGCTAATCTTCAGGTGGTCACCCCAAAGTGTTTTGGTGAACCACCGGTTGACCGCGATCGACTTAATTTTCACTCCGGATTTAAAAGGCTCAAAGTCTATCAGCTGTCTACTGTGTCTGACAACGCAAAATATTACAAATGTATTTCTATGAAGCATTTTACACCTGAAATTTATATGTTGTAGCTCTGGGGTAAGCATTACGTCGATCGCGATCGACTAGTGGACCGCCAAGACATTTTGGGGTGACCGCCTGAACATTAGCAGTTAGTAATTATATACGGAAATATTCAAGATTGGTTGAAGTATAAGCAGACTATAAGTGTTCTACTGACTAGAACAATGAAAGCTAACTTTAGATAAAAATGTTTTATTTTCTATGTATTTTGAATTGTTTGTTAACAAATGTACATCATTTTATATTATTATATTTGTTAACATTATTATTATGTTTGTGTGTATCTTGCGTTTTGCTTTAAACGCAGTTTTAAAAGTGTTAGATTTTTTTTTTTTTTAAATTTTAGTTCTGTAGCTAAGTACATTATTCGTATTTATTCTTAATTTATGATAAATATTGTGGACCTTTTCCTACCTCACCACACCTACAACACGCACACAAGAATTTTCCCAACAGATGGGGGGGGCTGAGGGTCGAAAGTCTACCACTCTCGTACCCCAATACGCAGCCACACATTTTTTTTTTAATTTTGTAGATTGTCCGGACAAAAAACAGTAAAAAATAAATAACTGAGTAAATAATCAACATTAAATAAAAAAAATTATGAATAACAAATACTAAATTAAGTTTTACGCATAAAATACATGGTATTATAATCAATCGGAAAAAAAATCAAGAGCTATGAAGGAGGGTCCAGACCAGTGGATTACCCTTCCCCTCTTTGTGTATACCCACTGACATTAAGTGGACCGCATGAGCTTGAAAAAATTAGAAGTAGCCCGCCCCTTGGAAAAGTCTGCCCACCCCTGTTGTAGGGAATGTTTTACAACATAACTGTAATAAATAATTTTCTCTTAACGTATGCCCTGTATTTAAATAATAGTCTCAGAAATTTGTCACATATCTTATAATATTTATTCGAACAGCTTTTAAACCGTTATAAAGAGTGTTTTTTTCCAGGTATAGCAGTTTAAGTTGGCATTACTTTCCAAGATGGCGACCGATTTAACAGCTGTCAAGTGATTTATTCTCAGTTTGGTTTGGCAATTCATCAAAACGATCATCAAGCAAGGCGTAGATTCGTCGAATGGGCTCAAAACGAGATTGCCGTTGCTCCCGATTTTCATAAGCGAATTTTGTTTAGCGATGAAGCGCACTTCTGGTTGAATAGTTACGTCAACAAACAAAACTGCCGCATTTGGAGTGAAGCTAATCCACAAGTGTATGTCGAAACACCGTTACATCCAGAAAAACTGACTGTTTGGTGCGTTTTATGGGCTGGTGGAATCATTGGTCCGTACTTCTTCAAAAACGATGAAGGCCACAACGTTACAGTCAATGGTGATCGGTGTAGAGCCATGATTACTAACTTTTTCATTCCTAAATTGAGCAATCATGATGTCCAGGAGCTGTGGTTCCAACGAGACGGCGCAACATGTCACACAGCTCGTGCCACAATCGATTTATTGAAAGACACGTTTGGTGACCGCCTAATTTCACGTTTTGGACATGTGAATTGGCCTCCAAGATCTTGTGATTTAACACCGCTAGACTATTTTCTGTGGGGCTATGTAAAGTCATTGGTCTATGCGGATAAGCTACAAACGCTTGACCATTTGGAAGACAGCATTCGCCGTGTTATTGCCGATATACCGCCACAAATGTTGTAAAAAATCCTCGAAAATTGGACGTCCAGATTGGACTACATTCGCGCCAGCCGTGGCAGTCATATGCCAGAGATCATATTTAAAATGTAATACCATAAGATTATCTTTCGAATAAAAAAAATTCATGTCAATCGAATTATACATCGTTGTTTTATTGCAATTTAAAGTTCTATACCTCTAAAAAAAACCTTTACTTTAACAAAATACTTAAATTTTAGAACATTAACGAGATAAAAACATAGTAATAATATTTTTATTGATGTAAGTTTATCGCATTTTTTCTCTAACTGCTTTAAAAATATTTAAAAAAAATTGCAAAAATTATTTCCCTTATTATTGTGATTTTTATGAAATTGAGATGATTTATTTTTATGATTACTCGTTGCATATTAATATTTATTGATAATGATCCCTAAAACATAATTTACGATGTTTTAGTATGCTATTTGTACAAAAAATACTTCGTACGAGTTCGGATATCGTAAAAACAAGAACAAAAATGTATAATGAAAACAAATTAAGAAAAAAAAATATTGCAACACTGACATTTTTTACAACGACTTAAATTTTACCCATAATTATTCCTTTTCTATATATATATACTGTAATAGCAAATGTATACTTTTTGTTCATTTATATTTCTAAATAGTTTTAATAACTACGCAAAATAAATGGTTCAAATGGATGTTCATCTTCTTTTAATACTTTATTAGGAATGAATTTTAAAATTCAAAAAATAGCACCAAAACACCAAGTCTAATGTTAATAATGTATAGTTAAAAGAAGACCATCGATATATTTAAATTAAACAATGCTTTTAGATTATTACTTTCTTTACTATCTTAAAAACAAATTATATTTTTTGAAAAGTAGAATGTTCAATACATCGGCGTCTGTTTTAGTTCCTTCGATCCATAAAAAGGTTTAAAGCAGAAAAAAACAGGTACTACATGGGAATAAATGAGATTATGTTTCAAGAACCCAGAAGGAAAATCAAAAGTTTCGTTTTTACTTTAAAATAATGCACCGACTCAATAATATATGTTCTTTTACACATTGAAAACATTTCCATTCATTTTCGGCTGAAAAATTTAGAGCTGTGCGAAATCGATACAAATCCTGATTTTGTATATTTTTTTTTGTATTGAAAGCGCATCATTAAGTTTTTCCCCCTCTTTTACTATCCACTTTATTTGCTTTCTGCATATTTGTATTTTTTAAAAACTTTTTTTTTGACATTTTATTCGTTGAAAGTTTATTTATGTTCTAGTAATGTTGAAACTTTTAGCCTTGAAGAATTTTTCTTGGTGGTAGGTGGAATTTTTTGGTTCTTAAAATAAATTTGCTATTATTGGATGTATATTTGGAATAAAACACACGGCATAAAAATAATGAAACAAGTATTTATGGATCGAAAATTTATTTTGGGATTACTAAAGTAGTAAGTTTGGGTGCATTTGTAACTCTTAAGAGCAAAGGTTTTAATTATTTATTTTGGTTTTATGTTCTCCTACAAACAAATGTATTTGAATTATTGATATACTCGAAGTGTTACAATTGATAGGCACGCATTTAAATATAAAATATCTAAAAGACACTCACACACACATACTTATATTCATACGTTGTTTTTAGAAGAGTTATGTAAAATATACTATTTCCAAAGTAATTATATTTATTCTATTAAATTATATTAACAAATATAATTGAATAATATAATTTATTTTTCATAAATTATATTTTTTGTTATGAAAAAAAAAACATTATTTAGTGCAGTAAGTTCTTTAAATGATATGTTGTTTTTTCATCTTTCTACATTTACTTCCTTTTAAGGCTGCATATTACCCTTTTTCAAAAAAAATATTCTTGGAGACAGTAACAGCAAAAATAATTCATGTTTAATATTTAGATTATAATTCAGAAAGTATTTTTGCATAACATTGATAGTATTTGTTACGTCGACATGTCGACAGCCTTTATCTCAACCTAATATTTTCCCAAAAGTGTTGAAACACAAAGTATTTATGTACACAATAATAATGCTACTAACTTAAGCTAAAAATTACTAGGTTTGTACATAAATTTTTTTTTTCAAATTGGAGCAGTTTAGCAAGTTTGAATATTTGTTGTATTATTTTAAAATACTATAATATAGTTCTACAGTATGTTTACTATAATGGAGTTTGGTACATGATGGAAACATTAAGTTTTAGCTGCAATACTTGTATTCGGAAGTCTAATTGCAGTATCAACTGAGGACGTTTTTAGATTCAACAATTTCAGTAGCATTCCGTCCCTTCGAAATATTTTTTAATCATAGCAACCTGAAAACGCTTTAGCCATGGCATTTTCTCAACTGGAAAAATTGATGATAAAGCTTCTAGGTTATATAATCTTTTCATTAAAACAAAAATTGACCTTGAAATCAGTCTGAATTAAGTAATTATGTGAACTCAAAAACACTCAAAAGATAATCAAGCAGAAGGGATTTTAGTAATGAAAATTGAAATAAATAACCATTTCACACTGAAAGAGTTGATTATACTCAAAAACATTTTTAATTATGTAAAATTAAGTGTAGAAAAAATTCCTTAATACGAAACCGAAACCAAAACCTAAGCTAAAAAAACTTCAAATATCTGAAAAACTAATTAGTTATCAGATCTGAAATTTGTGGTGGCAAGCTGCAAAATGATATGGACCACAAAAAAATGCAAAGAAAAATTTTTCGGTGTTTTTGAGATTTGTAGGGTATTGTGTAATCTAAATTTGTTCTGACAACGATTTTGATAGTCACTGCACATTTATAATAAACTCAATTCGGATTTAATAACACCAAGAATATTGCTCAGGAGAGTCATTTCTCGTTCAAACACATAATATAATCCATGCGTTAGTCTAGGTTGCCAGATCAGGTGACGTCCTCACCTGACCTCGTTAATAGTTTATAATTAAAAAATAGTATGTAGATGTGCAAATTAGTATATTTTAGATGATGCAACATCGTTCTTCTGGCCCTGAAAAAAGCTTTGAACTAACCACGAGGATGAATTTCTTTTATAACGTAGCTGTCAAAAGCGCTGTAAAATAATGACTCAAAAACATAGTTGTGATTAAATCCTAGTCCAGTCCTCTGATTTTGCAAAGAAAATTGTCACCTAATCTTGGCAACGTTTCCTCCTGTTTGGCAACCCTGCCAGCCAAAGAGTAAAATGTAGCACCACACTTAACAGTTTTCTAATCTTTTTTGAACAATGGTCACTTCGAAATGTTGGTTTGCGTAGTTTACTGAAAATGAATTCTTTGTATGAAAAAGTCAAGAAAAGAAGTGATTGCTGATGTATGAATGACGGATTGTGTGATAGCATCTAGGTGTAATTGTCCAAGAATTGACAAAACTACGTGCTTTTTCGAGAAAAAAAAGATTGATGGTTACGAATGGCGTTTCAACCATAAGCAAGATAATACCCCCAATGTGTGCAGGGGAATAAAGAAGAATGCAGGCACAATGACAGTTACTTCAGAGGACAGACGAATGAAGGGCAGATATCACATCAGAATATTTAATTTTTATTTCGTGAAAGAATGCTAAAATAGCTGAATCCCTTTGTCTTGCCAAACAGAAAATTGGTTTTTAACACGGATGGCTGATAAGACTATTACGAAATGTAGAATGCCAACATTTTTCTTAAGAAGGCAAAATATTAAAACGTTATTTTTCTGATCCTTGTGGCTGCAATGCGTCTTTTTCACATGAACAATTATCCTCCATTTAATGAGAGGAATAGCACTCCTTAAGCTCATCTTTCCAAAAAGATCCACCATCTCCTTGACCGCGCTCCTGAACGACACGTAAGAATCGAGGGCATTAAAATTCGCAGCATTCCGCTCCATCACTCGACCACCCCTACGTGTAATGACTGGACGATTAAGCAGCAGTTAATTGTTCCAAATAACATCTCTAAAAATACGCAATGGGGACATTGTTATTCTACCTTCGTCGGGAAGTAAGAGGCGATGGAAGATTCCATGCAGGAAAGTCTCTGAATTAAAGCACTCGCTTACGCCAGCTTTAAAGGAAGAAAAAAAGATTCGTATCTTTTGGCTTACAAATGTTTTCCCATCACCATTTACATTTTTGTTATGATTTCTATTCATCTGAAATTATTCAAAAATTATTTTCACTGACTTTTTAAGTAAGCTATTGACAATGATTTTTCAACTCAAAGTTTTCCTTATTGAGCGAAAATATGGGAAAATATAATATAAAGAGTGTTTTTTTCCAGGTATAGAAGTTTAAGTTGGCATTACTTTCCAAGATGGTGACCGATTTAACAGCCGTCAAGTGATTTATTCTCAGTTTGGTTTGGCAATTCATCAAAACGATCATCAAGCAAGGCGTAGATTCGTCGAATGGGCCCAAAACGAGATTGCCGTTGTTCCCGATTTTCATAAGCGAATTTTGTTTACCGATGAAGCGCACTTCTGGTTGAATGGTTACGTCAACAAACAAAACTGCCGCATTTGGAGTGAAGCTAATCCACAAGTGTATGTCGAAACACCGTTACATCCAGAAAAACTGACTGTTGGGTGCGCTTTATGGGCTGGTGGAATTCTTCTTCAAAAACGATGAAGGCCACAACGTTACAGTCAATGGTGATCGGTATAGAGCCATGATTACTAACTTTTTCATTCCTGAATTGAAAAATCATGATGTCCAGGAGCTGCGGTTCCAACGAGACGGCGCAACATGTCACACAGCTCGTGCCATAATCAATTTATTGAAAGACATGTTTGGTGACCGCCTAATTTCACGTTTTGGATCTGTGAATTGGCCTCCAAGATCTTGTGATTTAATACCGCTAGACTATTTTCTGTGGGGCTATGTAAAGTCATTGGTCTATGCGGATACGCCACAAACGCTTGACCATTTGGAAGACAACATTCGCCGTGTTATTGCCGATATACGGCCACAAATGTTGGAAAAAGTCATCGAAAATTGGACGTCCAGATTGGACTACATCCGAGCCAGCCGTGGCAGTCCTATGCCAGAAATCCTATTTAAAATGTAATGCCACAAGATTACCTTTCGAATAAAAAATAATTCATGTCAATCGAATAATACATCGTTGTTTTATTGCAATTTAAAGTTCTATACCTCTAAAAATACACCCTTTATTTAGATTTAAAATTTATTCATGAATAGTGTAAAACTAATTAATTACTCCCTTGGAAAACAAATTTAATTCCGCCCTGAATTCTTACACTTAGTTTTAATAGTACTCTTTTCTGAGCCTTATTTTCACCTTTGACAGCAAACTTCTTGTTCATACCAACGTAAACACTTTGACCCTCGTGTCTTGTAACGTTTTCTAGCCTCGCGGCGTCAAGATAGGCTTTCCTATGCAGATAACATTTTGCCATTCATATTCCCGCGCACCTCTAAAATATTGCAGGATCATTTCATCTGACATCATGCCGACAACCTATGACCATGAGAAAAACGACAGCTGCAATCCCCCTGCGAGCCGAACCTCGAATGAAATTCGAAATGTAAGAAAGGATCACCTTACCCCAAGAGAGTGAAGAGAGATACCGCTGGCAATATTGGAAGAGAGACGATGTGTTAGGCCTCCTTCATTATGAACAAAATATTTTGTAGTATTGAAATATTCAATAGTTTGAGTGTTGCTGTTTAACTGTAAATAATGTAATTAATAACTGTGTAAACGTAATAAATCAATCATTTAATCTTAAGGCTACACAGAACCCTACAAATATCATACCGAAAAAGGTTTTTGCATTTTCTTATGACTTATATTATTGTGCAGCTTTCCACCAAATTTCAGATCTGATAACTAATTTGTTTTTCAGATATTTGAATTTTTCTGAGCTTAAGTTTTGGTTTTGGTTTCATTTAAAAATATTTTTTCCTCTCTTAAAATGAAGACAGAAAAATAGTTTTGAGTACAATTAACTCTTTCAGTGTGAAATGGTTAGTAGCTTCAATTTTTTTTAATAAAATCATTCCTGCTTGTTTATGTTTTGAGTTTTATTTGAGTTCTCATAGTTACATAATTCACAGATTGAATTCAAGGTCGATTTTTATTTTAAAAAAGTAGTTTACAAAACTTAGAAACTCTGACATTAATTTTTTCAGTTGAGAAAATTCCATGGGCAAAACGTTCTCAAGTTGCTATGAGAAAAAATATTTCGAGAAGGAATGGAATACTACTGAAAATGACAAATCTAAAAACGTCCTCTGTTGATACTGCTGTTTGACTTCTGGATACAAGTATTCTGAGTACAATTATTGCAGATAAAACGAAATACTTTCATCATGTACCAAACTCCATTACAGTAAACATACTGTATTATAGTATTATAGTATTTTGAAGTCGGGCAACACAAATACTCCAAACTTGCTAAACTATTCCTATTTAAAGCTGAAAAAATTAAATTTTATGTACAAAAACCTGGTGAATTTCAGCTTAAGCTAGTAGCATTATTATAGTGTACAGAAATTCTTTGTGTTTCAAAACTTTTGTGAAAATATCTTAGATTAAGATTACGCTGAATAACCTGTCGTCGTAACAAATGCTATCCATATCGTGCCAAGATATATTTTGATTTGCAAAACATGTTTTCAGTTATATTTAATTAAAGTAGTGTTTTAAAGAAGAAAGTGCATTGAGAAATAACATATTAAAAATTAGAACTTTATGGGTGTTAGACATTTAAAAAAATCGGATCCAAATTTTTATGATCTCCTTGTGTTGTTTTTCCAATCCCGTTCCATGATCTCAATGAAAGTAAGCACACCGATTCGAACCCGATCTTTTGAGTTTCGTGATTTGAGGTTGGCAGCAACTGTCATGCAAATCGAGCTAGTATTTAAACTCGGCTCATGTTAGTTTTTAAAAAGGAAGGAGAAACGGAAATATAAGAAGTATGTGAGTGGTTTAACTCCTAGAGGGAGAGAAAGGCTGGTTGGCAATGCAACTGCAGGTTGCGTCACCATTTTAGATTAGAAATTAATTTTTCAATATTAGAAGACGGTTCGAATCGGATGTCTCTGGTAATGTTGCTTTTTGAACTTATTGTTTTTATCGCTCCAGTAACGAGCAAAGTGACTTTATGATTGATTATTAAAGGCCAATTTTAAGAAACTGTTTTTCGTCTTCATGCCTCCTCGACACATAAATTTCACTGCTAGCTTTGCAAAATTTAAATTAGTTTACCAATAAGTGTAACAAATTTGGTTATGGGCCCAGTCCATGTACTGTGTCGAGACAGGCTAAGCAGTTGAACAAGTCCATGTACTGTGTAGAGGCAGGCTAAGCAGTTGAACCAGGCCATGAACTTTGTCTATTTAAATACTGTTCCAGTCTAGAACTATTTTTTATGAACTCTGTTGCTAGTACTCTAAATCGAGTAACAGGTATGGAGTTTAACAACCAGATATCAGTGTTGACTCCAAATAACTGGAACACGTGGAAGCATGATATGCAAGTACTCTTAATGCATTATGGTTGCTGGCAGTTTATAGTACAGACCAAGCCAGAGCAACCTGATGAAGAAGCAACATACAAGGAAAAATTAGATCTACAACTTCGTAAGGATAGATGTTATACGTTGATCTATACTAACATCAGTTCAGATTTGAAAAATCTGATGACGGAGTAGCGGCATGGAAGATATTAAAAGATCACTTCGAACCAGTCACAAGAGCAAGGGTAATTCAACTATTAGATCAATTTTTTGGAACAAAATACCAACCAGGGGAAGATGTTGGAATCTTCATATCTCGTGTAAAGACAGCGGCAACCAGACTACAAGAAGCGGGTCATAAATTGGACGACCTGTACATAGGATTTCAATTAATAAGGTGGCTTCCTCAGGAATTCCAGTCTACCGTGCAACAAATCTACAGATGGAAAGAAGAGGACTTCAGAGTTGTCAAAATTGAAGCAGAGCTGATATTAGAAGCCAATCGTCTTCAGTTGATGAAACAAGATTTGGAGAAAGCGGAGAATGCTTACTTGAGCAGTTTCACTTTGAAGAAGTCGAAGACGTTACCTGGTGCTACGGCTGCAGCTCATGGAAATCCAAATGGCAAGAATGATTACCAAAAGAAAAGTGGTAAGGTATTTAACTGTAAAACTATTAAAAATGTTAAACAATCTATTAAGACTATAGGCCCGTGTTATGTATGTAATAAGTACGGACATCTTAAAGTAAACTGTAAAGAGAAAAAGTCTCTACAAAAATCTCCTTCAACTGTAAATGAAACTTTTAACACAGAGTTTAATATAAATTTAAGATTTTGTGAAGCTGAATGTAGTCTTTTAGAACTAGATAAACAACTCGTAACTAGTTGTATCTTATTTGAGGAAAACTCTGATAAAGGTGTTTGGGTAATAGATACTGCTGCCACGAGTCATTTTTGTAATGACAAGAGTTTATTTTTAGATCTTAAACCAATAATTAACATGAAAATGTCGTTAGCAACGGAGGATAAAAGTTGTCCCGTAGAAGGAATCGGTACACTTAGATTTCGGGTAAAATATAAGGGGAGTTTTCATTAAATAACTTTGACTGATGTATTATTTAATCCTAAGTTGAGGAGAAATTTATTATCCGGTTCCAGATTAGAAATTAAAGGTGCGCATTTTGTGGGTACTAAAGGTAAAATTAATGTTTTTAATAAAGACTGGATAAAATTGTTCTCGGCGACACGCCATGAAAATTTGTATTTTTTTAAGCCGGATCATTATATTATACCAAAGAGTAAAGAAATTAGTTTTTTTAGTGATGTAACCGCTAAAACAAAAAACGGATCAATAGAAATATGGCATCAACGTTTTTGTCATGTTAATAACGATTACTTGGTAAAAACTAGTAAAAATGATAGTGTAAAAGGTCTCCCACGCTTAACTGATAATGGTACGACTCATTGTATACCGTGTAAATTAGCAAAGTCCAAGAGAGTTTCATTCAAAAAGACGGGGGCCGTAAGATCAAAACGTCCATTGGAATTGTTGCATATGGACCTCTGTGGTCCAATGTCAACTGAAAGCCAAGGCGGTAATAAATATTTCTTGAGTATAATTGACGATTATTCAAGAAAGGTGACTGTATTTCCCATCCGAAATAAATCTGACGTATTTCATACGTTTATAAGATTTCAGAAACGAGAAGAACGTTTTCTAAGTAAAAAGGTAATAGCAGTTAGAACTGATGGCGGACTAGAATTTTGTAATAAAGATATGGATAATTTCTTGACAGAACTGGGTATAAAGCATGAGGTAACAAATTCATATACGCCAGAAATGAATGGGGTCGCGGAGAGATTCAATTTAACCGCTCTAGATGGCATCAAAACGTTGCTTAAGTCTAGTGAAGTTCCCCATAAGTTTTGGGGAGAAGCATTACTTTGTTTCACTTATGCGTGGAATCGAATTTGTCACAAAGACAGTAACAAAACGCCTTTCGAAAAATATTCAGGTAGAAAACCATCGGTATTGCATCTAAAACCTTTTGGATGTTTGGCATATGCTAGTGTGCCAAAACAAATTAAAAAAAAATTCGATATGCGTGCGAAAATGGGAATTATGATGGGATACGCACAACGTACTAAGGGTTATAGAATATGGTTGATAGACGAAAATAAATTAGTCGAGACTATTAATGTAAGATTCGATGAAAATAAGAGGGGAATTAATTTTAGACAAAAAGTTAATAGTAACCTTGGATATATTTTAAACCTTCCTGATTATTATGATGATGAGGATGATTTTGATAGAGTAAAAGATTCATTAACGAGTCGTTTAGTTTCAAAGACAAGTACGGAAACGCCCTCAACATCTGAAAAACCAGATGTATCTTCCGATAATCATAGCTTGATCCCATGTACAGAGGTTAAGTGGATTCGAAATATAAGTAGGAAAGTAACTGGATCTAACGTATATTATAGTATAGAAGGGGAAGCAACCCGATTAAAATCTTTTAACGAAATAGAGAGATACTGTAAGAGGCATAATATTGAGTATGATCCTAGTTTATTTAATTTTAGAAAAGATAATACCGAATCCCAGGGATTTTCAGATTTGTCAGAGCAACAAGCTCTTATGGTTGATGTAACTATTCCTAATTGTTACAAACAGGCGATAAGATCCAGAGACGCATCTAAATGGCGTGATGCAATGGATAAAGAAATTAACGTAATGATGGAACGTAAAGTTTGGGATTTAGTTGATCATCCGGATAATATAAAAATTTTAGAAAACCGTTGGGTTTATACCATTAAATATGATGAAAATAATAAAATTGTTAGATACAAGGCCCGCTTAGTTGCGCGAGGTAACACACAATTACGAGGTGAGTCATTTGACGAGGTATTTCAAGAATACAAATTAGAACTTTTAAAAGTTAAATCATTAAAACTAAGATGTTATTCAGACTCGGGATTTTTCTACAAATAGGGATGATCGAGTGTCAATGGGAGGGTTCATAACTTTTATAGACGAAACTCCAATTTCATGGCGAACCTTCAAGCAAAAATCCGTTAGTCTGTCGACCATGGAAGCTGAGTATGTTAGTTTAACAGAAGCAGCTAAGGAATTCATTTGGCTAAAGAATGTAATTGATAATAAAAGTTTAAATTTGGAATTAAGTGAAAATGTAATGTTTTGTGACAATCAAGCTGCTATAAGTTTTTCAAAGTCACCGGTAGAAAATTATAGAACAAAACATATCGATGTTCGTTATCATTTTCTAAGGAATTTGATATACGACAAAATTTTCCAAATTAAATATATAGGTACCAAAATAATTTGGCGGACATTTTTACCAAACCCATGGTAAAGGAAAAATTGTTAGAATTTTGTAGAAAATTATTTCTTTTTAGAGAATAAGACTTTGTTTCTTTAATATTAAAATATTAGTTTGTCTATTACAATAAAGATTGTGAATAAAATGTATTTTTTGTGTTAAATTGTATAACATGTGATTATAGATTAAAATTTACTGATTTGTAAGAGATAATGGTGCGAGATTGGAAAAAGGGGGCCGATTGTTAGACATTTAAAAAAAATCGGATCCAAATTTTTATGATCTCCTTGTGTTGTTTTTCCAATCCCGTTCCATGATCTCAATGAAAGTAAGCACACCGATTCGAACCCGATCTTTTTGAGTTTCGTGATTTGAGGTTGGCAGCAACTGTCATGCAAATCGAGCTAGTATTTAAACTCGGCTCATGTTAGTTTTTAAAAAGGAAGGAGAAACGGAAATATAAGAAGTATGTGAGTGGTTTAACTCCTAGAGGGAGAGAAAGGCTGGTTGGCAATGCAACTGCAGGTTGCGTCACCATTTTAGATTAGAAATTAATTTTTCAATATTAGAAGACGGTTCGAATCGGATGTCTCTGGTAATGTTGCTTTTTGAACTTATTGTTTTTATCGCTCCAGTAACGAGCAAAGTGACTTTGATTGATTATTAAAGGCCAATTTTAAGAAACTGTTTTTCGTCTTCATGCCTCCTCGACACATAAATTTCACTGCTAGCTTTGCAAAATTTAAATTAGTTTACCAATAAGTGTAACAATGGGCACTATAAGTGTTTGTTTTATAGCTTTACAAACTTTAGATGCGTTTTTCTCAGTCTGAATTTTGAAGTACAAGTATTTTCTAAACCCTCTCTTACGGCTTTTTTTCTGTTCAAGATAGAATCTTGAAATACTTTGTATGTACTCCCAAATGTATGTTCTATGAAAGTTAGTATGGATTTGGGTCTATATATAAAAAATCTCTAGTTATGTTTTAAAAAAAGGATGAAATTAATATTTTTAAAAAAATTGTGTTTTTTCCAGGTTTAGCTAGAAAAAAATTATTAAAAATCAGCAAAAGGGAAGAGATTTTCACATACACACACACAAATCCCAACTAACTTCTGTTCACAATAATCTAAGAAATATAAATCACTTAAAATGACTAAAGGGTTTTAAAAATTGAGCTTTTTATAAGGGTTTGAAAAAACTGCGAAAATTCCAAATTTTTTAAAATTGTAAAATAATGGCTGGTCAAAATGACTTTTTACTTACAGATTCAGATTAATAATATAATTTGAATATAAAGCATTAAATATTTTTACTACTGTCTCCAAAGAATTTTTTTGAAAAAGGTTAATGTGTGTCGCCTCAAGTCTCACGCTACCCATCAATTTTCCCAATGCGTCACGGCCTTCAAAGGGACTTTGATTCAAACATCCGACCCCACAACGTTAAAAACAAGCTCGCGACCATGACCACTTGGTTACCGCGGCCGTAACGAAGACACTAGTTAACCTGCGATCACTCGCGCCTGTTTTTGCTACCGTCGTTACTCGCGGGGTGTAGAGAACACCCCAGACTTTTAACACGTGTATTTAAATATGAAAATAAAATTAAGTCATTATGATACATATTTATAAAGTACAAGATGTTTTTTGTATTATACAAATAAAATTATTAAATTTATTGCATACAAATGAGACTAACATTAATTTAAACTAAACATACAAAATTTTCATTTCAAAACACATCATTTTATATTTTTTTCATAAATCAGTAAAACGGATATACCAGCAATAAATATAATTTATAATTAATGAGATAATGATAGTAGAAAGTAGAAAAATAATATTTTAATCCATTTTCCAAACATTCAGAGCAGACTGTATACATATGCTCAATTTCTCGCGGGAGTTCTCAGCCCCCAGATAAACCTTTGATTGTCATTACATTCCAATCGTTCGAGAAAGAAAGATTGTATCAGACCTGAATGTTTACTGACCTAAAATGGGTAGTAACAGAAAAAATCGGGATTCTGAGCATTATTTTTAGAATCTTGGGAGGATTTTCTTGTTACTGGGGTGTACAGAACACCCCGCGCGAGTGATCGCAAGTTAAGGAGCGAAAAATAAGTTATGAGAACGTTTGGGTGGGACAGGTAAAATATTTTAAAATAAGTAATATTCACAAATAGAGGCTGATTTATATTTTTAAATGAACGTAAATTTTTCTATTCTCTCTCCGTACAACATCAATTCGTTTCTGGCACCACTAAGTTTTAAAAAAAAACCCGAAACAAGTAAGCAAACGAAAGTTCTGTCGAACTCATTTTTGCGATTTTCAGTAGCCTGGAGGTGTTGTTAAAATACCGTGTTCAAAGAAATTGATTTCGAAAAAAAAAAAAGCAGTTTCTTTTTCAGTGCCACTCAATCGTTGAAAACTTAGAAACGAGAAACATTTTCATGTCATTATGAAGAAAGTGGCCATAGGATGCTGTTCCTCACAGGATGCAGGTTTGGGAGGGGGGCATGTAGTCTTCTCTTTTATTTTTGTGTTCTATATTCCAAACATTCCGATATTGACTTTTGTTTTCATTATGCCGTTTGGTATGAGGTATTTGGTTTCTCAATTTGTCACAGATAATCTGTCAGGAAGTTTTAAACTAAGTTGCAATAGGAACTGATTATAATAGGCCCTAACGATCTTAAAATAAAATTTAGAGATAATTTTTAGAAATTTTGGTCTTAAAAAGATGTACCTGTTATTTTTCGTGAATTACGGAATATCGTGAGAAACTTTTTAATTTCTTTTCTTAATGAGAGGGATACTTACTAACAATGGAGATTTAGGGTTAAACCTGACTAGATTGATATCAAATATTGAAAATTTGTTATTGAAGCCCCAGATTTATCCCTCTCATTAAAAAAGTTATTTTATGTCACAGTTGTTTTATGTATTAATTAATTTTAATTTAATTCATTAACATGTGCTTCTTAAGTTTTAAACCCTGTAATTCACTACATTTAGAAATTTTATTCTTTTAAAGTAAGTACAGTCGAGAACCTCCATTTAACGAATTTCTATATTGCGCATTTTTCTACATAGAGAACTTTTTTCTGAAACCAAGAACATTTCAGAATTTTCTTTGTAAAACAACCTCCCAATAGCGAAGTGCATTTTCTATATAACGAACTTTTTTCTAGTGATGCAATTTTTTTTCTTCCTATGTTTTAAGTATTTCTGGACATTTTAAATTGTTCTCTCTTTTAACATATTTTATGGTGGTCATAAAGGGAGTTTTGGTGCATTATAAAGATGTGAGGCGTATATACATTATGAAACAAAGCAATTTTTCAATAAAGAAAAAACTAAAGCAAAATTAACAGATTTTAAGAGTAATTAAATTTAAGGACGCATGTGATATTATATGTTTAGGATCGCTAGTTATAAAATAATGTATGTTTAAAATAACTTGTAGGCTTTAAATTAGAAAGTGTCCCTGAAATTTATTAATTTTATTTTATAATTATTTTCTTAATGTTGAAAATGCAGTATATTCCTCGACATTCTTTTTCTTTAATTCCTTGCTTTTTTTCTTTCTTTCTTTTTTGATGGGTAAGAAATATAAAATACATAAATATTAATTCACAAGAAGGTGTAAATAAATACTTTTTTTAATCTGTAGTGTTTATGAATTTAAAACTTGCTTTATGTAGTTTATAAAGTATATTAAAAGCTGAACCTCTGTATAACAATTTTACCCCATAACGAACTTGTTTGGGGGACTTAGCGACTTCATTAAATAGAGGTCCGACTGTAGTAGTACCAGTGTTCACAAAAAGATATTTAAGTTGATAAATTTGCAAAAATTCAATATCAGATAAGCACGAAAGCTACACGAAACCGAAAAACATGGCAAGGGGTCGTCTGTGAGACAAACAAAAGTTTGGGAACGTCTGCACTGGAGCATAAGTCGACATCCTTTTAGTTGGGGCTTACCAAACTAATTTATTAATATGATTCAGCGGGCTACACAGTCCAATATATTTGAAACAATTCTACTCCCACGATAATGTATGCTGAATTAGAGAATAGGGTTCAATAATATGGATTTTTCTTTCATTAGAAATGAATTTTGCCTCATTTAAAGTATTTCTTAACATAAAAACAAACAGTATAAAATATAACCATTGCATCGAAATAAATTTAAAAAAATTAAAATTGTACATATATTATGTACAGTGAAAATCGTTTAATATGAATCTGAGGGGACTGAAATATGTTTTCGCTTTAAAAGAATTTCGTTTTAAAGGATATTACAAAAAACACATATGTACAACAAAATCAAATTTATTAGATTACATTTTATTTGTATAGATATGTGTATATGTTTGTATTCAATAAAAACTGTTCCAAACATTTACTTCATTTGCTCTCTTTTTTTAAAAAAAAATATTGTTGATAAAGTAGAGTTAGCATTATCAAAATATTTACAGATTTTATTTTTTCTTCTGTTTTTTAACAACATCCTTAAGAAGCTACACCATCATTTTAAGCCAGCGTTTCTCAAACTGTAGAATGCACCCCCTTGGGGGGGGCGTGATAACTGTACGAGGGGGACTCGAGCCTATTGAAAAGTCGAAAACAAAAGATTATTCGAAAAATTATTTATTTCCTGAATGTAAACAAACAAAATGCTTACTGATACAATAAAATATAAAATACACATTTACAAGGATATAATATACTTATAAATGTATCAGTACTGTACGATGTATTTTATTATTAATTGAACCATACTAAGTTAAGAACAAGTGTGGTAATTATCAGTGACCCCATGGGCTTATATTAACACTTATCTTGATAATTTGAACGGTTTATAATTAATTCTTTAACTGCCGATTAAAAGTTACGCGATGTGCTCCTCAACGACGCCGTTTACCACGTAGACTCACGTAATTTGATGATTTTTTTTGGGAGGAGAGAAGAGAAATAAATAAGCAAATCCTCTGAAATAAGTAAATCCTTCGCAAACACTGTCAATGTCCTATTGTTGTATTCCAAAACCTTCGGAATCATTGAATGAATCAAAAAAAAAGATTCTACTTCAGAAAGACGTATTTATACGTCCAGAAAATGAATGCTTTGGCTGAGCAAGACGTTTATATACGTCGGTGGCACATAAGAGGTTCAATTCGTATGATATCTTAAGTGTCAAAGTATAGTATTATTGAACTTAATACATTGTTATTGTATGGAGGGGGGGTGCGATGGAAATGATGATTGAATATTGGGTCGTGAATATTGAAATTTTGAGAAGCACTGTTTTAAACAAAATATCAGTTTCCTTTCCCTTTGAGATCTTTGCCATTAGGCTAATAAAAAATTCTTCTAAAATAGAAAAAAAATAATGCGAACCAAACTCATTGGTTTTTACTCACGTTGCGATGTGCTCGTCACAGAATTTCAAAACCAGCTAGCTGATGAGATGTTGCGTTTGTAAGGATGAAGGCGAGAATAGCTTAGATAATTAAAACTGACTCGTGTCATAGGCTATTTATTTCCAGGATATTTCAAAGCTAAGTTAGCCTCTTTTCTGCAAAACTGGTGAAACCAACTCTCTTTCATTTCACACCACTCTTAAATCTAGCTTGCGTGGCTGGTGTTTTTCCGTATTGTGTTTATTCCCTGAACCGAAATATTTCGGTGTTAAATGGCTTTATTTTCGTTTTAAAAGAAAAAAAATACACATGGAAATAACTTGTACTTTGTCGGGATTATTGTATTATCTCGTGATAACCGATATTTCTTTTTAAGCCTTTTCGCGTTGAATGTATTCCACTGTATATTTTTAAACATATTTATTATAATAAAAAACAGACAACACATACACACGCATAAAGTATAAGTATTTCCCATATAAATATAGTTAAAAAAAATAAAATTTTAATGCGAATTTAGTGCTTGCATTGCTCTACTTCATATCGCAAAATTAAGGGTACAATGTATCAGATTTTCAAATTGACACGATTCTAAGAATTCAATTGTTAACGACTTTTTTTTAACTCAGAGGCGCAACAGCCTATGAGAACCAAAACCTGCTGTGCCGAATTCAATATATGCAATCTAGAACCCTGAGGTGCATAAGCATATGTTTCGGTCAGGTGGTCAGTCTGTCGTGAAATCCCCAGTGTTAAGTTCTCAAGCATGCTTGGTACTCACTTGGGTAACACTGGGCTTTAATGACTTCTTTGCAATGTGAATCGAGATATTTTTCATATTAAAAAAATAATTGTTCACTTTGATATATAAAACCAAAAATGGAAGGCAGAGTACAAGCAGTTTAATATTTCCAAACAATAAACTCTCTTCAGCAATCATATTCAATAATTTAGAAAATAGCAATTTTATCTTTAAAGTTATCTTTCAGATTTTTTCCGAATTCCGTAAATGTCCACAATTCTGAAGATGTTTGTCAAATAAAGTAAATTAAAAATCTTTTTACTGTCATTCACCCAAAATTGACAGTATTGTAAGGAAGTTCTGAGTGCCACTGAGAATTGAGCCCCACACCGCATGTGGCACGCGTAAAATAGGTTGCCGACCCTTTCTCAATAGGAAATGAGTGAGCGTGTGAATATTTTTGTCGCAATTTTCAAATACTCAAAAGGCTTTTGGCTCCTCATCTCGTAGTTTTGAATGATGAGAACGACACCTGCGCTGTAACACCCCTCTCCTAACTTCCACACCAACGGGAGGACGTTTGAGTCTCAACATACTTAACGTGCATCGACTTCCTCTGCCCAGCAGGTTTTGAGTGGTACCAGGCGCGAACTCATAACGCGATGACCTCGAGTCCATTACCTTGACCTCTAGGCTACCGAGGTCACGCTCCAGAGCAGGGGTGTCCAACACGCGGCCCGCTAGTACGTAAATTACGGCCTGACGACTCTTCTCAAAATTTTTTTAATTATCAGTTTTTTAAAGTTTTTTCATTTTGAAATTTATTTAAGGGGAATATATATATATATATATATATATATATATATATATATAAATCTACAATGTATTTGCCTGTTACCTGTTCTTGTTTTAAAACAAATCCTTTTTGATAATAGAAATGTCCTTTAGATTAAAATAGATTTATATTTTATGAAAGAGTTACATTTAATTTTACTAAATAAATTACTTTTTTAATAAATTCCTAATTGCATTATGCATGTCCTTTACTATGAATGGTGCATGATTCTCTGTATGTGCGACTTTCATTTCTCCTCCTTCTTTTCTGTTTGGAGTGCCCCAAATGCAACATGCAGTCAGAGATGTTTTCTAAAGTTTAAAAAATTATTCAGAACTATTCAGATAAAGGGCAATGTATACTTATCGTTTGCGAATGACAGCAAAATCAAATTTTAACAATGAGTAACGAAAGATCAGTTTAAAAGGAACACCGTCGATTTCAAGAAAATGACAACTGTAATAATTTAAACATTATTTGATCATTGCATTAATATAATATATAAACATTATTATATTATCTTTTTCTGTATACATGAAAAATAATGAAAACAATAATAATAATCCATTTTCTGTTTTAAATTTTATCTCCAATAAATGTTTTTTTGTTTCCAAATCTGATATAAAGGTACATATTTTTATGGGTGGCCCACGAGATTATAATGTTTTTCCAAAGTGGCCCGCAAGGTCATTTGGGATGGACACCCCTGCTTTAGAGGAACGTACTACATTGAGCATAATGTTCATCATGCGAGTGAAATAAGGTAATCAGTATATAACAATATTGTTATGTAGGCGATTAGAATATTCAATTACATCACTTTTCCTTTAACTCTTTCATGCTTGGTGGTACAAATGTTGTACAACTAATCCTTATTCGCCTATTGCATGTTGGTACATAATACGTACCACTTGTTTAAATGGCTAAGAAATTGATGCTAGATGGTACATTCTCTGAACCATCACAGAGGTCAACTCCTAGCAGTTACACTAAAGTTTCCAACATATGTCAAAAGCTAATTGTATGCAATGGGTTTAAGCAGTAGTTCATTCTTAGATCAGCTGTGAGTCTGTAGACCTACATTTTTTTGAATTGACTGTCGTGTGTATTTTTAAGTGTAAATGATTCTTGTGATATCTGATATAAATCAGGTAAGTATATATATTATTTAGCTAAATAAGTCAATATTCCATTAAAATCAGTACCTCACATGTGCATTGCTAATATGAATATGATAGAGTAAAAAAAAAATGTACCACCACGCTATTGTGTGTGTGAAGGCCATCTTCTTTACAAACACAAAATGCATCCCTCTTATTTCTTCGAAATAATGAACATGTTTATTGTTTTAGGTAGATTTGTTATAAGATACATTTTTTTAAATAATAATAATATTCATTAAATAATAGTACATATAAAATTACGCAAACGTCCTGAATGAGTTATAGCGCGTGTCAGGAAAAATTTAATACTACTAATACACTTATTATATATGTTGACTAAATAAAAGGTAGGTAAATGTATATAATAGACTATTTAAAAATTAAAACTATCATTAGGTAAATTACAACTAAACTAAAATTAAGCTTACAACATTGGATTAAGAAAAACTAAAAATGTTTTAATATACAGGATGAATAACAGTATAAGATGAAGAAGTATTATTTATTTTCCAACTGTAAAAGAATGGATGAACTGTATCTTAAAAGTTCCATTGTGCCTAGGGAAGAAAAAAAATTATGTTTCCAGAACTATAATGCTGCTTGAAGTGTGGAAGTACTTGTCAGTTTTTGCTTAATAATTATAGTTTTGTGAGGTTTACCTAAAATATTTGTAATTAATTCCTCCAAGTGCATTATTTTTGTCAAAAATTCAGCGCATGAAAGAGTTAAAACATGAATAATCGAAGACTAAACCCAAATCAAATATTTTTCAATTAAAACCAAGCCCCCCCCAAAGTCCTAATTAAGATTATGAACCAAATGGGTGCCAAGCATTGTAGAATATCCAATAGAAGCTCAGATACAACCCATTACTATGTTTGATAGCTAAGGGACTTGTATGGACTGATTAGAAGCATCGATAATCAATAAATCGTATATTGCAACTCTAGTGATCTCACAAAAAAAGCAAGTAACATAAATTTTTTTTAAGTCAATTCCTACTAAGATTAACAAAGTTTTTATTTTAGCTATTTTTTATTAAACAGTTACAATTAATATAAATAAATATATACATAGGACAGAATCACAACATTAAGTGGTAATTAATTTTTATTAATTATCAGTAAAGTATCGTATTGTCATCCAAAACAATCGTGTATATAAAATTCCAGTTCAACTGAATGCTTAAAAATGTGAGAAAAAAATCTTTTAAAGTTTTGACACCCAAGTCACTAAAAATGAAATCAACGCGGCTGCTTCTGTAATTCTTTAAATAATTAGTTTAAGTCAATTAATTTTAATTAATTATAATTAAACTATCGTGTTTTTACTCAAAACAATAGTGTATAGAAAATTGATGCTCAAACGAGAGCTTTAAAATGTGAGAAAAAACTTTTTCACGTTTTGACACAATTCGCCAAAAGGGTCACTAAGTCGCCAAAAATGATGCCAATGTGGCTGTATTTGTAATTCTTTGAATAATAAGTTTAAATCAATTAATTTTTATTAATTATAATTAAATTACTGTACTGTCATCCAAAATAATCATGTGTACAAAATTTCGGCTCGATTGAGCGCTTTAAAATGTGTTTTATCAACAATAAATAAATTCCACGAAATTAAATAAATAGAGTGTGAGCTAATAGTAGAAATTGAAAAATGATTGCAGAAAAAGAGCTATCCCTTAGAATAGAAGAAAAAAATTAAAGAAGACTCAAGGATTATAAGAATTTTTGAGCTTTGTGTAAAGAGAAGTTGGATCTTAACGTCCGTACGGTAACCTCATTCAATATTTAGATAATGGAAACTCTATAAGACTTTTAAGGCTGATTTCGGTTAATGTTAAAAAATAGGAATATAATTTGCAACAATTTTCAGGTATAAAAAAATGAAAAATTAATATATTCTGGCTTTAATATCCTTTAAAGAGCTTCATTTTTTTTATCATACTTCCCATTTTTAACCGAGTTGGTTCATTTTTTCCCATATAAAATGGTTTTCGCATTTTTTATCCTATACCGTCATGTTAAATGGGCTTTGCCTTCACGTATTAAAACAAAACAGAAAGTATTCACGGAATATTTTGAAATTTTTAAAAACACTATATTGTTAAAAGAGGTACGAGTTATAATATTGCAAATTTCCATGGAAATTGGATCATTTTTCTGTTAGAAAATGTGCTTCGCGTTTAGTTAGAACTCTCGTAATTTTACCGAAGACAGCCTTAAGTGTATTGTAAAAATTAGGTCTCAACAAACATTAATTTTGGAGTAGGAGTGGATTGATTGCTGACAAAAGAACAAATAGAGTCATGGAAGTTCGTAGAGCTGATAATCAAACATTCCCCTTGAAACTGTATCAGAGTTAGTTTAATTGGTAAAAAAATTTAAAGCATCACAACACTTGATGGATGCCTTTCTCTTTAAAGTATCCGACTACGTTCGGAACCATGATTTCAAAAAAGCACATAAATGGATAGTTTTCATGATATTTAGTGTCCCTCAGATTAGAATGCATGCATAAAATTGTTTTAACTACATTTTAACAGAAAAAAATTTATTTAAATATAATATTTTGGCAAAAATCAACTTAGAATAATCTTTTTTCCAAATGTTCTCCTTTTGTGAAAAACAGATCTATTATAATAATATTTTGCCTGTATATAGATCAGACCTCTGTACAGAGGCTCAACTACGAGTTTTGAAATATTCACATTTTCAGAGTTACAAACGATTAAAATAACTATCGGCGTTTTTTTCTTAAAATTGCTCCCCTCTGTTGTCGTAAAATATGAATAAACCCACTTCTAAGTTATGTATTTCAAAAATTCTAGTTGAACCTCTGAACAGAGGTTTGAGCTATATACAGGCAAAATATTATTATAATAGAAGCATTTTTCACAAGAGGAGAAAGTTTGGAAAAATGATTATTCTAAATTAATTTTTTGCCAAAATATTATATTTAAATAAATTTTTTTTTGTCAAAATGTCCTTAAAACAATTTTATGCGTATATTCTAATCTAAGTGACACTAAATATCATGAAAATTATCCACTTATGCGCCTTGCAAAATCAGGGTTCCAAGCGTAGTCGGATACCTTAAGGTACACAGTACCTTTCTTCAAAAATCATTTTTGAGACAGTAACAGTAAAAATAATTCATGATTTATATTTATGTTACATTAAGTTGATTCTGAAAGCAAAAAGTCAGTTTGTGACCAGACATTATTTTACAATTTTGAAAAATTAAGAATTTTTGAAGTTTTTGCAAACTTTTGTAAAATGCTCATTCTTTAAAATTTTTTAGTCATTTGAAGTGATTTATGTTTCATAGATTATTGCGATCGAACGTTAATAATTATTTATCTAGCCAAACCTGGAAAATACTCGAACATTTTTGAAATACTAAACTTAGCATTTTTAAAAAATAACCAGATATCTCAGACCTATAAAAATCCATATTAATTTGTATAGAATATCTATTTGGGAGTATCTTCAAAAATTTTAAGACCCTATCCTGGCCAGTAAAAAATCTTCAGGGACTAGAAAACACCTACATCCACAAAGTTTGTAAAGCATAAAACAAAAACCTATAATGTCTGTAAAGGTCTAATTTTTTAATATGTTATTTTTCAACTTATATTCTATATCAAAACACTGCTTCAATTAATTATGACTGAACACAATTTCTAGTAAATATAGTTTTGCATATTATTGATAGCATTTGTTACTATGACATGTTATTTGGCTTAATCTAAACAAAAGAATTTCACGAAAGTTTTGAAACACAAAGCATTTATGTACACCATTACATAATACTAAAGTAAGCTTAAAACCACCATGTTTGTACATAAAATTATTTCTTTTTTAGTTTTAAATTGAGGAAATTTAGCTAGATTTAAAGTCACCCAACAACTCAAATACCATAATATAGTACTACTATATGTTTGAAGTAATGTAGTTGTGCACATCATGGAAATATTCAGTTTTATCTGCAGTAGTTGTAGTCAAAATATTTGTATTCTGAAGTCTTTTTGCAATATCAATGAAGGGCTGGTTTTTAGATACCTCATTTTAAGAAGTATTCCTTCGCTTCCATATATTGCATGCCACAGCAACCTGAGAAAAATTCGGCCGTGGTATTTTCTCCACAGGAAAAAATTAAAAGTAAAAAGCTTCTACTTTATAAAAAAAATAGTTTTTTATATAAAAATTGGTCTCTTGAAATCCATCTTAATTAAGCAATTATGAGAACTCAAAAGACTCAAAACATAATTAAGTAGAAATGGTTTTAGTAATGAAAATTAAAATTAATAAACACTTCCCACTGAAAGAGTTGATTGTGCTGAAAAATATTTTTAATTATTTCAATTTAAAAGTGAAAAAATGGTTTGAAATGAAATCGAAACCAAAACCTAAGCACAGAAGTCCTAAAATAACTTAAAAACTAATTTGTTAGCTGATCTGAAATTTGGCGCCAACCTTCCCAATGACAAGGGTCACAAAAAATGCAAAAAAGAAGAAAAATTCGGTATTTTTGAAATTTGTTGGGTGCTGTGTAACTTTAAATATATTAACTGTAAATATGTTTTTTAATGACATTAATGACGAAGATCCAGAAAAAGACGACATGGTTTTGTATCTGAATAAATTTAAATAACCGTATGCCTAAATAAATGTGATTCATAAAAGTGAATATAAAAAATTAATTACTGTGAATGAAAAAATAAGATATCCATGAAAATAAGGATAAAATTGTCTTTTGCAGGAAAAAAAATAAGATCGAGTCTTACTTTCGGAAATATAACAACTTGAAAGCATAAAAAGTTCTCAGAATAAGATATTATAACAACTTAACCATTTTTTGAACCAGATAATACATCCCTTAATCGTATATGTAACTAGTTCTAGAATAACTGCATTCTACAAATGCAATCAAACAAATATAAAACAAAAAAAGCTTGCTGCTTTCAATTCCAGATGATAAAAAAATCATTTATTTCCGATTTAATTCTTACAAAATTCTATAGTAAAATGCTTATCCATTGAAATTTTTAGTAAAGTATATATATATATATATATATATATATACTTTACTAAAAATGACTGTGATTTCACTGAGTTATATATATATATATAACTCAGTGAAATCACAGTTGACTGTTGTTTTAGCAGTAACTGTCACAGGGCAAACAGCACTGATTAAATGTCTATCATTAAAAATAATATATATATACATTTCAATTAGGTAGATATTCCTTTAACTGATTTCTGTCCGTATTTGTTCTCGTGAACTGTTCATTAATGATCTTTATGTACTCAACTGAAAAACAACTCCTCCTTTCAAATAAAATATGCAATACTGTAAACACAACATACCAAAAGATTAAAATATATATAATTGTAGAAAATGTCAATTTTCCCGGTTCCATTAACATTATATAATATTTAATATGTTCATCACTTTCAAAATCCTCAAACAATATATTATATTTTTAATTTATATATATTTGACAATTTTTCTCGAAAAATAACGCTTTAATTTTCAAAAGTTTTAAAAATTCCGTGATAGAATGGCAATGTTTACAAGGAATCTCAGCACAAGTAACTAATTGGACTTCCACAATGGTGGTGTGTCGATCTATTATTCTACAACCCACAAACAACTAAGGGCTGTTCGTCATCAAGAACATGTTAATGAACCTTTCCCTTTTCCATTTGAACTCCCAAGAGCTGCTACTGACAGCCATTAGGAGTCGAGCCTTCGTAGATGCTAATGAGAAACGAAGAATCATTTTCCTTTTAAACGGATTTAATTAAATGGATAACTGGAGCTACGTTTACCCTGAATAAATATCAGCTTGCTACATATATTGTCGAGTAATTTGTTTGTACAATTCATCTGGGGGTTGGCCTTTGTGTAAAGAGAATACTCATTCGATGTGTGTGTTTAAAACAGTCCAGAAAACTTCATTTTGCTTTGCTTGGTATTGTGGCATGGAATATTAATAATCATATTTTGCTAGAACATCAAATTTTATGCTTCTTTATTTACTGGACCAAAATAGAGTATCTCACTGAAGCTTTCAGTTTTCATTGAAGCTATATGAAAAAGAAACATAACTAAACGTAGACATGTGTGAAGACACTTTCAAGCACCTTAATTCAAGGGTGAGCAATTGTTTAGGCACATGGGCCACATTGTAGAAGCAGAGGATTAAATAGGGGCACACCCTTTTAAAAAGATAGTATTATTAGAAAGAAAAGGTATACGTTTCACTACACAAAAATCTATTAATATAAGATAAATAGCATTTATTATTTAACTTTGCATCTAAGAAAAGCATACATTTCACTATACAAAAATCGATCAATGTAACTTAAATAGCATTCACTATTTAACTTTGCATCTAACAAGAGGAGGGAACGACAAAGGAAATTCAATTGGGGTCGAGACTTGGTGTAATAGTATTACTCCGTTAGGGTGTTCAACCCTCAATGTAATACCGCCGAATAACCAGTTAATTCGGAGAAAATAGCCTTCGTTATTCATGCTTAGCTTTTATACAATTAAGTTTCAACTTCCTCCAACGATTTCATAGCCTGGTTTATATATCGTCTGCATAAGATGCGCAAGGTCAGGGTTCGATTCAGCGATCAATCATTTTTTCAATTCATTTAATTATTTTTAAAAATTAAATAGATTTCTTTATGAAAGGTTTGTTAAAGATTAAATGATATTTTATGTAATTAATTTTAATTTTGTAAAGTAAAATAAATTCAAAATTTATTATTTAAATTATTTATTATTAAAATGATTTACATTTATTATTAATTAAAATATTTATAATTATTATTAATTATAATATTTACAATAATTATTGATTAAATATTAATAATTAGCATTATTAATAATTAAAATTAATGAATACGAATTATTAATAATTTATTATTAAAATTATTATTAATTTATTATTAAAATTATTATTAATTTATAAATAAAATTAATATTAATTTATTATTACAATTATTGTTAATTTATTATTACAATTTTTTTTAATTTATTATTACAATTATTAATTTATTAAAATTATTAATTTATTATTAAAATTATTAATTTATTAAAAATTATTAATTTATTATTAAAATTATTAATTAAAATATTAATTTATTATTAATTTATTAATTTATTATTAAAATCATTAATTTATTATTAAAATTATTAATTTATTATCAAAATAATTATTTATTATTAAAATTATTTAAATTTATCTAAAAATGACTTATTAAATATTTTGTAAAGTAATAAAATAATTAAATAAATATTATATTAAAAATACATATTTTTAATTGTATTAATTATAAAATAATTAAATTAATAATTTATAAAAAAGACATACTTTTAATTGTATTAATTATAAAATAATTAAATTAATAATTTATAAAAAAGACATACTTTTAATTATATTAATTATAAAATAATTTAATAATAATAATAATAATACACTTTATAAATTATTTTGTAGAATATATAATATTTTAATGTACTATATTGTATTTCACATTATAAAATTTTTTGTAACTAATTTTTATGTATAATTTCGTCTAATATTTATTACGTATTTGTTATAAATATTATTTATTAATATAAAAATATATTGATATAAAATTTAATATAAACATTTATATGATTACAGTATTTTTTTTCTTTTTTAATTTATAAAATACAAAATAATTACATAAAATATCATTTTATATATTTAATAAACCTTTCTTAAATAAATTTATTTAATTTTAAAAATAATTAAATGAAAAGAAAAAAAATTGATTGATGAATCGAACCCTGACCTTGCGCATAGTATGCAGACAATATATCAACCAGGCTACGGAATAATTGGAGGAAATTGAAACTTACTTGTATTAAAAATAAATATGGATTTCGAAGGCTATTTTTTCCGAATTCACTAGCCATTCGGCGGAATTAGATTGAAGTTTGAACACCCTAAAGGAGTACTACTATTACACTAAGTCTCGACCCCAAATGAATTGCGTTAGTCGTGCCCTCCTCTTGTAAGAAAAGGTACACATTTCACTACACAAAGTCAATCCATATAAGTTAAATAGCATTCATTATTTAACTTTGCATCTAAGAAAAGGTATACATCTCACTATACAAAAATCAATCAATATAAGTTAAATAAAAAAAGTAACTGTTTATTCAATTCATTTATTGAGCTACTAAATAAATTGAATAAGGTTTTTTCGCCCTAATGTGTTGCATATTAACAACTAAGCCTTTATAGACAATAGTCCCCAAATGTAAGACCAATTTCATTGGGGAGCCTTCTAGTCTCAGCTTTCACCACCAAATTTTAACGCTTGAATTAATTTCAATCTATAAAAGAAATAAAATGGATTAAAAGTTATACTATTCCTCCAAATTTATCAATTTTAACGAAAAACAAACAAAACGTCCACTACAAAAAATCGTCTTAACAAACCACATAGAACAAGTTGAAACTTGTCATACGAAGTAATGGCACGCGCACAAATGCAAGAAAGATAAATTTTTTCTGATTGGGACGCCCTCTTTGTGTCAGTCCGAGAACTTTACACCTTAACCTCGTATGTTGATCCAAATATAGAGAACATTTTCTATCTATTTGGTTTTCTATTCGGCAGACCACTACTTGCTCATACCGGCATTAAAACATATGTAGAATATTAGCACAATATGGAATGTTTAACACTAATAAAATTCACCTGCTATTCATACTTTTAATGATTCTGAATTGGATTCATTTAAAAGTTTTTGTAAAGCTAAAGCTGAAAACACACAATTAAAGAGGAAATCATTTTCAAATATGGCTTATAACTTTTAACCTCATTCGGAATTCATTGACTAAGTTTCAAAGTTTCTAATTATGAGCCTAAGCAGATTGTGGATATATATATATATACACTGCTGGACAATTGCTAGGGACGGATCACAAATTGCTATGTAGCATAACATTAAGCGAGACATGAGGCCTAGTAGGATAAAATATAGTTACCACACTGTTCAGACATTAAAATAAAGAATATTTATTGTTCTGTGAAACATCTGAAAGAAAAAAAAATGTTCATTTGATCTGCGTACGGAGAAATGGAACAATGCATCTAAAAGTCAGCAAGCACCTTAAAGAAAGGTATCAGTACGGGATATGTCCACCGTGGAGTGTGATGTAACATTCCACACGTCGTACCATACTTTGCACAACATTATCCAGCAGCTGTTGAGGCAATTTATCCCATTCTTTTGTGAGTGCACGGATGAGGGTGTTCTTGTTTGTCGGAGGATACTTTCGACCAGCAACTTGCCTCCCCAAAGCATCCCACACATTTTCAATGGGGTTTAGATCTGGAGAACGCGCTGGCCATACGAGACGTTAAAATACCTTCACTGTCTAAACAATCCTGAACAGCGAGTGTTCGATTACATGTTGCGTTGTCATCCATAAAAACCAATTTATCACCGACAGCACCACGGAAAAGACGAACATGAGGAAGTAGAACTTCATCAATGTATCGTTGGCCCGTCATAGTCCCATTCGCAACCACATGTAGGCGCGTGCGGCCATTGATCATGATGCCGGCCCACACCATGATACTGCATGTCGGATATCGGTCCTTTTCCTGGATATTTTCTGGACGATAAGCAGTACCACTCTCGCGCCAGATCAGTTGGCGTCCACAATCCGATGACAGACTGAACCTACTCTCATCTGAGAATAGTACGCATGCCCAGTCCTGTTCAGTCCAATTGTGATGCTCACGACACCATTGCAAACGGGCAGTACGGTGCTGTCTGGTCAATGGGACACACAAAACAGGTCTGCGTGCGTATAGTCCTCCTCCCCTCAAACGTCTGGCAACAGTTTTTCGGGAGATCTGCTTTCCTGAGGCAGCAAGAAACTGATTTGCCACCTGCTGAGCTGTGGTGCGCCTGTTCCTTTTTGCTGATAGGACATATCTGTCTTCTGCAGGCGTCGTACTTCTAACACAACATTCCCCGTACCGTCTACTACACATTCCAGTAGTTTTAAATGACTTCCACAGCCGTGAAACAACGCTGTGAGCGATGTCAAACTCCCTGGCAACATCTGTTATTTTTCGTCCTTCTTCGATCTTTCCAATAATTCGGCCACGCATAAAATCATCTATGTGATGTCGGGAAGACATGCCAAAAATTTTAAGTTCGTCTATTAAACGTTTCCTGTAAAACTTTGACTTGAAACAACAACTGTCCACACGCGCCAAAACCTTTAAAGCTCTTATGAACGCTATCACGTGATGAACAGACGTGGAAAAAAATTTGCATACTCTTACTTCTTCTTACTAATATCCCGCACTTATTCTAATTTTTAACATTTTGCTTCCTTTCATTTTGTGGTTGCTATGGGTGATAGTGTTATCCGTCCTTAGCAATTGTCCAGCAGTGTATATATATAATCTAATTTAAATAGTGAAATTTAAGTTTTAAATCGAGATAAAAAAAAATTTATCTAATGAATTTAAGAAAAATAATTGTTTAGTTTTGAATAGATGAAAGCCGCACTCGCGTGCAGTCAGGACGACATTTACAACCGTGTTCCCCACAAGTCTTAAAGCAGGGGTGGGCAGACTTTTCCAGGGTAAGGGCTGCTTCTAATTTTTTCAAGGTGTTGCGGTCTATCCAGCGGCGTAGGTGTAGTAAGCTGACAGAAAGTCTACAATACAGAGCGATACTTTTATTTTGC
Organism: Trichonephila clavipes; assembly: GCA_019973935.1. Taxonomy (NCBI): domain Eukaryota; kingdom Metazoa; phylum Arthropoda; class Arachnida; order Araneae; family Nephilidae; genus Trichonephila; species Trichonephila clavipes. The sequence goes on along the minus strand of BMAU01020861.1, from coordinate 623,169 downwards.
GACTTTCTTCTATTAAGCGAACTTTTTCCTGGAACTAAGAAAATTTTATATACGTTTCGCTTCGTAAAATAATCTCCAAATACCGAAGTACAGTTTCTATTTAACAAACTTTTCTCCTCTTTTTCTCAATATTTTAAAAATATTTCTAGCCCTTCGTTTGATAAAATGATTATTAGGTCTTAGTGAAGGCGGTCACCCCAAAATACCTTGGAGGTCCAACGATATATCACGATCGACTTGATGTCCTCCCCTTGCCGTAGAGGAATGGTATCGTGAATTTGCGAAATGGCTCAAGGCGCAGAGAATTCCGTTCTGCCTAGCCATAGGACATGACTGCTTGCGATACCATCTGTATAGACTCGAACTTGTTTCTTCCCCGATACGCACTCAGTGCACCTCTGGAGAGGTCATGGACTTCACACATCTCCTACACTAGGGGTGTCAAACTCAAAGGCTAACTTGGTCCAAACAAGCAAGGTTTAACTTACGATGGATCGCAAAAAAATCAAAATTCACAAACTGAGGTTTATTTCGAATAATATATTATAATAAACATGTAAAAAAAACCCCAAGAAATATTAAATGTTTACGTCCTGACATCTCTTTTCTGCTACTATCTTTCCAATTTCAGAGGAAAATTTTATTTTATTATACATTATTTATTGTGTGGCTAGGCCACAAAAATGTTCGTTGGAGCTGTGAGTTTGACAACCCTGTTCTACACTGTTCTGCTCTACACGAGCCGTTTCGCTGCGAGGGTTACTGGGTGGCTAGAGCTAAGTTGATTAATGAACTGTATTTTAGCTTTTTTGTATTCTGGGTTTTTTTTATATTTGTTCTCTGCTGTAACTGCTCATAATCTGTCATTAGAAATAAAAAAAAATTAATTTAATATTAAGAAGTTCCCAAGAACGAAATTACAATAGACTTAACTTTATCCCATAATTCGATTCGCGTAAGAACATATGGCAAATAATCAAAACAAACAAATCTGTTGGCAGTTATTTTACATGAATAAAACTGCGTGAAAATTAAAAATAATTAAATACGTTGGAGTAACGTCAACATAAACATAACACAGAGATTGATCTCTTACAATTATATACTTCCTTCAAAAGGAGTTTTATCCATAATAGGATTTAAGTATTACTCGAAGCATCAGGCGAATTATTAATCAATTATCTATTACTTGCGAACTAATTGAAAGTTATTTCCATGTTAGTCACACCTTCTAGTAGATAATTATTAAGTATATAATTAATTCTGGATACAGCAATGTATTTAAAGCTTACCAATCACATAATCCGATTGAAAGCGTGAGCCATGAGCCAAAGAGGTTATGATTATACTTCAATAATATGAAGTTCTTTCGTTATTCAAATATTTTCAGAATATAATTTCTTTTGTTTTAAATGCAATTTCATGATACTTATTGGCTTTATTTATATCATATTAAAAGTTAGAAGTTTTTATTATGGTGTCAGTAAATGGATCAAATCTCGCAAAAAATTTTACTGTGAGTATTTGTGCATATATGCTATGAATTTATAGTTTTGTTTGATAAATATTTAGACTTTAAGTTTCTGTGATCACGCAGCAAATGTAATTTTTTATCTTAATCCATACCTCGCAACACACACATGGAAATACCAAACATTGTCGCAAACTTCCAGGTCTACATCTAAAGATAATTTTGAGGTATCCCAATGACAATAGTATAAGACACTGACAGTTGTTTCAGAGAAAACATGCATTCAAAGATTCAAAATGAAAAGTGTTAAACATTGCAAAACAAAAAGAGCATCGAGGCACCCAAAGTCGCAAGGATATTGGAATGATTCGCTTATTGAAAATAAAATATTTTTAAAACGAGTTTATGTAGGATTTTACCACATTGCCAACCAATAAAAGTGAATTAACTCCAGTGCGAGGCTATCAATATGAGTAAATTGAAATAAATCAATGAGAACACTGTAATTTCTTTTTCGGTAAAACAGGATTTTCGAAAAAAAGCAAGTTCAGCTTGATTTGAATTGATTTTAATAACTTCGAAGTACAAATTCCCAAAAGAGTCTTTGGTGACTGAACAGAGTACCTAACCCTTTCGGGTTCAATTTTCCAATCTGTGGAGTTTGAGTGACTGTGATACTTTTCAAATTTTCCCATTGTCAAGAAAAAATTACAGTTACGTAAAATATATGAGATTTAAAGAAAGTAAATAAAATACTTAAGAGTTGAATAAAATAAATTAAGATATAAAATCCAGTTTCCAGAGTGGCCACCTCCGAACTTTGACTTTTAAGAATAGAAACAAAGTGTTCTTCTGACTTATGTGTGTTAGATGTTCTGCCCGCCAGACATCTCCAGAACACATTCTTAACTACCAGGGGCTTACTTAACAAGATCTTTATGAAGACCTTCTAATGGTGTTGGACTTATTGAGAGTAAGTCAAATCATGGACTTGTTCTAGCTTGGTTGTATATGGAGATAAGCAGCAACAAGATATAAAATTACCGTAAAGTCCGGCGTGTAACGAACAACTATACTTTCAAGCTGCAATTTTCCATTTTTAGGTCTATTCGCCGTATAATGCGCATCCGCTTTTTTACGAAGAAAAAGGTATGCACGATCGCAATACTCTTACATTTTAATGTCATTTGTTCGAAATATTATTCAAAGCTTTAAAAAAATAGTGTATCTGTAGCACTACAAACCTTTAAATTCGAAAGAAATGTCATTTGTTTTAAATCAACAGTATTTCGATATACGTAGAAGTCTAATTTCTTTCTCTGATCTTCTTCTTTTTTATTTTTAAAGCTCTCATTTTAATACCCAGCGTATAACGCGCACCCGTAAATTTCGAGCTTGTTTTTTGCGCTAAAAGTGTGCCTTATACGCCGGATTTTACGGTAAGTTAAAACGGTGAAAAACTCTTCACTGATCAGGAGTATGGGTGAGGTTTAATCTGGAAAATCAGAAGGCAGCTAAGAAATTCGAATAAAATTTGGAAAAAAAAAATTGCAAGCGAAAAACTGAAAAGTAAAGGAAGCTCCCTGATTGGCCAGGACTGACTCGTCGCGAGGGAGGAGTTACAGTGCAGTAGAAGAAAATCAATGGTGAAACGAACCCAAGTTGATGGGGCCATAACTAGGTTATCTACCATTAGACCAGTCGGGACACAGTGATAGAGGGTGAATATTGCTTTAACATGAAAGTGAGTGGAGGGCCTAACTGAGGAAACTCATTTGGGGACGAGACTTTGCGTTATAGTAGTATTTCATTTGGGTGTTCAACTTTCAATGTATTAGCGCAGAATGGCCAATCAATCTGGAGAAAATAGCCTTCGAAATTCATACTTTGCTTTTATACAATTAAATTTTCATTAGCGTTATAGAGACGCCGTTGCTTAGATGATAATGTTCCTGCTTACTACGCGGCAGGCCAAGGTTCGAGTCATGCGATCCATTTTTTTAAATTTTAGTTTTTAAATTATTTTAATTATTTTTTCAATTAAATAGCCTTCGAAATTCATACTTTGCTTTTATACAATTAAATTTTCATTAGCGTTAGAGACGCCGTTGCTTAGATGATAATGTTCCTGCTTACTACGCGGCAGGCCAAGGTTCGAGTCACGCGATCCATTTCTTTTCAAATTTTAGTTTTTAAATTATTTTAATTATTTTTGCAATTAAATAAATTTATTTAAAAATGACTTATAGGATATTAAATGATATTACGGATACTTATTTTGCATTTTAAAAAGTAAAATAATTACTGTAATTATATAAATATTTATGTTATATTTTATAAATATAATTATTAATAAAAGTAATATTTATTATAAAAATATATTATAATAAACATTAGATGATATCTTATATAAAAATTAGTTATAAATAGTTTTATAATATAAAACACAATGTATTATAAATAAAATATTATATATGATATTTTAATAATATATAAAATATATTGTTACATTTATTTAAAAAATATGTTTTATAATGAATGTAAAAAAATAATATATATCTTATAATATATATTATTTTTTAAATTATTTTATAATTAAAACAATATTTAATAAGTCATTTTTATAAATAAATTTATTTAATTGTAAAAATAATAAAATGAATTGAAAAAATAAAACAAAAAATTTGATTGCGTGACTCGAACCTTGGCAAGCCACGTAGTAAGCAGGTACTCTATCATCTATGTCACTGCGCCTTTGACACTAATGAAAATTTAATTGTATAAGTACTAAGTATGAATTTCGAAGGCTATTTTCTCCGAATTGACTGGCCATTCGGCGCTAATGCGTTGAGGGTTGAACACCCTAATGAAATACTACTATTACACTAAGTCTGGACCCCAAATGAATTTCCTTAGTCATGCCCTTCCCTTGTTAGAAATTTAGAAACATTTAAAAAGAACAAGATGAATGAGATGTTCTTGGGTCTATTAAAATTTAATATCTGGCGTACTTTTTCACTAGCTGAGATGATGGAATTCTGGAAATTATCAATTTTGTCAAAGAAATTAATGGCTTATTTTTTAAATAATTTGCCAATGTTAATATCGTCTCACAAACAGGATGTAACTTCCCTAAATAGGAATAGCTTCTGCATTCATATCTTAAATCAATTTATAAAGAAAGAAACCGAGAAAAAAAACTACTTTTGTTTTTGTGTGAGTTTTTGTAGCTGTTTACTGTTGTTTCCAGATGCAATGTTTCCTCATTCTTGGTAACTTTCTTCTTCAAAGAAGTAAAAAAAAAAGGAGCGGGGTTGTGAGGACTCATTTTTGAAACTTTAAGTAGCCTGGGGGTGTCGTTTGGAATCCCACGTGGTGGAAATGGATTTCGGAAGCGGAGGCAGTTCCCATTTTAGTCAACTCACTGGTTGAGAAATCGGAAGTAAAACGACTTCGTGTGTTAGCGGAGAGAAGTGATTCCCCCTTCCATTCTACGTGGGAGGTACAAAAGTTCATGAACTAACATAAAAATGAAATAATATTTTCTTTTACGTTTGATCTCTAGGAGCATCAAGTTCAATTTAGTATTCACTTCAAAACATCGATAATATCATTTCGTTTTTCTAGTGTTATTTCAAAAGCATGCAGCCATACAAAATTCTGAGTATAGCTCTTTCATGGATGTAAATATTCTCCTTTTTAGTGTCTATTGAAGGAGTTGGAAACTTATTGCACGTATACCACATTTGACACGCGGAATAATTTTTAGTGGCGCTTTACACCTCGCTAAAAATTTGTTATTTTTTTTACTAAAGTTGATAATTTTGAATTTGAACTTATTGAACTAACATTTTTTGCAAGATTGAAAGAAACATTTACGAAATTATTAAAAAATAAGGAAGATTGACGATATAAATCGACAGCTATTTTAAATGGTTGGATATCATTTTTGGACAGATTTACTTGTTTGAGGAGAAAATTACACGTGCTCTGCTTTTCGCATTCAGTTTTAGGTATCTACGTGAACAAATATTTTCTCATATAAAAAGTATTTTGAATCCACAAAGAAGTTGTTCATCAACTTATTTGTGAAATCAATTGAACTAACAGAATCGGATGAAATATAGTCACATATTCAATTTCAGATATTGCGATATAAAATAGAGAGATGCTGGGACAAAAGGTTCGCATAAAAGTATTTAACCATATTGAAGGCATCCTTATATTTTGTGTGTTGATTATTTCTTATTTTATTTGTTAAATTAGAAAGAAATATAACACAGAATGTATGCAAAATTTTAATTTTGTATTTATATTAAGGTATCCGACTACGTTAGGAACCGCGATTTTAAAAAAGCGCATAAATGGATAATTTCATGATATTTAGTGTCACTTAGATTAGAATATATGCATAAAATTGTTTTAAGGACATTTTAACAGAAAAAAAGTTATTTAAATAAAATATTTTGGCAAAAATCAACTTAAAATAATCTTTTTTTCCAAATGTTCTCCCTTTGTGAAAAATGGTTCTATTATAATAATATTTTGCCTGTATATAGCTCAGACCTCTCTACAGAGGCTCAACTAGAATTTTTGAAAAATTCACACTATTTTCAGAGTTACCACCAAGTGAAATAATTCTTCGCGTTTTTTCTTAAAATTTCTTCCCTCTGTGTTGTCGTAGAATATGAATAAACCCAGTTATGTTATATATTCTAGTTGAGCCTCTGTAGATAGGTCTGAGCTATATAAGGCAAAATATTGTTATAATAGAAGCATTTTTCACAAAAGAAGAACATTTGAAAAAAAAGATTATTCTAGGTTATTTTTGTCAAAATATTATATTTAAATACATTTTTTTTGTCAAAATGTCCTTAAAACAATTTTATGCATTTATTCTAATCTAAGTGACACTAAATATCATGAAAATTATCGATTTATGCACTTTTGCAAATCATGGTTCTGAACGCAGTCGGATATCTTAAAGGAATGGTTGTATGTATTTTATGCTATATTTTATGTTATTAAATATTTTTGAATGGTGTAAAATTAATACATAACAAAACTGTGTATATGTATTTTTACCCTTATATCATCTAACACCGAATGAACTGACGCCCGGAATCGAATTGTTTCAAATATTTCCTACTATGCGACACTTTGAATTATTTGGTTTTGCACATCACAGCAATAAGGTTGCTCCGACTCCTGGTCTAAAGTAAAGGTATTCTACCCTAGTTTGTGCTTTTGGATCCCCAGATTTTAACTTTCAGAATGGGAATTCCCATTCATATAAGTGTGTGTATCTAATATTTTCTAATAAAATAAATTTTCGCAAGATATTAAAAATAATAAACGATAAAACTTAAAAACTAGTAAATAATTGAATATAATATAAGAATATAAATTTTAAATTTTGAAATTGTGTGTCAATTGACAAAAAAAATACCACGTTTTTGCTTGCAAATATAATAAAATAGCAAATGCACTATTCCAAGCAACATATACAGTTATATTCCTCAGGTGTTTGAACAGGTAAGCCTTACTAATGAGATATCTGTGCCTTATTTATTGATATTAGATTATCGATTATAGATTATCGTCTTAATTCCTGGATCAAAGCTTGTGAGATTCAGTTTTGTAAGTCAGGTTTTGGGAGAACGATTACCTATTTAGTACATGAGCAATATTTTTCCATAACTAAATTGCACGACTAAATTCACATACAAGAGATAAAGTCATAGAATAACAATTATATAGGTATTAAAGCATTTCTACTTTATACATTATATATGGCCATAATTTTTTTTAGTTAACTAATGAAGATTCTTGAAAGTAAGAAATCTTTCGACCGCAAGTTTTTGGGCTTTTTTATGACATTTATCTACTTTATTAATAAATTATTTGATTACTTATCTTTAACTAAGTTTAAATTATGGATCCATGAATTACAACTTATTGTGGACTCTACACAGCCTTTTATGGACTACGGTTGAAAACGTTGGAGAAGAGTTATAAAGGAAAAACATGACAATTTCTCGTTTTCTTTTTAATTCTTAACGGAGATCTAGAAAAAACTAGATAAAAAATTGGTAGCTTTAGTTTATTTTTGAAATAAATAAAAGTTTGAGAGTTTCAAAAACACTTTACAAGACCTTACTCTCTTGACAAAAATTTTACAATCATTTTGTTACATTTCCTTTTTGGGTTAACCCTTTAACGAGCACAAAGCTAAAATACACTTTTCTGTGATAAAGTACTTGGTAAATGTAATGTTCTCATCCCCTATAAACATTATTTAGTCACACACAAAAACATATCTGATCACGGGTTTTTTTCCTGGGTGGTGGCTAGACGTTATAGCCACTGCGCACTTAGGACATTTAACTTACTTTTCACGATAGAAATAATGAATCATATTACAATAAACTTTTTATGAAAAATTGACATTTATGTAATAACTATTTCAATAACAACTAAATACAAAGTATAAGTTTAATTAAATAATAATAGAATAATTGTACGGCATATAATATATATAGAATACTTAGAATATACATTGAAATTGGTATATATCCACATTTTATATTTTGTTCAATTTTAGTATAACAGTTAGAAATAAAGTAATATTTTTGAGAATTTAAATTAATTATTTCACAAATTTGATGAGCTATTTACTTTGGAACTTTACAATATGCAAACGTTTTTTTCTGATCAGAAAAGCTGTAATGAAAGATTTTCGAACTTGAGAATCTTGCACCAGATATTGTAAACAAAGTTTGTTTATATTTCCGACCCCCAACATTCTCACATGATTTTAAGAGTGGAGAAAAGCGAAAACTTCTAGGCTCTTTTTCTGCTCACTGTGGGCAGTGGATAGAGCCTCTAGCCACATGTAAAAGCTTTCCAAAAACCTAAATAAAATCTTTTTTAATTGCAAATTTGCTTAATTCATTCAGATGAGAGAAAAGTATACTTAAGACATGTCGAATTTTTTTTCAAAGATCATAAATTGTATTTATAGTATTCAAAATACAATTTGTAGATTTACACCGAGAAACATTGTTTTTAACTACCCATCAGGGGACATGAAATGCAAAACAGGTATCGTCCTGCCATCTGTATTGATTTTTATGCGTTTTAGCTTCAATTAACTCATGTGGATGGACTAAATATCTATCACAGGCTTGGAGAATTTTTTTTAATATGTGGCTAGACGTATTAGCCATTGCCCGCTAAAGAGTTAAAAATTAAATTCAGAAATTTTACCATAGAAAAAAGTTTTTCATGATGCTGTAAGAAATTTATTTTTGCATAAGTTCTAGTTAATTAAAAATGGTCGTAATAAATTAATTTATTTCAAGAGGAGAGTTATTAGGGGTAAAGGAGATTAGGAACATATTGTTTCCGAAGAGGCACTAAAATGAAGTACACATTAAAATGAGGAGACTTAACAGACTTGAGACAGACGGAGAATTAAGACTTGAAATTTGCCTTTTTCATGTGTACAATGTGTGGAAAAAATAGAACTATATAATACATGTAAATAACAGTTTAACAGTGGAAGCAATGAGAAGGAACAGTTGTATAATTTGTACACTTAGGGGTGGACTGTCGTTAGACAAGTAGTTTTAATAAATAGTTTTTAATAAATATATATCTATAAAATTCGAAATCAACCGCGAAATAAATATAGTTAAAGATAAAAATACACAAAAATTTTTATGGGCAAAGATGTATTTTTATATTACCAAAAAAGCTACATCTTCCTTGCATAAATTAATGAATATATACAAAAACTTAAATATTATTCGTTACTCTTTTCTTATTTCAATCCAAAAAATTTTTTCTTCAAAATCCGTCGAAATGAAATTGTACTCAGATAGCGTGCTAACAATAAAACTTGTCATAAATAAGGAAATGAACTGTCAAAAATTCTAGCTGCTTTAGGAAATAATAAACTTGTAGTCTTGGTAAAATTAAACTACAACATAAAATGATGTGTGATTTTAAGAATACGATACAGATCAACATCGCTCTGCATTTAAGAGTTAAACTGTCAAATATTGTGATTTAATATAAAGAAATTGCATATATATATACACACACACATATATATATATATATATATATATATATATATATATATAAAAGAAATATGTAATATTTATCAAAAACAAGAAATAATAGATAAAGAACATAACAAGAAATTACGTAATAAAAATATGAAAGCTGAACATGAAGAACAAAATTATAGAGAAATAAAAGAAGTACAAAAAAGAAGAACCTAGCGAGTCAGAAAGCAATTTCGGACTTAGGACCGAATAATATATATATATATATATATATATATATAAGAGTATTTTACAAAATAAATATTATAAATTATTCTGAAAAATATCTAGAGGCACTAATTTATTTGGCCTAAATATATTTTATAAGAATCTTAGCTTTTTTTATACATGTTTCTGGGATTCCTTCATTTTGTTAAAATATTTTCATAACAATTCATTGCTCGATGGATCAGTAATTATTTAAACAGATCTAAATACTTTTCATAAATCTTTCAACTTTTTACCTTGCATGATGAACGAATTATTCTCCAAGTGCACAAATACCACAAAATAGGCAAAAAAAAATTCGACTTTTTATATTCAATTCCTACTATTCCTATTCCTACTCACTATCTCTCTATACCAGCGTTTCTCAAACTGTGGAGGCGAGCGCATCAAAAAGTCGAAAACCAAAAATAATTTTTAAAAAATTATTAGTTTACTGAAGGTAAACAATCAAAATTCATTCCGACATAATAAAAAATAAAATGAACATTTACACTAATGTGTTGTTGTTTCCAATCTCCTTGGAGCAAGAAAGCCTACACCAAGTCCATTTGACCTTTCCGCGTAATAGTGTCACACACCAGGTCTTGCTCTTCATACAACTGTCGCAGGGAAATGCCCCAGCAGTCCAGAAGATGAGCAGGAGAAGCAAGGAGAGAGCAGGGACAGGTAAAGAAAGACTTTACCCCTTGTACTAAAGTCATACTACGCAGGTGACCGCTTCTAAGGCGCGCCAAGGCCGTCTGATGAGCCCTGGAACTCCTGCACTGTAAAGATAGGCCAGGACTCTTAGTTGCGTACCAGTGGTGAGCAGGAGGGTTTCGCCATGTTGCCATGAACGCTAATATAAAACATATACCTGCACTTTGCGCAATGCAAATTAATTTATTACAATACTTTCTTAAGAGAAAATTTAATAATTATCAGTGAACTTATGGGCTTGTCATATATAAAATTATATGCATAAGAGAGAACACTTATCTTGTTCATTTGTAAAGTTTTTAATTAATCCCTTAAGATATCCGTACACCCTCAAAACGTCATTTTCGTCAAATTTTCGATTTTTTAATTTAAATGTTATTTGAAAATATGAACTGTTTTCTTTAAAATGGTGTTTAAATTTTGTTTCTATCTTATTTAGAACTTAAGTTATAGGGATTTGAGTTTCATTCGATAGCGCCTTTTTGAACCCGGAAGTACAAGTCTGCATTGCGAAGTAGAAAAAAAATGTTTGTTGACATTTTTATTTTTCAAAGTATCGTTTAAATATGCAATAGTAAGAAATTTAAACTTTTTAAAATATGAATTTGAGTTTTCAGAATTATCAAAAATATAATTGGCAACAGGTTTTTATTTATATTTTTATCTAGAATCTGGCAAGAAAATAGAGTGCTTTAATGTTTGTTTACATTTGCTTATGATTGCGTAGCTCTTTATAAGCTTTTGTTTAATCCTTTTTTATAGCAGAAAATTTTAATTTTTGTCATTTAAAATGGGTAACGCTAAACGTAAAGTTAGTGCAAAGAGAAAACGCCAATTTCGAGGTAATGGATCTACTATTAAACATTCAAAAAATAGCAGCGCAACATCTACCAACGCCAGTTCTTCAAAAATTAAAATACCTGCTGTCTTTGATGAAGAAATAGCAGAATATCAACGTAAACCACTTACTGGTAACAGAATAATTGATATGGAAGTCCTTTTAAATTTGTTTTTACAACTTTGCTGCCCAAGATGTTTCGAAGAAGGTATCCTGCTTTCTGAGGATTCCACATATGGTTTGTGCTCAAATTTTGTTATCAGATGTAAACATTGTGACTTTTACTCAGGGTTTTCTAGTTCAAAGAAAACTTTAAACTGTCCTGAAGTAAATACAAGATTTGTGTATGGTATGAGACAAATTGGGAAAGGTTTTTCTGCTGGGTTTAAATTATGTGGTACGTTAAATTTACCCAGGCTCAGTAAAACTGCGTACACTAATCATGAGAATAAACTCATGTCCGTGATTTCAGAAGTTAGTGAACTATCAATGCAAAAAGCAGCTTCTGAACTGTTAGTGCTACATCCTATTAAAAATAAAATTGTTGAATGTGGCATTTCAGTTGATGGAACGTGGCAGCGTAGAGGTTACTCTTCCATGAATGGGTGTGTCGCAGCTTTGTCAGTTGACACTGGTAAAGTAGTAGACATTGAAATAATGTCATCATATTGTCTCACCTGCAGAAAGATTTCTAAAATGCCTAGAAGCATTGAGTCGGAAGCTTTTGCAGCAGATCACGTGTGCCATAGCAATGTTCAAGGTTCTGCGTTAAAAATGGAAACTGTTGGTGCTACGAGAATCTTCCAACGTTCTATTGTCAAACGAGGCCTTAAATATGCACATTATTATGGTGACGGGGACTCTAAGGGCTTTATCAGTGTCAAAGATACTTATGGGAAGGATAGCGTCACAAAATATGAATGCATTGGTCATGTTCAAAAGAGAGTAGGTGCGAGATTGCGCAAACTAAAGTCTAAAAATAAAAATCTGTCTGGTAAAGGCAAACTCACCGACTCTTTTATTGACCGATTGCAAAACTATTATGGGATCGCTGTTCGTAGCAATGTTGGAAACCTATCCGGTCTTCAGCAAAATGTCATTGCGGCTTTGTTTCATTACTCATCAAGTGTCGAGAAACCGATGCATGGGCAGTGTCCCATCGGAAAAGATAGTTGGCGCTACTACCAGCGAGCACTGTCTTGTGGCAAAAAGCCAAAAGAAAAATATAAAGGTCATCAAATGAAGTGCTAAACATGATTAAGCCTACATATTTAGAGTTGAGTACCAAATAACTGCTTACTAAATGCCTGCATGGCAAAACACAAAATTCAAACGAGTGTTTAAATGGCGTTATATGGCAGAGAGTACCCAAGGAAGTTTTCGTGTGCCTCAAAACTTTAAAATCTGGTGCATTGGATGCTGTGATCCAATTTAATGATGGATACAACGGTTGTGTTGAAATTTTTAAAAAACTTAATATAACTCCTGGTTATTTTACTTTAAAATCATACAAACATCTTGACATCAATAGAATTAACGACGCAGAACGACATTCAACACCAAATATAAAGCAGCGTAGAAAAATTTTAAGAGCTACAAGGAAAAAAAATCAATGTTTTAGAGAGTAAAGAAGGTGTTATTTATAAATCAGGAGCATTTTAAGTATATCAAATTGTATTTAATATTAAAATTTGCAGTTGAAAGTTTATTTCTGATTTATCTCAAAATGAATTTGTTTAACGTATTGACATCTGACAACGTAAATATCAGAAAAAGTTGCGAACCAAATTAGTTCAAATTTTATAAATATATTTGTTTTATAGATTTAAAGAACCCCTACTACTTTCATAATTATATAGTTGATATGTTTTTAGTAACTAAGGTATATATCATGCTCGTAATAATTTTTTAATGATTTTTAAATGTTCTTTTACTCGAAACTTGATAAAAATTGTAATAAATTGATTATCATCAGGAAAATAGTACCAGCCCTAAAAAATGTTATTATGATCATCATCAAATTTACAGAAAAGGGATATTTTTGTTTACATTTGAGTTATGTGCGTTATTCTAATAATCAATTTAATTACTATTTACACTATGCTTTACTCCTTAAAATTTTTTTATGTACTACAAGTAACATATTAAATGTATTTTTCATAGTTTTAAGTTACATTTCATCAGTAAAAAATATTTTAATAGCAAATATTACAGATTTAAAAAACAATTTTCTTCGAAGATGTACAGATACCTTAAATGCCGATTAAAAATTACGTTCCCCAATGCCACCGTTTAATACTTAGGTGAATGTATGTGGTACATTGAGGGGGAGAGTATAAAAAGAATAAATAAGCATATCTTCTAAAATATAAATAAACCCTTCACAAACACTGTAAAGGTCCTTTTATTGCATTCCAAAGCCTTCGGAATAATTTTATAGATCACAGTTAACTGAAAAGATCGTACTCCGGAAAGACGTATGTATACGTCTGGAGTAATTAACTCTCTGGCTGAGCGAGACGTTTATATACGTCGGTGGCAATAAAGAGGTTAAAGTCGTTATTGTATCTTTAGCGTCAAAGTATAGTATTATTGAATTGAATACATTGTAACTGTATGGAGGGGGACGCGATAAAAAACGCGATTGAATATTGGGTCGCAAGTGTTGAAAGTTTGAGAAGCAGTGCTCTATTATTTATTTATCTTGTTCAAATTTTCAATCGTTAATAAAATACTTTCTATTCATGCAAGCAAGTTCAAAATAAATTTTTTAAACTTGTAGTGGATTAACACTTGATGTTAATACTGTTTTTTCAAATATTAATTAAATTTAAACCTAATTAATTACCGGTTTTTAACGCCAACTTAGAATCATCTCTATAATTGTAACAATGTGACTGTTAAAAGAAAGGCAAAAGTTGGCATCGAAAACCTGTTTTTCTGCCAAACTAGCCAAGCCGGGTGTGTATTGTTACAACAATGCAGATGATAAATCATGTTCTTTTTTCAATTCCTACTATTTTTCACTTAATCCCTATATATATATATATATATATATATATATATATATATATATATATATATATATATATACATATATGTGTGTGTGTGTGTATATATATATTTTATACATATCTTATTCAAATTTTCAATCGTAATAAAATACTTTCTATTCATCCATTCAAAGTTGGAATTGACTTAATTTTTTTAATATTATTTGTTTATTTTTGAACCTACGATACATTCGGGTGTATTTGATTTTTGCTCAAGCTTTCCAATATTCAACATCTGAAAGCGTATCTGTTTCAATAATTTAACAAAGAAATGATGGAATAAACAACTCATCTTGCGTGAGTCTACTACTAAAGTAAAGTGATTATTTACAGTCAATTAGTCAGTTTTCAAATATTTGAGTGTGAAATTTCGGTGAAAGTAAAGAAAACGATTTAAATCGTTCCAAGTATTGTAAAACAATCGCGACTGTTAAATGATTTTCCCCGCCTATCATTGCGCCGCAGCTATCGAAATACCGGAAACTTGTTAATGAAGCTCTTTATTTCGACTTCAAGAGCTGCAGCTGACAGCCGTTTCGAATTCCAAACAGGAGAGATTCCTTCCTTTTAAATGAGCCTCATTAAACACATAATTGGCGTGTGTTTTCATTCAATGGATGGCAGCTTGCCGCAAACAATGGATTGGTGTTGTGTAAGAGATGGGTTGTTTCATTCCTCAGATAAAAGACAACCATTTGAGCAAAATGAACTTTTATCAAAGACGCATTCTCTTTCGAAAGCTTTGAAATGCTGGAGTTTGCTTACTTTTGATTTGTGGTTTGACTTATAAATGACATAGATATAGTGAATGTTTCAAATTATTTTTGACATAACGGTTTTAATATAGAAAATTTTAACTGTTTTTCAATTTTAATTTTAATTTCATCTTCATCAGAATAATTCACAAAAATGGGAGCAAACATTGACAAGGCCTTTTTAATACTAAAGTGAAACTGAGTTACATTCAAATCCATTACAATTATCAGCTGAATAAATACGATTTGCTGACAAAGTGTAGATTATCCCGCAGATGCAGTGGTAGGCTAGAGGTTATGGTCACGAACTCGTAACGAGCGTTGTAAAGTCGCTGGTTCGATTGTTGGTACCACTGAAGACACGTCGTGTAGAAGGTATGATGCAAGTTAATTCTGTCGAGGCTCAAAGTCCTTACTTTATTATGATGTGGAAGTGAGGACAGAGGGAGGCTATCTCTACAAAATTACTTGTGTAATCCTTGTCCAGAACCTATAGTCCTTGTATTGCTTTAACTGTGACGTAAATAAACAATAGCTCATTTATCCTATAGACATTGTTCCTAATTTTTCCCCACACTAGTAGCTTCCTGAAAAACCATTCTCCGCAAAATAGGACAAGTAACTAGCCAGAATATAAATAGTGATTATTTTGTCGACATTTACAACAACACGAAGGCTCATCTCGAAGACTCTGGTAGCTGGTCCATGCTTCACTTATCACAGAGTTGCGAGCCATCTTTTCTGAACCTGCACGCCTGAAAAGCGAGCCATTGGTTCTGCATGTGAAGTTATGTAGGGTTTTTTTCCCAATGAACGTACCCTCTTTTCGTCCCACAGAACCAAGCAAGATATTAGTTTCTGACATTTCAGATAGTATACTAATGTTCTCTCTATATGACTGACAAATACATATTTAACTTACAATTTTTTTTCGTTTTTGCATAAATTATGTGAAACCCTTTTAAAATACGAAGTTCTTGTGACATATATTTCCCCATATATTTCAAACAGCTTATTTACACAAAGGGCAACAAATGTACCTTTCTCTATACGCCAGTGCTGTTCAAACTTTCAATATTTGCGACCCAACATTCGACCATAATTTTGGTCACCCCCTCCATACAATAAAAATGTACTGAATTCAATATTATGTACTTGGACGCTAAAGATGCAGTAAGACTTAAACCTCTTAAATGCAACCTGCGTATATAAACGTATCACTCAAGCAAACCAGTATTTACTCCGGACGTATATATACGTCTTTCCGACGTATGATTTTTTTCTGTGCATTGCTATCCATAAAATTATTCTGAAGGCTTTAGAATGCAATAAAATGACCTTGACATTGTTTGAGAAGGATTTGCTTCTTTCAGAGGATTTGCTTTTTTGTATTCCTTTTCTCCCCCCCCATGCATCACACACGCGTGCTTCGTAGAAAACGGCGGAATTAGGGAGCGAATCGCATACCCTTTAATTGACAGTTGAGGGATTAAATATAAACCGTAAAAATTATCAAGACAAGTGTTATAATTTTTGTATAAGATTATATATATGACAAGCATGTCCCTGTTAATTTTTTAAACTGGTTTTCAATTTAGTATTGATAAATTAATTATAAAATACATTGTGCGGAGCTGATAAATTTACAAGTGATATTAGTGTAAATGTGTATTTTATTTTTTATTATTTCGGAATGTATTTTTTTGTTTATCTTTCAATAAATTAATAATTTTTCTTAGAAAATCTTCTGTTTTCGGCACTTTAATATACTTGTCCCCCTTCCTAGGGGGCGCAATTCACAGTCTGAGAAATGCTGCTATACGCGAATAACTTTCCAACGGTGCTGCATTTTTCAAATTCAGTGTGACACTTTCTATTGCACCCTAGTAAAGAAAGCAGATTTTCATGTAAACAGAATATTAAAAATAAGATTTAGTACGCGTTTATAAATAAAAGAATACAATTATTTGAATTAACGTTGCATAATGTATCATCGTGATCTAAGCATTTTCGAATGCCTCTTTAGATAATTTGTCTTTTTTTTATTTATAATTGATTTAGAACTTGTGATGTACCTCCCCTTGGAAGTACATCTCTCGAAGTATCAGCGTGAGCTAGAGGTGTAGGATCAGCGAAAGAACAAGGATCAAACATTATCTTAATATGACTTTATTAAGATATTTAACTTAAACTTTAAACAAATGTAATTATAATAATTAATATGAGAGAATCTACGATGACGCAATACGCAACACACAATATATATATTTATAATAAGATGTAATCTAATTCAGACCAATCTCAATAAGCGAACCGTCTAATCCTCGATTCTAAAATTGAGTAATCAATCCTACCTTATTTTATCTCGTAATAGCTTTTGTCTTTATCTGCAATGGAATGCAGCTTGTACGCAGCACGGCTTCCTTCTATTCTAGTACCAATATATGTATTTACGTCACACACCACTTATTCAATCTTGAAACACGGACTGTAATAATCATCAACTGCCACAACGTACATCAATTGTTTAACATTCCTTTACATTGTCATCCCGCTTATTCTAAGATCCGATATTTAAAGTCCGTTCATTTGCATCTCTTATTCACATCTCATTTCTTGGATTTGGTTGGAAAAGAGTTGCCATTAATTCTGGCCCAAAGACTCCAAAGGACTTGTTAAAGAAAAGACACGTAAGACGTCACAAACTTCAATCCATTATATTTCATAGGATTTTTCTCAACAATGTAAGCAGAAAGGAGAAACGTTGGACAACCTTAAAACTGGTCTATTCATCCAAAACTGTAACATCCATCTCTTTAAATTTACAAAATATCTCAATATTTTTTTTTCTTAATATTCAACTCATTTCAGTCTCTCAAGCAAAGTTTTCTAAACAAAATCTCAATACATATTATATATAGCCATTTACTAAATTGATGCGAATGTAAATATATGAAAGCATAACAAGACCGCAGACACATTCTTTAATCACTATATCCCTTTATCTACCGACGGTACTTACAAGTGCCACTCACTTTAAAATTACATAGAATAAACATGTTTACGAATGTTCTGCCAATACTTTATTAATGGAATATTCTTTGAAATCTATTTCTTTCAAGATATACGACAGAACGGCTTCTATGATGAATATTTTAGTGGGAAATGCGAATAGATTTAAAGCAGAAGTTACGTTTTCAGCTGACATTTTGTTCGAATTACGAAGATTGTCATTTTTGTTCCAAAAAGTAGTTAATGTCAAAAGGTAAGTGTTTTATTTTTTATATGTTAATGAGAACCTTTGAAAACGATTTGACTATTTATTTTAAGAGAACAGAGTATATAACTAATTTTACAGTTGAATAACTTTGTGATGCTTATAAGTACCGACAGCACACTGGGTGTTAGAGCAAGTATTTTAGAGATTTTTTTTCCCCGTCCGCATAGCTTATTGTTACTTTTTGTTATGCTGAAGCATCATCACTATAGTGTAATAAAGTTATGGCTTTTTTAACATTTATTTTGCTTTGTTTTATTGTTTTATTTTAACGTTCTCAAAAGATTTTGAACTTTGAATCTGAGCTTTTTTTTTTCTTTTTTGACACAATTAGATGGAACATTCAAAAATTAACAACATTTTAATTTCTTTACGTGCAATTGAGATTTAACAATAATTGGAGATTTTGAAGGTGCTATTATTATTATTTATATTTCTTAGAAAGTCTGGAAAAAAGAAGCACAGTCTTCAAGAGGCTTTGGATTTATTACAGAACCTACAATCTGAAATCAGTGTTATACTAACAGATAATTTTTCAGATAAAGGGAGAAGTCCCAGCAAATAATCTGTTGGAATTTTCGTTAGAATCTTAAGATGACGATTAAGAGACCGAACAAGACTCCAAGTGCAGTAGATCATATTAAGAAAATACAACATTTCCTACCCCAGAATGCAGTATTTTAAAAACATTTAGTCGAAACCTCACTCAAACTGCGCAACGTATAATGAATTTTTGTGTATTAATGAAAAGTAAAACTTTTTCTTTGAATATAATCAAAATTAGTTTGTGTAAAAGTTGTTTTTATGTGTAAAAAAAGCGTAAATAAATTTTAAAAATTTAATAATCTTTAAAAATAAATATTTTGTGCTGTAAATTATTATATTAGTGTTCTCTGGTTGTCTAGCTTTTCTTAAGAGTTAAAACTGTGTTAAAAATGTATTTTCGTATCCTGCGAATATTTTAGACCTCTATGGACTGACGATACTTTAAAGTACCAATTTAATTAATTAGCTCTAACGAACTCTAAATTTAGAAGAGTATTTTATTTATGAATATCCCTTAATTTCAATATAGCGATTCAAAAAACTGTAGCATGAAAAAATTTGCAGTGAATCATAACGCGGTAGATAAAGGTATATGAAGCTTTTATAAATAAATGTAACGTACTGTTGTATCGTCCATTGATCACTGCTCAAACCACCAGCTTAATTCAATCATTATGATTGCTTATTCTATTCAAATGCACTCCCTAATGGGCTTTGGCCCATAAAAGGATTTAGCCAATAATATCCAACGTTATTGATTAAACTCCAGTCTTCCGATTAATTCAGATGTCACTTAAATGAAGTACGTCCCGTTTCAATTGACTCGCAAATGATTATTATTCCGCAAATACCGAATATATACTCCTAGTGTATATAATACAGATTTATTTAATACACATAAATAGTGGGGTCTTGTCGACTTCTGTTCAAGCGACCACAAGATTTTTAAGTGACTTTGAACTAAATCTAAATGTGTTTATTATTTGTATTTTTTAAATAAAATGTTTGGCTTAGTTCAGAGGTGTGTGGTTCTTTATATTCTCTCTCTGTTATTATTTTTATAAGAATCGGGTCCACATAAATACTTAGGGTCCGTTTTTATAATAAGGAAAATAAGACATTTTCAAAGAATACCGTATATACATAATATATATGTACACATACATCATTTGATTTTATTCATTTGGTGATTTTTTAATTCCTACTATTAGTTCACACTCTCCCTATATATATATATATATATATATATATTGTTCAAATTTTCAGTTGTTAATAAAATACTTATTATTCATCCACTCAAGTTCAAATACATTTTCTTAAAATTGTAGTGGATGACTCTTGATGTTAAAACAGTTTTTTTCAAATATATTAATTAATTCATTAAATTTAATTTATGAATAAATGGTAACAAATATAAGAGTCCAACTCAATAATCATAAAAAGAAAAATCGCTCGCAGTGTCCCCGTAACGCAAAGAATAGCGCAATCTATAAGTCCTTAAGCACTTGATTAGCACTTGATTGAATAATCAAAGTAAAGAGAATAACAGAATAACCTTTAATGCAGTGCTTTTTGAAGTTACAATATTTGCGACCCAATGTTCAATCCTAATTTTCATCGTGTCCTCCTCTATACAATAAAGTATGGAGTAATAATAATGTAAGTTATTTCAATAATAATGTACTTTAACGCTAAGGCTACAATGCGACTTTAAACTCTTAAGTGCCACCGACGTATGTAAACGTCTCACACAGCCAAAGTGTTAACTGCATCAGACGTATATATACGTCTTTCTGAAGTACGACCTTTTCTGTGCACAGCTATCCATAAAATTACTGCGAAGGCCTTGGAATGCAATAAAAGCACCTTGACAGTATTTGCTAAGGATTTACTTATTTATTCCTCCCACCCCACCTCAATACGTCACTTACGTGGAAAAAGGTGTTATTGGGGAAGAGAATCGCATAACTTTTAATAGGCAGTTAAAGGATAAATTATAGACGGTACAAATTTTTGCGATAAGAGATATTTTTTGTATATATATTTATGTATGTAAAACCCATGGAGTCATTGGTAATCATTAATGCTGCTCTTAACTTAGTACTGTTAAATTAATTCTAAAATATATTGTGCATTTATAAGTGTATTACATCAGTGTAAATGTGTTTTGTTTTTATTGTAGCAGAATGTATTTTGCTCGCTTACTTTTAGCAAATTAATAATTTTTTTAAATAATCTTTTGTTTCCGACTTTTCAATACGCTCGCCCCCTCCCTCGTTGAGTAATCACGTCCCTATAGGGGTGTGCGCCCCACAGTTTGAAAAACGCTGCTCTAATGAGAGATTTCTAAAAGGAATTTCTGTCGAAGAGAAGAAAATAATTGCGGAAGATTTTTAGAGGTTTCATCCGGTGCAGGAAACGTGTCGTGGAAGATTCTAGAGGTCATTTCTAGTACATGAAAAGAATTGGGGGAAATTCTAGAAGGTCCATCCAGTACAGGAAAATAATTGCGGAAGATGCCTTGGGTAAGAATCATACAGCTTTCCCGTGGAGAAAATTGGATCTAAAAATGGCTCGAGTTTTGCAATCAGATAACGATGCCCTGAGTCAATAGATGAACGAGAAAGTTCTAAGAAGTGAATATACTGTGTACAGATATCAGCAACCGATATTTACTGAGTAAGATGTCATTGCCGATGAATGGATTGCTGCCAAAATAGAAAAGAGTTTGATTGTTCGAAGGCCCGATATCAAAGCATTTGCCTTTTCAATGGTATCACAGTTAAGAGTAATCTTCAGAAGAATTTAAAACAGGACGATATATATTAGACGCACGGTGCCTTTATTTAGAAATGTTAACTGTGATAAGCTTTATGATAATGTTTCTAGAAGATAACTTGGAAAATGTTTGAATAAATATAAATCGGGCTCGTGTAACATCGGGAATATATGAATAAGATTCTGGAAAAGGAAATAAATGTAGGCTTGTGTGCATGAAAAGCAAAAGATCAACTAAAAAACCTTTTGTGTTTTTTTACTGAAAAAAATAAGTGATTGGGTCTTTTTTCCAGTAAAACACAATATATCTTTAGTTTGCAAAAACTTACAACTAAGGGCATGTGTACAGAGACGCAAATGAAGTATAGGAAGTATGGAAACATTTTTATTCATTCAGTAATATGAATGCATGCATGAGTAATATGGTTGCATACATGCTATTGGGAGTATAATCGTATTATTTTAATGCAAATTTCTTATTGAACGTTTCACAATTTCATTTAAAGAATTAAAACTTTCTCAGTTTATGGCTCACATCACCAACATTAGTTCTAAAACTACGTTCATTAAAATAACTTTAAAAAAGCTCATAAATGGATAATTTTCCTGATATTTAGTGTCACTTAGATTAGAATACATGTATATAAAATTGTTTAAGGACATTTTGACGAAACAATTTATTTAAATGCAATATTTCGGCAAAAAATTAATTTAGAATAACCTTTTTTCAAAATGTTCTCCTTTTGTGAAAAATGCATCTATTATAACAATATTTTGCCTGTATATAGCTCAGACCTCTGTACAGAGCTTCAAATATTATAGTTTTGAAAAATTCACATTATCTTCAGAGTTACAACGCATTGAAATAATTACTGGTGCGTTTTTCTTAAAATTTCTCCCCTCTGTTGTAGTAAAATATGGATAAACCCATTTCTAAGTTATATATTCCGAAATTTCTACTTGAGCCTCTGTAAAGAGGTCTGAGTTATATACAGGCGAAATATTATTTTAATAGAAGCATGTTTCACAAAAAGAGAATATTTTGAAAATGGGTCATTGTATGCTCATTTTTTGCCACAATATTGTATCTAAATCCTTTTTTAATTGTAATACTATTCTTCAAACAATTTTTTATACATTTTCTAATCCAAGTGACACTAAATATCATAAATATTATCCATTTATACGTTTTTGCAAAATCACGGTTACGAATGTAGTCGAATACGTTAAAAATCGATGTCGAAATTTTTTTTACCCAATTTGGACTCATTTTTAATTGATAAGCACCTATAGATTTTCACTTATTTTGCAATCATGTCATTGAATGAAATAATAGGCGAATAAATATATAGTTTTTAATATCTTGAATATACTCTTAAGATATGTGTACATTCATACTATATTTCTATTGATTTCAATTTTCATTTCAGATACAAGAAGTTATCTCTAATTCCATTAAAAAGAAATTTTATAAAATAAAAACACAATAGCATCAAGAAAATGGAAGTAAAACGCCAATATGTTCTCCAAGAGAAAATGTAGTATACTTGTGCGTTTTAATTGTTTTTTCAATTTAAGAACAGTGATAAACGCAAAAAATGGAGAAGTGTAAGGAAACATTATTTTGCAAAAAAGTATTATTTATTCCTCCTCTGAAAAAAATTGTCAGGATAATTGTACATTCACAAAATTGCAACAAATAGTAACAAATTTCAGATATTTTGAGCGTAGTATGTTCTGAAACAGTTATTGTATATTTATTATTTAAAAATATTTTTATTGAAACTACGGACATACACACAATTGTTACGAAAATAATAATACAAGCTTCTTAAGATAATATTTATGCCATATCATTAAAATAATATAACAAACAAAAATAACTTTTAAAAATCTTCCGATAATTAAAAAAAGTTGTTATTTAAGTAGCTACAGCAATATATCCAAAAATGTATCGCTGCACCTCTGAATAATGCTTGGAGATGCATAATTTCACAAATTTTAAATTAAATTTTTTAAAAAAAAGTTTACAGATAGAATGAACTCCAGAGAATTCTTTCAAAATGCTTCAAAAAATTTTACACACACAATATTTTTTTAGCGAAACCTCAACGTAGTGTTCAGAGATAATGGTCTCTTGGAACAAAGGAACAAAAGATAACTCTATGTAAGAACAAAAATCTGTGAGTTTTGTTAAAAAGTAGTTTGGGATAATAAAGTCCGACCAGAAACAAAGGGGACTGAAGGCTTACTTTACAAAGTATCTTCTGGCTATAAACAAAGAAGGAAAAAGCGAACGACTATAAGCATTCGACTATAAAGTTGCCTTGCAAGGACTTGCATTCCAGAAAAATTTAGATTAAACAGTGTGTACGGCAGTTCTTCAGCAGATTGTCTTTAGAAAAAAAAAACTTTTTCTTTGATCCACAAAACGCACTGTTTGTCCTTTTTTTCTGACAAAAAACAAACTTATTTTAACTCTCTGTAATTATAACTAGCACCTACGAAATGCTTAAAAATATGAGGATAAGTTTTAATAACCTCAAAGAAATCAGAAGAATGGTCTGTTTATTGGAAAAAGGTAAATAATTTCTTAATAAAATATACTTTACTATACAGTGATGAATAAGTTAAAGGGAGGAACGGTTTTTTATAAAAAACAAAATAATGAATTCTTATACGCAAATAAGGTAGCACAGGATAACTGAGCTCTTCGCGGTCACCTCTGCCACGCAGTGACCTGTAACGTCGTACGGATGTGGCGTTGGGATCGACTTTGTGTAGTTACGTCACTTACTCGCTGAAGCTTGTATCGTGAAGGTGTTTTGAAACATCGCAGCCTAGCTCAATCCTAGTTTTTTAAATTTCTTTGCTTACCCATCGTTAATATGACCCGTCGTCACCGCCTAGATCAGATCACAAGATGACAGATAATTCTAAGATTCGAGGTAGGTGAATCACTAGCAGCTTATATTGCTTTATTCTCGCGGCTTTGAGAAAAGTGGTGTCCACTCTGTGGAAACAGTTCATAGAGACAGGAACAGTGGTCCGCTGACCTGGACAAGACCACAAAAGAGCAACAATACCGGTCAAGATCGTTATGAGAGAATTTTCGCTAACAGGAATAGGTTCGTGATAGCGACACGACCTGTCTCGTAACCTGTATAATGTAACACAGCGTTTCTGAAACTGTGGGGTGCGCCCCCTTACGAGGCGTGACAACTCTTCGAGGGGGCACGAGCTTATTGAAAAGCCGAAAACAAAAGATTATTTTTAAAAAGTCATTAACTTACTGAAAGTGTGTAAACAAAAACAAAAATCATTCTGACATAATAAAAAGCAAAATACACATTTACACGGATATAGTACACTTATAAATGTATCAGTGCTACACAATGAATTTTATAAATAATTTAAGAATACTAGTTAAAAGAACATGTTTAATAATTACCAGTGACCCCCATGGGATTTTCACATATAAAATTATATAAAAAAAATTAATGCTTATCTCTTGATCATATGTACGGTTTATAATAAAACACTTAACTGCCGGTTAAAATTTACGCCATTCGCTTCCCAAAACCAACCGTTTTCTTCATAGGTGTGCTATGTGATGTATTGGGGGAGGGGAGGAATAAAGTAGCAAATAATCTGAAATAAGTGAACCTTTCGCAAACATTCCAAAGCCTTCGAAATAATTTTATGGATAGCAGTGCACAGAAATATCGTTCTTCGAAAAGACGTTTATGCAAGTCCGGGGAAATTAACCCTTTCGCTGAGTGAGACGTTTATATACGCTGGAGGCACTTCAAAGGTTTAAGTCGTATCGTAGTTTTAGCATCAAAGTATAGTATTATTGAATTCAATAAATTGTTATTGTATGAGGAGGGTTCGATGAAAATTATGATTGAACATTGGGTCGCGAATATTGAAACTTTGAGAAGCACCGATGTAACAGGAACGTCTTTTTCGCGGATAACTGTCACTTAGAAACTTAATGCAGGTTACCTGTGAGCCATTCACCCCGCAGTCTGCTTTTCTCTGATTGTGAACCACAAAACAAGACCATCCAGCATGTTGCCCAGTACACCTATCTTTTACAAAAAATGATTGGAGGAAAGTTTTCTTCAGCGAGATGAATCACGATTCAGTCTAGACCAGGGGTGACGAACCTTCATGGATCAACGTGCCATTTTTTCTAAAGAAATGCTTAAAGATATATAGACGTACCGTCAAATAATTTTGACTCGTGATTAGTGGGAAAATAATAAAACTACTAACAACACAAATCGCTTATTTACTACAGAAAAATACATTTTGTATTTAATAGTAGCAAATGTTTTAGTTAAACGTGTAATTCAAATTACATAAAGTAACATTAGTGTGAATTCTGCTGTTGCACATTAGATGGCAAATAAATCATATTAGGATTGGGTCAGATGTTACTTTTAGCAGAATGCATGCTGAATCGGTGTCACCTGCCAAATTGTTTCTAAGTGAGTCTTTAATGTTATTTATCTCTGAAAATAATAACTCGTAGGCATAGGTCGATGAAAATATGGCTAAAATAGCATCAGATTACTACTTCAAACAGTTAAAAGTATCTGGAATCGAAAATTTAATGTTTTCAAAATTTCGTTACTGGCATTGTTACTTATATTGCTTTTTAATATCTTTTTGTTTCAATCAATTCTACCTTTTTCCTTGTTTCCATAAATTTTGCAATCCATATTGAACTAGGCTAGAAATCAATAAATTGCCTTCCAAATTCTTCAATTTCCAACCGATCGAACAGGATTAAGTTCAGTTTTTCAAATGATGTCACGGAAGGGTATCTAATAAACTTAAGTGCGTTTCCGATATTTCTTTGAGCTGAGAAAATCTCACTGAAAATTCCTCGAATGAAGAATCAATCGCGGTTGATCGTTTTGATCGGTGGCGTTCCCAAAATATTGTGCCGCGTGCTGTCAATGGTACGCGTGCCAACGGTTCGCCATCCCTGGTCTAGACAGTGACTCGAGGCGTATTCTCATCTAAAGAGAACCTGTTAGTTGATATCGACCCACCAACATTGTAAATAGAAAAGGGCCACTATCGTTAAGGTGCTCTGGTGGTCTGCGCAGGTATCATAGCAGACATGCAAACCGACCACCAGGTGTTCGAGAGAGGTACTGTGACAAATCAGAAGTACAGGGACGGGATCCTTGCCTCCTATATCAGACTTTTCCACGTATCATAAGGGCCAAATTTCAATTTTATGGTGATGATAGCGCACCCTAACACAGCACACAGAGCTCAGTTGGTGGACGGATACTTCCAATTGGCGAGTATTCAACGACTGGAGTGGTCGGTGATGGGCCCTGATTATAATTCCACTGGACATGTATGAGACGCTTTTGGACGCTCAATTGAAACCTGAAAATCAGCCCCAAGGACCATGGTTGAACTTAAGAGAACCCTGGGGCCAGAGTGGGTACGGTTACTATTTTTTTGATAAGAACCCTCGTAAACAAAGAGTATAAAACGTGGATGCGAGAGTTTTGTAGCTGTTATAGGTGAACATAAATTCCATTAGACATGTTTTTCTCTGACTGAGAGGGAGTAGGTTAGCTGCTGTGTTGGAAAAATGACTAATTTTTACTTAGCATGTTGGGGCAGGTTGTGCCGAATTTTATTTGTCCACATATTGATCTTATATCGGAGGATATTTCAGACATGTTTAGTTTTGATTGATTGCTTTGTTAGTTTTCTTTTTATTGCCAAAAAATACTTGGCACTTCAATTATTTTCACCAATTTATATATTTTGGTACGTAGGGGAATTACAGAAAAATAGCAACATTAAGGTATCCGACTACGTTCGGAACCGTCATTTTGCAAAAGCGTATAAATGGATAATATTTATGATGCTTAGTGTCACTTAGATTAGAAAACCTGCATAAAGTTGTTTTAAGAACATTTCTACAATAAAAAATTATTTAAGTACAATATTTTGACAAAAAATGAACACAGAACGACCAATTTTCAAAACATCCTCCTTTTATGAAAGATACTTCTATTATAATAACAAATTTCCTGAATATAGCTCAGACTTCTGTGCAGAGGCTGAACTAGAATTGTTTGAAATATATATAACTTAGAAGTGGATTTATATATATATATATATATCCATGTTTTACTGAAACACAGAGGGGAGGATTAAAAAAAAACGATAATTATTTCAATGGGTGGTAACTCTGAAAATTATGTGAATTTTTCAAAACTCCTAATTCATACTCTCTGGAGAAGACTTTACTTTATATAAGCAAAATATTATTATTACAGAAGCATTTTTTATAAAAGGAGAACGTTTTGAAAAAGGTTATTCTAAGTTAATTATTTGCCGAAATATATTGTATTTAAATAATTGTTTTTGTCATATGTCCTTAAAACAGTTTTATGCATGCATTCTAATCTATGTCACACTAAATATCATGAAAATTAAGCATTTATGCGCTTTTTTAAAATCATGGTTCCGAACGTAGTCGGATACCTTAAAGACTACGAGTTCGTGAACATGAACAATAGGCTAGCATGGACATATCACTGTGCGTGATGGAAGGCCTTCTGTATTATTTTTAAAAATATGAATGAAAATTCATATTTTTTGCATAATACGAACTAAAGAATATACTATAAAGAGTACTTAAAACTAAAGAATAGTTCAGAAGCTGAGCATTACGAATAACTCTTCATTAGTCATAAGGGAAGTATGAGAACAAGATTTTAATCTATTTATTTCAGTTTGAGTGAGTTTTTTCTCTCCAAAAAAAATTCCGTCATTAATATTTTAATGCAAACTATTTTGACGACATTTTCTCTTTGAATAAAAAGTAAGCGAAAAGAAGCTAATAAATAGAATATATCCTGCTATTTTAGTCGTTAATTAAACGAAATCGTGCAAAAAAAATCAAAATCTACGAATACAATACTGCATATATCTTTTAAATCTTACTCCGATTTTTTTCAAAAAAATTCAGATTTAAAGATGGTATCTTCCTCATTGCATTTCTATTTTAAGATATTTCGCCCTTATGTTCAAATTCATTAACGAGATTAAAGTAAAGTGTTACGTAAATTTTTCATTGAAAGAAAATTAAAATCTATAAGACTACATATACGTTATTTTTTTCCTCCATCTTCAATTCCCGAAATACATTTACTGAACTTATCAAATTTTCTGCTGAAGAAAATGCATCATTTTCTAAACTTATATTTTTATTATTTAGGGAAGCACAATATACTGGATATAATAAAAAAAGAGAGTGATGTTTATGTCTTTTTTAAATAAACAAATATTTCGTATTTTATTTCAAAGACGGTAAATATGGAATCTTCTTGTTAAACATTTCTTAAGAAAATTTTTGAGAATTAATTTATAAAGAGCATCTCATAACCTTTTAATTTATAACTGACACGAAATTGCTATTTTATAAAACTAGATAGGTAGCTCTGCACTTTCAAATATTTTCAGTATAGAAAAGCATGCCCTAATTTATTTGTATATACGACTCTTCAAAAAGAGCCCAACCTTGAATTTTGCAGCGCACATTAGAGATTCTTAAAGTGACTTCACTGCATACCACTCACACCACCCACAGCATAGTCACCACCCACAGCATAGTGGGTGGTGACAATTTAACGCACATGCTAGAATGTTTCCCCTGCTTTCCAGTGTAGCAGCCGTTTCCATCAGGCAGTCAATCGAGCGAGGCGCTGTTATAAAGAGAGTTTTTTTTAGAGGTATAGAATTTTAAATTGCAATAAAACAACGATGTATTATTCGATTGACATGATTTTTTTATTCGAAAGATAATCTTGTGGCATTACATTTTAAATATGATTTCTGGCATAGGACTGCCACGGCTGGCTCGGATGTAGTCCAATCTGGACGTCCAATTTTCGATGACTTTTTCCAACATTTGTGGCCGTATATCGGCAACAACACGGCGAATGTTGTCTTCCAAATGGTCAAGCGTTTGTGGCTTATCCGCATAGACCAATGACTTTACATAGCCCCACAGAAAATAGTCTAGCGGTGTTAAATCACAAGATCTTGGAGGCCAATTCACAGGTTCAAAACGTGAAATTAGGCGGTCACCAAACGTGTCTTTCAATAAATCGATTGTGGCACGAGTTGTGTGACATGTTGCGCCGTCTTGTTGGAACCGCAGCTCCTGGACATCATGATTGTTCAATTCAGGAATGAAAAAGTTAGTAATCATGGCTCTATACCGATCACCATTGACTGTAACGTGGTGGCCTTCATCGTTTTTGAAGAAGTACGGACCAATGATTCCACCAGCCCATAAAGCGCACCAAACAGTCAGTTTTTCTGGATGTAACGGTGTTTCGACATACACTTGTGGATTAGCTTCACTTCAAATGCGGCAGTTTTGTTTGTTGACGTAGCTATTCAACCAGAAGTGCGCTTCATCGCTAAACAAAATTCGCTTATGAAAATCGGGAGCAACGGCAATCTCGTTTTGGACCCATTCGACGAATCTACGCCTTGCTTGATGATCGTTTTGATGAATTGCTAAACCAAACTGAGAATAAATCACTTGACAGCTGTTAAATCGGTCGCCACCTTGGAAAGTAATGCCAACTTAAACTTCTATACCTGGAAAAAAACACTCTTTACGTGTTCTCGTCGAATTTTCATTTCTCTAAAGATTGTGATGGGGCTTTATCACGTCTTCACGCTAATACTCTTGAGGAATCTTTGGGGCTGGGCCAAAATTGAGTTATTTCAATCCAATCCTCTTAAAAAGTAACCGAGATATGCAGATTAGTTAAGAGATATATAATGGAGCTTTAGTATTCACGTCGTAGTAGAATAATAGTAGAGTAGTACAAGGATAGTAGAATAATTGAAGACTAGTAGAACAGAAGAGTAGTAGAAGAATAGTAGAGTAGAGTAGTAGAAGAATAGTAGAAGAATAGTAGAGTAGAGTAGTAGAAGAATAGTAGAAGAGTACAATAGAAGAAGGAGACAGAACGCTGAGATGCTGAACGACGTGAGCTATTGGTAAGATACTAAATATAGAAATGTAATTATAGAACGGATTTTAACGTGTTAAGGAATCTAAGGTAGATAAAGATTCTTAGGATAACTTCTCATAAAGATAGTGATTAGTATTTCAAACACTATTTACTTAGACTTTAGGATTACGTTGCATCACTCCTGGTTGAATCCCTATATTAAGACTTGTGTCGTGTTGATCAATATATTTAGACAATAATAAATTAATTTTATCATGGCAAATTTCGATGATCAATCATTTCCTCCTACAAATCTAGGCCGTGTAGATGGAGAGATGATACCCCTAGGCCGGGGGTTATCACAAGATTAATGGACAACTTGAGTAGATGTACCACATATTTTTTGTTAAAAGCTTGCTGGGATTTTCTAAGTGAAACCATTCATACGATTCAGCAAGTATTTAGAAATAATGCTAAGGGGTCACACAACTTAAGAATGAGTTTTACCGATTCAAGAGTCACCACACAAGGCAGAGAATGACCATAGTTCTGGTAAGCCACAAACCACTCAAAATGCAGCTGTTGTTGAAAAGGAGAAAAATATGGTAATGAAATTCGTTATTTGACCGTAGAAGAGATTGCTCAATAAGTTGAGATCAATACAGATTCTCCACAGGCAATTTTGTGTGATCATGTGCTGAGTGGCCGCTTAATTTGTTCCCAAGCCTCTGTTGGTGGAACTGGAAGAACTCCGTCTTGCAGTTGCGCAGGACCTACTGGGCTCTATTAAAGCCGAACATGACTTCTGGATGTTATCAAAAATGAAAATGCTATTGAAAGTATCTTGTTTTCAGAGATGATGTGAGAAAAGGCAGAATGCGACGGTGGAATTAAGCACACTTCCAAAAGAAGCCTTCCAGAAGTGTTTTCGCCAGTGGAAGAATTACTGAGCCAAATGTGTGAAGGCGCAAGGGGTCTTCTTTGAATTTGATTCGGATTCTAACCCCGTGAAGTACCTAACACAGAGTTTCTCAAACTGTGGAGCGCGCCCCTGGGGGGCGCGAGCATATTGAAAGTAAAAGGTTTAAAAAAATAATTTTTTGGAATGAAGAAAAACAAAATGCTTTCTGACTTAATAAAAAAAGGCACAGTTACACTGATATAATTTATATATATCCTCTGGTGAGCATCAAAAATAAAACATTCCACTTCAAACGTTCATTAGCTATCTTTGATCCTATAACCAAATAAAGAAAGACATTTTGTTTGCTTTACTGTAATCACGATGAGAGATTTTTTTATTATGTTTCTTTTAACCCCTAAAATGCAATTTTTGAGTATCATGTATTTGACCTTCAAACTTACTGGTATCACTCCATCTGTTTTTCTTTTAGAAAAGTTGTAAATAATATTTTTCTGTTGCTTTTTTTCATGTGAATAAAAAGTAAAAAAAATAATATGTATTACTTAAAAGTAACATATACAAAATTTAATACTTATCTTGTTAATTTGTACGGTTTATAATTATGATCGTATTGTAGCTTTAGCACCTCCCCCCCAAATGCATTATTTTTGCATTCAATACATCATTATTTTTTGGGGGGCGCGATAAAAATTATTACTCAGAATTGGGTCACCAGTAGTTGAAGTTTGAGAACAACTGACCTAACATATTTTTTCTGTCCAAAGGTCGGATATTTTTTAAACGGACCTTGTATAATGAAAGTTTTTTCTTTATTTTTGGTAAAGAATTTTCGGTAATCCATAACACTTATAACATTCAATCGAACTTTACTTAGGAGAATACTGAATATGTCAAAGAGATGAATGTCTCTCCGATTTGTTATTTTAAGCGTTTTAAATTTAATGATTCACAATATATGTAATTTGGACAAAATATATTCGCTAGAAACGTATTTAAATTTATTACACAGATAGTGAATAACAGTGGTCAATAAAACAATAGCAAACAGTAATGAACAACAAACAAGTAATATAAAAAAAATTAAGTCAATTCATACTTAGATCAACGAAGAAAAATTTTATTTTAGCTATTTTTTATTAAATAGTTACAATTAACATAAATATGTATATACATAGGACATAATCACAACAGTAAGCGGACATTAATTTTTATTAATTATCATTAAAGTATTGTATTGTCATCCAAAACAATCGTGTATATAAAATTTCAGTTCAACTGAATGCTTGAAAACGTGAGAAAAAGATATCTTCAAGTTTTGACACAAGTCGCAAAAAATGATGCCAACGTGGCTGTTTTTGTAATTATTTAAATAATTAATTTTAATCAATTAATATTTATTAATTATAACTAAATTATTGTATTGCCATCCAAAATAATCATGTATATAAAGTTTCAGCGTAATTGAACGCTTTAAACTGTGTTTTATTAACGATTGAAAATTCCATCAAGATAAATAAATAAATATATAGAGAGTGTGAGCTATTAATAGGAATTGAAAAAAAAGAGACGACTGTTAAGCTTGGAATTTACGATTTAAAACGCATTGTTTTAAAAACAGGACATTATTTAGTAACTGTTAAAATGAAAGAAATTTTCAACAAAAATACTAACTCAGACGAGAAAACTGACTTCGTATATTTCACATTAATTTACTCTTTATCAATATCACACACAAAAAAAGCAAGAAGTATATTTATTTCATGTTTTTACAGATCAATAGTGTTCAAACATTTAAGTATCAAATCGAAATTCCAGATCAAAATATTCACAGCTTTATTTAAAAAATGAAATGCAATACTTACGTTCACATTTTTTATAAATGATATGTAAACTAGATGTTTCCTCACCGCACAACAGATCAACAATTTAGTATTTATATTTAAAATTATAATGGCTCTTGTTCATTACAAATATCATAAACTTTTAGAAGACGCAACAAATTTAAGATCATTGTGAAATAATTTTAAAAAAAGACAAAAATAACTATTAAAATATTATGGGAATTCTTTTACAGCTAAGAGAATAAAGATATGTCAAAAAAGGGATCTATTACTGCGATTAAAATGATGGATAATTTGAATTATGAATCGCTTTTTGATTAATAATATAAGACTTAAAGACAGCCGCAGTTTTCAAGAGGAAATATATTTATAGCTAGCACTTCATATTTTTCAAGTACAGGGTCATCAGTAAACTTTATATTCAAATAATAAAGACAAACAAGAATTTATATTATGGTCTATTTTCATAAAAAAACAAAAATCTTCTGTAATTATTAGCATCACTTTGAATATGCCGATAAACTTATTTCCACTTTTGAGATTTCAAATTAGTAATGCATCGAATTCTAATATGTTTATATTACAGTTTGATGCATTACTTCTGTATATTTCCCTTCTATCTTTTTTTCAAACCAAACATCACAGTTTTCTTAAGGTATCCGACTAGGTTCTGCATCGTGGTAAAAGCGCACAAACGAAAATTTATAAAAATATTTGTCACTTAAATTAGAATACTCATATAAAATTGTATTAAGAATAATATTTCAATAAAAACATTATTTAAACGTACTATTTTGGCAAAAATTAACACAGAATTACCTATTTTCAAAGCAGTCTTTTTTTCTTTTTTTCGAAAACACTTCTATGATAATAATATTCTGCTTATATAGCTTAGAACTTTTTTTTAACTTAATAGCTTAGAGCCTGAACTAAGATTTTTGAAATATATAACAAAGAAGAGGATTTATCCATGCTTTAAACCATCACTGTGAAGAAATTTCAGCAAAAAAACACACACACAAAACACACCGATAATTATTTAAATTTGCAGAAACTCTAAAAATGATGTGAAGTTTTAACGACTCCTTATATTCAGGCTCTCTTAAGAAGTCTTGCCTATAAATATACAAAATATTATTATAGAAGCATTCTTCATAAAAGGAGAATGTTTTGAAAAAAGGTGATTCTAAGTTAGTTTTTTTGCCGAAATATTGTATTTAAATGATTTTTTATTGTAATAATATCCTTAAGGTATCCGACTACACCGTTCGGAACCGTTATTTTAAAAAAGCGTATAAATAGATGATTTTCATGATATTTAGTGTCACTCAGATTAGAATACATGCATAAAATTGTTTTAAGGACATTTTGACAACAATGTTTTATTTAAATATATATTTTTTGGCAAAAAATTAACTTAGAATAATCTTTTTTCCAAATGTTCTCCTTTTGTGAAAAATGGTTCGATTAGAATAATATTTTACTTGTATATAGCTCAGACCTCTCTAAAGAAGCTCAACTAAAATTTTTGAAAAATTCGCATTATATTTCAGAGTTACCACCCATTCAAATAATTATTCGCGTTTTTTTCTTAAAATTGCTCCCCTCTGTTGTCGTAAAATGTGAATAAACCCACTTCTAAGCTATATATTTCAAAAATTCTAGTTGAGCCTATGAACAGAGGTCTGAGCTATATACAGGCAAAATATTATTCTAATAGAAGTATCTTTCTTAAAAGGAAGATGTTTTGAAAATTGGTCATTGTATTTATTTTTTGTCAAAATATGGTACTTAAATAATTTTTTATTGTGATAATGTTCTTAAAACGACGTTATGTAGGTTTTATAATCTAAGTGACACTAAGCATCATAAATATTATCCATTTATACACTTTTGCAAAATGACGGTTCCGAACGTAGTCGGATAACTTAAATCAATTTTATACGCGTTTTCTAATCTAAATGAGATGAGATTCTGATTATTTAATATGTAAATATATATATGTGGGAGACAACAAGGGGTCCAAGACGTTGGTCTTTCTTCTATTTTATTTTAACATTAAACAAAAATTAATTAAAAAGGTAGATAAGTTTTTACAGATAAGTTTGACGATGATATTCAGAAGGTAACGCCTGCTCGCGCACCTCTCGCGTTCTTCTTTTCTCTCTTAAAAGTTTTTTGTTTTTTTTCAAGAGTCTCTGTTTTTACAGTTTCAGTTCGTGTTTTAGCTGCGCCTGCGCGCGAAGACTGCTTGGCTTTGGCTGCATGCCACATATATATATATAAAGAGTGTTTTTTTCCAGGTATAGAAGTTTAAGTTGGCATTACTTTCCAAGATGGCG
Source organism: Trichonephila clavipes (assembly GCA_019973935.1). Classification (NCBI taxonomy): domain Eukaryota; kingdom Metazoa; phylum Arthropoda; class Arachnida; order Araneae; family Nephilidae; genus Trichonephila; species Trichonephila clavipes. Next base: position 587,279 of record BMAU01020861.1, on the reverse strand, counting down.
ACCGATTTAACAGCTGTCAAGTGATTTATTCTCAGTTTGGTTTGGCAATTCATCAAAACGATCATCAAGCAAGGCATAGATTCGTCGAATGGGCATAAAACGAGATGGCCGTTGTTCCCGATTTTCATAAGAGAATTTTGTTTAGCGATGAAGCGCACTTCTGGTTGAATGGCTACGTCAACAAACAAAACTGCCGCATTTGGAGTGAAGCTAATCCACAAGTGTATGTCGAAACACCGTTACATCCAGAAAAACTGACTGTTTGGTGCGCTTTATGGGCTGGTGGAATCATTGGTCCGTACTTCTTCAAGAACGATGAAGGCCACAACGTTACAGTCAAAGGTGATCGGTATACAGCCATGATTAAAAACTTTTTCATTCCTGAATTGAACAGTCATGATGTCTAGGAGCTGTGGTTCCAACAAGACGGCGCAACATGTCACACAGCTCGTGCCACAATCGATTTATTGAAAGACACGTTTGGTGACCGCCTAATTTCACGTTTTGGACGTGTGAATTGGCCTGCAAGATCTTGTGATGTAACACCGCTAGACTATCTTCTGTGGGGCTATGTAAAGTCATTGTGGTCTATGCGGATAAGCCACAAACGCTCGACCATTTGGAAGACAACATTCGCCGTGTTATTGCCGATATACGGCCACAAATGTTGGAAAAAGTCATCGAAAATTGGACGTCCAGATTGGACTATATCCGAGCTAGCCGTGGCAGTCATATGCCAGAAGATTATCTTTCGAATAAAAAAAAAATCATGTCATCGTTGTTTTATTGCAATTTAAAGTTCTATACCTCTAAAAAAACACCCTTTATATATATATATATATATATATATATATATATATATATATACATATATATATATATTCATATATATATAGATCTCAATATATTTATATATATATATATACATATATATTCATATGTATATAGATCTATATATATCTATCTATCTATATATATATAAATATAAATATATATATATATATATAAATAAATATATATATAAATATAAATATATATATAAAATATAAATATAATATATATATATATATATAGATATAGATATATGATATATAAATATAAATAAAAATATATATATATATATATATATTATATATATATATATATATATAAAATATAAATATAATATATATAAAATATATATATATATATATATATAAATATAAATATATATATATAAATATAATATATATATATATGTATATATATATATATAGATATAGATATATAAATATAAATATAAAATATATATATATATATATGTAAATATAAATATATATATATAAATATATATAAATATATAAATATATATATATATAAATATATATATAAATAAATAAATAAATATATATATATATATATATATATATATATATATATATAAACGTTTTTGCGCTTTTGCAAAACCGTGGTACTGGAAGTAGTCGGATAGCTTAGAACATTGCAGGGGAAAAAAATGACATAAGCTTATGAAATATTAGACAAACACATTCTTTCATCCAGTTGAGCAGAAATTCAGAGTTGTTAAACGATAGAGTTATCTGTAAAATTACGTAACATTCCTTGTAATCGAAGACCTCTCAATTACATATATAAATATTAGATTCTCCCTTCCTAATTCCTTGTTGATATATATGAGTCTTTCCTGCATCTTCCTAACATCTACTTTATCACCTTATCTATCTCCATATATGTATGTACGATCTGTATATTTTAGCAGTATATCATTCTAGTATAAGGTTATGCAGAAATCTTTCAGCTAATCTTAACGTAATTTATATGAGTTAAGTTTTCATATTTCGAAATCTTTACGATTAAAGAATACGTAAGATAACTATGCAATTACTTTCGAATTAAGGATATTCAAACTGAAAAATAAACTATATATGTTTGTTTCAGAAAGTACGTACACATGGAATTTTTATAAGTTTGTACCGGTATGATTAATATGGTCATACATCTTTCATTCATGGTATAAATACATTGAAGTATTACATGGATAAAAAAGAAATTGAAAAAAGATAACGGGTATTCAGTCTCTGATTGGATAAAAAATTACATAAGTTATTTTTTGCTTTCATTAATTAAAAATTTAAAAAGAAAGCAAAAATATGAATATTTTAACATTCAAATTGTAAGGCGTAGAATTGCAGAAATGCTATACATCCTGACTGCATCCAGGCAACTGTGAAGTACAAGCATAGTTTTATGATTCAATCATGCAAATGCATGTAATCATTTGTATGTTCGTAAATACTCAGAAGAGAAATTGTCGTTATTGGGAAAGGGAACAACACATATAGACTCTTTCGAAGCTTATATATGAACTCGCATTTAATGATAAATACTAAAGTATGCAGATTTAGAACATATATATTTTTAAATATGCTATAACAAAATTTGATCATTTACGCAGCTGATTTGAACCAAGCATTTACAAATATAAAAAAAAATATAGATTCTCATTTTTGTGTACTTAAGCATTAATAGCTTGGAAATTAAAAATTGTAAAGGAGAAACACGGAAAAGATTAAAATATGAATTACTAAACATTTTATATATAAATCGTACTTTTTATCTCTTAAAATATTTCTAAATTATTTCAAATTAAATTTACAGTTATAAACCTAAATAATCTCAGAAGTGCCCAGATATAAGACATACAGTTTAGAGTCTTTCCTTAATTTTAAATTTATTCCACGAATTATTCATCATGAGAAAGAGAGATGAATAGTTTAATGTTGTTGGGAAGACGTGTTTCAAAATACCATTACACATATTTCAAAATGTATATAACACACTGAAACGTATAAATTACTCCTAGGAATCAAAAAGAGAGATATTTAGCAATAAATTTATGATAAAATTAAACGTACTCATTTCTATACCTAATTAAAATCTTCTAACCTCTATATTGACCGAGGTTCAATGGTAGTAAATGCACTTCTTAAGCAATATTGTGAGTGTTAGAGTTACTTCAAACTTTCTAAGGATGAAAATTGTTTAAATTTTGTAAGTGGATTTACCTAAATTTGTCATTCAGTTTTATATCTAACCCCCTATCTTTATGAGCTTACTTTAGAATATAGTATACGATTTAATCTAGAAATTCTATTAAAATTCTGTCAATTAATGTTTATTATTTTCTATATATTCAGGGTGTTGGTGGGTTTGACCGACAAATTCAGAGGGATGGTAGCAGGCAGCATAGTAGGCAGTGGCATGGGGTAGCAAACCACGTTTAGTCGGAGGAATTCGCAAAAAAAGTAAATTTTTACCCAATGGGGCTGCGGATTGGCATTTTAGCATAGCAGACCTAGTACAACCCCAGGAGTTGGTATCACTCTTTAGTGCGGCACCACACACGTAGGCGATACCAATTACCACAAGTAATTTTGACGCCCAGTTTCCTCCCCAGAGGGAGGCACCTGAGCTCTGATGATGTGAATCTGTTCTAGGGTTTAATTTTGCCGAGAGCGCCCAAGCCAAATAAACACTCTAAATATATTTAACATGCCATATAATTATACGACATGGTCGCTGTCAATTTTCTGCATCACGAAAATCCACCGACTTGGGTCGGGGTTGAACCCACAACCTAGGGTGCAGAAGGCCATCGACAAACCAACCACGCCAAACAGGTGGCGCAAAAAAAGACCTGAAGGGTAGTACATAGAGTGGAATGAAAAGGGGAAATAAAAAGTAAGAAATACATTTATTAGACGCAAAACATGTTCACTATACTAATAATGCATCACAGCTCGACGCCAGACCACGTTTCATCACCTTTTATATTATAAATAAAGTATAAATGACTCTCAATTCAAAAAAAAAAATATGTTTGACCTTTAAGGCTTAAGAAATGAGATACTTTATTCTATTTTCACCTAAAGTGCAGCGAGAAAAACCAGAATTCATCTATTGCTCAGATTAACAAATGAATATTTAAGAGCCCTGTGCTCAAAGTTAAGTTATGGATAATTTTGAAAAAAAAAAATGTAATATATAAAAAAAATAAGTCAATTCCTAAGTAGATCAACAAAGTAAAATTTTATTTTAGCTACTTTTTATTAAATAATTACAATTAATATAAATATATATATATATATGTATATATATATATATAAAAAATAAATCAATTCCTAAGTAGATCAACAAAGAAAAATTTTATTTTAGCGACTTTTTATTAAATAATTACAATTAATATAAATATATATCTACATATGACAGAATCGCAACATTAAGTGGTAATTAATTTTTACTAATTATTTAAGTATCGTATTGTCATCCAAAACAATCGTGTGTATAAAATTTAAGTTCAACTTAATGCTTTAAAACGTGAGAAAAAAAACACCTTTTCAAGTTTTTACACAAATCGCCAAAAGGTTCGCTAAGTCACCAAAAATGATGCCAAAGTGCCTGTATTTGTAATTAATTTAATAATTAGTTTTTAATCAATTAATTTTTATTAATTCTAGTTAAAAATTACTATATTGCCATCCAAAATAATCGTGTATATAAAATTTCAGCTCAATCGAGCGCTTTAAAATGTATTTTATTAACGATTAAAAATTCCACCAAGATAAATAAATTTATAGAGAGCGTGAGCTAATAGTAGGAATTGAAAAAGTAAGCATGAGTTTAACAGAAATTAAATTAATTCCCTACACAAAAATCTGGAACTCACACAAATAAGCTGAAGATTTAGAAACAGAATTAAAAGGTAAAAAACTCTAATTCATACAAAAATAATGACATTTTTTAAATTTTGTTAACACTAGAAAATGTGAAATGCAAGATAATACCGAGTTTTCCTTTTCTATTATAAAGAATTCCTAACTTTTTGCATTGTCTCATTTATGATCGGATGAAATATATCACGGTATTTACTGATACCTTAAAAACGTACTTAAAAAAAATTCCTCCTTTATTTTTATATTATCATAGCGATATTTGATATCCCCTACAGAACATTCAACTTTCAACGCTCACATAATTAACATGTCTCTTGCCTTTTTCCTATTCAATTAAAGGATTGCATTTTTAAGAAAGCTAACATTTAAAAAAATAGATTAAATTAAAGTGACATTTCAAACTCTAAAACTCTCTAGGGATATTGAGTGATTCTTTTTTCTTGTTGTTTCTCCTTTTTTAAGGCTTTGAAGAAATAAAGAAAACAAGACAAGCACGAAATAAGAATGTCTCACAAATTCTCGTTTACAGACGATTTTTTTTTAAATAATAAAATATAGTTGTATTATTGTGTGCATCTAAATTTGGTTTAAGTCATAAAATACTTTTTAAAGAGGTTATGTTATAAAACTATCATATCCATTACGACAAACCAGTTGAGAAACATATTCGATACCAATATATTTAGTAATTTTTAAGCCATTGACATAATTAATATTTCCCTTGCTGTACTTTTGTATAAGAAAATATTTCCTTTGGATGTTTAGAATACATTTAGAATCCACTTAATGTGAAGCACTTATAGTAACTATGTAGAACTATGGTGTTAAATTCATTTTTCGCCTATAGTTAAATTATTACAAAAAGTTAGAGAAGGCACACACTAGCTGCAGTTACAGTTGTAACATTTTTTTCTTATTTAATCTTTGTTTCTTGTGATTCACATTAATACGTGTTCATACGTACTAAAAAGCAACACATATGCTATTGGCGATGGATTTCGTAATTTTGAAGTACCAAATTTTATCCTTAATATTCAGATATTAAGTTGAGATTTAGGTTTGGTTCGCAACATTTAGAAGTTTTCTAACCCCCTATTTAGACCATAACACATGTTTAGAATATTTTCACTTGCATTTCGCAACTGCAAATTTCATTTGTTCTTAACCTCGGTCATTTTCGAGCTTTTCTTTATTCAGTTTAACTAAACCAGAGTTTTTCAAACTGTGGGGTGCACCTCCCTGGGGGGGCGAGCATATCGAAAATAAAAGATTTAAAAAATAATTAATTTATTGGAATGTATTAAAACAAAATACTTTAAGAAATAATAAAAACGCACTTTAACTCTGATATAATTTATATATATCATCTGCGAGAGAGAGATATTACGGTCATCAAAAATAAAAACTTTTTCAGTACCTAATTAGCTATCTTTGATCCTATAACCAAAAAAAAACTTTGATTTGCTGTAATCCCATGATGAGAGATTTTTTATTACGTTTTATTTTAAACCTAAAATACTACTCTTTCAGAGAAAAACAAAACCCAGACCCATAATCGAAAAAATTTAGGAAGATAAAAAATTCATCACTGTGTTACATTCGAAATACTGTACATTATAGCTGTAGGAAGCAGAATATATTTGCTCAACATCTGTTTGCCCTTCTAAGTTATTGGCACAGTTAATTATGACCCCTCTCTTATTTGTTTGTTTCTCATTTAAGGAAGTTGCAAAAAATGTATTTCTGTGGGGGGCGGTTCCATGTAAAAGAGTTTTATGATATTTGGAAAACCACAGAGAAAAACTTTGAAGGATTGCTTGGCCAAGATTTATTTTTATGATTACTCTCAAACATATAAAACATAATGAAAAACGTTTCACACAATTTTTTAGCAGCAACATCCATATTATTATATTGAATACACTTTTAACCCAAAAGTGGTCGCGCGGGGCACACAGATCACGAAGTGATTAATTCTGGCAAAACTGTTTATTTGTTACAAAAGAAAAAGTGAAAAGTCATTGAAAGAAAGTAAGTACACTTTCTCTTAGTTTAATTATTCACTGGAATCAAGATTTGTAACGTGTAAAAAAAATAATTATAAAAAAAATGATTGGGGTGACTCAATGACCCCGCGAGACCATTAACGTTAGTATCGAGTGTGTGCCTGCTCCCGGGATAAGACACATTTTGAAGTCTTCTCATTTTAAATATTCAAAATAACGCAATTATTCTTCATCGGAATTTTATATTATTTTTCATTTTTAACATTAATGCTAAATGCTAATTGTGTGAGGCTTAAAATTACAGTTCGGTTAAAAGTAATTATAATACGAGTATTCATTTTAAAATATCATTTTACATTTTCGTAAACACAGTCACGCATTTGGGTTTACTCTCCTGACAATTCAGCTATATTATCAAGAACGCTTTAGTTTTTTTTAAAAAAAAATGTGCTCGTGCAAAAAGAGGGTGCTTCAGACACTACACTTTTAATGTATCAGTACTGCACAAAGCATTTTATAACTAATTTATTAATACTAAATTAAGAGCAAGTTTAATAAGTATTAGCGACTTCCAAGGGCTTGTTTGGCAGAGGAAAGTTTTTCAAAGGAAGGTTTATATATATATATATATATATATATATATATATATATATATATATATATATATATATATATATATATATGATTAGAAATTGACACTCTGAGTATTTTTTCTATATTTGGCTGAGATCTATATTTTATCTTCAAAGCAGCCACCACATTTTGCAATCTGTTCCAATTTAAAAATTCGAGAAAGAAAAAATAAAATATATATACTTAAAAGTAACACATATAAAATTTAATATACTTATCTTATTAAGTTGTACGCGGTTTATAATTAAAATCATATTGTAGCTTTAGCGTCAAAGGGCATTATTATTGCATTCAATACATTGTTATTGTAAAAGGGAGGCGAGATAAAAATTATGATTGAAAAGTGAATCGTCAGCATTGGAAGTTTGAGAAGCACTGAACTAAATTCATACTATGTTAAAAATATTGTCCTAAATTTATGAAGCAGTGCATCTTCTATCACGATAATTATGTTAGCATTATTTTTACAGCTTTCGTATTAATGTTTAATTCTATGATTTAGTTAATTTCTATAATTTTATAATGCACTTGTGTTATGTAGTAACTGTTCCTTTAACTGTAGTTCAGAAAAAAGAGAAAAAGATTAATAAACAAATATTATCTAGTATTCATTAATAAATTAATGCTTTCCTTCGAAAGCTGCACCGAGAATGCTGAACATTAAATAAATTCTGCTCGAACTAAAACGAAACTGTATACGGACCATTTATATTGCATTAGAATTAAAAATTTAAGTTCCGTATTTTCTCACAACACACGCAATTCGTTCCAAATTATTACGTTACATAATAAGGAATATAAATAAATTATAATAAATGCAATTAACTAAAACTAATATAAAATATTTTACTAAGAGTTACTTGATTGTAGATAACGTTCTTATATAATTGCAAGCTGTTTGAAAGACTTAAAGAATTTATAGAAATCTGGCACTAAATATTTGCATAAATACACAATGAAAACAGATCCAGTCTAAAGGCAAGTTCTTACTTATTTAAAGGGGAGGGGGTAATTGAACAAATAAATATTTCACCTCCCAAAACGAAAAAAAGAATGCATACACACAATACTAATTCGGATAACATTTTTGAAACAATTGAAAATTTCTTCTTATCTGTGAAATGCAATCTTTCCAGAAAAAAGAAGTAAAGTGAATATGCAATTAAGAAAGATTTATGAATCTGAAAGCCATCGGGCTATTAAAAGAAAAAAAAATAAAAATACTTTATCTTTATAGGAAAAATGATCTCATGCTCTCTTTCCGAAACCGAGTCGCATCTCTAACAAAGGTCTTATAAAATTTTGGGACAAAAGCTTTTTCCAAAAAGGATTCAAGCACAGACTTAGAGGTTGGGGTTTCAAAATATTTAACGAATTCCAAGTAATTGGGAAAAAAGTAAATTTATTCCAGTGTACATTTTGCCGTTCGTGTACCAGACTTAACGACAGTTATAATAATGAACAAAATAAAATCATTTATTTCAAGTTTAACGGTTAGTATTAAAAGGAATTATACACTTAAAGCGCATTACCTAAAATATGACTTCTATACACATTTTCCCTTTTAGAATGTCTTTAAGTGAATTTCTAAATTAACTTCGTTTCAATCCAAACATTCATCTAATAGACTCTCCACTTCTACAGATGCAGAATTAAAGACTCAGAAACGCATAATAATGTGGAGTTGAGATATCTATATAAACCAGTAACGGTCTCAGGGTGATGACGATTGTTCTGGCATGGTGGCTAAGATACTCGTTTTCGGATCGGAAGGTGCCCAGTTCAAATCTTCCTTCATTGGTGACCCTGGTCATGTAAAAGAAGCTCAGCAGTCGTGGCACCATCTATCCGCCGCAAATGCAACAAAGTCGTCACACACATGACGCAATTAAACCGTCACACACACGATGACGCAACTCACAAGCCGTCACGCACGAATGACGCAACTGCTCACACTCTCACCACGAATATGGTATCGCTCGTTCACCGAATCACTGGCAAGAGGATAGTGTGGCGATGTGATATCTATATAAACCAGTAATAGACTCCATGTGATAACGATCGTTTTAGCATGGTGGCTAAAATACGCGTTTTCGAATCGGAAGGTGCCCAGTTCTAATATTTCTACGAAGACAAAAAAAATGCAACGACTGCAATAAGGTTATTTGTGGATAGAATACTTTTAACATTATTCATGAGTACATATGCTCATTTTTATCACCTTTTTAGTTTTTATTGAAATAGTCTAACACTTTTTTCTGAAGATACGCTCATTTCCTTAAAATAAATATAAAAAAATATACTAGTTTTTAATTCTTAGCCTAGGTGTCGAGAATAATAAGTTACAAAGTAACACTGATTTAAATTTAGTAACCTAAAGTTATTAAAGCAGTCAGCAACTTCTGAAATACATCAGAAATAGCAATGTTTTGCGTGCAGTGTTTTCCAAAACCTTATATGTATGAACATATATCTTGGCGAAAAAAGTAAACAAAAAGGATGGTTGGACAATTGCCGTATTTCTGATGCTAGTCTTGTGATAATAGTAAACAGCAGCAAACAAACACACAATTGATATAGTTCAAGAGAGTAAGAAAATTCCATTCACATGACTACTACAAAAAGAGCAATTCCTGTTTTCCCCCTTCATTTATTTTCAGTACAACTATTTCCTAACCGCTTCACGATAAAATGAGCATCAAAGCAACTTATTTCCTTTTTTTGTGGATAGCACTAACAAAAGGCATTGAATTGCAAACAAACTACCATTGGGAAATGAAACAAACGGCGAAAATAAATAAAACTCAGAGGTCTTGGGTAAAGGAAGACAGAAAGAGGGTCTCCGAAAAAAGTTTTTATCATGCCGGCCATACATTTCAACGGAAGGAGGATTGAGTGTTTGACACAACCTCTTGCTAAGGAAAATTTCCGAGTTTCGAAAACTTTAAAACAAGAAATAATCATTGAGATAGTTACAAAAAAAGATTTATATAAAAAGTCATTTATCTACCAGTACACACGCAAAGAAAATACTAAAATTATCCAGCGTTTCTCGAACTGTGGTGCACACCCACACTAGACCAGGGGGCACGAACATTTTGAAAAGTGGAAAATAAAAGTTATAGAAAAAAATATTTATTTACTAAAAGAAATCAAATCAAAATGCATCCTTATAAAATAAAAAACAAATTTAAAATGATATAATATTCTTATAAATGTATCAGATCTGTACAATGTATTTGATCATTAAATTATCAATACTAAGTTAGGAACAAGTTAATAATTACTAGTGCCCAATAGGTTTGTTACGAAAATACGTGCAGAATTTAATACATAGCTGGATAATTCGTATAATCTATAATTAAAGTCGAATTTTAGCTTTAGCGTCCGAGTACTTATTAGTAAATTCAATTCATTATAAGTATATGGAGGGAGGCGCCATGAAAATTATGATTGAAAATTGGGTCGTAAAATTTAAAAGTTTGAGAAGCACTGAAATTGAAAGAAGGCCATCCCCAAAACCGAGTGAGTACTTGTTTACGTCGCTCTATAAACCAACGCGAAAGCTATTGGCTACGGACCTGGTAATTTTAAACCGTGATAAAGTAACGAGGATATCATTTGAGCTGGCACGCTCTCTCCGGACTTCCACACCTCGCCAATGGAAGAACTTTTGAGTTACGACACATTTAACGTGCATCAACTCTACTATACGGCTGGTCTTGTGTGAAATCATGGCTAGAAATCGTAAGACCCAGGCCGCGAGCTCGGTATCGTGACTACTAGACTACCGCGGGCACATTGCCGTATATATATAGAAATTTTTGATCACAGATGTAGGGAGCATAAAATTACAGGTTTCTGCACAGCACAATATTGATGATTGGCTCACACAATGAAGGAATACGAAGGTCCATGTTTTGAAACTATGTCATTCTGATTCACGATCAAGTGACGAGGACAACGCCTGCACAACTATACTACTCAAACTTCCACACTCTACCGACGTATAGATTTAGATTTTGAATAAATTTAACGAGTATCAACCTTTCTATATATCGGGTCTTTTGCGGCACAAGGATATAAACTTATGGTTCAATAGGTATGACTATGACCACTGAGTTACAATGGTCATGCTTGCATCATGTTCAACGTTTTGACTATTACAAAAATTGTAAATACTCTCATTTAAGGATAAATCATTCACGACAAGGATTTATTATTATTCATCGTTTAAAATAGCAAGCATTGAAATACAACTTATTTCAAAATACACTACATAATCTCATCCAATTAATGTTTTTGTTTTATCGTTCGTTGCAACAGCATAAAAATATTTTAGTCTTCGATACATTTCAAAAAAATATAAAAATACAATGAAACGTAAATACTTTTAGTCCGTGAAAAAAAAGTCCATTCAAAATCAGTTATTCATATTGTTTTATATAAGACAAAAATACCTATTCTTCTTTTATTCCCTATCTCTTATTTCTTATATTTCCTTAGAAAAAAAATTCATATTTTTTTTCGTAAAACACAAATACCAGGAGCAAACTTACGCTAATAAATAAGCCTTTAAGCTGTCAATGTGTTTTTGCTCTTAATGTTCCAAAAAAAAAGGAACATTTATTATTACATACAACTAAGTATCATGCCGAACAGAATCCGAAAATTTAAAGAATTTTGTTCTAATTTTCAATTTTAAAGTTTTTACACCATTTTTTAAATTTTTTATTGTGGAACACAAAAACCTCTAAATGTTTGATTTTAAAAAGTACACTCTGCGTACACAATGAGGGATGTTTCATACATCTTAAAATTCTTTTTTCATACTCGCAAAAAGTATTTCATATCCGTAACCTCTCTTTCAAACGGTTGATGATTTTGTGTGTGTGGGCGTATATATATGCACACGCAATTTGAAGCATTGTGTTATACGAAGTCTTACATTGCAGCGGGGGTAGAGATAACACCGGCGTTTTAAATTATATTCCATTTTCATTTCTTCCATGGAGCCAATTTCACATTGTCTTACCAATATTTTCAAGAGTCTAAATTCCTGTATTCAATGAAAAATTCCCGCTTTCACTACAATGAAAATCCCGGATGAGAAGTATTTCAGTATCATAGACAAAATACATCTCTTAAAACACAGCACTAAAAATCTGAATGTAAGTATTAAAATATGTGCAAATATAAGATAGAGAGAAGAAAAGATAAATCCCGGTACTATCGTAGCTATGGGTAGCCCGTACAGTTAGTGTGTTAAGACAGTCGTCTCCAAACCCCGATTCGTGAACCGTTACCGGTCCATGGATCAAATGGTACCGGGCCGCCCAAGGAATATTAAATCATTTCCATTTTATTTACTGTGGTGTACTTCTCTCAGGTTTTTGTGACTTTCGATAGAAATCACTTTATATTCCATGATAAGTCCTTTAATATTAATTTTTTGGTGTAACTGTATTTTAATCTGAAGGCATGATTGAATACAATAAAATTAAAATTATTAAAATCAAAACAATCCAAAATGTAAGCAACCAACGTACTTCCCGCCCCCCTACCCTTCCTCAGCGGGCCGCGTTAAAATTATCAAACGTTTATCCATCCGCGGCGATGTAAAGGTCGGGCAGCACTGTGTTAAGGTATCCGACTACTTGCAATAACTTCTTACTAAAAAAATGGAGATATGGAGATTTTATTGTGGTTTTTCGATTTCCTTAGTACATTTAAAAAAAAGCTGAAATTAAGAAGAGAAAAATACATGATTACTACCAGAACGGAAAAAATGGGAAAAAATTGACAACAAGTTACATAAACGGGATCCGCTCTGTACAAATAGTAAATCAACAAATTCCCAAATTTTCAATTTTGATGTATTACTTTGCTATTCCTTTTTGAAATGACCTTCAGGCTAAGAGATATTTTAATTTTTGCAAAAACTAGAGCACTGTTTATCTTAGCTATTATATAAAATTGCTTTAAAAATGATTATATTCACTTAAACAACTGTAAATTTTGTAATAAAACAATGATTGATAAATCTGAAGGTTAAAATACTTTAATTGTTTTAGGGAACATACTCACAAAATTTTAGCAAAGTCTTTTAAAAAGTTTTTGAGCAATCGCTGTCTCCGTTTGAACTTTTCGAAAAAAACACAATTTAAAGTCTGACATCTTATGCAAGGTTATAGCAACTGCTTTTACTAAAACACTTGTAGTTTTTGTTGTAGTAAATGGAAAATAAACAACTCAGCATTTTTCAAAAAAAAAAAACTAATAAGATAACCTATAAAATAAAATCATATAAAAAAACTTGTCAATTTTTTAAAAAAAAATAAATCATGATTTTAGGGTAGTCGGATACATTAATCAAATTTGCTTAAAATAACAGAATTCCAACATAAATTGGATATATTACATACATTTTCAACTGATATATCTAAATCACGTGAAAAATGTATCCCCAAGGTTAAGAGGAAAGCCAATGTAATGCCATTTGCCAAATTTCTTTGGGTTTAATGTTGAATTGAATCACTCTTCCTTCAAATAAAATTAAGGGATATTTATTTTTAGGAGCTACAACGATTTTTCAAACCATTAGCCAAGATGCATCTAAGGCCTGAGACAAAACGGGAAGATAATTTGCTTTACCAGAATTTTAGGCAGTAAAATTCTTACCATCTCCACTTAATTTACGAAATTTAATTAACTACTTCTCCTGAACTGACAATAAAAAACTGTCAAAATTAAAACCATCAATTTTTAGAATGTTACGAGAAAATTGGTTAGACACCCAGAAATTAGGATGACAATCAAATTTTATCTTTAAGGAAGAGTGATAGTTAAATTATCTCTCTAGGTCGAGCTAATGAAATTAATTAAAAAATGAATTTTGAACTCTTATCATAGTTAGTGAATAACAATTAACAATTTATGTGTGTCAATATACTAATAACTTTAATAGAGAAAAATATGTGACAATTAATCATTTTGAAATTCCCCCCCCCCTCATAATTATGTTATCTAAGATATATTTAGAAAAAGCCTACTCTTTATACAAGTTATGTGAGAAAATTTCGTTATTTTAAACAGCTGAATTTTGTTTAATTTGACTTTCAAGCTTAAAGTATTGTTTCCATGATTTTAAAACAGGCAGCTCATTATTTACATTACTACTTCTCTAACACTGGATTAAAAAATATAATTAACACTAAAGTTTTAAACATTTCTCCAATAATTTCCAAAGAGGAACATGGCTAACATGAATTAGGATGCCCTTCAGCCTATCCTTACTCCTTAAAATGAAAGAATGGGTTCTAAATTTAAATAAAAATGTTAACCCTTTAATTTCCGCCGCTGTGTATATTTGTCTAGCTCAAACAATACATTGAGTGTCCTGACGTATACATTCTGCATACTGAAATGGGATTATTTTCTTTGTGCTACTATCAGTAAAACTACTACGAATGGTTTAGAATGCAATAAAATGGCTTTGACAGTGTTTTAGAAGGATTTATTTACAGCAGAGAAGGATTTGCTTATTTGTAACTTTTCTTTTCTTCTCTATATACCTCATACGCCTGCCTACCTCTGTGAAAAGGGATGGCACTGTGGTAATTCGCGCAATTTTTAATTGGAAGTTACGGTGTTAAGGTATCCGACTACGTTCGGAATCATGATTTTAAAAAAGCGCATAAATGGATAATTTTCATGATATTTAGTGTCAATTAGATGAAAATACATGCATAAAATTGTTTTAAGGACATTGTGACAAAAACAATTATTTAAGTACAATATATTTCGGCAAACAATTCACTTAGAATAACCTTTTATCAAAATGTTCTTCTTTTGTGAAAAATGCTTCTATTATAATAATATTTCGCCTGTATATATAGCTCAGACCTCTGTACAGAGGCTCAACTAAAATTTTTGAAATATGTAACTTAGAAGTGGGTTTATCCATGTTTTACGACAACACAGGGGAGCAATTTTAAGAAAAAAACGCCGATAATTGTTTCAATTGGTTGTAACTCTAAAAATAATGTGAATTTTGCAAAAATCATAGTTGAGCCTCTTTAAAGAGGTCTGAGCTATACACAGACAAAATATTATTATTATAGAAGCATTTTTCCCAAAAGGCGAACATTTTGAAAAAAGTTTATTCTAAGTTAATTTTTTGCCAAAATATTGTATTTGAATATTTTTTTTGTCAAAACGGCCTTTTAAAACAATTTTATACATGAAGTCTGATCTAAGTGACACTAAATATCATGAAAATGATCCATTTATGTGCTTTTTTAAATCACGGTTCCGAACATAGTCGGATACCTTAAAGGCAAAAAGAAAAGTATATAGCCAAGACAATATTCAAATAAGTATTAGTAGAAACGTTTTGAAAATTTTCTGTATCTAATAACTTTATAAAATATTTAGGAAAAAATAATATCCAAGATATATATATATATATAGCAGTAAATAAATTAAAAATAAGACTAATAAATCCTAAAAACATCTTAAGAACAAACCGAAAGAACCAAAATCATGGAGCGATTACAAACCAAAAAAAGAAATATAGCTAGAGTGGAAAAAACTATTATGGTTTCCCGAGCTGTCACAGTCTTAGGACAGTGAAACAGGGTTAAACAGTGTTTTACGAGATCTCAACTTTCCTGTGAAAAAATTAATTTTCTAATTTCACAAATTCTAATATAAGAATAAAGGTATCACTTACCTTATTCTTCCGTTTCTAATGCCCGGGATGAGCTTGACCTAAAAGATTCGATTAAATAGACTCTTAACCAAGAGAATGAGAGTCCTTTTTGATGCAAAAAAGATTTAATGGATAAGGAAAATAGACAACTGATACATTTCACGTTCGAATTACAGACTCTACTACTACTACTGACAAACGTAAACAAAAAAAGGAAATTCGCTTACAGCGCCACTGTAGTTAAACTACAAGTTCGCGTTAGCTCCGTTCGCGACACTCCCCACATTGAGTTTTGAATTTTTAAAATAAAAAACTCAACAAGAGTCATTCAGTCCTTTTCGGGGTTTCAAGAGTCTACCATAACGACATCGTCGAGGTCCCGATGGTTGAAGTTCACCGTCAGAAGTTAAGACATCTGGCAATTCAAGGGTCTCAAGTCTCGGCTCCACTCCGGCTTCCCCATCAGAAACACTGGAACAGGGCTGCATCGAAGAGGTTTCTGCCTGCTGGTGTCCACTTGTCTCAGCTCTGTGCTCTAGTGCAGTTCCTCCATTAGAAATACTGGAACAGGGCTGCATCGAAGAGGTTGCCGTCTTCTGGGGTTTACTCAGTTCATAATCTATATTAATAGGTAAATGATTTCCTTCATTAGCATCTGAAAATAAAGGAGAGTTAGTAGGGTGTACGGATGATTTATTTTTCTCCATCACCTCTAGGAGATACAATTTTTGCACTGGACGCAGAAAAGAGCCAAATTTAGTTTTTACTTGGGCTACTCTAACCTTCTTGTCTTTGCCAGGATACAGTTTCAAAATTTTACCTAAATTCCAGTTTAATCTTTTGGTGTGGTCATCTCCCACCAAAGCAATATCTCCTTCACTTAAGGTACTTTCCCTTTTTATATTTCTTGTCTCCCTCAATTGACCTAAATATTCTACTCGAAAACGTTTTCTAAGATCATTTTGTATTCTATTTCGGTACACTAATCTTTTATTCAATTTATTTTCATCTATTTGATCTAACTCCGGCACACCAACTTCTCTAATGTCTTGCAAAAACATTGCTGGAGTTAGAGGTTTCAAATCTTCGACATCATCTGTAACATAAGTTAATGGCCTGGAGTTAATTAAACTTTCACAATCACAAAGAACCGTATACATTTCTTCATGATTCAAGGAAGTTTTTCCCAGTGTTTTTCTTAAAGTTCTCTTCACAAGTTCGATCAATCTCTCCCAAAAACCTCCCCACCAAGGAGCCTGTGGAGGGATGAATTTCCATGAAATTGGATTTAGCTCTTCTACATTCTTCAATTTTTCTAAGTTCACTTTCTGATAAAGTCGATAAGCACCTTTAAAACTGGTGCCATTATACGAGTAAATGACGGATGGTCGGTCTAGTCGTGCTATAAATCTTCTTAAACCAAGCAAGAAACTTTCAGTCGAAACGGAGGTTAACAATTCAAGATGAATTGCAATTGCTCTATAGAGTGCACAGGTCAATATCAAAATCCAATTCTTCTCCTCATTCTTAAGAATGAGAGGTCCTGCCAAATATAATCCTATAATTTCAAAAACAGCAGCATCTCGCACCCGGTCTTGAAGTAAGAGTTCTTCTGATACCGATATAGGTTTCACATTGAATCGCTTGCAAATAATGCAAGTCTTAATGACTTCTTTAATGGTTTTCCTTCCTTTCAGAATCCAATAGCTCTCTCTGAGAGTGTACATAAGCATCTGAACTCCGGCATGACCTAACTGTACATGCTTATAAATAATGAGTGCTTTGAGACTACTGGATGATTGGAGGGAAGTACAATAGGTAAACAAAAGTCTTGTCTAGTGTATGATGATTTCGAAGCATCACAAAAAACTTGTAGTGATAGGTTCATATCTTTAAAATCGAGTTTGATAATCTTCGTGGAATCTTGATGTCTTGTATCTCTATAAGTTGGTTTTTCCACCTTTCAAATTTTCTTTCGATGTCTATTTGTAATTTGGAGTTCCATGAAGTTTCTATCTTCCAACACTCTTCTATAAGTAGTTTGGGGATGAGGGTTAAAGGACATGTGAATCCAATTGGGTCAAAAATTCGATGAGCTAAGGAAAGGATTCTTCTCTTTGTGACTTCTTCTTTCGATTCTGTTTCTCTGCAAGAGATGGAAAGTGTGTATCTTCTTTTACATTCCACATAAGTCCAAGAACTTGTATTTCTTGTGGGTCGTATTTCTGTTGATTATCTTGAAAGTCGAAATTTGATTCTATATCACTATGTCGACAACCACGTAAGTCGAATTTACCCAATGCTAACAATTCTGTGGAATCTCTTTGAAAAGACTCAAGTTCTTCGGAGGAATCGACACTCGCCACACAGTTGTCAACGAACATCGAATCCATCAATTTTTCAGCAGACTTTTCCAAATGTTGAGGAGCCTGCTTAAAATGATGGTTTAATACTAACGCTAATAAAAAGGGACTGCAAGAAACTTCCAAAACCATTCGACAATGCCTGTAGATAACAGCTTTCTCCGAATTACCACCTTCCCACCACAAGAAACGTAAAAAGTTCATGTGATTTTCGTGCAAAAATATCTGAAGGAAAGCTTTTCGAATGTCAGATATGACTTCGATTTTTCCTAAGCGAAAACGATTTAAAATTGCTCGTATCATTTCTATCAAATTGGGCCCCTTTTCTACGCAATCATTCAACGAACAAGATTTTCCATGATGAGCTGACCCATCAAACACGGGACGAATCTTAGTCATGGAATTTTTCTTGAATACAGGTCTGCGTGGTAAATAATGAAATTTCCCACCATTTTTTGGTTCATCGTGTGCAATCTTTTCAATAATGCCTTCCTTTTCCCAGTCTACAAATACTTGTTCATAATCAAATAGTCTGCCTGTAAATTTTAAAGTTTTTACAGTTTTCTCCAATCTTCCCTTAGCTAAGCTGTAGTGATCCTCAAGTTTTTCATTCCCTTCTATCCACGGAATACTAACGATGTATCTACCTTCATCATCTCGCAATACCGTATTCTCAAAATGTTTCAAAGCAAGATCTTGTAATTCTAATTTCGATTTCTTTTCACTGGGATCTTTTATTCCCAGAGAATCCAATTTCCAAAGATCTGATATTTTTTCTCTGTTAGTAAAAAGAGAATGAACAAGAAGTGAATTCTCTAATTCAAATTTAGATTCACAGCTTAACTTCCCCATAACTGTCCATCCTAATCGAGTATTCACAGCTGTAAGCCCCTCAGAAAGTTGTTTTACCTCACCCCAGTAAATAATTTTCCAATTATGTCAGATCCTAACAGAATATGTATTTCATCAGAATGTTTTTCGAAAAGACAAAGTTTGTTATTTGCGGACGAATCACTAATAAATATGTTATGTGTTGCCAATTTCTGTAAAACGCGAGAGTCATTAATTCTAGAGATTCCTAAGCAAATGTTTTTCTAATCATTAACTTCCAGTATGAAACAATATTTTCCGTCATAACTGCGCAAGTTGATTAAATACTTATTATGAACTTCGGTCATTTTGTGTCCTCCAAAAAGTCCATGAGTTATTGTTTGTTTCCCAATACTTTTTAAACCTATAAATTTTGCAGTGTATTCTGAAATGTAACTTTTTTGGCTACCAGTGTCTAATATCGCTCTCAACAGTTGTTTGGAATTTCCATTTTCTATAAAGACAGCTAATGTTTGTAAAAAAACTTCCCCGGTGTTTTGGTTAGCTAGATCGGTAGACGTTGACCCTATTTCTCTTTTCTGTTGCTTAAAACAAAAAAAAATATGCCGTAAGCCCGAACAAATTTCACATTTTGTTTTATTTATTGGGCAATTACGCGATAAATGCTTTGCGATTCTTAAATAGTTGAAACAAGCCCCTTTTCGCAATAAAATATTCTTCCTTTCTTCTAAAGATATATTAATAATGTATTCACATTCATTCGAATTATGAGTCATGGAATCGCAAAATATACAGATCAGTTTTATTTTGTCTTTATTTTCTGTAACAGGCGCCGTTAGTAGTTCGCTTGCAATATGAAAACCTTTTTGGTTTTGTTGTTTATATGATCTGGGTTCTCGAGAAAAATTTGATTTCGTTTCCTGTCTACGATTGCATAATTCAAAAGATGATTTATTTGTAGAATAAGTCTGCTCTCGCACCGTCAAGGATTGCGTAAGAAACGAGAGCAACTGCTGAATATCTGAGAATCCTTTTTTTGTAATTTATGATAATCTAATACCAAGTCAGATGGAATAAGTTTTAACAACATGGGGCATAAAACTTTTCCATAATTCGTGGAAGGTACGCCTAATGAATTTAAACTTCTTAATTGAACATTACAGTTATCAACAAATTTCCGAAAATAACGAAGGTCATTATAATTTTTTAAAGGCTGTAATGATAAAATTTTGTTCATATGTGCTTGAATTAATATTTCCGGATTAGCAAATCTGTTCTTTAATAATTTTACGGCTTCATCATAGGCCTTAGCCGAAATTGGAAAACCTTCAACAGTGTTTAAAGCAGATCCTCCCAAATGCGCCTTCAAATAATTAAACTTATCGACTTTATTTAACGATTCATTATTATGTACGGCTGTTTCGAAGCTATTCCAAAAAGTTAACTATTTTGAAGCGTCATCTCCATAGAATCATGTAATATGATATTTTGGGACTTTAATGCGAATGTTATCAGAGTTCCGAAAATGTTCATCTTGTGATTGTGATAATGTAGTCTGTAAGGAGGGCGATGTAACAGGGAGTTTTGAAAATTCATTAATCTTCTTTTTCGCACGAAACTGCCAAAGTAACACCTTTTCTCTATATTTTTCGGCGATTTCAAATTCAGCATCGAATTCTTCGGGCTTAAAAAGGGGTTCCATTTGTTGATCAATTAAAGTTAAAGGCTCAAATTTGATGCATAGAATTTCTACCAGTTCATTTAACCTATCAACATATTTAAATCAGAATTCGATAATTCAGCTTCTAATTTATTAACTATCTTAGTAACAGCTGTTCTCAATGATTTTCGTTTGGTTTTTAACAGCTCGAATGATTGTGCTTCGGTCATATTTAGTATATTAAAATAATCACAGCTTATACTCCAAAACAAGTTCAGATCAACTTAATATTTTCAATAATTCTACTAATTTCAAAACATTTCAATAATTTCTAATGTTCTAGCGTTCAAAAAGTTAACATAGTTCAATGTATCAGTTTCAAATATAAAAATTCAACATTTATAATATTTCTTTTTTCCTTTCGATTATCAAATATTCAAATAAAATGTAACATATATATTAAATTATAATCAATATTCAAAAAATAACTGATTATTTTATTAAATTCTAGTTCAAACTTCTTTGCTTTCAAAATTCTAAAACTATTTCAAGCTCAGATCCCGGCAGGGATGCCATGTGAAAAAATTAATTTTCTAATTTCACAAATTCTAATATAAGAATAAAGGTATCACTTACCTTATTCTTCCGTTTCTAACGCCCGGGATGAGCTTGACCTAAAAGATTCGATTAAATAGACTCTTAACCAAGAGAATGAGAGTCCTTTTTGATGCAAAAAAGATTTAATGGATAAGGAAAATAGACAACTGATACATTTCACGTTCGAATTACAGACTCAACTACTACTACTGACAAACGTAAACAAAAAGGAAATGCGCTTACAGCGCCACTGTAGTTAAACTACAAGTTCGTTAGCTCCATTCGCGACACTTCCCCTTCAGCGGAAACTTGCGACATAATAGCATAGGAGAAAAACTAAGGCAAAGGCCCAAAAACCCACGTGGGTGAATATAACATCAATAGAATAAAATTGAAAAATTAAATTACTTTAGGAATCCGGACGAAATAGACAAATATAAATATGTATAAACATAAATAATTGCAATAGAGGATAATAATGATTATGACCAAAAGTAATTTCAATGAAAATGTGCGAAAAAACTAAAAACTTACCCGATGTATTCCGATTCTAATAGCATACTAATGCCAAGCACAAAAAAAAAACCGAATAACTAAAAATAATGGTGCCATCTCTATATATTTTTAGTAACTAAATTTATTATAAGAAACTTAAGAATATTAAACTATAACCTAAATGGAACTGAATATATTTAAAAAAATAATTAAATAGTTATAACTTTGAAGACTTATATTTATACATTAAATTAGCTGGATAATTATAGTCTAAGCAACTTTGAAAGAACTTTTTATAATTATTAATTTTTAAAACTTCTTCAGATACTAAATCTTTATTTCTTTTTATATAATTTAGAATAATATTTCTAAAAATAATTGAAATGTGAAGGGAACTATCCCAATATGGCATTTTTATAACATCAAAATCAAAAGAGTCTCTTTTATCAAAAATATTACTTTTTAGCATATTATTTTCAACTTTTAATTGGAGATCTAGGAAATTTGCTGACTCTAAATTGCAATTGGTTTTTATTAAATTCAAATAGAGTGGATAATACTTTTAATTGGGAGTAAAGTCAACTTTATTGCTGAAAATAATTAAATCATCGATGTATCCGAAAAAATAACAAGAGTCTGTATCAATTTTTTCATTCTCGTAATAATGTAAATCAGCCATACTCTAAGTGTGTTCCGTGGAACCCTAGGGTTCCGCGATACCCCTGTAGGGGTTCCACAAGAATTTAGAAAAAAAAATTCAAAACACTTCTCTCTGCGATTTTACAATTATTTACCACGGTAATATTATACTATTATTAACGTTAGTATAGTTACGTTAGTATACAAGGCCGCCACCGCCGATATCTACTTGTGAGCGCGCAGTCCCTTTGATGAAAGCCGCCTCTGAGATTAGACGCGATAATTATGACTTTCGGCTCTAACTTTAAAACGTAAAGTCGACATTGTTTACACCGCATTTTTTGTATTACTATTTTTATTTCGGCTTTTTATTCATCAAACGCGCCGCCGACTTGAGTATTTTTGAGAATGTTCGAGACGATCGCGCTTCATCACTTACTCGACGATTAGCGTTCGGAGCGATAAGTACCTTTCTGCTAGAAACAAGGTGTTTATTGGTTTACTGCTGTATTCTGATTGTATCCGTTTTGTACATTTCTTCTTTCGATTCAACTCATCTACGCAGTAACGATTGTGCGTTATTTTGACCCCACCATCCAGACATTAATAAAGAAGAATGGAACGTTGGCTTAAAGGCGATAAACGTTTTGCAAAACTTCTAACGAAGCCGAATTTTCAAAAGCAGTGCGCGGGGAGTAGACAGCAATTACCGATCCAGACGATTATGCAACGACGTCAAGTTCCACGGTTTCAACGGCGAAAAAAAGGAAGTATGATGAATCGTATATCAGTTTCGGATTTGTTGATTCCAACGGCTCACCTCTGTGCATGTTATGCAGTAAAATGCTTCCCAATAGTTCCATGGCACCCGCCAAGTTGCGCCGACATTTAGAAACTGTACATCCCGAGTGTAAAGACAAGAATCAAGATTTTTTTGTACGTAAAAAAGAACAATTATTGGAAAGTCAAAAAACTATGATGCATGTAAACCAAACTATTAACGAAAAGGCCACAGAAGCATCATATTTAGTTAGCTATCGCATTGCACAAGCAGGCGAAGCACACACTATCGCTGAAAATTTAATAAAACCCTGTGTGTTAGACATAACAAAATGTATGCTCGACGAAAAATCTGCAAAGCATGTTTCTACTGTGCCGCATTCAAACGATACTGTTTCACGGCGAATTCATGATCTCGCAAGCTACGTCAAACAAGAACTAGTTACACGGCTACAAAAAGCACGATTCGTCTTGCAAATAGATGAGTCTACTGATGTCGCTGGTCTGGCTATCTTGCTGGTTATCGTGAGATATCCATACGAAAATTCTTTTGAAGAAGACATGGTTATGTGTTCACCGCTGCCTACAAACACTACCGGAGAAGAAATTTTTAATAAAATAAATATATTTTTTGAGGAAAATAATCTCAGTTGGAATGATTGCATTGACGTTTTTACAAATGGGGCCCAGGCGATGACGGGTAATACAGCAGGACTAGTGTCACGAATAAAAATTAAAGCACCTAATTGTAGTTCCAGCCATTGTATCCTGCATAGACAAGCACTTGCGATGAAGCAAATGCCATCGAATCTAAAATTAGTTATGGATGAAGCTGTAAAAATAATTAATTTTATCAAATCACGACCGCTACAATCCCGATTATTCTCTTTATTGTGTGAAGATTATGGCAGTAAACACAAAACACTGCTGCTCCACACAGAAGTGCGATGGCTGTCTCGAGGTAAAACTTTAACAAGGCTATTTGAACTTAGAGCCGAGTTACAAATATTTCTTTCAGATACTTCTTTTAATTTGAAAAACCGTTTGTATGATAAACCTAGGTTGTTCCGACTGTCTTTTATGGCGGATATCCTTCAAAAACTGAACGAATTAAATTTATCATTGCAAGGTAAACCGGCAACAATCTTCCAGTCCTTTAACAAAATAACTACCTTCAAAAGAAAATTAGAATTTTGGATTATTTGCATTGGAAAGAGAGAAATAGAAAGCTTTACGTCACTCAGTGAGTTCGTTAGCGATAACGACTCAGAAATGTTTCAAGATGATGCATTTGAAGAATTGGTCACATATCTCACTTCGATGCACGCATCTTCTGAGAAGTATTTTCCTGAAGAACAGAATGCAAAAATGAAACTGAATTCATAGATTCATAATCCTTTTTTACCCAACTTCCAAAAGCCAGAAAGTATGTCAAACGAGATATACGAATCTCTTTTAGAAATGTCATCAGACACAAGTATGGAGTCACTGTTTAAAACGACGCCTCTCAACGATTCTTGGTGCAGAATCCGTGATGAGAATATCCAATGCTTGGCAAAATGGCTCTGAATATTCTTCTCCCGTTCCCAACAACATATTTCTGCGAAACAGAATTCTCAACCTATGCAGCCACAAAAACAAAATACCGCAATAAACTGGACGCCGTACCTGATATGAGACTTCAACTGTCCTCTATAAAACCTGACATCAACCTATTGATGAAAAATAAAAAACAGTTTCATACCTCCCATTAGTTATATATTTTTCTTTTTTTAATATCTTCTGTTATTATACTTGGCATGTAAGTAAGTAATAAGTAATTATTACATTGTTCTTTTATTATGCTTATTAATAAAGGATACACTTTTAAAAACTATTGTTTTATTGTAGGGTTCCGTCAAGTATTTTGCTTTCCAAAAGGGTTCCGTCACCAAAATGATTGAGAACCGCTGGCGTAAATAAATATTAGCCAGACTATTACTTGCTGGGCCACCTTGTGGCAGACCATTTATTTGTTGATAATAATAGTTATTATGAAATATGTAATTTTCTTTCAAAACAAATTGTATAATAGTGTGAAATTTATCATAATTTATCAAATTATTTAATGAATATTTAATATAGACATTTCTAAGTACTAAAATCATATCCTCTATATCAATAGAGTTGAATAACTCTTCGAAATCATAGCTATGCAAAGATTTAATACACTTGCCTTGCATGTTCTCAACGATATCTTTACTGTTTTTTACAATAATGGAGTTTTAGGTATTGTTTAGAGTATATATATATATATATATATATATATATATATATATATAGGCACTCTTTGAAAAGACACAATTGGATTCTAGAGTATAGAAAAGTACTTATTAAACAGAGAGATTACCAACTCATCTAAGACTATTTGTAATTCCGGGTGCAGGTATTACAAATTTATAACATCTAAAAACAAAATTCTGATTCAAATCGGTTCGCATAGCTTATCCCATAGGAGCTATAAAAAAACTAACTGGCACTTTTTGAACAATGGAAATGTAAAGTTTCTTTAAAAAAAATGAAAACTTGCGTATTCAGCGTGAAAAAAAAGATTCTTGAATGACTTATTTTGTAGTATAAAATACAATTTTTTTTTAAAAAAAAATTATTACACAGAATTTTTCTTTGTTTCATCTCATACAATTTTCACTCTTGTAAAGAAGTAATATGGTATATGATTAATAAAATTTGAGCGTTTTCTATCAAAGGCATATAATTGTAGATTAGTAAATAAAAATTATGTGTTAAAATAAATATGATGAAAATGGTATTGCTTGATAATACTATTCCCAACAGGAAATAGGCTGCATTTCAAATTCAAGGTATTATTTTAGAAAAGGGTAAAAGTAAATATAATTATGTCCTTTTCTTAAATTAGGGCAAAAATACAAAAAAAAGGATAATAGTTTTTGGAATATTTCCTGGTTCAATTTCTAAAAGATTCACAAATAGGAGTATCGTTTTTAATATAATGGAATTAAAAATGTACTGCATTTAAATAGGATGTGGTAAAATCATATTGTCCCGACGATACTACCCGACAAAAGAAGCAAAAAGAAAATAATTCGTATGTTTTAAAATGGTTCCTATCTAATAAATAACTACAAGTGCAGCATTAATTTTCAAGTATTCGAAAACATGATTTTCACGTAGTGTTAAATTTTAAAAAAATAAAATGCACTAAAATTAAATCAATATTCATAATTAGATAAACAAATAGAACATAATCAAAACTTGAACTTTTCAAAGAAATCAATAAAAAAGAAACCAATCAAGTTTACAAAAGCCTTTTTAAGAATTCTAAATATAGTTTTATACATCGAAAGAGCGAAGGAAAAATCCTTGATATAAAAATATTTTTTTCTTTTCATCCTGACTCTGAATTTCTCTTATGGACTCGTAACGATGTCTTTCTTCCAAAGTGGAGGTGTCTAGAGGAGAAACTACGATACAGAGAGAGAGAGAGAGGAGAGAGAGCCACACAGAGAAGTCCATGCATATTTCATGAACCTCACGATTTCCGGTTCCGCTTTCGCAAAAACTCAGACATCACGTAGAGGGAACTGAAGCTAGATTGTCTTTTTCTTCTAGCAGGAGTTGCTCTACTTACCAACAAAAGTTCTCTGTTTCAAGTGAAGTAATACAAGTAATGCAAATGAAATGAATTCATCGTCCTTTTCACATTTTAAAACAAAGGAATCCTTCTCTTTATTTATCGACTTTGGAAACTTAACTGTATGATTTCGTTTAGTAATGCTGGGGAAAAAATTCTGTTTGATTGCTTCACGTGAATCGCTAAAAATTCTTCTCACAATATTTCCGTGCATTTATTTTGGGTTATCAAAGTTTGAAATGAAGTTAGTCGAGAAATATAGATAGAATTCATTTATTCTTCGACAAAAACTGGCTACACCACAGAACTTCCTGTTCGACTTTTTTTTAAAAAAAATCCTATCTAGACGTTATGCTTTTGTTAGCGCTGTACTTCCATGATGCGAATAAGTTTTGATTTTTTTTTCATTTCTTTTCTATTGCACTGAAAGAATTTTATAAGTAAGGGAATTAAAAGTTTTGATTTGTAATTGCATTATCTTTTCCTCAATTAAAGTACATAACAATTTACTATACAAAACAACTTCTGTTTCTATGTTGCAAAATATATTAAATGATTCTCCTCAAGAAATACACTGCAGTTTGAAAAAAAAAGTAACACCATGAAGGAATCATCAGAATTAAATGAACTTTTCAGCAAATATCAATTATAGGGTGCTACGTAAAATAGTAATGTTTCAGAGCCACCGCGCATGCGAGACGTGCGCAGGGCTCTCTGAGCTGATGCTGAAAGTGTATAAATAAAGGGTTGTAGCGGGATGTTGAAAATAGTTAAAGATTATTTGTTAGCGGCGAACGCTTAGTGAAACCTAAGTATGAATTCATGATGAAATAAGGAGAAATTCCAACAATTTATGGAGTTTGAACGGGGGATTATTATCAGCCTTAGAGAAGGAGGATTTTCCTATCGCGCAATAGGAGATCGTGTGCTGTGAGCAGTTCCACAGTGATGCGAGTTTGGAAGCAGTGGACCAATGAGCACCGAACAACTCGAAAAACTGGCAGTGTACGACGAAAGGTGACGTCAGCGTGTGACAACCGACACCTGCTCCACATGGCGGTGAATGACCGTACATTTTTTTCAAGCAGTTGGCAGTACGTTGTTCTACTGCTGCAGGTGTACAAATGTCGACTTCGTCAATTCGTCAACGTTTGCTGCACCGTCGATTGCGTGCAATGGTGCCTTTATACAGGATTCCCCTCACGGCAAACCATCGACGGCTGCGCCTGCAATGTGCTCATGAGCACAGAGCCTGACAAGCTGATTGGCTTTACAGATGAATCAAGCTTCAATTTGTAAACCCATGATGGCCACATTCGTGTTAGACGCTATGCTGATGAAAGCTGCCTTCCAGAGTGTGTTATCAAACGACATAGTAGCTTAACACCCAGAGTTATGGTTTGGGGAGCTATTTCGTATCATGGACAATCCAATTTGCTTCGAATTGAGGGTAATCTCAATGGCAATATGTACGTCCGTGAAGTGCTACATCCTGAAGTCGTTCCCTTACTTCAAGGCATCCCTGGAGTTATATTTCAGCAGGATAATGCACGCCCATATGTTGCAAAGACTGGTTCGAAACTTCTATCCAGCCCAATATATGTAGCTTCTTTCTTGGTCTGCTTTTTCTCTGAAAATGTCGCCTATTGAGAAAGTGTAGGATTTAGTTGGTCGACGTCTCGCTCGTGATCCGAGTCCTGCAGTTTCAAAAGACGAACTTTTGCTGCACAAACAAGCAATATGGAATTCTCTTCCCCAAACAGACATTCAAAATCTGTTTGACTCCATACCATATCGTGTAGCAGCACTTATTGCAGTGCGTGGTGGCTACACCAAATACTGATTTTGGACACTTAATATAGCTTTTTTGCTTTAAAAATTTTGTCATTTATTTGTACTAATGCAAGTCGTTTGTTCATTTAATTCTGATGATTCTTCATGGTGTTGCATTTTTTACAAACAGCATTTTATATTAATTACGAAAGAATATCGTATTTTTTGACACATAAATTGCTTTGTTTGGAAAATGTGTCCTCAAATCCGTTAGCGAATGATAGGCTGCATGCGCAGTTCTGTCCTCTGAGTCTCATTCATTCACTGAGAAATAAAATTATTTCCTTTATTTTAAAAATAGTAGATACACTAGATAGAAATGAGGATGATGCATTATGCATACCGAAAGTAACACTTTCAGTAAAGGTGTCTGTAAGGAGCCAGCGCACACACCTCGCAACAGTTGAGCAAACGACGCGGTATGTGGCAAGGAGTACAGCACACATGAAGGAGTTGACGAGGAGGTAACATGGTTAGAGAGATAAGAGAGAGAGAGAGAAAACACGAGAAATCAGCAAAAAAAAAAAAAAAGGGATGATAAAATGCCTTTCTACGTAGTCTCATATATATATATATTAGACTCCAGACCTCTACTTGTAAATGAAGGAAGTCATCACCTTTAAAATATATGTACTTTATTCTTCTTCTAGCGTAACTACTCCAACATGGTGCTTAAATCAGATGGAGGAATCAGCAGATCAAGATCAGATCAAGGAGTCACAAGGCTCTCACTCGTTTATTCAATTCTTACTATTAGCTTACACTCTATATTTATTTATTTATCTTGATGGAATTTTCAATCGTTTACAAATCATTTTAAAGCGCTCAAATGAGCTGAAATTTTATATACACGATTGTTTTGGATTACAATGCAGTAATTTAATTATAATTAATATAAATCAATTGATTAAAACTAATTATTCAAAGAATTACAAATACAGCCACGTTGGCATCATTTTTGTTGACTTAGCGACCCTTTTGTTGACTTGTGTTAAAACTTGAAAAGGTTTTTTTCCCCTCACGTCTTAAAACATTAAGTTGAAATAAAATCCTACATACACGATTGTTTTGGATGACAATGTGATACTTTAATGATAATTAATAAAAGTTAATTACGACTTAATGTTTTGATTCTGTCATATGTATATATACATACTTATATTAATTGTGACTATTTAATAAAAGTACCTAAAATAAAATTTTTCTGTGTTGATCTAAGTAGGAATTGACTTAATTTTTTTATATTACTTGTTCTCTTCTTGTTATCAGTGCGCTCGATCTACCTTAAATAGTCCTATTCACCTTAAAATCCCATCGCAGTAGTAAAGACTTCACTATTTTATTTATTATTCGATTAATTTTTAGCTTAAAATTTACAGACCTGATACACACACAAACACAACACACACACACACACACACACACACATATATATATATATATATATATATATATATATATATATATATATATATATGTATGTATGTATGTATAGTATTTGGACATTTCTATGACATTAGTTTAGTGTGTAAGCAAATTATTGTATTAAGGCGTCTCAGGTGTGTCAAATTTCTCTAGATAATATAAACTATTGTTAAAAACAACTTTATATATATATATATTAAAGTTATTTTTGTCAAGTGTCTCATAGCACCATCGATAAATGGAATTATCCATACGAGGAACCACCACTACTTGAAGGCTCTCCTGGGTACTTTTATATATTATAGAATTAAACGACTGCGTCTGACTGACTGATTTTTCTAGATGCTTAAATAGCGATTTCTTCATAAATATATGCATTTAAAAAAAGTTCTCAGGTAAAAAAAGATTGTTTCCAAAAGTATTCGGACATTTCTATGAAATTAGTGTAGTGTGTAAACAAATTATTGTACTAAGGCGTCTCAGGTGTGTAAAATTTCTCTAGAGGGCTGAAAATATAAACTATTTTCAAACAGGTATAATTCTTTTAAATTTAAACTAAATAATTTGAATCTTTACATATTATTTATAAGGGAATGAGGCTTCATAAAAGTGTAAAATATTTAAAATATAATCATAATTGTAAAAATTATAAGCATATGAAAATAAGAAACATTTCCATAAGAAATATTAATAAGTTTTATGTTGCACATGCTATTTTCTAAAATAGAAGCCTTAATTACTTGCTATAAGTTGATGTATAACGTTAAATGTTTCCTTATTACAATGTAGCATTTTTATATAAATATAATAATAAATTATATTTTTAAAAAAAGTTACATTTTCATATTTTTTAAAAAATAAATATTTTAAAAATATATTGAAATACAAAAAATATATTATTCTTAAATGATGTAGGGTTTAAAGAGTATGATACGTTTTATGATTCTATAAATTTTTATCCATCAAAGGCTACTATTTTAGAAAATAGAGTGCGCAACGCAAAAAGTACTTAATATTTATTACAGAATTTTCATATGCTTATGGTTTTTAAAAAAAATTATGATTATACTTAAAAAATTTTGTACTTTTTGGAGCCTCATCTCTTTTAAATAATGTATAAAATACTCGAATTATTTGATTTAAATTTAAAAGAATTATACCTTTTTGAGAAAGTTGTTTATATTTTCACCCCTCGAGACAAAATGAACACCCCTAAGTCTTCTTAAATATAATTTATTACCAACTCTCTTTCATTTAAGTCCTGGACCTCGTAATACAATTACTTGCTTTTGGGGACCTCAAACATTCTATGTACTCTGGTTTTAAAACGTTGCTGTAATCATTGTTCTTTAGTGATAAAAAAAAATTATGCCTATATAAATTGCTATTTTTGAATGTACGCGATGATATTCACGTTTTAGACAAAATACATTTTAGATAAACTACATTTATACAACATGTACATTTTTTTAAAAATTTTGTTAAGGAAAACACAAAAATTTGTACTAAAAATACTTTTGAAAATCAGACTTCGTTGGCGTGAATATATTTCATTCGCATTTCATCTGGTATTACAGTTCTTTTGAGATATTTTCAGCTTTTATAATTTTAATTTTAAAAAAAAGTAGTTATAATAAATAAAAAAGAATCCTTTATATGACTAAAAATAAGAATTATTTTTGACTTTTTCGTAACCAAAATATATTTTTATAAATATGAAGATTCAGAATTTTTTTTTTCAAAGAATAATACACACGCACACACGATGGCTGATTTTTTATGCGCTTTCCCACGCCTAATCCATTTCATTTTATACTTTACAACAATGTCTTCTATCATGACAGGAGTGCCCGAGAGAAAAATCTAAAATCAGAGAGAATATCAAACATAGTTATGTATATTTCATGAAGTCTACAGATTCCATCTATGACATCTCAGAGAAAAAACACATTTTTTTTATTTTAACTTTTCTTCTTTTATTCACTCTGAGTTATTTTATTTTCATTGTCGGGGAGTGGTTTGCTGCATGAGATAACAGGAAAAAAACAATTAAATATATTCATTTTTTTCACTCTATAAAGCAAAGGAATAATTGAATATGAAAAAATGCTTATAGAATTCAACTAGGTAATTATGAGATAATGATAGCTGCTTTCTCAATTCCTACTGTTAGTTTACTCTCTCTCCCTATATATATATATATATATATATATATATATATATATATCTTATAAATGTGAAAGTTTGTGAGGATGTTTGTGGGTCTTTCACGCAAAAACAACTGAATGGATGTTAATGAAACTTTACAGTAATATAGCTTATACATCAGAATAACACATAGACTATAATTTATAGCATAGGCTATAATCAATAAAAATTTGTAAAAAGTGTCCAAAATATAACGATATTTTCCAAGTAAGTAGGAAAAAATTCTGCCGGCAAATCTGGCTTGTGCTGCGAAAAAGTCCACCACAGCATATATCTATCTTTTGTTTGTGAAAAACTTTTTTTTGTTTTGGCTACGCAAGGGGCTCGCTTCTAATTAATTCCTGTGATCAGAATAATGCCTATTTTTTATTTCAGAATAAAACTAAGTTTTGAAGGGAGAGGTTGTTAGTAGGAAAAAATTCTGCCATCTGCAAGCTTTTCTAGAGTGCCACGTCAACATATTTCTATCTTTCATGTATGAAGTAAAACGTTCCCCTCTGTTTTGTCTACGCCAGGCACCACTGCGTGCTCGATTTTGCGTGCCCGACTTTCACAATCCAAGGGCAAATATACCACACAATTGGCTCTTTGCTTCCTGCTACCAATACACAACCTAAATTTTTGCAAGTTTATTTCATGGATGATAAGGAAGCACAAGTTAATAGGCGTTCTGAGTACGTACAAGGTGTGGAAAGAAACGCGGTTAAAAAAATACAACAAGTTCTACATGATCACCTCATTTTAGTGCATGAATTTAAAATGGCTAAAGATAGAGTGACTAGCGATAATTACAAGGTAGTGATACATCAGATCGTGTACCACGGGGTGAGTACGAAAGACGATTCAATGCCCCAACCACAAATGAAATAGCTGCCGTAGTAGTTAGTAGTGAACGAACTGCGTCTCGGGACATCGTTATTCAAGCGCACGATGGTCGACTTACCAGAGTTCCGGACACTCATAGATTTTATGATGCTCTCGAGTACCCCATAATTTTTGGAAAGGACAAGAGGGATACAGTTTTGATGTTCCTTAGATAAACCCATTTACAAAACAACCCATACCAAATAAAAAAAAGTGTCCTACAAAGACTTTTATGCATATCATATGATGGTACGTCGCAACAATTTTAATTCATTGCTTCGATGTAGACTTCTCTTTCATCAGTTTTTGGTGGACATGTACGTCAAAGTGGGGAGGGAGCGCTTAAGGTTTATTTCCTTAAACCAAACGAAACTGCGAGCAGAAAATTATATACATTTACAAGACGCGATAATCAATGATGCGGATTTTGATCCAAATAGCTTGGGTCAAATGGTAATTCTCCCGTCATCATTTGTAAATAGCGCGAGATATCTTCATGAATACACGCAGGATGCGTTCACATACGTGCGTAACTACGGGAGGCCTGATCTGTTTATTACAATGACATGTAATCCCGCCTGGCCAGAAATCACTAGAGAGCTCATTCCAGGTCAAAATTCAACGGACAGACATGACTTAACAGCCAGAGTATTTAAAGTAAAAGTCAAAAAATTAGTTGCTCTACTTACAAAAGGTAAAATATTTGGTGATATGAAAAGCTTCATGTACTCAATGGAGTGGCAAAAAAGAGCTTTGCCTCACGTGCACTTACTGCTGTAGTTGATGGAAAAATTACGCCCAAACCAAATTGACGAAATCATAAGTGCGGTGATACTAAACCTAGAAACCGATCGGAAGCTCTATGATACTGTAACCAAAAATATGATTCACGGTCCCTGTGGTGCACTAAATCCGTCATCACCATTCATGAAGGAAGGAAAATGTACCAAAAGGTATTCAAGGGGACTTTAAAAAGATACTAAAACCAACGACAAAGGCTATCCTCTGTACAGGCGTAGAGCACCAGAAGATGGTGGTCATACGTTAGCTCAAAAAACCCAAGGTGGAATACAGGAAATATTGGTTGACAATAGCTGGATTGTCCCATATTCTCCTCTTCTCTCCAAAATTTTTAATTGCCATATAAATGTAGAGTTCTGCAATACGGTAAAGGCGATAAAATATATTTGTAAATATATAAACAAAGGTAGTGACCAGGCTATTTTTAACATCCGACAGCCAGGTAATGTTAATATTGATCCGAGAGATGAGGTGCAAACATTTCGAGCTGGTCGATATGTTAGTAGTAACGAAGCAGCGTGGCGAATATTGGGTCTGCCTCTGCATGAGAGACACCCAACAGTCATTCATCTTGCGGTACATCTGCCCAATGGAGAGCGGATTTACTTCACTGAGAACAATATTAGAGAGAGAATGGCCACACCACCTAAGACGACACTAACTGCATTTTTCCAGCTTTGCCAAAATAATGCATTTTCAAAAACATTACTTTATGTTGACGTACCCCGCTGCTATACATGGAACGTATCGTTGAAAGAATGGAAACGTCGTGTACAAGGAACACATGTCAACGACTGGCCAGGCGTGAAGGCAGGAGATGCTCTTGGACGCATTTACACAGTGCACGTTAGTAACTTCGAATGTTACTGTTTGCGAATGCTGCTGAATGTAATACAGGGCCCCACTAACTTCTTGGATCTAAAAACAGTTGACGGCCAAGAATTTCAAACTTTTCATCAAGTGTGCGAGAAGTTGGAGTTGTTGGAAGATGACAACCACTGGGATGCCGCAATGGAAGAGGCCGTACTGTGTCGCTCTCCTTCGCAGATAAGAGAGCTATTTGCAATATTGATATGCACTTGCGGTTTATACAATCCACTTCAAGTATGGGATAAGTATAAAGTTGCGTTATCAGAGGATATCTTGCACATATTTAAAAAGATGGATCAAGTCAACAATGATCTATGCTTGAATGAAGCGCTGATACATATAGAGGATAAAATAATAAGGATTTCCGGAAAGAAGTTGTCCGACTTTAGTATGCCCACACCACAGCGTCGAGGAGAGCTGTCGACCGATTTGATCAAAGAGCTAAGCTACAATATCGCATTATTAGATACTCAGGTCAGTGAAACTGAGCCACGCCTACTACCCGAGCAAAAAGACATTTATAACAAAATATTACAACGAGTTGAGCTTGGTGAGGGCTGTCTTTTTTTCTTGATGCCCCTGGCGGTACAGGCAAAACCTTTTTACTTAATTTGCTTCTAGCAAAAATTCGTAAGGACCGTAATGTTGCATTAGTTGTGGCTTCCTCTGGAATCGCT
The DNA here is from genome assembly GCA_019973935.1 of Trichonephila clavipes. Lineage (NCBI taxonomy): Eukaryota > Metazoa > Arthropoda > Arachnida > Araneae > Nephilidae > Trichonephila > Trichonephila clavipes. The sequence continues at coordinate 551,499 of BMAU01020861.1, read as the reverse complement.
GTAACATTACTGAGCGGTGAACAGACGGCACACTCGGTTTTTAAATTACCTCTTAATCTGGCAAATGAAGACCCCCCAACGTGCAACTTCAGTAAGAACAGCGCCCTAGGCGCCCTGTTGCAACAATGTAAGCTGATCGTGTGGTACGAGTGCACTATGTCACACAAACGTGCCATCGAGGCGCTTGATCGCTGTCTACAAGACATTCAAAACAATCGAAAGTTGATGGGTGGTGTGGTAGTGTTATTGGCAGAAGATTTTAGACAGAGTTTACCTGTTATCGAGAGAGGCACTGCAGCTGACGAAATTAACGCATATCTTAAAGCATCATATCTGTGGACCAAGGTTGAAAAGCTTTATCTTACCCACTAACAGTTATTCAGCGATGTTGAGTCAGGTGCATATGCTCAAAAACTCCTAGAAATTGGCGAAGGCCATCTAGACACCGAACAAGAAGGTATGGTTCTTTTCACACACCAATTTTGTCACGTTGTGGAGTCGAAAGACGAACTTATTGATCATGTTTTTCCGAATATGCAACAATATATTTTCGACGAAAAAAATGGCTGTGTGAAAGAACTGTACTGGCACCGAAAAATGAGACTGTTGCGAAAATAAATAAAAAAAATCTTGGGCGTAATAGCCAGCGAAACATCAGTATGAAACTCCATCGACACATCCATGTCATCTGATGACACTACGAGCTATCCAGTGGAGTTCCTAAACTCTTTGGATTTATCTGGGGTGCCATCACATAAGTTGGAATTGAAGGTAGGTGTACCCGTTTTGTTAATGCGCAACTTAGACGCGCCAAGATTATGCAACGGTACTCGGTTGCGAATCACCGAACAAGGAAGGCATATTGTGAAGGACACAATCTTAACTGGAGAGGCCAAGGGAGACAATGTTCTTGTACCACGCATCCCAATCATACCCAATAACTTACCATTTAATTTTAAACGCCTGCAGTTCCTATTAATAGTTGCATTTTCAATGACTATCAACAAATTGCAAGGCCAAACCTTAAAGGTAGCAGACATACATTTTGGCTCGCCATGTTTTTCCCACGGCCAGCTCTACGTGGCTTGCTCAAGGGTTTTTGAATCACAAAATCTGCATGCTTATGCTGAACGACATACATAGTTTATAGGACAAATAGCTGCAAAAGTTATAGGTGCAATAGCTACCTATAACTTTTGCATTACTATCAATCATTATATACAGCCGTACATCTATCAACACAAAATATAGGATTTATAATGCCTATCAGTGAGATCATCATAAAAATACTTGGTTTCAGTTTACATACATTACACAACGCGGAACAAGGGTCTCTCAAAGTAACTCTGTCTGTTACGCCTTCACGACTAAACCGTAGAACCAATTTTGTTGAATTTTGGTATAAAGACAGATAGAGAGGACCTTGGAGAAGGAAATAAAAGCTACTCGAAGGACTAATCCTGGAAGGACTCTAAATATGAATTATTTACACTACTTTAAGCGTTCATTACACAAAATTTGTAACAATGTTTTGCTTTTGCTGGGCAGAGATCAGCTTAGGAAGGTGTGTTTTCGAAAATCCACCCACAAGAGACTTAAGGGGCATTATAAATGAAAAAAAATCATTTTTATCAGTTAATAGATCTACAGATTTAAAATTTAACAAACATATGTTTTTTTTTTCGTTTAATATGCATTTCAAGTAAAATTAACTCATTAAAAACTTCTTTATCCTTCAAACTGTATTGTTTAATTTTTTCAATTCACACGTGCGAAGAACGGGTATACCAGCTAGTATACATATATACACACACACTAGGGCCGTGGGTAGCCTAGTGGTTAGAGCATCGGACTCCAGACCGGAAGGCCTGGGTTCGATGCCCGATGCCACCAAACACCCTCCGAGTACACACGGAGTACGTGCTCGTTAAATCAGTGGGTTCGTAGTCTTGTGGGCTTAATCACGAGCGCAGGGACTGGAGAATATTTCCTCCCCTTCAGTCTAGATGCAGAAATTGTGGAGGTGGAGATAGAGGTCGTGTCGCCATCTATCGTCCCTTCGGGGAACTTCGCCGAGCTAAAATCGTACTGTCACCTGTAAGGTGCTCAAGGCCAACGACAGGCGTACCTTTTAGCCCATGCCACGATGAATTTCGTGGGCCTCGATCTGACCTGGCATCAGAAAACCAAAACAACAACAACACACACACTTCATAACAAAAGAAACGTCGCCCGCTTGTAATGAAATGTCGTATGCTAAGTCATTTCAATCGAACACGCAAATGATTAAAATTTGGTGTCTAACGCAGTGCTTCTCAAACTGGGGCGCGCCCCCCTGGGGGGGCGCGATAACCCTTCAAGGGGGGCGCGAGCATCTTGAAAATATAAAAGGCTTAAAAAATTATTTTTTGGGATGAAGTAAAACAAAATGCTTTCTGATAAAATAAAAATACACATTTTGCACTGATATATATATAAATTATATATATCATCTGGTTTTCCACTTTCAAAAGATTCCACTTCAAACGCTCATTAGCTATCTTTGATCCCAAAACAAAATAAAAAAAGATATTTTGTTTGCTTTGCTGTAATCCTGCGATGAGAGATTTTTTTATTACGTTTCTTGTAACCTCTAGAATAGTACTTTTGATTATCATCTCTTTGACCTTCAAACTTACTGGTATGCTTAACTCAAGAAACGTCTACTTTTCTTTTGGGAAAGTTGTAAATAATATTTTTCTGTTGCTTTTCCCCATGTAAATGAGTTTTATGATGTATGGATAAGCATATTGAGCACTTTGAAGGATTAATTGGCCAAGATGTATTTTATGAGTAATCTGAAATTGCATTATAAAAACGTTTTACTCAATTATTTTTTTATAACTGACATCGATGTTTTTGTATCGAATAAATTTTTTCATGGGAGCGGTCGCATGAGGCGCTGAATCACTCCAAATTCTGGTAAAACTGTTTATTCGTTAACAGTTTCTTGACAGTATCCTCCGATATGACAGTCTTAATGGAAACTAAAATGAATTTGTCACATTTATGCCTCTTTTTTGAGAGTGGCAAACGGTTTTTTACAATCAAGGTACTTGTTTTGATCGAGTTCCCTTCAATGACCACTTTTGTTCAGAAATATTTTCTATGAATATGCTATACTTTCCCCTACGATTAACTTTTGTGGTTTTAATTGCTGTGTTGTACAACTTATTATGGTTTATAAATGTAAAATGAGCAGAATATAAAAAAATGGGCATCTGTGATCTCTCTATTGAAGGAAGATGAAACTGATCAAGCAATTGAAGAACCTGATGAAATAATGCATATTAATCGTGATAGCGAAAGTAAATATGACAAAAGTGATGACATGAAACGTTTGAGTTGAATTGTAATTTTCAAATGCTGCCTAAAGAACTAAGATATCAAGAAAAACTAAGAAGCCATAAAATGTAACACTTTTGTCAAAAAGACACAAGCAAGAAAAGGTTACACATGCTATTTGTAGATCATCAAAAGAATAAAAAAAATTACAATAACGTGAGCAAAATATGACAGTTTTGATTGCAAATAACGTTCTTGTATTGTTAGTGAAAAGTGTTGTTTTATGTTCTTTATTAAGGTCACGCACATTTGGAACGGTTTTTTAGTTTTATTGATTTTTTCTCAAATCATCAAAGAAAAATTAAAAAGTCCTTTAAAAACGGTAAGTATATTTTCTTAGTTAAATTATTCACTGCAATTGTGATTTTTATAGAGCACAGAAAATAATTATAAAAAAAAAAAGGATTGGGGTGACTTGGTGAAGTGATCGCGCGACCATTAACGTTAGTGTGGAGTGGGCTAAAACATTTTGAAGGTTTCTCGCTTTAAATATTAAAAATAACACAATTATTCTTCATTGGAATTTTTTCATTCGTTTTCATTTAATATTAATTCTAAATCCTAATTCTGTGAGGCTTAAAAATTACAGTTCGTTTTAAACTATTTATAATCGGAGCATTCATTTAAAAATCATTTTATATTTTTGTATGCATTGTTGTGCACTTGGTTTTACTCTTCTTACAATTAAGCTATTATATCAAGAATAATGTATTATTTTTTTAAAAAATAATCGCAGAACGGATACTTCAGCCAGTGTACTTATAAATGTATCAGTACTGCACAATGTATTTTATAACTAATTTATTAATACTAATTTAAGAGCAAGTTTAATTATTATTAGTGACTTCCATGGGCTTGGAGAAGCCCTGCAGAGCAAAGGTTTTCAAATGAAGGCTTAATATTAGAAATTGACACTAGTTATTTTTCTGTATTTAGTTGAGATCTATATTTTGTCTTCAAAGCAGCCACCGCAGAAAATCCGGTTTCACAAAGGTACGATGTTGAAAAAACGGTAAAAGTATTTGAAATGCTTTTGTTTTCAGTTCAGAAAATTCATCATCTACTTCTGCCCAAAATTGAAAGAGAGTTTTATTACAAAATTTTCCTTTAATTTCGCCACTAGATGTGAAATCTTTGAAACTTTCTTCTTCGGTAATGGAGAGCCCTTCTGGGGTATTTTGAAATGGATCTCTCACTCATTCGTAACTTGCTATCAAGTTGTCCTCAGCAAAAAAAATATTTTTTAAAATTTTTTGCTAACATAGTTGATATTCAATAGTTTTATAAACAACTTCCACATGTTGCTCATCAGTTTTGTAAGTTTTTACATTTATCCGCATTTTCAAACATTTCTAGGTTTTTTTGCTTTAAATTTCGGCTCCATAATTCTAATTTTCTACAAAAAGCATTAATTTTATCACTCGTGTCAAACATATGTACGTTTGATCCTTGAACATGAAGATTCAATATATTTAATTTCTCAAATATATCGACTAAGTAGCTCAACTTCATCAGAAATAAACCATCTCGAAATTTCTCAGCTTCCGGTAGGTTTTCCTCTTCTATAGAAAAATGGTAATTTCATTTCTTAATTCATAAACACGTTGTAAAAATTTCCCGCGTGATAACCATCTTGCTTCACAATAAAATAGCAACGATGAATGCACTGCGCCCATGTCTTTGCAAAGTTCAGAAAAAGATTCTTGATTTTAGGGGTCTCATTTTTATGTAATTTACTACAGTCACAACTATCATTAGCATAATATTCAGGCCAGGACTAATTTCTTTGGAAACCAGAGCTTCTTTGTGGATCATACAATGTGTCCAGATGCACAGTGGAGATTTTTGTTTCACAAGTGCTTGTATACTTTTAAATCTTCCTGACACTGTACGAGCACCATCGGTGCATATTCCGACACAATTTTTCCACTCTATATTTGCCTCGTTTATAAAATTATTTAAAATATCAGATAATACTATTGCTGTTGCTTTAAGTTTTATTGGTTTACAAAAAGTAGTTCTTCTACAGCTGACATACCATCCCAAAATCGAACATACGCCATGAAATGAGCATCTTTATTGCTATCCGTTGCCTCGTCAAGCTGAATTGAAAACAATTTATCACGCAACTTACCGAAAAGCTGTTGCTCTACATCTTCAGCCAAGCGATATCATCAATTCGACGGGAAATAGTATCATTTGATAGGGGTATGGACTGCAACTCTTTGGCAAAATTGTCTCCAAACATAGTTATTACAATCTCAATTGCTGCAGCCAAAATAGCTCTTCGGCAATAGTGTGAGGCTTTTTACATCTGGCTATTTTATATGATACTTTGTAAGAAGTAAGTAAAGCTTTTCATTCACTGACAAAGTTTTTTTTTTTAAAAATGTTTTTGTTTTCCATATGATTTTAATTTTGATTCAAAGAACTCTCAAGGTTTGTTAATGTACTCACCATGAAGCGTTTCGAAATGTCTTTTAAGTTTATTAGGTTTCATACTGTCTGCTGCCAATATTTTTGAGCAAATAACACACAGGGGCTTTTCCTCTCCATTTACTTCAGTAATGGTAAATCCAAAATTCAAGTATTCTTGAGAATATTTCCTTGATTTAATTTTCGGAACTATGCTCGTCTGTGCACTTGTTGATGCTTTATTATCGTCGAATGTTCGCTTACGACTTAAAAATTTATCCATGATTTTTTTTGTTCCAATTTTCTGCAGTAATACTTAATAGTGTGAATTACAATTAACGTGCAAATTATAAAATGTACATTCAAGATAGATTTGGTAGCTATAGAAGCATCGAATGGACCAAGACTGATTGGAATTGTACGAGGTACAGCATTATTACATGTTTTGCGCAGACGTCCGATAGTTTGGCCAGACTCACGCAGACGCTCGCGAGAATGCCAGATATGATGGATATGAGAGAGCGCAACATAAAGTACACTATTTTTCAATTTCTACTATAAGTTCACTCTCTCATATATATCTTGTTCAAATTTTCAATCGTTGATAAAATACTTTCTATTCATTCATTCAAGTTCAAATACATTTTGTAAATCTTGTAGTGGGTGACACTTCATGTTAATACAGTTCTTTCAAATTTTAATTCATTAATTAAATTAAAAAATGAATAAATAGTAACAAACAAAAATTATAGTCCAAAAGCATTTATAGAAAGGAAAACTTTTCGTGCTGTCCCCTGTAACGCAATGGATAGTGCGCTGGGCTTCTAATCTGAAGGACGGTAGTTCGAATTCCATCCGAGATGGCCTAATTTCTAAGAATGTGTGTGATTTTTTCTTTACTTTACTATTTTCTTACACTAATTAAATTTAATTAATGAATAAATAGTAACGATAAAAGAATATTCCAATACCCCATATATAGAAAAGAAAAGGAAAAATTGCAAGGAAAATCGCTTTCTCTTTTGTCGCTTAACATTGTGATTCTGTCATATGTATTACATATTTGTATTAATTGAGACTATTTAATAGAAAGTAACTAAAATAAGTTTTTCTTTGTTGGCCTAAGTAGGAATTGACTTAAAATTTATTTTTTATATTATATATACTTGTTCTAATGACATTTGTACTTTTAGAAATGCATGATGGACGAAATAAATTTTTAATTAAATGTCATTTTGCAATCTGTCCCAATTTAAAAAATAAGAAAGGAAAAATAACATAACATTATAGTTATTATTTAAAAGTAATTTGCTTAAAATATATATTATATAAAAGTAACGCATACAAAATTTAATACTCAAAGTGCATTATTATTGCATTCAATACATTATTATTGGGGGAGGGTGATGAAAATTATGATTGAAAATTGGGTCGCCAGTAGTGAAAGTTTGAGAAGCACTGTCTTACTTAATTAATTTATTTATTTTGCACAAAAAAAAGTATACAAACTGTAATACTTATGCTATTAATTTGTATGGTTTATAATTAAGATCGCGTATAGTAGCTTTAGCGTCAAAGTGCATTATTATTACATTCAGTACATTATTAATGTATAAGGGGGGCGCGATAAAAATTGTGATTGAAAAGGGGGCGCCAGTATTGAAAGTTTGAGAAGCACTGGTCTAACGAATAAACAGCGGGAGTTACAGCGCATCGGAACTGCGCACTCAGCAGGTGTCTATAAGAAGCGATTCTCAATCTGATGGTGAAAATTTCTGTTGCATTGAGATTTAGGATACCTTTGAGCAACTGAAAAAATGCATCGTCGCAGGATTCGAGCTCATTTCGAGCAACTGTCAGAGTTTGTAAGAGGTCGTATCATTGGACTGAAAGAGGGAGATTTTGGGCAAATTGGAGAATCGCTCGTCATGTGGGTCGAAGAGATGCGACCATTAGAAGATGCTGGCAAGAATGGGTGGACAGTGGCAGATTTCAGCGTCATGATAGTAGCGGTCGACCTAGGGACACAGCAGATCAGAAGAAAAGGTTGATTCTCAGATCAGCTGTCACAGCGCTTGATTCATCGTAATCAACAATCAGACATACGACTCGCACACACGTGTCCATCATGACCATTCACAGACGGCCGATAGAGCGAAATTTACTCTCGTACCGACTGCTACGTTAAGTGCCAATCACGCCTACAGACTGCCTAGCCTAAATACAGTGATGCTTGTCTGGATCATGATGGAATCATGCTGACTGAGGACGTATAGTGTTTAGCGTCAAATCCTGCTTCCAACTGTGTCCTGAGAATCATCGAAGCTGTACCTGGAGACGACCAGGGCAGCGTGCCGATCCTTCTTTCCCTATTGCACGCCAAACAGGCCCTCAACAAGGAGCTATGGTCTGGGGAGCCATTTCTTTTGAAGCCGGCCCCCATTGGTCGCCATTAGAGGCACACTTACAGCACATCGATACGTCAACGGCATAATGAGAACTGTTTTTCTGCCGTTCCTTTTGCATTACCCTGCCTTTATTTTTCAGCAAGATAATGCCAAACTACATACCACACATGTTGCTTTGAACTGTCTTACAGCTTTTCAAACACTTCCTTGGCCAGCCAGATCGCCAGCTCTCTCTTCAATCGAGCATGTCTGGGTGTGATGGGAACGCGACTGCATCTATCAGGGAATGTTGATAACTTGGCCCTACAATTGCATCAAATTTGGCAACAAATACCGCAGACCATCAGAGTGATTTATCACTCGATGTTTCGTTGTGTGGTGGCTTGCATCCAGGCTAGATTTGAGTCATCTCCTAATTGAGCTCGTTACTTTGTAACTATGTAACTCTGAAAAGGATCATTCGATTTTTTTGTAATTTTAATCAATTTTTATCCTATACGTGATCTTTTTACCCACCAATTTTTGTCTCTATCGGACAACTCGTTCTTTGTGCGTAGTTTTTTTGTTATAGGGTGTATACATATATATACAGTCGGACTTCTATATAACGAAGTCGCTAAATTCCCAAGAGTTAGCTGTATGAAAAATTCGTTACATAGAGGTTATCTTTCAATATATTTTATAAACCCCATAACACAACATTTTAAATTCATAAACACTATATATTAAAAAAGTAATTCTTCACACTTTTTTTAAAAATCAATGTATGTTTATTTTATGTATCTTACCCATCAAAAAAAGATAGAAAAACTGCAAGCAAAACAAGAAAATAATGTGGAATACGCTGTATTTTCAATATTAAAAAAAATAATTTTATATGAAAATTAATGAATTTTAAGGACATTTTCTATAATTGAAAGCATGCAAGTAATATTAAACATACATTATTTTATAACTAGAACACTAGACAACTCCATTGAGGGTGAAAGAGGATATCGAAAATGTTTCTAGTGAACTGGACAATGGGGGTTACAGGTTGCACTTATTGGATGAAAGGTCCAGAATTCTATTGCTCTCGATGAGTTAAAATCTAATGAAACCAGTTCAAGATTTATGACCACCATAAAATGTGTTAAAGATAGAATGACTTGAAATGTTCAGAAACACTTTAAATATAAGGAGAAAAAAATGAATCACAAAAAAAGTTCATTATATAGAAAATGCACTTCACTATAGAGAGTTTATATTACGAAGGTAATCGTGAAATGTTCTTGGTTCTAGGAAGAAGTTCGTTATATAGAAAAATTCGCAATATAGAGGTTCGTAATATGGAGGCTCGACTGTAAATGGTCTTATAAAATAGTTGGTGATGGACGTCATAATTTTGGTCAAGTGACGAGGACGACACCTGAGTTGGTACCTCCCTCTTCTGACTTCGACTGAATATCTTTTGTTCATATTTTCAATCCCGTTAATAACATACTTTCTTGTCATCCATTCAAGTTCAATTTTTTTTAAACTTGTAGTCTATTACGCTTGATGTTAATACAATTTTTCCAAATATTAATTCATAAATTAAATTGAAAAATGAAAAATAGCAACAAACTAAAGTAACAGTCAAACAGCATATATAGAAAGGAAACTCGTTCGTTGTGTTCCATTAGAGCAGTGATTTCTAAAGTGGTCTATATAGACCCCCAGGGGTCTATGACGACCTCCAAGGGGTTCACGTCTGCAAAAAATATCAATGGGGTCAATGAGGTGTAAGTGGAGGTGTATGTGATATTGGCTCTCTTTTAACTAAATCGTTACTTTAATTTTAAAAGAAAATTTAATCAAGTGGGGAAACCAATTTTTACTTATTTAGCAGATTTATTTACTAAATTTAATGAGGTTAATTTGTCCGTACAAGGTGACTGCATAATTTTTTTAAAAACAGGAGCCTTTTCCGCGTTTCTTTCCAGAGTTAAACTAAAGAAGTATAGTACTGGAGGTCCGGAATTTTCTCAAGCTAACCCAGACAATCTGTCAGCACGTTTTAACCTACTTTCAACACTTAATTGCATTTTATTCAGATTTTGAAACCAGGTTTGAGAATGCTTTGACTATGGTAATACCACGGTAGGCAATGAATTTATATGGTCATGTTGAAAAAAGAGACACATAACAACCGGATGTCAGCAATTTTGGCTTTAAAAAGGCAAATCTGTTATTTGTCCCGAATTATGGAATATTGGGAGGAAGTTTTTAATTATTTTTCTTAGTAAAAAGGATTTTCAGTGCAGTTGCCAATCTCCAAAACAAAAAAAGAAGAAAATGGACACTACTAACGAAGGAGATTTACTAACAGAGGAAATTTAAAGTTAAACTTGACAAAATTCCTACTAATTGTTGAAAATTTGTTATTGTAGCGCCAGATTTATCCCTCCCATTAAAATCAATTGTGTTGTTTGGTTATTTTATTTAACAGTTATTTTATACATTATTCAACTTTTAATTCAATTAATTAACATATGCTTTTTAAACTTTTATATATAACTCTATACTTCATTAAATATAAATTGAATTCTTTTAAAGTTCTAGTAGTAGTACTAGCTATCAAAAAGACATTTAAGTTGATAAATTTGCAAAAATTCAATATTAATTAAGCAGGGGTCCACTCCATACCGAAGAACATGACAAGGGGGGGTCTATAAGACATAAAAGTTTAGGAACCTCTGGTTTAGAGCAATGGATAATGCGTTGGACTACTCGTTGTAGGTTTGAATTCCACTGGGTTGGCCTAATTTCTGAGAATAATATTTTTTTTACTACACTATTTTATTAAAATAATTAAAATTAATAAATGAATGAACAGTAACAAAAACAAATAAAATATTCTAACACCCTATATAGAAAGGAAAATAGAAAATTGCTTTCTCTATTTTGTCACTTAATATTGTGATTCTGTTATATTTATAAACATATTTATAATAATTGTAACTCTTTAACAAAAGTAACTAAAATAAAATTTTTTGTTGGCCTAATTAGAAATTGATTTTTTTAATATTATGTGTTCAATTTAATTTTGCCAACTAGTATTCAGAAAAAAAGTATTTTTAACTCGGCAACAATCCGCCTTAACTAAAAGCCGTTCTCAAATATCGCAATATACATACAATTATGAAAAATACGTTCCCGCGCATGTCCAAACACACTAAGTTGAGTAAATTCTTCTAAATCTGTACCATATTTTGGCCGAGAATTCTTCAAATTCTTCCCCAAATTTACTGACCATCGCACTAAAATGTAAGCTTGGAACACTTAAGATAAGATTTTGTACTTTTTAACGGGCAAAAATACTATTAATACATTTTCATATAAATCTTGCCATGAATTTTAAATTTCGTTTTTAATTTTGATTTGTTTAAATATGCCATAATTATATTTTTTTTATTTGTTTCATTAAGTACCTCTCTTAAACTTCCGAGTTTGTTATGTATATTTTTAAAAAATGTTTATATTATAATAGTTATTTTTTTAACTATTTTGAAAACAAAAATTCTAACTGTTCTCTAAAAAAAAGGCTAATATCTCATTATAAAACATACTGAATGATTATGTCACTTGTCTGGTCGTAATTATTTGAAAATCTGAATTACAGCAGTCATAAGAACGCTGTAATCACACTTAAAAACAAACAGGAAGCATATTTATAAGTGCATGAAAGTAAATTTTCAATTGTTTAATTATAGAAAGACTAATTGACTCGTAGTAGTGCTTAATATTTCTTCCACATTCCGAAGTGCATGTCTTTGCACGTATATATCTTACCATTCAGATGATTTTTAGTAAACTTCATGGTATAATTTAAATCCTCTCATCCTCGACTTATTTAACGGCCACCTTTACGCGACGGGTCTTCAGCAGCAAAAGGCTCGAATTCATGACAAGCCAGCTACGTGTCTGCGACCTTGACCACTAGACTACTGTGGTCCCAAACACCAGCCGTGAAGATGGCCCATTATAGCCATTGAAGATATTGCTTCTTTAAACAAATAAAAAAAATTACTTTAAACAATTATGATAGCCCACGGGCTGTGGTTCTCTTCTTTTCATCATTCACGCAACCTAAGTCTCAATTTATACTTAGCAAAGTAAAACTAGTCTAGGAGGCTTATGATTAGGAGTGATGAGACATAAACTATAATTCTAATAAATAGCACAATAAATCACCGAATCTATGTTCATAAAGGATTTCCTGACTTTACTAGAATCCGCTCTAGAATTAAAGTTTAAACTAATCTTTGTTACCACTAATCCACGGCGAACAGCTACCAGTCCTTATATCGTCAATATAATCCTTGATCTAACTTGCTCCGGCAAATTGACGATCTTCTGGCTTCGAACTCACTTCGAACTTCGCTAGCACTATTAGACCTCCTCATAGAACTTAGAACCCCCTCGCGAATGCTAAAACTCCAATATATACACATTCCTAATCTGCATAATCGCGATCTCTTCTTGGGTTGGTTGGAAAGAATTGCCATTCTGGCCTCAAAGGTTTCCCGAGAGGTTTTTAATAGAAGACGCGATAAAACCCCGTCACACAATTCTAAATTCAGTAGTCTCTTTTTTAATTTCTTATAATAAGAATTCTATATAAAGCCACCAAGAAAGATTTTATTCTCTCTCTCTCCTTTCATGTTTTACCAACGAAGTCTTCCTTTCTACGCGAACGCGGGGATGCAAGGGTGGGAGGGGGAAGGCCAAAACAGAATGCATCAGATAAATTCATACATCTTTCATGAAATGCATCATTTCCGGTTCCGCCTACACAGAGCCGCTGACATCACCTGACAGATACCAATTCTTTTGATTTTTCTCTTTTTCCTTCCAAAAACTATGATAATGTACTTTACAGGCACAGCGTGCGTTGAATAAATGTATGTGTCCTTTTCGCACTCGAAGCGAGAAAATCCACTCTCGATAAATTATCGACTTTGAAGACTGAATATTTTTCACTAGAGTAACACAAGAAAAGCATTCTTCTTTTCTCCTTTTCGCATCTATCGGAAAACAACTTTTTTCCCTCAAAGCGCGCGTGCGTAAAATTTCTTTGACATGTTTTTCTTGGATGTACATTCATTTTTCATTTTTTTTTTTTTAAAATTTTTAACATTCGCAACATGCTTTTGAAATAAAAGAAAAAATATAATTATCTAAACGCTGATAAGGTATCCGAACACATTCAGGGTACTTTTTTAACAAAATAACATATTTGAACATTATAAATGCTTTTTAGGATTCAATACTAATAAATGCTAATATTTAACTTACAATATTTAAAATTAATAACCTGAATTTTACAAAAATCACAATTATAAGGGAAATTTTAGCAATATTTAAAAAAAAACTTCAAAGCAGTTAGAGAAAAAGTAATTAACATATATTAGTAAAAGTATTACTGAAACAAATTGGATGCATTTATCTAGAAAATGTACTAAAATTTTAATGTTTCATTAAAATTTGAAATTTTTAGAGCTGATTGGGTAAACATTATAAGAAATGTTACATTCTTTATGAAACCATTTTTAAATAACAATCCATAACTCAAAAAGTATTCTTACTATATAAGAAATATTTTTCTACATTCTCTAGCAAAATAACATAAATATCAGGTTCAAAAAGTGTTATAGAAATTCATTCGTAACATTGTGAGTTATCGGACTCGCCATGATAGATTTTGAACCATTTAAATGCCCACTTCTGGTATAGATAAAAGTACCCACTTCCGGTTTTTATAAAATGTACTGTAACTTAGCCTGTAGGTAGCGGAGAAACAAGGTAAAGTATGTTTCGTAAAGCCAAAAGATAGTTTCATTCAATAAAACAAAAAACAAAAATATCTGTCTTGTCCAAATTTGGTCAGATTCAATGTGTTCGGATACCTTAAAATAAATTTTTTACTCACTATATTTAAAAAAAAACAGATTAAATAATTTATACAAAATACTTTATATTTATTGTCACTGCTGTTGAGTCTTATTGGTCATTTTGAAGAGAAACAGAACTACTTACTCAAAAGAATACAAACTAGAAAATGAAATAAGATTTATATAAAACACTATAACATAAATATGAGGAAAAACAAATGACAAACTGAAATACATGGTATGTTACATCGTAATGAGCGACATGCAGCTTAGTGCCGAATTATTGCCAACTAAACAGCTCATTATCATTATCGTTATGCTAAAGATCTAATGACGATTAAAACTTGCCTCTGCATTCATGTGTGATACGCGAATCATGTTTGTGTACTCTTATTACTTTTACTTATCGTACTCATTCGTTTATTGTATGTGTGTCGGCTTTTGAAATACTTTATAAACCAGGGGCGGCTAACACGCGGCACGGGTGCCTCAATGATAAACTAAGAAGTTCTATCAGTCGCACACAGTGGCGCGCACAAGGGGGGTGGGGTCCTGGGGTCCGGACCCCACCCAAATCCCTTGATATTTTTTTTCCGATTGATTAAAATTCTAAGTATATAGTACGTAAAACTTAACATAGTATTTGTTATTAAAGATTAATATAATTAATTAATGCTAATTATTTATTGAATAATTAGTTTTTTACTGTGTTTTGTTCCCGAAAATCGACAAAATCAAAAGGAGCATGATACAAGAAGGGTGAACTTTCGACCCCGGACCCCTCTCTTGAAAATTTCTTGTGCGCGCTACTGGTGGCACATCAATAGTTACTGAAAAATTTGAAAATGGGCTAAAATTCAATAATTCTTTTAGAATTTTATTGAAATGCGGTTGTCTCAGACAAAAAAACCTAAAATTTTACTTTAAACACAATTTAATAAATTGAAATACAATAGAAGACTATCACTTAAAGAATGATCTTTCATTGTTATAGCATAAACCAATATTTTTGTTTATAGTATAAATAATAAAAGTGACAAATCTATAAAATTTTACATTTTTTTATCTAATTAGAAAAACTCACTGAAATGACTACATTTTTTCATTTTAATTGTACTGAGAAATAAAGATACAATGTCTGTCCCAAAAGCTTCCAGAAATACTTTTCGTTATAAGTTGGAGCTTCGGGCGGAAAACTTGGTGAGGGAAATATGCTTCGAAACTAGACCGCGGTGTCACTCACCTGCGGGCAGTTTCAACAACTGCCTCACGGCCCTCACAACATGAGCCAGACTCAAAGGCAAGGTCACGTTCCGTACAAAGGTATCTACTGCACCCTCGTCGAACAACAAATGGACTACTTGTACCTCTTCCATCATCCTATGCCGAGTTCCTCCAGGACTCTTTTAATACTTGGAAACAAAAGAAAATTCGCTAATACCAGATCAGAGCTGTGGGACCGCTGGAGAAATATAGACACACTGCTTTTGCCCAGCAACTTGGATACAATGGGGGAGGTGTGGTTTGATGTGTTTTCACGATGTGAGATCCAATCGTCGCGCAAACTTTACTCATTTGAGGATGCTTTGGTAAAATGTGATGAATGATTATTTTGGGTATTCACACTCCTCTACAATAATCTAAACACTTAATCTTCGATCCTCGTCGAAAACTTGGCACCTCTTTTGCACCAACTTTTCCGTTTGTGATGTTGCCGGGCGTCCTGAGCGGTCTTTGTCGTTAATAGCAGTGACGTAACGCAGAACATTTGGGCTTCCTGCAAAGTCAAGTTATGGGCCCCAAGTTGGATTTTATAAGGGGTAGGCATTTGGCGGTAGTCAGGCTTTGGGCACCCTAGAACCTCGCCCACCCCAGCAATGCGCGGGTGTACGTTACACCACCGGTTAATGGACTTCTGATCTTTCCGTAACCTCTTGTGCCACACGAAAGTTTGGTTTGCTTCATTATACGGTCAATGAAGGCATTTCGAGCGATTTCGCTCATTTTTCCTAGTTTCACACAAAACTTGAATGCACAACTCTGCTACAGAAACTAAACAAATTTTGCTCAACAAGAGTGTAGTAGATACGTCTGCACGTAACAAGACCCAGACTCAACAACTGCCCAGAGGCGACTGACACCGATCTCGCTTCGAAACTTAGATCCCCCATCAACTTTTCCGCCCAAAACTCCACCCCTCCAGCCAGCGTTGCCAACTACACAAAATCATTTCGGAAACTTTTGAGACAGACCCTGTACACTTTTCCAGATGTCCACTTACACTTAGCAAGGTCTTTTCAACCCAAGAGAGATTAAGCTCAAATAAAAGAGTTAGAAAAATTCTACTCTACAGAATTTCGAAATGAAGTCATTTGAGACATGTCTCAAAATTTGATTGAAATTCCAATGTACACAAAGGTTTTATGACCTTTACAAGAATAAAGGTCACAATATAGCCGAGGGGTTATGGTCACGAACTCGTGTCGCGGGTTCTCGTGCAATTGAAGACCCGTGGTGTAGAAAGGTTAATGCACGAGGCTCAAATTCTCCCATTTGAGTGTTGCAAAAGTTAGGCCAGTGGGATAAAGGTTCAGGTGTCGTTCTCGTTACTTGACCGTGGCTTAAAACTACGAGATCCATTGCCAATAGCTCTGGTTTTGCTTCAAAGAGGAACTTTAAATAAAAAAAAAAATCAAATGAACTAGAATAAAGTTTTTAAAAAAGCGTGCAAGATCAGGTTTACTCCTTAACCTCTTGCCACCGACGTATATATACGACTCATTCAACCTGCGTGTTAAATGACTGGGCGGAAATATACGTCTTTCCAAATACGATTTTTGTCAGCGCTGTTATCATTAAAACTATTCCAAAGCTTTGGAATGCAATAGAATGACCTTGATAGCGTTTTCGAAGGATTTACTTATTGCACGGAAAAATTTATCTATGCCTTTTCATTTCCAACCAATATACCGCATACGTGTACCTTTATAAAAAAAAGGTTGGCACTGGAGAATGCATAGCTTTAAGTAAGAAGTTAAAGGTTTAAAATTTAGCCGCGTGTTCAAAATTGCATGGTTTGTTATTAATAGCTTTCGTGTTGTTTCAAAAATGTGTCTTGAATAATCAATCAACACGTTGCAAGACGATTTAACCCAAACTTGAATTCTGCACAGACACACACACTTCATTTTTAAATAACATTAGAGCAGAAAAACGCCAAGCGAGAGGAAAAATACATGTTTTTTTTTTACCAAGCTTCTGTTCGGTTCTTCATATCTCGATGTCGTATTTCTTGATACCAGAAAATGAAACCAGCAAAGAATAACTTCACTGCATTCACAGATTTCATCTTTGATCCTTTCAGTACAACTATTGTGTCTACGTCTGATGCTATATGAAGGAAAGTTCTTATTGAATTTCATTCAAACATTTGTGTTATTTTCCGAGTTTCTTTCGCTCTTTTGGGATAAGCTTGCTTTTTTTGAACTGAGATGGTCTTCCAAGCAGTAAATTCAAACCTCGTATTAAAATTCACACTAACGAAATTGGCTAATGTTAATTTAGAATGAATGCAATGATGTGCTAAAATGTGGACTACGAGAATCGTGTATTTTTTCAGGCTCAACAAAAATAATTGATTTTCGAATGTAACAGAAAGCAAGTTTTTAAAGTTTTAGTTTTTAAAACGATATATCGTAAAATCCGTCGTATAACTCGTGCTTTTAACATAAAAAATAAGATCGAAATTTACGCGTGTGCGGTATACGCTGGGTATAAAAAATAGAGCTTTAAAAAACATGAGCATAGAAAAAAATTCAAACTTCTAAATATATCGAAACACAGTTTATTTCAAACACATGACATTTCTTTTGAACTTAAAGAATTATAGTCTAGAAGTATAACGATATTTTCTAAGACTTGCCATAATACCTCGAATAAATTACTTCAAAACATAAGAATATTACGCACTTACATTTCAGATTCCTTCGTAAAAAAAGGGGCGTGTGTTACAAGACGAATATACATAGAAATTAAAAATTTCTGCTTAAAAGTATATGTGCGCGTTATACACCGGATTTTACGGTAAATGAAATAATTAATTTCTTATGTTAATCCGCAACACATAAACATAAGAATTCATCTTCAAAAAATGCAAGAATTTTTTAAAATTTTAAATACAGTTTAATTTTTCCCCGGAACCTTCTTATATAATAATGAATTTTAATTGTTAAAGTTATTTTGTTGATTTCTCGTTTTTTCAAATTTTCAACATGGTATTGATATATTCTATAACATAGCTATGAAATATTTATCAAAAAAATCAACAGCTGTAAAAAAGGAAATCCTAAGATTTTCAACTTTGGAATTAGAAATTCGATACAAAAATAGATACAAAATTAATAAATTTAAAGAAACAGATAAGAACAAATTTTCATTAAAATTTAACTTAAGGCAACCGACTACGTTCGGAACCTTGATTTTGCAAAAGCGCATAAATGAATAGTATTTATGATATTTAGTGTTCATTTAAAACTATTTTAAGAATATTATTACAATAAAAAATTATTTACGTACAATATTTTGACAAAAAATGAACAAATAATCCCATTTCCCCCATTATCAAAACATTTTTCTTTTTTAAAAAATGCTTCTTTTCTAATAAAATTTTGCCTGTATATAGCTCAGATCTCTCTACAGAGGCTCAACTAGAATATTTGAAATATATAACTTAGAAGTGCATATATCCATATTTTACTACAACAGAGGGGAGAAATTTTAAGAAAAAAACGCTGATAATTATTTCAATGGTAACTCTGAAAATATTGTGAATTTTTCAAAAATCCTAGTTCAAACTCTCTGGAGAAGTCCTTACTTTATGTAAGCCAAATATTATTATATAAACATTTTTTTATAAAAAGGAGAACATTCGGAAAAAAGGTTATTCTAAGTTAATTTTTTTGCCAAAATATTGTATTTAAATAATTTTTTTCTCATAATTTCCTTAAAACAACTTTTTACATGTATTCTAATCTAAGTGACACTAAATATCATAAAAATTATCCATTTATGCCCTTTTTTAAAATCACGGTTCCGAACGTAGTGGGATACCTTAATTATATATATTTCTATATTTTTATTCATTTAAGGCACTAAAAGCCCTAAGTAATAATGCAGCTATTTATTAATAGGCCTGCCTTTTTTAAATTTTTGGCAATTGATGACCGATTAAAAAATGGTGCTGATTTGGAAAAAAAAACTTTTTTAAATAATCGAATTTTTTAAATTGTATCAAAAGCAATTAAGCATCCTTTAATAAAATTCAGAGCCTTCATGAATTCAAAATCTTCTTTGTTCGATCAATTGTCTTTAAATTTTAGACATTTTTTCTTTTACATTCTTATAAGAAAACTAGATTGGGATTTTAATTAGATACTTGTTAGGTCCTGAAACACATTATATGTAATGAAGTCGCCCTATTTATTATTTCTCCTAACACTATCCATTCCTTTTTTTTTAATTATGGTTGATCATTTTCTTGACAATTAAAATAGTTTTATAAACTAAATGAACGGAATTTTTTAATGCACATTTCTTACTGATGTGTGATATTACATGCTATTTTTCAATTCCTACTATTAGTTCACTCTCTCTCTATACATATATTTATATATATATATATCGTTCAAATTTTCAATCGTTATTTAAAATACATTCTATTCATCCATTCAAGGTAGAAATTGTCTTAATTTTTTTATATTACTAGTTGGTATAATCTCTTTTCAATTCTACTATTTCCAAGGGTATGAAAAATATCAATCTTTTAATTAGAATTTTTCATTCCAAATTCCATAAAAAATTTCTTTATTTTAAAAGAAAAGGAAAACATAAGCAAAATCTAATTTATAATTTTTTTACCTAAATTTTAATTAAAAAATTGATAATATTAAATTAAATTTATTTATTTTATTTAATAGAATGAAATTTGTTTTTTCATTTTCTCCTTATTCAGAGATCCCAGTTCATTCCCTTAGTGGTTCTCTTGCTGCATTTACGATCCTAAATTACAGATAATTCAGTAAATGTTTATTAATTTTTCCTTCCTTCATTTCAATATTCTAACTTTGGGTATCTGGTATATTTTCCCTCTATGTGTCCAATTAACTCCTGGAGAAAACACCGAAAATTCTAACTAATTAAATACTATTTCCTCACAAAATCAATTTAGCATGTGATACATTCTTCCTTGGTCTTTATTATTTAATTCACTTTACGAAATCAGCAAATTTACATCTTAAACAAAGAAAAATGAAATATGAAAAGAACCATTTTTTTAAATCTTTTTTGTAGCTACTAAGCAAATTCTTAAGTGCTAAACGAAACTTTTATTTGAAATCTTTTTTAAGCGTGATTCTGTCACGTTAGAATGATAGGGCTTTCACCTTGATTGATTAAAACTCTCGAAAAGGCAGTCTTTCCACTCTTCCTCCTGAAACTTTTATATATATACATTTCACAAGACATTCTGCTTAACACATCAAATCAATTTCCGAATGAGAAACTGTCCATGAGTGGACCGCGAATTCCTCTTCATCAAGAGGCAATGACTGAAGTGTGATTGCAGAACCAAGTCACGGCTCTCGACCCGATGAAAAAGTCCCCCAACTCCCCCTTTCAGATACCCCTGAGGAGATGAAAAAAAAAAGTTAAAATTTAAAAAAAAGGGGGAATGCGAATGAGGGGTATAGAAACACCAATCTTTCAAACCCCAGGCCATTCCATTAACGTCCCCTATGAAAAAAAGGGTATAAATGGAAAATCTAACGGATTACTTTTCATTTATAGATGGGGTACACATTAGGGATATTTTTCGTGAACACAATGAATACACTTCCGCATAAGAATTATTTTGTTGCAGATTTTTTGTATGCGGTATGACCTTATTTTATTTTTGTTTTATTCCAATTTGAATATGGATGTTGCTGTAATTGGCAAAAGTACAATGTGGTAATTGGCAAAAATTCAAAGTAGTAATCAAGCCAAGAAAACTAGACCTGTATCAATCAATAATAATATCACCAAATAAAAAAAGTATATATGTAAGGCAATTAAGAGAAACGTTTTACAGGTAGTATATCGTTGCTCAAATTCCAAAATTTAAAGACCCAAAACGTATAAAATATTAAATAAAACAATATGTAACAATTGTTTTCTCTCTTAGTATAGTTAATTTTTTTAAAAAAAAATAATTTACTTTAATATTTTTATATAACGAAAAATGATTTTACTGAATTATTTTTATATAAATTTAAACTTTTTGGTAAGATTTCTGTCCATTCAAATTTTTTGAAATATCCATACAAACGTCCCAACAATTCCAAAATTCAAGAAATCCAATTTTAATTAGTAAGTGTAAGTAAATGAAAGAAGCCATTTTTGTCATCCTCTGTCAGGTTCAAATGAAGAATAAATTTTGTTCATACATAGCACATAATACAGTAAAACTATGTTCTGAGAGCATAAAATCATGAAAAGTAGTTTAATACATTTACCCAATACTTCTCAAACTTTCAATATTTGCAACCCCATTTCAATCAAAATTTTCATGGCCCCCATCCCTTCCATACAATAATAATGTATAGAATTCAACAATAATGTATTTTGATGCTAAAGCTACAAGATAACTTTAATTATAAACTGCACAAATTATCAAGATAAGTATTGGATTTTGCATCTAAACTTGTATATGGCAGCGGTAGCCGAGTGGTATAGGTATCGGAAGTGGCTTGCTTTGTCACAGGTTCGAGCCCAGTACCACTAAAGACCCGCCGGTCAGCGATGCACGTTAAATCTGTCGAGAGCTGAAACGTCCTCCCGTTGGTGTGGTGTGGTAGTTAAGAGGGGTGCCAGCTCAGGTGTCGTCCACGTCATTGACCATGGTTCAAAATTACGTGGTCCGTCGCCAAAAGCCATCGGGTAGCTGAACAGTGCGACGTTAATATTCAATCAATCAATCAATCTAAACTTGTATATGACAAGCCCATGGGGTCATTAGTAGTTATCAAACTTGTTCTTAACTTAGTATTGATTAATTAATGATTAAATGCATTGTGTAATACTTATACACATTTATATCATTGTAAATACGTATTTTTGATTATATAAAATAATATATATATATATATATATATATATTATTTTCGACTTTTCGTTACGCTTACGCCCAGTGGTAGGATCATGACCCCCTCCCCTAGAGAGTGGGCCCCACAATTTGAGAAACGCTGCCCTTACCATTATATTTACATTACATTTTTTCTATAGTCTTACCTTTACGCATAATTTATTTTTAGAAATTCTTTACTACATATTTTCACAAGTGCATTTTATTTACCATTGAAACACAATGTTGTACTAAAAAAAATCAAAAATAAATGCGAATGTTAAACGTCCCGTTTTTAAAAAGTAACTTTTTAAGCCTCGGTTTGAGAAAAGTTTTCAGCACTCTCTCGGAAAGGTGGATAAAAATATCTCGTAAAGGGAGAAACAACATTAATCAAACTTTCAGAATCTGGCAGGGAAAATTTATACTTCGGAAACTCTACGGAATTCCATAACTAGAACAGGAACTACAGTTTCCATTTGGTTTCCAAACTGTTTCAACAATTCCATCTATAAATAATGCGGAAGAATGCCGTGTCTTTCTTAAATGGGCTTAAAACTCTATCTTTGTATAAAAACACATAAATTCAGGTAAGGAATATGTCTTCTGTATGCAACTTATGACGAAGTTGAAAGAAAATTTTCACAGCTTCTTTTTCTGGTTCTATTTTTGTTCCCCGAAATGAATTGTGCTTTGTCTGACACAGTAAAAGATGGATTCTGGATTTTCCATAATTTTTAATCGTTAGAGCATTCAAAAAGTTTATTTCTAAAGTTATGCAATTGAAGTTACAAAAATACTGTTCATTTAACTACATAGATCACTAAAATTAGAAATCGCAAAATATTAAATAATGTAAAAAATAATTGTTCAAGTCAATTCCTATTTAGATTAACAAAGAAACATTTTATTTTAGCTACTTTTTATTAAAAAGTTACAATTAATATAAATATGTATATACATAGGACAGAATCACAACATTAAGTGGTAATTAATTTTTATTCATTATCATTAAAGTATCGTATTGTCATCCAAAACAATTGTGTATGTAAAATTTCAGTTCAACTGAATGCTTTAAAACGTAAGAAAAAAACCTTTTCAAGTTTTGACACAAATCGCCAAAAAGATTGCTAAGTCACCAAAAATGATGCCAACGGGGCTGTATTTGTAATTCTTTAAATAAATATTTTTAATCAATTATTTTTTATTAATTATAATTAAATTATTGTATTGTCATCTACAATAATCATGTATATAAAATTTCAGCTCAATTGAGCGCTTTAAAATTTATTTTATTAACGATTGAAAATTACACCAAGATAAATAAATCTATACATATAAATAAAAATGAAGTGTCTGTTTGTAATTTGAAATTAACAGCTTTTTACTAAATGCATTAAAAAGTATATACGGTGCTTATATGAAAAAATCAATTTTTAAAATTTTTGTCTGTCTGTCTGTCTGCTCGTCCCGGCTAATCTCTGAAACGGTTGAACTAATTTTGACGAAACTTTCACTGGTAGGTAGCTATTGTTATAGGGAGTAACTTAGGCTGCAGCTATTTTAGAAAAAGAAATAAGAGTTTCGAGAAAAAAAAACTAAAACCAATGGAATAAAGAGCAATATCCCATTCAAATAGGGATTATTTTATTTCGCGAGCCTTCTATATCAACGATTTCTAGCAGTATATTAAACTTTTTTGTTTGATTATGATGCTACCACTCGCGACGTTTCCCGTTCATGTCCAATGATCCTAATGATTTTACAGTCTTTAACTGCATTGTCTAAGGTCATGCGTCCCTTTCACCTCCTTCCTTGCGGCTTCGTTTGTGTTCGCGTTTCACCCTACTGCTACTCAGATCTAATTTGAACCTCATGATTTTAGTGCTCACCTCATCGACAGTGTCAAAGGTCATGCGTCCCTTTCACCCCTTTTTCAACAAAAAAACAAAGAAAAAAAAATAAAACAAAAAAGAAACATAGATTCACAAAGTAGAAGAATGGCATTATACTTACAGAATAGGTATTTTTTTGCGTAGAATACATAATTATTAAGTTTTCGTATACTCTGCGCAGTGTGAATATACACTTTTTTTGCTAAATTCCACGCGGACGAAGTCGCGGGTAACAGCTATTTAACATAAAATAAATGCATCAGAAAGTAATATTAACGTATTACACGTCCAGATACAAATTATTTACACTATTTTAAGCGTTTATTACACAAAATTTGTAACAATGTGATACTTTTGCTGAGCAGGTAGGTGTTTTCAAAAATAGACCCACAAGAAAGTTACGGAGCGTCATAAATAATAATAATAATAAAAAATCAGCTATTATATCTAAAGACTTAAAATTTAGCGAGCATGGTTTTCTTGTACAGCTGAGTTATGCAAAAAGTTTTTTTTTGTTTAATTTACAATTCACATAACATTAACTCATTAAAAACTTCCTTATCCTTTAGTCTGTATTGTTAATTTTTAAATTCACCCGTACGAAGAACGGGTATACCAGCTAGTAAATAAATAAATATAGAGAGAGTGTAAGAGCTAATGGTAGGAATTGAAAAAGGGTTATTTTTACAATTTTTCCATTTATCGATTTGCATTTTTAAAAATCAGTTTTTCATGTACTATAATTTAGTTACATAATTTAATACATTAATATGAAACTTTATGTATATTTAATCTATTTCACAGGTCTGGGATTAAAACCCCGGGCTGGGCAAGATCGACTTAGCCTTTCATCTCTTCATTAAGTCAATAAATGAGTACCAAGTAGGGACTGCAATACCGGTATTTTAAACCATTTGTACAATTTTGTAATACCGGTATTCACACGATTAAATACTGCTTTTTCGGTATTTACCAGAATTTTTTAAAATTTTCTTACTTCTATATTCAGGGATCACCAACATAGAAAAATAGTATACGTTATTGTTTTTGTCTCCCTAACAAGTGAAATTAATTTGACTGTGAATATAAATTTGCCTCGTATAATTAAGAGAAGTGATAAAATATGTGAATTATCCAAGGAGTTGGCCCAAACTGTACTATTACAGCTCAGAGCAATACCGTACACGCGCAGGATTCGTAGTCTGATATGATATTCATGCATGCGAAAACAAGCTTGTAGTTGTGTAGAAAGTGCGTAATATTTCTATAGTTTTTAAATTAGTGAGTTTGTTATTCACATTGTATTTACGTAGCATATGATTTTTATGATCACATTTCAAAAATTTGTAATAGTACCGTAGAGTGATCAGTGATATTTACACTTTTTTGTTAATTAAATAAATAACGTGTTCTTTTATTTTTCTGTGAAAGAATTTATGTGTTACAAATTATTTTTGGGGGATATTTACACTCTCCAATAAAACTGGCAAATAAAACAAAGATACACCTGTGGTTTCTTTATTTTTTAAATTTCTACTACCGGTGTTAAAACCGCTATCCCGGTATTAAGATCTAAAAAGCACCAAATAGCGGTATTGGACATTTGTTCTGGTAATGCAATCCCTAGAACCAAGCTTGCTTGGGAACTGAACACTGGAGGTTTTGCGTCAGACTGACCACTGGACTGAAATATCTGGACATGCACCCCTCTGCCTAAGGTCATGTAAGCTGAGATTGGCACAGTAGGTCTTGGACCACATGTTGCGTCACTGATTTCATTTAGAATGTACTAGTGTGTTCGATGGAAATTCAATTATTGAAAATAAAGGGTGTTTTTTTAGAGGTATAGAACTTTAAATTGCAATAAAACAACGATGTATTATTCGATTGACATGAATTTTTCTTATTCGAAAGATAATCTTGTGGCATTACATTTTAAATATGATTTCTGGCATAGGACTGCCACGGCTGGTTCGGATGTAGTCCAATCTAGACGTCCAATTTTCGATGACTTTTTCCAACATTTGTGGCCGTATATCGGCAATAACACGGCGAATGTTGTCTTCCAAATGGTCAAGCGTTTGTGGCTTATCCGCATAGACCAATGACTTTACATAGCCCCACAGAAAATAGTCTAGCGGTGTTAAATTACAAGATCTTGGAGGCCAATTCACAGGTCCAAAACGTGAAATTAGGCGGTCACCAAACGTGTCTTTCAATAAATCGATTGTGGCACGAGCTGTATGACATGTTGCGCCGTCTTGTTGGAACCACAGCTCCTGGACATCATGATTGTTCAATTCAGGAATGAAAAAGTTAGTAATCATGGCTCTATACCGATCACCATTGACTGTAACGTTGTGGCCTTCATCGTTTTTGAAGAAGGATTCCACCAGCCCATAAAGCGCACCCAACAGTCAGTTTTTCTGGATGTAACGGTGTTTCGACATACACTTGTGGATTAGCTTCACTCCAAATGCGGCAGTTTTGTTTGTTGACGTAGCCATTCAACCAGAAGTGCGCTTCATCGCTAAACAAAATTCTCTTATGAAAATCGGGAACAACGGCCATCTCGTTTTATGCCCATTCGACGAATCTACGCCTTACTTGATGATCGTTTTGATGAATTGCCAAACCGAACTAAGAATAAATCACTTGACAGCTGTTAAATCGGTCGCCATCTTGGAAAGTAATGCCAACTTAAACTTCTATACCTGGAAAAAAAACTCTTTATTTGTCGGAATTCTTTTCAGTTTTAATATCTACTATGGGATTATTTAATTAGGAGTTCCACATTAAAAGATGTATTAAATTCATTAAAGTTTTTTATAGTAACTAATTACAAAACCAAAGATAAAACATACGAATTTAATTCAACTAACTGTTTTGAATGTATTTCTCGTGAATAATTGCATACATTCTTTTTCAGAAGTCATCAAATTACGTACAGCATTATGTAATTTCCATTACGTGCAGCAAACTTAGAAATAAATAACACATCCCATATCAGTAACAGTGATTTTCTATACTCATTATTCCACAGTTAGTTATCTGAGAGTTTATATTTAAAAAAATAAACATTCCTAAGTTTTTTGCCGAATAGTAAAGTCTCATTCTTTTTCACACATCACTTATTCTGTCAATAATCATAAGGTGAAAATTTTCATTATTTTTAATTATATTTCCATATTTTCTATAATTAAGAAGAATCTTATCGTAACTGATAGCTAGCATTGTTTTTAAAATAAGTCCTACAGTACAATCCATATTCCCCAAATAGTATAGTGACAGGATTGTTACGAAAAATTTAAAGGCGTATCACGTAATGAGAGGAGAGTTAGAATGCGTTAGAAGTAAACGATATCTTCTGGACAAACGAATATGTAACACTTGCTTTTAAATGTGTTGGAGAAATGATTTTGTAATATAGTAACCTCAATAAATAATTATACATTTCAATTCTTTCAATTCTCTCTTCAATAAATAGTATAGAATGGCGCACACAATGGGGGTCCTAGGGGTCCAGACCCCCTCCCTCCCTCCAAAGCACTTGATTTCTTTTCAGATTGATTATAATTCTAAGCACGTAAAATTTAATTAAACATTTGCTACTAATGATTAATTTTATTAATTAATGCAATTTATTTATTCAATAATTAATATTTCCTTTTTTATGTGCCCCCAAATCGACGAAATCCAAATCAATACAGGAATGGTTGACTTTCTACCCTGGACCCTCCCCATTGAAAAATTCCTGTGTGTGCGCTACTGATAGTATATATACATAAACTGATCATGCATATGTACTATTTATATAATTTATATACATAAGCATGTTTTCCAAAGCTCACAATAAAGAATGGCAATAACATTAAAATTTATGTTTAATATGCGTCATAATAATAAATTTATAATAGAAACATGCAAAAATGATAGCTACAACTTTTATTTTACTGAAAAGAAAAGGTATATAACATGCAAATATCAAGTTTTCGTCACTCCGTGTGTTTGTTGATTTTCAACTGTTGTTTGCAGTTTCGTTGAAAATAGTCTGTACAGTCTAGCAATATCCAGGAGAAGTCGTTGGCCTAATTCATTAAGGTCATGGACGGTTGGATGGAGGAAAATGGGGTTGTCAGAGGTTGATGCTACTAGACGTCTCAATGTGTTTCACAGAGTGGTTTCAAGATCAATTCGAAGATTATGAATCCAGAGGACATGTTGTTGTGGCTAATGTCACCTGTCTGACGTAGTCAGATTGAGGCTAACGAAATTCATCGTGTCAAGGGGCTAGAAGTGCACTGTGTCGTTGTCCTTGAGCACCATACAAGTGACAGTATGAATTATCTCAGTGAAATTCCCCGAAGAGACGATAGATGGTGACACCACCTATCTCCACCTCCACAACTTAGACATGGAACTGAAGGGGAGGGAAATATTATCCAGTCCCCTGTACTCGTGATTCAACCCACAAGACTTTCAGACCCACTGATTTAACGAACTTGTACACCGTGTGTACTCGGAGGGTATTTGGTGGCATTGGACGTCGAACTCAGGCGTTCCGGTCTGGAGTCCGATGCTCTAACCACTAGGATACCCACAGCCTAGACATGTTCTAGGACAATTACGAGCTACAATACATGCATAAGACTGTTTTCAGGTTTTTTTCCCGAAAGAGATCAAATACTTTGATTCAGCTCTTTGCTGATCTATTTTGTAGAATCTGGGAGAAGAATCTTCGTTATTACGGTGAGAAGACGTCTTTACAAAGCATGTTTCTATGCAAAGAAGACCATTTGCATGTGTCCCCCTTCAAAGGAAGACAAAGCAGAGTCCGCTTATTGTTGGCAAGAGCACACGTTGCCAGGATCATACAGCGATGAGCTTCAATATATATAACGTTTTTTGACGTTAAAGAAATGCTGAAAAGGACTACAAAAAATAAAAATAAACAAATTTAAAGAGTTTTTTAGGTTTTATTTTATGTATATTTTTCGATTCTTTAACAATAAATAAATTCTAGAAAAACGAAGAAAAAACTGAATTTTTAAATTTGTCTGTATTTTTAATATATATATATATAAAAATTTTAAAAATGATTTATAAAAATGATTTCAAAAAAGTCTAAATATTTGTCTATTCTTCTATTTTTTTTTATGTTTGTCAACTTTTACCTCAAAAGCAGTGCTATAAATAACAATAAATAAATATCATAACTCGAAAGTTGAATAACATTTTATCTGTTTTTGACTTGAACGCTCGTATTCACCGCTAACCCGACCCAGCGATGAAACCTGGAGTCAAGTAACTGGCAGTCTACCCCAGGTTAGAACTCCAATTCACAGCTCTTTTTTGACCTCCAGTCACTTGACTCTGAGTTTCTTAACTTGGAATTACTGGTCGATTCCCATTGGTCGGAATAAACCCCGTGACTTCCGGCTGGAGCTACAATTTCTATCCTCGCCTCGTGCCAGCTTGTTTTTAACCTCGTGTATCGCTATCTGTTTAAAATGATTGCCAACAGAATTTATTTTACGCAGTACGAAAAAGAGTTGGTGTTGGCTTTGATGAAGCCGCACTTACATATAATAGAATTTTCTAACTTTTCTGGTTTCCAGTTTTTCTAAAAAAACCAAATTGAGTAACAGTGGAAACTTTCTGAATGGTATTCATCGTAAACTAAAAATCTATCCAAACTCAAACTACTTCAAAACTTGCACGAAAACGTAAACACTCGAAAAATCGCTTACTGCGCATGTGCGGTTAAAACTAACCCAGCTGTGACCCTGGGTTAGGATTTTTTAACTTGAACCGGAATTAAGTTATTAACTTGCGATGGTGAATAACGTTTTCGGTGAACCCCCGGTTTCCTTCCTCTAACCGGCGGTCAGGTTAGCGGTGGCGTAAGGCAGTGCTTATCAAAGTTTCAATATTCACGCCCCAATATTCAATTATAATTTTAGACGCGCCCCCTCAAACAATAACAATGTATTGAATTCAATAATATACTTTGATGATAAAACTACGATATGACTTTAATCTCTTAATTGCCACCGGAGTATATAAACGTTTCTGTCAGCCAAATCGTCAATTTCCCTGGACGTATATATATGTCTTTTCTGTGCACTGCTGTCCATAAAATTATTCCGAAGGCTTTGGAATGCAATAAAATGACCTGTTCAATGTTTGCGAAGGATTTTGTCTTGTTTAAGGTTATTTGCTTCTTTATTCCTCCCCTCCCCCCATAAAACTCACACTCAATACATCACATACGCGCCCCTCTCAGGGGCTCACCTTCTTTAGGTGAGTACGGGTGTCACAATCCCGAGGTACCCTAGTGAACTTTTCCTTTTCCCAAGGGCTTTACTATCTTTGGTAAACATGGGTCTCACGAACCTGGGGTACCCTAGTGATCCTTATCTATTTTCGACCCTCCTTCTTGTCATTCAATTTATCCTTTCTTTTCCCGTCTAGATCACAGATTTACACAAATGTTTGGCGCAATATAGCCAGA
Source organism: Trichonephila clavipes (assembly GCA_019973935.1). Lineage (NCBI taxonomy): Eukaryota > Metazoa > Arthropoda > Arachnida > Araneae > Nephilidae > Trichonephila > Trichonephila clavipes. The sequence continues at coordinate 520,810 of BMAU01020861.1, read as the reverse complement.
TTTGGCTCTTGCGCCACAAAATCTCATATTCACTTCACTCACATACGCGCGCCTACCTCAAAAGCGGTTTCCATTTGGGAGCGAATCACGTAACTTTTAATCGGCAGTCAAGGGATTTTTTTATTATAAACTGTACAAAGTGATAACCGATAAGTGTTGATTTTTGTATGTGATTATATATTTGACAGAGAGTCCCATGAGGTCAATGGTAATAATTAAACTTGTTCTTAACTTTGCATTGTTAAATGAATTATAAAAAACATTGCGTTGCACTGATAAAGTTATAAGTATAATATATCAGTGTAAATTCGTATTTTGTTTTTTATTATGTCAGGATGTATTTTATTTATTTACTTTCAGTAAATTAATAATTTTTTTAAAAATAATCTTTGTTTTTGACTTTTCAATAAGCTCTCGCCCCCGTTGTAGAGTTTTTACGCGCTCCTCAAGGAGGACGCGCCCCACAGTTTGGGAAACACTGCGTTAAGGAAATGCTAAAAATGTGAGATAAAAATCAATTTAGAGAATTCGATTCTTTTTCGAAAAATTTTAGTTTCCTACTCCATATGTGAAAAAAAATATACAAACATGAGAAAAATCATAACCAATTTTCGTTCATTTTCGAAAATGTTTACACTTTTTTTTCAGATTCCTGGCGTTAAAATAACACAGAAAATGACGGGAAAAATAGAAATATCAAATTTGGTTAGTTTTAAAAAATTAGTATATTTTTTCCGACTTCTGATGTTAAAGATACGCTAAAAAAACACAAAAAAATTAGTTAAAAAAAAATTTAGCTATTTTAGAAAGCTTTTTTCCCCCAATAGAGATTGATCCGAGTTTTCAATTACTCAGTATGTCGTATCTATAGCAACGAGCAATCAAGTCCTTTGTAACTGTGGTTATTCTATATATTTTATTAATCTGATATTTTTACCGGGTGTTTTTTCAACTTATCTCTGACCTTATTCTGTGAAAAAAATATTTTGTAGTTTTTGAATAGCTTAAAAAAATCAATATTTCAAAATTATGTCCATGGTATATTGAATCATAAATAATAGCATTTCCTAATTGCATCAAAAGTTATTTTGCATTGTTTCTTCTTAAGATATTGAAAGATACATTTAAAGCGGATAATACAGTGCTTCTCAAACTTTTAATACTGGCGCCCCCCTTTTCAATCACAATTTTTATCGTACCCCCCTTATACATTAATACTGTACTGAATGCAATAATACTGCAATTTGACGCTAAAGCAACAATCTTTATTATAAACCATACAAATTCATGACATAAGTATTAAATTTTGTATATGTTACTTTTAAGCAAAAAAAAATAATATAAGTAATAGGATAATTATTATATTATTTTTCTTTCCTCTAATTTTTAAATTGGAACATATTGCAAAGTGTGGTGGTTGCTTAGAAGACAAAATATAGATATCAGCTAAATGTAGAAAAAGAACTAAGAGGGTCAATTTCTAATCATAAGCATTCCTTTGAAAAACTTTGCTCTGTAAGACAAGCCCATGGAAGTCGCTAATTCTTATTAAACTTGTTCTTAATTTAGTATTAATTAATTAGTTATAAAATACTCTGTGCAGCACTGATACATTAAAAGTATACTGGCTGAAGTACCCTCTCTTTGCACAAGTTCATTTATAAGAAAATAAAACATTATTGATATAATCGCTTAATTGTAAGGAGAGTAAAGCCAAGTGTGCGACAATGTTTACAAAAATAAAAAAATGATTTTTTTTAAATGATTGCTCAAATTATAATTAGTTTTAAGCGATCTGTAATTTTAAGCCTCAAAGAATTAGCATTTAGAACTGATGTTGAATAATGAACAATAAAAAAATTCTGATGAAGAATAATTGTATTATTTTTAATACTTAAAGCGAAAAGACTTCAACATGTATTAACCCTAGAGCAGGCGTGCACTCGATACTAATGGTCGAGCGGGGTTATTGTGAGTCACCCCAATCCTTTATTATAATTATTTTTATAGTACACAATAAAAATCGTAATTCCAGTGAAAAAAGAAAATACACTCACCTAATTTCAAGGACACAGAAAATATTCCGGAAAAAACGTTATCACACCGAGAACTCAGACAAAACAAGTACCTTAAGATCGTAAAAAAACGCCTGTCACTCCCATAAAAGAGGGAGATATGTGACAAATATATTTTAGTTCACGTTAAGATTGTCAAACAGGAGGATAGTGTCAGGGCCATTGGTAACAATTAAACGGTTTTGCCAGAATTACCGATTTCGCGCACTGTGTGCTCGGCGTGACCGCTCTCGTATTAAAAGTGTATTTATTATAATATGGATGTTCTAAAAATTATGTGAAACGTTTTCCATTGTGCTTGGCTTAGTAATCCGTCAAACTTCCCTAAATGAAAAAACAAATACATAAGATCTGGGACGTAACTAACCGTAGAAGTAAGCTCGAAGGTCAAACCGCAGCAAATACATTCTGCTGCCTAAAGCTGATGGCAATAATATATAACACAGTGATAAACTTTTTATCTTCCTAAAAATTTTTTTGATTATGGGTCTGGGTTTTGTCTTTCCCCTGAAAGAGTAGCATTTTCGCTTTGAAAAGAAAACGTAATAAAAAAAAATCTCTCATCATAGGATTACAGCAAATCGAATAAAACGTTTTTTATTTGGTTATAGTATCAAAGATAGCTAAAAAAATGAGGTTATTAAGTAGAAGCTTTTTTTTTATTTTTGATGATGTAAAATCGCAGATAATATATATACATTATTTCCGTGTAAATGTGTATATTTTTTTATTATGTCGGAAAATATTTCGTTTTACTTCATTCTAGTAAATAATTTTTTTAAATCTTTTATTTTCGATATGCTCACCCCCCCCAGGGGCGCGCCCCACAGTTTGAGAAACACTGGGATAATATTTAATCCTCATATCAGAAGGAAGAACTAAGCGGGAGGGAACAGTAAAGAATTTGGACAATTGTCCTCCAAGCCCAAGAAAAGAATAGTGCAGACTACAGAGATAGAAGTCTTATAGCCCTGTGCAAAGAGGAGAAGAATCTTCAAACGATCCAAAACCGGTAATCAGCGTACAATAACCTCAAACATTAAATAATTGTTGAAAATTCCACACGTAAATCAGGTGTAGTTAGTTATTATTATCCGAGATGGAGAGAGTGAGTAAGTATTAACGTCGCAATATTCAGCTACTCGAGGACCTTTGGCGACGACAATCGCAATTCTGAACAATGGTTGGGAAGCCCCCGCCCGTGAGGACTCACTTTGTACGTTATTTAAGCGACCTGATTCTTTGGGGAAGAATGAAGAACCACTCAAATCATTTATTCGAAAATCTGTTTATTAAGATCTTAGTTTAAACACAATACACAACAATAATAATCTAAGTAAGATGATCTAGAATGAGAAGACGCAACACGTATTACCAAATAATCACGCAATTGACTACTGAATTTAACTTTATGTCTTAACTCCTATCCCACTAATATACGCACTTTCTTTATAGCTTATATAAATTCGCTTACCGATATATCCTAGGTAAACAGCTACTTCTGCATCACTTCTGCTGTGGCTTTAATCCGACAGTGTTCCTTTTAGCTTCGAACCCACTTTTGGTTCTTTTGTACCGTCACGGCTAGGTTAATTCCTGGACTTAGGATCCTTCTAATCTTTATCTCGAATCGTTTTACAGCTATCTCTCTACTTAGCAACTTCACTTCCCACTTAGCAATCACTTCTGCACATAGACATAAACCCAGACATAGACTTGGACATAGACCCCGCTCTACTGCTAACTTCCAATATGTATATGATTCCTAATTTACATAATCACGCTCTTCTTCTTGAGTTGGTTGGAAAGAATTGCCATTCTGCTCTAAAAAAAAACCAAGAGGACTGTTAGCTGAAATTGCGATGAAAGTCCCGTTACATGGTCAAGCGACGAGGCCGACACCTGAGCTAGTATCCCCCTCTTCTAACTTCCACACCACCCCAACGGGAGGAGATTTGAGCTTCGACGTACTATGCTGTTCGAATTAATTGAGACAGAGGGAAAAAAAGTGAATTTTTCTAAAACTTATGCTTTTCATCATTTTATACCTTAAATAAAATGAAAAATTTATATTTTAGTACGAAGTAGGTCTCCCTTTAGCAGAAATGTCCTTTTCAACCCGTCCTGGCATGTTTATCATCTAGGAAACACACTGGTTACCCTTTTTACCATTTGCTCTGTTGTCCTGCGATTCATCTTAGCGAAATGATTCTTGAGAATATGCCATCAGTTCTTAACAGGATTTATGTGTGGGGAATTTTCAAGCCAATCGAGCAGTTTTATTTTATTTTCGGCGTAAAAGAATGGACCAATTTCGAATTGTGACAAGGGACCAAGTCATGTTGAAATGTTCAATCAAATGTTTTCATGAATTGAACAATTCTACTACAAAATACCTTTATATATTTGGCAGAATTCATCGTGTATTTAAGAGGAACTAAGCTTCCAAGGCCATTTGTTGTAAAATAAAACCCCAAACATCTGTTTAGAAGGGTGTTTTACAATCTGTTGGATATAATCTGGTAACAAAGTTTCAACTTCACTTCGTCTAACTACACTTGATTTGTATCCCTGCACATATAAATGCTTCATCACTCGAAATCACCTTCTCCCAGTCGTTAACAGTCCATAATCGGTAATTTTTGGCCTTTGTTAAGCGTTTTTTCATCATTTTCTGAGTTAGAAATAATTTTTTCCTCGATCTTGTTGCCTCAATGCCACATTCCAGAAACATTTTTCGTGCTGTTTAGGTACTTTAACACCATTATCCCGTCAAAGGTCTATGCTTGTCTTTCTTTTGCTACTTCTTATTAAAATTTTATCAATTCTTAAAGTAGTTTTTCACTTGTACCTATATTTTTCTTTTCTTTCAGGAAACGATGATCCATAATTTTGAAATGTTTTTAAAACTCTTAAATCGATCACACCCACTGCGATAGTTATATCTCTCACAGTCAGAAGTGTGTTCTTTGAGAACGATTTATTTTAGGACGGTTCCTCGGAGTAATATCCAACTTTGAACAAGTGAAAGTAACTCGTCTTATACAGAACAGAAAATTAATATTACCAGCTGCCCAACTGAAAGGCTCACAACTGAGCTCCTGATACATTAAAATGAATAAAATATAGCAAAATTTGATCTGTCACACCACCTAAAGGCAGATATAACGGGTGTGAGGTGGTTTAGAGCATCACTAGCAATCACATACCAACTGAAACAAGAAAAAATTTTTGTCCTAATTAATTCGAACTATATAGTATTTAACGTTCATCGTCTGTCCACGAATAATTTTAATGACTTTGGAGAAGAAATGAAGGGTAAAAATATCAAATGTCGTATGTTGTTTTAGGGAACAATTAGCCACTATTGATATAATATTTTCCCTTAGAAAAGACATAGAAACTAGAATTTTCTTTAGAAGTTAGTGAACATTATAGAAGTGCATTTTGCCTCAGTCACGTCAAGAGAAGGAAAGGAGGGGAAGGGGGTAGAAAAGAGCCGCTGTTAACTCTGAGGAATTCCAAGCATAGCTAGGACAAAAGGAGGACAGTAAACTTCACAAAAAGATAGAGAAGGACTCAGCAGTGAAATTGAGGGGAAAAAACTTTAGTAGGTCCACAGAAAGGAAATGTACAGAATAACAATTTCTAGATGGAAAAACGAAATTTAAGAAGACGTTGAAATTTTTGCCAGAGGCTATGTACATATATTGGGCTCCTTTTATAGTTTTTAATACGTGCTGCAATACATGCAGATAAGTTCCATCATAATAAGCAATGAAAACAAAAAATGTATTCCTAACTCCATTTTAAAAATAGCCACATTATAAATTTCTGATTGGAATTTAATAAAATAATAAGTTTTCAGTGAGTTAATATTAACGTCGCACTGTTCAGTTACACGAGAGCTTCTGGCGATGGACCTCGTCATTTTGAACCATGGTCAAGTGACGAGGAAGGCACCTGAGCTGGCACCCCTTCTCCTAACTACCACACCACACAAACGGGAAAACGTTTCATCTCTTGACAGATTTAACGTGCATACCACTTGACCTTGATACCTTGACCACTAGGCTACCGCGGTCACAATGAACTTTCAGAAAGAGAGAGAGAGAGTTACTACACTATAAAGCCACTAGAAAACTATTGGTGACGGATCTTGTCATATTGAACTTCTGTCAAGTGTCTAGAACAGGGGTGTCCAATCCGTGGTCCGCCTTGAATAATTTTGTGGCCCACGAGATTCTTTACAACTTCACAAATTTCGGATATTTTGTACAATATTTTTTGTATAAAGAGTTTTTTTTTCCGTAAAAATAAATCTCATAACTATTATTTATTTTATCTCGTTGCTTCTATTACTGCGAATTATTTTTTTTTCTAAATTAAAATTTATCAAACATAAATCGTGCTCAAACATAACGCACGAAAATTTGCAACGTCAATTACGATACGCAAATACACATGCATTGATATCGATTTGCAAAAACTATGTGAAAGTGTTGAGAAACAGATATCTCACCAATTAAATAAAAAAACATTGTTTGATCATTGCATTGTTATTATTATACTATCTATGTTGGTATACATGGAAAACAATGAAATCAATAACAATATAGCCGTTTGTTTTTAATTTTCACTCCAACAAATGTTTGTAATGAATCCAAATCTAGTATGAAGATATATACACTGCTGGACAATTGCTAAGGACGGATAACACTATCATCCATAGCAACCACAAAATGAAAGGAAGCAAAATGTGGAAAATTAGAATAAGTGCGATATATTAGTAAGAAAAAGTATGAGTATGCAAATTTTTTTTCCACGTCTGTTCATCACGTGATAGCGTTCATAAGAGCTTTAAAGGTTTTGACGCGTGTGGACAGTTGTTGTTTCAAGTCAAAGTTTTACAGGAAAGATTTAATAGACGAAATTAAAATTTTTGGCATGTCTTCCCGACATCCCATAGATGATTTTATGCGTGGCCGAATTATTGGAAAGATCGAAGAAGGGCGAAAAATAACAGATGTTGCCAGGGAGTTCGACATCGCTCACAGCGTTGTTTCATGGCTGTGGAAGTCATTTAAAACTACTGGAATGTGTAGTAGATGGCACGGGTGAGGTCGTGTTAGAAGTACGACGCCTGCAGAAGACAGATATATCGTCCTATCAGCAAAACGGAACAGGCGCACCACAGATCAGCAGGTGGCAAATCAGTTTCTTGCTGCCTCGGGAAAGCAGATCTCCCGAAAATCTGTTGCCAGACGTTTGAGGGGAGGAGGACTATACGGACGCAGACCTGTTGTGTGTATCCCATTGACCAGACAGCACCGTACTGCCCGTTTGCAATGGTGTCGTGAGCATCACAATTGGACTGAACAGGACTGGGCATGCGTACTATTTTCAGATGAGAGTAGGTTCAGTCTGTCATCGGATTGTAGATGCCAACTGATCTGGCGCGAGAGTGGTACTACTTATCGTCCAGAAAATATCCAGGAAAAGGACCGATATCCGACATGCAGTATCATGGTGTGGGCCGGCATCATGATCAATGGCCGCACGCGCCTACATGTGGTTGCGAATGGGACTATGATGGGCCAACGATACATTGATGAAGTTCTACTTCCTCATGTTCGTCTTTTCCGTGGTGCTGTCGGTGATAAATTTGTTCTTATGGACGACAACGCAACATGTCATCGAACACTCGCTGTTCAGGATTGTCTAGACAGCGAGAGTATTCAACGTCTCGTATGGCCAGCGCGTTCTCCAGATCTAAACCCCATTGAAAATGTGTGGGATGCTTTGGGGAGGCAAGTTGCTGGTCGAAACTATCCTCCGACAAACAAGAACACCCTCATCCGTGTACTCACAAAAGAATGGGATAAATTGCCTCAACAGCTGCTGGATAATGCTGTGCAAAGTATGGTACGACGTGTAGAATGTTGCATCACACTCCACGGTGGACATATCCCGTACTGCTACCTTTCTTTAAGGTGCCTGCTGACTTTTAGATGCATTGTTCCATTTCTCCGTATGCAGATCAAATGAACATTTTTTTTTCTTTCAGATGTTTCGCAGCTTTTGTACTTTCTAGAACAATAAATATTCTTTATTCTAATGTCTGAACAGTGTGGCAACTATATTTTATCGTACTAGGCTTCATGTCTCGCTTAATGTTATGCTACATATCAATTTGTGATCCGTCCTTAGCAACTGTCCAGCAGTGTATTTTTATATGCGGCCCGCGGGATTGTAAAGTTCTTCCGAAGTGTCCCGCGAGGTCATTTGACTTGGCCACCCCTGTCCTAGAACGACACCTGAGCCGTCCCCCCATCCTAGCTTCCACACCACACCCACTGGAGGGCATTTGAATCTCGACACATATAACGTTCATCAGGTACCTGGGAATGACGGGACTTCAGTGCCACTAGGTTCGAGCTCATGAATCGCCGGCTATGGGTCCATTACCTTGACCACTAGTCCACCACAGCCATTGGATATTAGTGGCACCGAGTTTACATCTCGACAGAAACGGTATAGAAGGCGTGGCCATGAGCACTGGACTATCGCGATTGATTGATTGATTGAATATTAACGTCGCACTGTTCAGCTACTCGAGGGCTTTTGGCGACGGACCACGTAATTTTTGGACTATTCCGAATACAAACAACACGCCAAAAGAACCACTTGAAGAATTATAAAAACGTGTTTTAATTATAAATATACAACGACATTATCTCTCTCTCTCTCTCTTTAGCTACCATTTTACATATTTATTTAATAATTTTTAATATACGAATTATCGGCAATTTAGTAAATTTAACTTTTTCAATTTATTTATTATAAGCGTTAAAGTATCCGACTATGTTCGGTACCGTGATTTTAAAAAAGCGCATAAATGGATAATTTCCATGATATTTAGTGTCACATGGGTTAGAATACATGAATAAAATTGTTTTAAGGAAATTATGACAAAAAAAATTATTTAAATGCAATATTTTGGCAAAAAATTAACTTAGAATAGCCTTTTTTTAAAAACGTTCCCCTTTAATAAAAAATGCTTCTATATAATAATAATATTTTGCTTAGATAAATTAAAGATTTCTCGAGAGAGTCTCAACTAGGATTTTTGAAAAATTCATATTATTTTCAAAGTTATCACCAATTGAAATGATTTTCGGCGTTTTTCTCTTAAAATTTCTCCACTCTATTGTAATAAATCATGGATAAAAATCCACTTCTATGTTTCAGAAATTCTAATTCAGCCTCTCTGTAAAGTGGTCTGAGTTAAATACAGGCAAAATATCAGTACAATAGAAGCTTTTTTCATAAAAGGAGAATGTGTTTTGAAAATGGGTCCTTCTATGTTCATTTTTTGTCAAAATATTTTTCTTAAATAATTTTTTATTGCAATAATATTCTTAAGATAATTTTATACACGTATTCTAATCTAAGTGACACTAAAAATCATTAATATTATCCATTTATACACTTTTACAAAATCACGGTTCGGAACGTAGTCGGATACCTTAAGGCAGGAGCGGAGAAATTTTTCAAGGGTACAGAACACTACCACTGTTTTTCAAGGAGTTGAGGTCCACGCAGTGGCGTAAGTATGGTGATCTAAGAAAAAAGTCTACAATATTTAGTATTACTTAATAATAAATACGGAATATGTGTGTACTTTACTTACATAACTACAGTACAAAAACTATTTAAAAACTGAGTTCAAATCGAAACACTAGGTAAAAACATAGTAGTAATACCCATAAATATAATATCAAATGACGCATTAGTTACGAAACAAATCAAAATACATTAAAAAATAAAAGATTTTTATCCAGAACTAGTGCTTATAGTTGAAATCAGTAGAAGATTTAGTCTGCATACAGTCAGCCACAGTCTTGAATTTTTCAGTATATAATAACAAGCCTCTAAACTTCAGGCGGTCGACCGTTTGACTGAGAGGACGTAATCTTGTCGTTTCTAATGGCACCTGTCTGACGTAGTCAGATTGAGGCCGACGAAATTCATCGCGGGGAGGGGCTAGAAGTACTCCTTTCGTTGGCCTTGGCCACCATACATGCGACAGTACGAATTAGCTCGGTGGAATTCCCCGAAGGGACGATAGATGGCACCAGCAACTATCTCCAACTCCCCAATTTAGTCATGGAACTTGAGGGGAGGGATATATTCTCCAGTCCCCTGCACTCGTGATTCAGCCCGCAAGACATTCAGACCCACTGATTTAAAGAGCACGTACTCCGTGTGTACTCGGAGGGTATTTGGTAGCTTCGGGCATCGAACCCAGACCTTCCGGTGTGGGATCTCAAACTTTAACCACTAGGCTACCCACGGCGAACTTAATGCTCCCCCTTGCTTAATACCTTCCAGATGTATGGGTTACTTACTACAATTCTCTTAAAAATCTTTAAGAAGTAGAAAGATTACTAATTTCCTTACGTTCAATAAGTTCGGCACTAAAATTCTAAGTCACAGTATCCCATGGAAACAAGTTTCGAATCAGTGACCTTCCGCCCACTATATTATTTCTATGAGCTATGGAGGTGATTCTCAAGAGTCTCGCTTACGTGATGAGTCAAGTACAACCATTAAGACTCCATTTCATGAATTTCGGATTGAAATTTAAATAACGAAAACATAAGATATAAATAGAATGTGGTCGTTCCGGAATTCCAAGAATAGATATTTAGACTAATATTCGATTAATTTAGGCCATATTTATACATGATATATAGTAAATTAAGTATCATAATTATTTTAATTGTTTTTTAATTGTTATATATATATATATATATATATATATATACGGGGTGTCCAGTCTTAAAGTGACCCAATAGCTAATTCCCGAACCATTTAGTTTAAACATGCCCTTCCAATTTGAAAAATGTTTTTAAAAATGTAAAAAATGTTTTTACGTGCTTTTCGAACCAAAAAACCCATTTTAGAAAAAAAATTACAAAAATTAAATTTTTATACGGTCTCCAGGTCCTATCTCTTATATTTAGGAAAAGATGCAGTAAAAGATGCAAAAAGAACAAAGTAAACGCAAAACGTTTCATTTTATTACGATAAAAACTGGCCGAGTTATGGAACTTTTAAAGTCATACATTTCATGCAATTTCTGGGCCATTTTCAAGAAGCTAGTAAGGGGCCGTTTTCAAAGTGAAATTAATTGGAACTTTGCCAGGAAATTTTCGCTCTTGCGCGTCACTCTTAAGTAAATCGTTTATAAATTTAAAGTTAATATTACAATAATTGAGTACTTCAGTAATAAAAAATTTATCATGTGTACATGTAAAATAAAAACAAAATAAACTGTCTTGGAGTAAGAAAACATTTTAAAAGCAGTTCCAAAAAAATGGGTTTAAGTGCTGCGGCTGCAGACTAATTTGCTGCGGTACTGATCATAGTAAACATTAAAAATCTGTTGTGTAGAAGTTTGCAATTGCGTACAGTCGTATTCTAAAATTACGAATTCTAGTACAGGAGAACGAGATGCATACAAATGAAGAATACTGCGAAATGGTACTGTTGTATCGGCAGTGTATTCGAAATAAGCGAGAGGTGGCAAGACTTTATGCCATTAAATTTCCCAGTCGAAGACATCCATCTTACTGTACAATTGCCAGTGCTGTTTAACGTTGTATAAAACTGGGAGTTGTCATAGACGTATTCCCTTATCTCTTGCCACACCTTCAGCGGATACCCGCTGGGGATGTTCTAGGATATTCCCTGGCTCATCCTGAAAGTAGTGTCCGGGATATTAGCACAAGGCTTGTTCCTACTCAAAATCAACGGTGTGGAACATATTGCATACGTACGATGCATATCCTTATCGTCCAGTCCTGGCGCAGGAACTAATGCCCGGAGACCAGGAAAGTTGTTTTGATTTTTGCAATTTCGTGTTAAACACAGTGGAGGAAAATCCAGATTTTTTGAATGAAGTTTTGTGGTCGGATAAATGTCAGTTTTCGAGGCAAGGTACTATTAATACACAGAATAAGCTTTATTGGTCCCTCGAAAACCCGCATCTAGTACGACTGAATCACCACCAAGTGCGTTGATCGGTGAATCTGTGGTTCGGAATATGGAAGAGCACTTTAATTGGCCTAATATATTTCGATGGACCTTTAACATCAGAATCATACACGGAAATTTTATCTGTGCCGTTAGCCGATTCTTTAGAAGATGAAGTTTCCTTACGGGATTTGTCACGCATTTGGTACCAGCATGACGGTGCCCCCGCACACAAATCTGCGCAACCATGTACCTTTTTGGCGCAGATATTTAACACTCGAATAATCGGCTACGGAGGTCACAAGAAGTTGCAGAAGCTACAGCGGAGTTTCTGACATGGGTTTGGTACTGCATTTCTGCGGAAAGCAGTCTTTTTGAACATTATTTTAATTTGGTCATTCTGGTATAATAAAGCCCCTCATTCATGATTGGAGCATCATTCCACATTATGCTATAATTTGAACGAACGGCAAATCATGTATTCCATTGCTGCTATTTGTTTAAACAAGCTGTTTAAATATTTTCGGTACAAGTTGTATTTCTTTAATTTAACTTTTATTGTTTGCCATATAGCAAGACAAATTATCAAAATCTATGATATTTACTACGATCTTTTATTATTACTATGTTTTTTTTATCATTCTGTAGACAGGGAATTACTGTTCTCTAAACTCTGAGCGATCCAGATGCTTCAACTTTATGTAGGCATAACTCGATCAATTTTTATCGTAATAAAATGAAACGTTTTTGTGTTTATTTTGTTTTTGTGTACTGCGTATTTTCCTAAATATAATTGATAGTACCTAGGGAACGTATAAAAATTAAATTTTTGTAATTTTTTTGTAAATGGGGTTTTTGGTTCGAAAAGGACTTAAAAACATTCTTTACCTTTTTTAAAATATTTTTCAAATTGGAAGTGCATGTCTAAGCCGAAAGGTTTGGGAATTAGCTATTGGGTCACTTTAAGGCTGGACACCCTGTTAAATATATATATATATATATATATATATATATATATATATATATATATATATATATATAATTAAGTATCCATATATTTTTTTAACTCCAAAATTCCATAAAAGTCCGGTTAAATTTAGAACTGTGACAAATGGTTTTAGAACATATATTACTACTGCAGGCAAATTACTTCATAATATTATACAAAACTTTATTAATCAAGAATGTAGTAAAGCTATAATTAAAAATAGTAAAGAGATTATAGATTTTTTTAATAATAGAAATATTTATTCAGTTCATAGTTATGACTTTGAAGATCTTTTCAATTCCATTGATTTATATGATATTATTAAAGTAATTTTAGAAAACCACAGTATGTATAACCTTAATATTAATTTTAACAAATTTAAAACTCTCATAGATTTTGTCTTAAAAGAAAATTATATCAGTTTTTTTAATGGTTCTTTATATAAACAAGAGAAAGGACTCCCACAAGGGGGCCCAGCTAGTAATAGTTTGGCTAATCTTTATTTACATTTTTATGAATATAAATATGTTATTAATAATGACTACTACATTTTTAGATATATTGATGATTTAATTATTTTTGGTAAAAATGGTAATTTAAATCCTATTATTAATTTTTATCCGTCCTACTTAAACTTAGTTAAAATTAATAGTAATCCAATCAAAACAAATTACCTAGATGTATCACTGTATATTAAGGATTTGAAACTACATAGTAATATTTATGATAAAAGAGATGCCTTTAATTTTTATATCATCAAAGTGCCTTTCTGGAATTCTAATTTATCAATATCTATATATAGAAATATTATTTTTAACTATATTTATCGCAATAATGTATTAGTTAGCGATAAAGCTAATATTTTTTAAATCTTAAAAATTTTTAATCACTGTATTGAACATGGATACCCTGCTAACTTTCTTTGTAATTATATTTTTAATGGTTTTTTATGATACAATTTATATTACTGTAATTATTTACTATTTTTAAGTTTTGAAATTTTTTTTTTAATTTAGACAATATCTATTTTATCCTACAATTATTAAATAGATTGCGCCACATGCTTATTCTCTAATTTTTTTTTATATTTTAAGCTAATTTTATATAATTTTTATTTTTATGGTTTTTTAAAAGTATATAAATATATATATATATATATATATATATATATATATTCTTATTATCGTATATCGTATCGTAATTAATCGTGTCTTATATCGTATCGCAATTAACTTTATGCGGTACTGCTCTCCTTATTTGGCGGGAACATGTTACTGCACTCTTGGCCATCGCTTTACTCAGATTTAGTTGGTTATGTTTATGTATTCCTATATTATTTAGTTTTATGATTTTTAATATTTAATTATACATTTATAACTCTTTCCTTTCCTCTTGGTACATAGTATGACAAATTACAGGTGAAGGTTGGCGCCGCAAAACTTGTTTAAACCTGCAATCCTGGTTCCTAAGGCCAGGAATTTGTCTTTATACTATGTACCTCCTTCCTACTTTTAGTTATCTTAGGTATATAACTATATGTCTATTTTTATGTTTTTGTTTATGAATTATGTATATGTATATATATGTATATGTATATGATTATATATTGTAAAAATTCTTTTATTGGATTATATATATATATATATATATATATATATATATATATATATATATATATATATATATATATATATATATATATATATATATATATATATATATATATATATATATATATATACAGTAGAACCTGTTTTTGTTTTTGTGCGGTCTTTATTTAAGCAATTTTATCTTTGTGCAATTTATTTTATGAGATTTTGTCTTTGTGCGATTTTATTTTTGTGAGATCTTTCTTTATGCGGTGTATGAATTTCAATGTCTTTAGCACCCCTGTATTGTTTTCTATCTAATTACCAGGGGCGCAACGGAGAATGTTAGGACCCCCTCCTTACTGAAAGTCAGGTTTCGCCTTTAATATTTTATATATTAGGTAAATACGCATTTAGCTTTAGTCAAGCCTTAGACCTCTAGAGTCCTGCTCCCCCGTGATGCGGAGGTGTACGTTACGCCACTGAAATGTAGACACTTCAAGACGCTCTGTTCATTTGTAATTAACAGTCTCCCAACAATGCGCATTCAGTTGCTTTCTCTCAACGCTCCAGCAGTCCGCTCTTGATTGAAGACGAAACTTTCAATGACAGTGGCATTAGCAATAATTTGATAGATTATGAAAATGGACAAGAATAACCGAATTCTTTGAAAGCGGATAAAAATATGCTGGGACACAGCTTTTCAACAAATTGGAGAAGCGTTTTATTAAAATGGGTACCAATTAAGAAAGGAGTATAAAATTCTCAAAAGGTCTTCCATTGTATATTTGGTTACAGTGACATTAACAAGCAAGGCCACCCGACCGTCACAAAAACTTATCTCTTACTTTATGTTGCCAAAAAGTAAATCAATTGAAATTGTACCTTCAATTGACAAAAGCGATTTTGAACTTATTCATTACAGGTCTTTGAATTACGATGAGTAGCAATGAATAATTTATGTGCATTTTGAAAACTTATCCACGTATACAGTGAGAAACTATGTTTTTTAAAATGTTTCCATATGTAATATTTATTATTTATTTTATTATGGAAGTATTCTTACATAAATTTCGTAAATATTTGGCTTATTTTATAAATGTGACTTTTTTCATGCAGTCCCTATCCACCGCATTAAAAAATTTGTAGTATTTCCATTAATTAGTTATTTTATGTGTGAATGTCTGGAAATTTTTTGAAAATATTTTTTGTGCGTTTATTTTTATGCGGTTCCTATCTACCGCACAAAAACAGGTTCAACTGTATATATAGCAAAAGGTTTATGTTTTGCAATTAACTAATTATTTAATGTAGTTGCACTTTTCCTTTTACTGTTTTATTACAAAATTTACAGTTCCTTATGTGAATATAATCACTATTTTTAAAGCAATAAGATAAAGTGCTCTAGTTTTTGTAAAACTTAGAATATCTCTTATCCTGTAGGTCATTTTGAAAATGAGTATAATAGCAACACAACGAAATTGAAAATTGGAAAATTTGCTCATTAACTCTTGGTATAGAATTTTTATGTTATGTTTATGTTATTTTTTGTAAATCTTGGCACATTTTTTCCCCATTTTAGTAATAATAATTTTTTTTCTCTTCTTAATTTTAGCATATTTTTCTTAAAATCAGCTAAACAAATCTAAAAAAAACCACAAAGAAAATCTCCCTATTTCCATTTTTTTTTAGAAAAAAAAATATCACAATGGATCAGATACCTTAACACAGTGTTTCTCAAACTGTGGGGCACGACCCCTAGGGGGTGTGATAACTCTACAAGGGGGGTGCGAGCGTAACTGAAAGTCGAAAATAAAAAAAAATATTTAAAAAATTATCAATTTACTAAAAGGAAACAAAATGTATTCTGACATAATAAAAAATACACATTTTTCTGATATAGTATATTTATAAATATATCAGTACGACACAATATATTTGATACTAAGTATCAATACTAAGCTAAGAACAAGTTTAATAATTACTAGTGATTTTCCAATGGGCTTATCAAACACAAAATTTAATACTTATCTTAATACTTTGTACGGCTTAAAATGAGGGCCGTATTGTAGCTTTAGCGTCAAAGTATTATATATTATTACTACACTCAACACATTGTAATTGTATGGGGAAAGGGGCCATGAAAATTCTGATTGAAAATTGGGTCGCGAATATAGAAAGTTTGAGAAGCACTACCTTGACGTGTATCAGCCATTTTGCACCGAGTTTTTTCAATGGCACAGTTGTTCGAACTCATAACACACCGAATACGAGAACGTGACAATGACTACTAGGTTATCGCAGTGAATTGAAATTTTATGTCAGTATTTGTTACAAATATTTCCTTTTTAAATTATTCTCAAAAATATGAAACGCTTAGTTCATTTCACATATTATATAGTTAATGCAAAAAAATACTGTTGCACACACAAGCATTAAATAGGCTAAAACACACATTTTTAAATCATAGTTAAAAACATTAAAAAAGCATTTCCTGATTTCTTCATGATCTAAAATAATTAGGTTAAATAAGAAATATAATTCTAATGACGATAATTTAAAATGCGTAAATTAATCTTATTAATTGTATTTTTTTTTACTTTTCGATTTACAAGAAGTGGTATTTCGTGAAATATACGACCGGCTTTTTTTAGAAAAGAAATTCCCTAAAACTGAATTTCATATCGTTCTAAAAATGCTCTTTAAGATAAATAAATAAATAAAAGGAAAAATTTTCTACAAGCCGAGATAATAATCAAAAAACTTAAGACATATTTACATTATTTCATTTTTTATCAACGTTACACAAAGACAACGTGAGGACTTTTGGCGAAGGGAAGGGGATCAGTTCATACAGTCAAATGGTAAAAACAAGCACGAGTTTTCCATTGAATTCAAAACAAACATTAAACTAATTATACTTGTTGTTCTATTTGTAAAACGCAGATAAAATTTCAAATTTCATATTTGGGTAAAGATGTTTAAATGTTAGGGGAAAAAATGTTCAAAAATATTTTTAAATTAAAAAAAAAAATCGCATTTTATGTTTATATATTTTAATAAAACGCCTTTTGTATACATATGTTCATTTAAAGAGAAAGTTTCTGCAAAGAGCAAAACGGCAACACCGGAGCGCGTGAATTGATTAGCTGGAAACACAGGATAGTTTTTTTATCGCGTAACTATGCCGTCGCATGAGTTTTTGAATTGATTGGCTAGGATCACGTGGCTTTCACTAGAATGTGACTACGACGTCTCATGAATTGAGCCCATTGGTTTTTTCGAACATCGGTCAAGTGACAAGGAATATTTTTCCACACACACGCATGCGCTTTTGTGTTTCACCGCTCAGTTTGTACAAAAGCGTTTATTTCCTTTCTTAAATAATAAAAACCAAACGAAAAGTTAAAAGTAAAATAAACTCTTTCTTTGTTAGAATTATCCGTTTTCAATTCAGTGAACTGTCAATATGCCCCTTATTAAGTTTTCAGATACGTTGTACGGAAATTTTCCTATTATACTTTATTAAAAAAAATTTCTCACAAATAAGGAATTTAACCCATTTTTTCATAAATTGTACCCAAAGTCCAAAAGCTAAGACAAATCATCATTTTGCTCGTTTACAGACTTCACAACAGCCACTGTTTTTCCAGCCGAATCTTTTTCGTGTTTTCAATGTCATATCAAATTAATTTTTTAAAAAAAATGGCGACTGGGATTCCCAAGATGAATTCCCGAAAGAACGTTCTACGTTGAAGAAGAATCCACTGAAATTTGGAGAATGAAAACAAAGCGAGCATTTCTTTCAAGAGTCGATGCAGGGGAAAGAAAAAAATCTCCTTATAACATTTCTCTTCGAATACCCTGTGGCGCTGTCTTAGAAAACTCTATCTAGGTGTCCAAAGTCCATTCTGTATAAACGCGAGCTAAGAAAATTCTCAATCTAGAGGGCATGATTTTGACTTCTTACTCTTGACCGTCACTTTAAAGAGTAACTTAAATGGTGGTTGTATATTGTACATAAACGTAAATAGCTTTGCCAACATAAATTCCATTCAGAATATTAAGTATACAGGGTGTTGCCAGATTCGACTGACTACTGCAGTGGTACTTGGGGTAGGCAGCTTGGGGACGACAAACCTACATAGAATATCAGGTCATAAATTATGTTTAGTATAAGTAATTCGTAAAAAAAAAAGCTATGAAGAGTGTAAGGGAATGAAAGGGGCAAAAGGAAGAAGGAAATATATTTATTAAACGTAAAGCATATTTACAATACACAACAAAAATCTCCACCAGCCTGTAGGGCGGATATGACTTTCGGCTTGTAACCAAGCGGGTTCGGTTTCGAATCCCGAGTAAGGCATGGTTGTATCTTCTTCGGGAAAAGAAGTCGGACTTCTGCCTGTAATGAATTCCAATCTCGAATGGAAAGCAGATAACTTCTTCTGTTCTATTCTGCGATCCTCATTTGTAACAAATGTGTATAATCTTCTGTTTGTATTGTATGTTTCTGTTCTTCCACTCGCACTTCATATGTATCCCAGGATAAAAACACACGACAACAACAACGAAAATGAATCACAACTTGACGTTCGAAATTCAATGAATTGTGCGAAGAAGTGGCCACGTAGGTATTGCACAGCCGACATTAACGGACGAAGGGTTGCCGGATGCCCTCAAACAAACTTAGTGTGGTGAAAGTCCCAGCTGATTCGGCGAGTATTTGGGACGATAGATTTCCTTAATGAAAATAGTGCAAACATCTGATATAATCTAAACATTATCTGCTAATAATCCTCACATACCAGTGCTATTAGGGCTGCAATAACCTAGTGGTCATGGTTACAAACTCGTGGCCGAAGTGGTTGAGTCACGGGTTCCAGTTCTGATGCTTTGGAAGACTTGATGCGTATGTTAAATATATTGCGACGAAGGTATCGGTGTGATGTTGGAATTAGGAGAGTGCGGTGCCGTTTCAGGTATTGTCTTCGTTACTTGACCGTTGTTCAAAAATACGAGGCTTGTCAGCTAAGACCCTCTTGCCATAAGTGCGACGTTAATAAACAGTCAATAATTAATTGCTACTAAATAATCGATGCTCTTACAAGAAGAAAAAGGAAAGAAAAATACACTAAAAATATTATCTGAAATTAATTTTAAGTAGGGCCAATATATAAACGAATTGATTATTTTGTGTTAGAATGATAGACTTCTCATACTTCATTAGAAAGTAAGAGTTATATTAACATCGCACTATAAAAAGATACAAGAGCTTCTGACGACAGACCTCACCATTTTGACCCATGATCGAGTGACGAAGACGACACCTGAGCTAGCACCCTTCTCCTAACTACCACATAAATCTCACATTTCATATATATTACAGTTCTCCAAGGGGACAGAACTGGGTCTTTCCTCCCTTTTCCTGTTCCTCTCGCCTCTTTGTTTTTCTAATACAGCACTGTGCTTGATGCATCACATTAATTTTCGAATGGGAAACCATTCATCTACAGCGGACCACGATTTCCCTTTTATCAAGTAGCACTGAAGGGGAATTGCCGAATTGTGTCACGGTTGTCGACCTGATGAAAAGTGTATCAGCCTCCCCCGAATTCCCTTGAGGTGATGAAAAAAGAACTTTAATTTAAAATAACAACCCGAATGGAGGATTCCAGAGCCAAACATTAAAATCCTTCTCACCACCAGGCCAATTACGGAAAAAAAGGGTCGTAATAAGAAGAAATTAACAAACTACGTTCTGAATGGAAGGGAAGGGACAGTATGGATATATCAAATGGATATATTATGGACATACTTTGTGAAGAGAATTTATGTACAACATCAAAGGACTTACATTCTTGCATTGCTTTTTTTTTTTATTTTTGCAACACGTTAATTTCATTCTAATTTATTATATATATATAATAAATTAGAATATATATATATATATTAAATTATATATATATATATATATATATATATATATATATATATATATATATTATATATATATATATATATATATATATATATATATATTAAATTATATATTTGAATTTATATATATATGTATATTCGCATGTTTTGAATTTGCATTAGGTCCAGAATCTGACAATAACTTATTTATTGCACTCAGATTTAGCGCGGGCTCTGTATTTTCAAGTGCAATTTTTAGGTA
The DNA here is from genome assembly GCA_019973935.1 of Trichonephila clavipes. Classification (NCBI taxonomy): domain Eukaryota; kingdom Metazoa; phylum Arthropoda; class Arachnida; order Araneae; family Nephilidae; genus Trichonephila; species Trichonephila clavipes. The sequence goes on along the minus strand of BMAU01020861.1, from coordinate 499,936 downwards.
AGTTACCTCTATCTTGTAATGGATTTAGATATTCCTATCCATTACTTTCAATAGGTTTTTGCTCAGTATTATTTACATAAAGGGGGAAGGTTTGCTAGCCAAAAAATATGTTCAACCCCACTTTTATATAAATTATTTTATATATTAGCTGTCCTAAGTCAGCAATGTTTATAATATTGCAACATCCATTTTATAATTTGTAATCCTGTGTCCTTCATTGTATGATCTTTTTACTGCCTATGTGTTTTTTAATGTGATTCATGAATGATTATATCTTGTTTGTAGAGAATTAGACTATATATATATATATATGTCGCACAGGGTGTAGTGATCAAATTAATCAAATCCCTAGAGGATATGATCAATTCACGGAAGATGTTAAAATATCGTCTCTTAAAGGTGAGTGAGTGAATATTAACGCGGCACTGCCCAGTTACATGAGGGCTTTTGGTGATGGACCTCGTCTTTTTAAGCCATGGTCAATAGAAGAGGACAACACTTGAGCTGACACCCCCTCTCCGAACTACCACACCACATTTCTATTGAAGGTAATTTCCCTGAAAAATCTTTGATTGTAAAAAGAAGTCCGAATACGAGACCCAGTTGTTAAAATAGCACCAATGGACCTTCTTTCAAAATCAAAGATTCTTTAGTGCTTACTTCCATAACATGGTATTTTTTCCATAAAAGTACTGTTTGTGTGTTCGTTTCGGTTTAATAGTGGTGCTAATTAAAATTGTTCAATGATTGCTACGGTTTTTTCTATCCTTTTGTAAGTCTGCAAAGGGTTTCTCTTTTATCCAACTAATTTAAAAATGCCAGTTCTCAAAGTCTGATTAATTTTATAATACAGTAGAATGTTGTTTATCCGAACGTCAGTTATCCGGATCGTCAAATATCCGAACCAGGGTTTTTTTTCAACTACTTGTACTGTGAAAAAAATCAAAAGTATCAACATCTCATTTCGAAATCTAGTTTTATTCTGAAATAAAAAAATAGTGATTACACTGATCAAAGCAATAAATTAATAGTAGGCGCGCTGCTGCCAGCCTAGACAAAATGAAAAAGGGAAGTTTTGCTTCAACTGTATATGAATACGCTTTCGAACAGTGGAATGCTCAACAGTTATTTCGCATGAGTTCATAACTGACGGGAAAACTAAAGGTCAGAGGTATTTTGGGAATTTCAGTTGTATAATTTGGTAAACATCTGTGAGTAATATTAAATCAATTTTTTTCCAAGTGAGGGGGTGTATACATGCTCTTTTGTTGAGTTGTGAACTGCTATGGCTTCCAATTCAAAACGGAAGCGCAACGTCTTGAGAATAGAGACTATGCTTGAAATATTGAATCGTCTCTCGAAGGGAGAAACTGGAGCGTCTCTAGCACAATTTTATAATGTAGAAAAGTTAGCAATTTCAAAGATAAAAAAGCCGAGAAATCCTTTTAAATCTCGCGTCAAAACTTGCCTTAGAAGATGGCCCGAAGAAAAGGAAGACCATAAGGGAAGCAAACGATGTTCTTCTGATCGTGCACTCTACTTGTGGTTTTCACAAAGAAGGAGCAAAGGGGACCCAATATCGGACCCTCTGTTGTGCGAAAAAGCTCTGGAACTTAACAAGAAATTAGGCGGCTCGGCTGATTTCAAAGCTAGCGCACTGGTTGGTTAAAGAACTTTAAATCGTGCCACGGGATACGAGGACTGCAGATTGAAGGCGAATCATAGTCTGGCGATAAGAATTTTGCCCACAAATTTAAGGAAACATTTTTGCAGAGTGTGGTAGAAGATAGTTACTCCAGAGACGACATTTACAAGGTAGATGAGACGAGAAAATTGGAAGGCTTTGCCGAGAAAGTCATTGGTTTCAAAACTGGAGTCCACAGCACCATGATTTAAAGTCAGCAGGGAACGTGTTACAGCCATGGTTTGTGCGAACGCTAGTGGAACACACTCTTTGCCATTGCTTGTGATTTGCAAAAATCTAAGAAACCTCGCTGCTTCAAAAATGTTTCATGCCTTCCAACACTTTACTTGGTGCAAAAGAGTGTGTGGCTGAATTCTGCCCTTTTTTCTAAATGGTACTCTAAAGACTTCATTCCGAACGTCAAGGAACCTCGTGAACGTGAAGGGAAAACAGACAAAGTTTTACTAATTCTCGATAATGCTCCCTGTCACCCACCTGTCAAAATTCTCAATGCAATTGATGATGACTTCCACGGGATGTTTCTTTCGTCAAATATCACTGCGCTGGTGCAACCAATGGACCAAAGCGTCATTGAAAAGCTCAAGAGAATTTATAGGAAACAAGTCTTGCGGATATTACTTTTGGCAGAAAACGACGAAGAAAGTATTGCTGCTTTTGCTGAAAAGCTCAATATGAAGGAAGCGTGTTACATACTAGCCGAAGCGTGGGACTCGCTCGAAAGACAGAACCTGAAATGTGTATGGAATAAGCTGTGGCTTGCTTTAGAAGCCGAAGAAAAACTTCAATGACGACCACAGGGAGGGAATTACCGACTTTGTCCAATCAATCCTAGGATTTCAAGAATGCGATGAAGAAGATGTAGAAATCTGGATGGCATGCGATGAAGAAGACTTTAGATTTCAAATCCTAAATGATGACGAGATTGTGACTTCCGTATCAGAAGAATCCGACCCTGTCGAAGATGAAACGGATGGACAACAACAGCGAAAGTAGCAAGGGTGTATCAAATGCTGACGTGGTTTCTGCATTAGAGACAGCTATGGAGTTGTACGAAGAACAATCAGAGTGCTGTCCGACTCAACTACTGTTGCTCAAGAGAATCAGAGAGACCCCTTGCAGCGAAAAAAACGAAGGTTTACAATGGTACAGCAAAAAATAAGTTATTATTTTCCACAATGAAGGTAAAATTGAGACATTTTGCACCTATTTTACTTTTTCTTCAAGCACGTTTCCCGCATATGATGATTTCCAATATTCGTGTAGTGTCCGGTTTCATATACTGTATGGATTGCATTAGGTTTTCGGTTATTCGAATGGTGTCCGATCCCAATTGATTCGTATAAACGGCATTCTACTGTATTATATTAATTATTATATTCATATTAATCATTATTATAATTCATATTAATTAATATTACATTAGTAATTAAGTACATTTCATGTCAGAAAAAAAAATTCGTGATTTAAGAGGTTAAGACTACATACAACCCTACACATCTAAAGCGTTTTTTCTCTCTTAATTTGAATTAATTAAAGATATTTTTGAGCACAACAACTCTTCAAGCATGAAATGGTTATTAATTTCAATTTTCATTACTAAAATAATTTCTGCTTAAGTATGTTTTAGATTTTTTTAGTTCTCATACTTTATTAATTAAGACTGATTTCACACACAAGGTCAATTTTTGTTTCTTTAAAAAAATAGTTTATATAACTTAGAAGCTTTTTCATTAATTTTTTATGTTGAGAAAATGCTACGGCCAAAAATTTCTCGGGTTGCTATGAGAAACAATATTTTTAAAAGATGGAATACTACTGAAAATAATATACCTAAAAACCAGCCCTACATTGATACTGTAATAAAACTTCCGAATACAAGTACTCTAACCATAAGTATTGAAGATAAAACTGGATATTTCCATGATGTGCTAAACCACATTTTATGAAACATATAGTAGTAATATATTATGGTATTTGAGGTCTTGTTGGGTGAATTTAAAACTTGCTAAACTGCTCCAAATTAAAACTGAAAAAATTAAATTTTTGTACAAACCTGTTGATTTTTAGCTTTAGTATCTTTATTATGTTGTAACTAAATGCTTTGTGTTTCGAAACTTTTGTAAAAATATTAGGTTAAGATTAAGCTGAATAACGTCTCGTAGTAGCAAATGATATTATGCAGTAAAATCAATATTATGCAGAAATATATTTTGAATTAGATTAATTAGATTTGATTTCAGTCACTTTTAACTAAAGGAGTGTTTTAATGTAGAAAATACATTGGAAAATAACATATTACAACATTAGAGATTAACGGACATAATAATTTTTTGTGTTATACCTTTACAAACTTTAAATGCATTTTGCTCAGACTTTTAATTTTGAAGATGTGTTTTCCAAGCCCTAAGGCTTTTTTTCTGCTCAAGATAGAATCTTGAAATTTTTTATATGTTCTCCCAAATGTATGCTCTAAAAAAGTTAGTATGGATTTATATATATATATATATATATATGTATATGTATATATATATATATATAAATATATATATATATATAAATATATATATATATATATATATATAAATATACATATATATAAATATATATATATATATATATATATATATATATATATATATATATATAAGCCTGAGATCTCTAGTTATTTTTTTAAAAAAATGCTAAAAATACTTTAAAAAATTTCTTGTTTTTTTCATCAGGGAATTGTGACGTCTTACGCGTATTATCTTTAACTAGTCCTTTGGGTTCTTTCGGCCAGAATTAATGGCAACTCTTTTCGAACCAAATCCAAGAAACGAGAAGTGAAGAGATGCGAATAATATAGGATAAATATAGGATCTTAGAGTAAACGCGATGGCAATGTAATGGTAGTGTAAAAGAATGATCGACAATTGACGTGCGTTGTGGTATTGGATGATTATTGAAATTCGTCGTTTAAAGATTCAAGTTCTACGTGTTGCGGATAAACATATTGGTGATCGATTAGAAGTTAAACGTAAAGCTATTTACCACTGTAGTTAAAGACAAGTTTATTACAGAATAATATAAGGTAGGATTAATTATTAATTATTATTATTATTGAAGATTAGGCGGTTCAATTATTGAGATAGTTCTGAATTATATTGTGTGTTGCTTATTGCGTCTCATCGTAGATTCTCTCATTAATTCATAATATTATATTTGTTCAAAAAGTTTAAGTTGAATATCTTAATAAAGTCATATTAAGATAATGTTTGATTCTAGTTCTTACGATAACCCTACACCTCTAGCTCACGCTGATACTTCGAGGGATGTATTTCCAAGGGGAGGTACATCACAAAGTTGCCAAAAATGATGTCATCGTGGCTGTATTTGAAATTTTTTAAATGATTAGTTTTAATCAATTCATTTTTATTAAATAATTAAATTATTGCACTGTCATCCAAAATAATCATGTATATAAACTTTCCGCTCAATTGAGCGCTTTAAAATTTATTGTATTAACGATTGAAAATTCCACCAAGATAAATAAATAAATATATAGAGAGTCAGTGTGAACTAATAGTAGGAAATGAGTAACATTTGTATATAGCAATAAATTATATCGAGAGTAATGAAAAAGATGTATGGCTTCTGTAAGCGGGGAAAAACTGACCATTGTTCTTTAAAAAAAAACCACTCCAAATACTTAACTATAAATCTTTTGGAATTCAAGGATACGAAACACTATTTTGCTTATCGGAATATGTCTTGTGATCTTGGAGCTTCAAATTGCCTATCCGATATGCCTTAACGCAAAGCAGAAGATATCGGGGTACCAAGTCGACAGACCATTGCGGATTCCGTGGTTGCAGCTTTTTTTTTTCGGCTTATTATGTAGCATCGCAAGTTTATTTTCATAGAAAAAATATTTTACATGTCAAATAATGCTCTTAGGCTCACGTAGGATTTCTTTTACATGTTTTTGAAATTACATGGGACAAAAAAAGGGGGGGGATAAGACAGTCTTTTATTTTATTTATTCCAACATGAAAAGAGGATGAAATTCATCAATAAACTTATAGTTTTAACTTCAAAAGGCTTAAACATTGGGAAACATGGAAAATTGATTTTTAAACATTGGTCCGAACGTGGAGTGGTCTTTAAAATTCCAATATATATATATATATATATATATATATATATATATATATATATATATTACTTTACTCAAAGAAAACAAATAAAATACATTCTGATATAATAAAAAATAAAGTACACATTCTCACTGATATAATTCATTTATAAATATAGCTATACTGCACAATGTATTTTATAATTAATTTAACAATACAAAGTTAAAAACAAGTTTAATAATTACTAGTGACCCATGGGCTTGCCATATATAAAATTATATGCACAAATTTTCGCTTTTCTTGATAATTTGTACAGTTTATAAGTAATCCCTTAATTTCCGATTCAAAATTGCCCGATTTGCTCCCCAATGTTACTGTTTAACGCGTAGGTCAGCGCACGTGGTGTATTGAGGGGGGACGGCGGAGAAAAGGAATAAATTCCTCTGAAACAAGTAAATCCTTCGCAAACATTATCAAGGGCATTTTATTGCGTTTCAAAGCTTTCGGAATAACTGCATGGATAGCAATTCACAGAAAAGATCGTATTTCGAAAAGACGCATAAATACGTCCAGGGCAATTAACACATTAGCTAAGCGAAATGTTTATATAAGCCAGCCACACTTAATATTTTAGAGTCGTATTGTAGGTTTAGCATCAAAGTCTTGAATTAATAAATTCGATATTCGTATTGTATGAAAGGGGGGGCGATGAAAATTATGATTGTGAATATCAGATCGCAAACATTTAAAGTTTGAGAATCACTGCTTTAGTGGCTTAAAAAGTTTTTTTTTTTTATTTTACATTATTGAAGTAACTAGTATCATTAGGAAATAGTTCAAGGCTAATGTCTGTGTTGAAATAATATTTATTAATTGTAGTTCATATATAAAGTGTCACACTTAAAAAAGCTATAGATATTATTCCTATACAAAATGGAGTAAACCAAATCCCCCTCGATTCAGCCTCATCCGTAAGAAGACCTAAGCGTGAATTTTTCTCCTGTCATCTAATCCTCCCCTCTTTCATCTAAACGCACTCTTTCGATTAGATAGGGGGTGTCAGCGACAGACGCCTACGTGGAATTAAGGGAAAACAGTCACGCCTTTGATGGATTACAGAGACGACCCCACCGATACTTCAATTAGACATTCACCCCTCCCCATTTCCTCCTTTGTATTCGAAGTAGAGTGACTGGATCAGAATTGTTGATGAGAAACGCTCTCGGTAAGACACTTTGCACTGGAGTGCCTGGAGCAAAAAGTTGACTTAGTGGTTTCCTTAATTAGCTCCAATAGACTAAACGCATATGTAATTTAGTGAATTGAATTATTTGTATTTTCACTCAAGTTCTGGTGTTTAATAAAGACGTCATTATATAAAGTGTAAAGCATTAGCTCGTGGGTGTTGCCTTACTTCTAAGTTATCCTCGTGGCCTAGGGGGTGGGAGTGAATGCAGAATCAGGCGTTGCCATAATCTTAATATCTATTTATTAAGATCTTAATTGAAACACTATACAATGATAATATATATATTTAATCCTAGCGGATCTGAGGTGAAGAAACACACAATACGAATTACCAAATAAGCGTGACCCTGACCACTATATTTAACTTTACCGCCTACTCCTAACTGTATATACACAGTTCCTAGTAGTTAATAGAACGATCCTACCTCTATATCTTGGATAGCAGCAACTCTCTCGTATCCTATATTAATTTTCTTTATCTCGCGTGAAATGGTATCAACCTTGACTAGAACGCACTGGCACGGATAACTGAATTCTTAAAATTCTGCTAACTTCTCTCACTTTAGCTTACGCGCTTTAACACCGACTAGCATAATCCCTTCCCAAAAGGCCACACTACTTACGCTAACCGCTTCTGGATTTGGTTGGAAAGAATTTGCCTTTTTCGGCTCCAAAGAACCCAAGAGGACAATTAATGGAAAGCGCGATGGACCCGTCACAAAAGTAGGGAGGAATCTATTGTTACAATGCCACTTGATAGGCAAATGCCAGATCGAAGCCTACGAAATTCATCATGGCAAAGGGCTAAGTGACGCCTGTAGTTAACCGTAGCTTCCAGAACCATACAGCTGACAATACGACTTCACCCGTTTCCACCCTAATTTTGAGGGATAGCACCCTGGGGTGGTCAGGTTTTAATATACTACGATACATAGGCTTCACACACATTCACAAATTTTCTAATTGATGAACTAAACGAATCAACGGAAAACAGTAACATCGCCTGTTCAATAATAAAAATAATCTATGTTCATACAAGAATTACGTGTTAGGATCTAATTATATACGAATAGAAATTATATTATATTTTTAATTTCTACAGTATTTTAATATCGCACTATGTAAAGATACTTTACATATTTAATAAGCAGTGTACTCCTCCTTTAAATTTAAAACATTAAGATCTATATATAGGTGAATTTTAAATAATTAAATCTAACTCTTTAAAATATAATCATGAGAAAGCACCAAATATCAGAAAATATAATTGCAGAAAATACGAGTATATTATCATAAAATATTTTAACATAATCTGTAGTTTAATTAAGAAATATTTCAAAATTGTTTTACGGATTTATGTAAAAAATATTTCCAAAAATGCAAGTGTGTATTTTGGTATTCTGAAATTTTTAAAGTTTTTTTTTTACTTTTAGGAATTTTTTTTTGGTTTAAATAAATAAAACTATGATAATAAAATGCGAACTAAATTATTCAACAATCAAAAATAAATCAGCATAGTAAACTTATCTAGAAACAAGAATTTCGGTACATGTATATATTTTTCCGATTTAAACTGCCGGAATTTTTTCTGACAAATCTATCAACAGAAGGATGAAGAGAAAATAGTGTAACGGTACTTTAAAGAAAGCAATTTAAGCAAAGTTGCTCCAAGAAAAGAACCAATTTAAAACTTTTGAAGAAATCAAAAAACTTTAAAGAAAGAACAAAGAATCAATTTAAAGGATCCAAAATCTAAACTATTTACCGATTTTTTTAACCCTAAGGTTATATGGTAGGGGAAATAGATGAAGAGAAAACATTAAGTTGAAGGGGAAAAAAACTCTCAAAACAGAACAAAATATTTTCTAAAAAATATATAAATCATAGAAATTTCTCTGCAGAAAAAAACAGCCTGCGTTAAAAAACAAATATAAAAGTAAAATAGTATGAAAGAAAGATTCGAAATAGCTTTGTAAAACTTTTTTCCCTTTTTGAAAACGCTATAGTAATAAAGGTATCTGTCTCCAGGTATTCCTAATAGAGCAGTAAATGTACCTTTTCGAAAACCTACTATTTTAATGGTAAAATTCAAACAGAACAAATAAAAACGATTGTTTTCCCTCTTTTTAGGGGAAGGGGGAGATGTTATCCCTTTCTTCTACAGTAGGTGGTACTTTTTCTCATTTTACAGTTTTCCTACATTACTTTTTTTTCCTTTTTCAATTTTTCTTTGGGTAATATTTATGTCTAGTAAAATGAAAGTTTGTACCCCTGAGATTGTTTTTACAAATGCTATTTTTAATTTTAAATGTATTTTCTATAAATAAATTCCATTGAGAGAGAAAAACAATGTATTACAAAGGAGGGAAAAAATATAATTTATGCAAAGGAGATTTATTTTAGGATTATTGAAGCGGACACTTACGACACAGTTTTTAGTATCTTTAAACAGAGAAACTTATTTGTGACTTACATTTTATATGTCCCAAGAAAGCCATTATTTTCAGATATTGTAAAAGTTCTGAAGATAAGAAGATAAATATGGGTCAGTATAAAATGGCTTGAAATGTATCCACTGGTAATTTTATGACCCTATTTGTTTCAAAAGTCATAAAACAAATTAAATAAATTAGTAAGAAGTATTTAGTAAAGAGAGAAATTAATTACCATTTCTAAGTGGCATTATGTAAAAACCGTATTATGTTGAGAATACAATGGAGATTTCAGGTATTATTCCCTTTTACTCAACTTTTTATATACAAAACATTTAACTGCATATTTATACATAATCAATCATTGAATACATGATTTCCTTATTCAAATAAAAGAATAAAAGTAATAAAGTAATCAGAATAAAAGTAAAAAAGTGCATTAAAAATAATGAGTGTTATCTCAGCTACGCGTTGGTTGTTCAGACAAATGATGCACCAGAGTCATGTTTTACATTCAATGTCATATAAAGGGATTATTACCTCCATTCAACTTTAAGTAATGATAAAGCTCGTAATATAAACACAGAAATAGTTTCGAAAATTTTCAGTTGAAATTTTTAAATTTGATACTTTGCGCTGCGACTGAAATAAATATATATTGCAAAGTGTACGTAGTTAAAATTAATTACAATAGTATTGAAACACGGATTATATTAGCATGCAAGTGTCGTAGAATTGCTTGAAAATATTACATTTGATGTGTATACATATTCATATATGGGCGTATATATATATATATATATATATATATATATATATATATATATATATATATATATAGTATAATAAAATTAAAAAAGATACCCCAAGTGAAAAAGTTGTATAACCCACAATGCCTAAGAAGAATGAAACTGGAGTTCAAGAGACATAACAAAAGTAGATACAAAAAGAGTCTTTGGACTAAAATGGAAACTTGTTATGATTTCTAGAGCTATCGCTGAATTAGGCCAGGTATTTAGGATTAAGCAATACTTTATGGATCCACCATATCTCTCAAAATATGTTCTTTCAGAATATTGCAAAGAAGTGCAAGATTTACTTATATACGTCTTCACTGCGTATAAATGTTGGGGTACATAGAAACATTGACTTTTCTTCAAGAAAATTTGAGGAACATAAAGCTAGGCTTTATCTAAAAATAAGGCTTAATGTATTAATTAAAGTATTAAACAGTTAATTAACTTATAATAAAGATTAATACAATGCAATGAAACATGTAAAACTAACCAGCTTCAATCTTTTCTTAGATTGATTTAAATACTATTGAATTTCTTAAATCCATTAAATACAAATATTTTTACTCAAATTGTACGACTTATCGACCCATTAGCCAAAAGAAAAGACGTAGTTAAATTCCGTGATGTGTGAAAAACTTTATCAGGTGTGTTTATTTGAATCACCGACCTACCAGTCCACTGCTGCTGCATGCATGACTGAGACAAAGCGGTTCTTAAACTTTTCACGGTGGTAGTCCTATTTTTTGCACAAAATTTTGCATTACTGCAAAATTGCATTGCATTTTGCATTGCGCAAAGTTTACACACGTTTGAGAGCTTCGATATGTGTTCTATTTGTAGTATATTATTGTTTTGCAGTAATAAACATCCGCAATAAGTTTTTACTTTGAATATCATGATATAGATTTTAATTAACAAAATTTAAAAAAAAACATAATGTTATGTAATTTCTTGGTAAAAGTTATACATTAACTATAGTCTGTTTATTAAGTGTAGTCATTTTGAGCTCACTACTGAGACACCAGGCCACACAGTCCCTTTTACGGACAGTGTTCCATTACACCAGAATTCGAAATCATTCACCCACAATTTCGGCTATAATTTCGAGACCATAGCCACACGTCTACCCCGTCCACAGCATAAAAGATAAAGTCACAAGCAAAACATTTATATATTATATTTATTACCAAATTATATAATCGCATAATGTAAAACAAGAATGAATTCAATAAACCCCCTTCCTTTTAAATGGTCTCTGTAAAAAAAGACAAAAGATAATCTTCCCAATGTAATTGTAACACGTCTTTTAAACACAATCACCCCCGGCAATTAAAAGTATCCTTAAAGAGCGTGCAATGATCTAGTCTGTCCCATACACACATTCCACTGAACTCTTCTCCCTTGTCTTTCCCCAAGGACCAATAAGAGCAGAGTATTAAAATCCGTGGTATTCAACCCCTACGTGTAATGACTGGGTGATTAGAGAAAAGCCAATTGTGCTAAAGAAAAAATATTAACGTCCCAAAATAAGCAGACGAGACACCGTTATTCTTCGGGGATACGAAAAGGGCAGTGGAAGATAATCTGATGCCTCTGTAGATTTTGAGTTTATTGAACACATTGAAATTTGAATGAAATATTTCGGCAAGCTTCTCTCTCTTCCCTTTTTATAACTTACAATTATTTTATACACACAGGGTGTCTCTGAATACTCTGTACAATCTTGGGAGGAGGTAGAGAACATGATGAGGAGCAATAAGTACATAGGAAAGCATGGGTTAAATGAAACCCTAACAAGATACAGAGGCATGAAAACAGTAAGGCTACAACACAGAATGTAGTATTAAACGCTTTATTACACAAAAATCAATAAATCAAAAGTATGGCATAAAAGCATCACAAGAGGAGTTTGAAATTGCGACCATTGGCATGTATGCACGCACATTACCGACGCGACACGGATTGGCGGACATGTTCAAAAATACCTGACGCGTTTCATGTCGTTGCAAGAACGATAGGCAATCGTGCCACCAGGTCCAAATCAATTCCCGTTGTCTATAATGTAGAGGTGAATATCCGCCAACTCCGCGTTCGTATAACGATTTATATTCATCTTACGATGTTCATGTCTAAAATGAGGAAACCGCATGTACCGACCTTTAGAATTCGCAAACAGTGCCACGTATCATTTTTCGCCCATGCTTCCCTAAGTAATTATTGCTTCTCACTCCATCTAAGTTCTTTACATTCTTTCGAAGTTTGTACACGGCATTCGGTGACACCCTGTATATGCATAAATCCAGCGTTTCTCAAATTGTGGTGAGCGCCCCCTAAGGGGGTGATAACTTTATGAGGGCGGCGGGAGCATATTGAAAAGTTGAAAACAAAGAATTGCTTTAAAAAGTTATTAATTTACTGAAAGTAAACAGATAAATTTCTTTCTGACATAATAAGAAATAAATACACATTTACACTGATATAATACACTTATAAATGTACTACACACTGCTCACTATTCAGTACTGCACACTGTGAGATCCCCCCTGGGTTCCACCCTGGACACCAAGATTGAATTGAGGCAAATAATTACCAGACGACATTTTTACAATAGCAAATTATATTTATTCACTTGAATCAACTATCCTTCTAAATACAAATATGAATGAATAATCTACGCGTCAATGGGTTTTTGTTGCATTCCAAAGCCTTCGGAATAATTTTATCAATGGTAGTGCACAGAAAAGATCATACTTCTGGAATCGTACTACGAAAAGACGTATATATACGTCCGGGGAAATTAACGCTTCGGCTGAGAGAGACGTTTATATATGCCCGGAGGCATTTAAGAAGTTAAAGATGTATTGTAGCCTTTTAGCGTCAAAATATACTATTATTGAATTCCATATATTATTATTGTATGGAAGGGGAGGGGGGGCTTGTGGCATTGGACTGCAATGAAATGATTTTGTCAGCGTTCGCGAAGGATTTACTTGTTTCTGAGATTAATTTGTTTATTTATTCCTTTTCTTTTTTTACCTCCATTACACAGCATATGCTTGCCTGTGTGAAAAACCGTGGCACTATGGAGGAAAAAGTATAACTTCCAATCAGTAGTTAAAGGGTTAACAACTATTGAATTTTTTTTACAGGAAAATAGTAAAAAAAAAAAAGGTTGACTGGCTAGGTTTGGAATCAGAATTTTGAAAAATCGCGTAAGCGGATTATTTTTAGATATTTAGTATGACTTGAATTAGAGAATATGGGTATAAAACTGTTTTTTAGGATCTCACTAGAATAAAAGAAATATTTAAACGCAATTTTTTTAGTAAACAAATGAAGAAAACATTACATTTATTCAAAACCTTCTCCTTTTATAAAAAATTCGTCTATAATAATAATATTTTCTTTATATATAACTAAGACCTCTATACTGAGCCTAAACTAGGATTTTTGAAGTACTCATACACAATTTAGGAGTGGAGTTGTTTATCTTTTGATGTATCACAGTACAGAAATTTTAACAAAAAAACACCCCTTATTACTGGAACTCGGAAAATAATGAGAGTTTTTCAAAAATCCTTCTTTAGTCTCTGAATAGGGTCCTAACTATATACAGCTAAAGCTTTATTATTATAGAAAGATTTTTATAAAAAGGCGTATGTTTTAAAAATAGGTCATTCTTTCTCCAGTTATTGCCAAAAAATTTGCATTTAAATATTTGTTTTTTTACTATCATTTTAAAACAATTTCATATATATATGCTAATTCAACTGAAACGAAATATATATAAAAAAATTCCCTTAACGTATGCGACTACGTTCTTAACCGTGATTTTAAAAAAGCGTATAAATGGATAATTTTTATGATATTTAATGTCACTTAGATTATATAATACATGTATAAAATTGTTTTAAGGACATTTTGACAAACACAATTATTTAAATACAATATTTCGGCAACAAATTAACTTAGAATAACCTTTTTTCAAAATGTTCTCCTTTTGTGAAAAATGCTTCGCTTATAATAATATTTTGCTTGTATGTAGCTCAGACCTCTGTACAGAGGCTCAACTATGACTTTTGAAAAATTCACATCATTTTCAGAGTTACCACCCATTGAAATAATTATCGGCGTTTTTTTCTTAAAATTTCTCGCCTCTGTTGTCGTAAAACACGGATAAACTCACTTCTAAATTATGTATTACAAAAATTCAAGTTGAGTCTCTTTGCAGAGGTCTGAGCTATATACAGACAAAATATTATTGTAATATAAGCATTTTTCACAAAAAGAGGATATTTTGAAAAGGGGTCATTCTATGTTCATTTTGTGTTAAAATATTGTACTTAAATAATTTTTTATTGCAATACTATTCTTAAAACATATATACATTTTCTAATCTAAGTGACACTAAATATCATAAATATTATCCATTTATAGGCTTTTGCAAAATCACGGTTCCGAACGTAGTCGGATACCTTAAAAGCTTTTTTCAAATCAATGTCCCAAACGTTGTCCCCTTAAGAATGTTAGGTATAGTAATGACATTTACCATTCTCTGAGTGAGATATAAAATGGTATGATTCTTTTAGGGTTTCTTTTTTTATATATATTTTGATATTTGAATAATTGTTACAGGAATAAATTTAAGTAACGTTTGAAATAGAACTTTATAGAACATTTTATGTGAAATTGATTTTCTGTTAAAAGGTAAACGAAATACTAATTTATACTTTAATTCTTAGTTTCCTGTATTCGTATCTTCGTGTTCAAATTCTTTTACTTATTTTGAGCATTTCCTTCTCCTGGTCATCTTAACCAAGATGTAAAAACAGAGGTAGCAGTAAAAAGGTGGGTAGTGTAGGTACTCATTCGAAACTTTATGCATCTGGGAGGTATCCTTTGAAGTCCCAAGTCCACATGAATGCATTCCGTAAGAGGCGGTATTTTCTGTTTCAATCTCTAAGAAATTGAAAATAAAAAGTTTTCCATTTATGATCCATTTCGAGATCCGCAAGGAAATGACGATATTTCCTCTATTTATAATAAGAAATCGGAAAAATAACGAAAGAGAGGGAAGAAAAATTATTTTTTTAAGATGGGATACTTAAGCACATTGCAGTAAAGTATTTACCACTGAATAGAAATATCTATCATTAATCAAAGGTAAAGGTAAAAAAGTTGAAAAACAAAACCGCGGCTCTAAAAATGCGACATATTTACGAAATTTTAGAAAAACATCACGAATGTTCATACAAAATCTAAATAAGTGAAGAAGATAAGAATTAATAAATATTCCCATAACACCAGCATACAATTTAATGCGAATTAGGGGAATGTGTGTGAATGTTCCTTAGTTTTAAGAAAAAAATATTCAGGTGAAGTATTCTAAAAATGACTTGTACTTTTAAGTGTAGATGACGAAATGAGAGTGGCATTGTCAGTTTTCAACCCAATACAAATGAAATTATCAAAAATCATCAAGATAAAATTCCTCATTAAATGTGTTCTTATAATTAATTACTCCGCGTTAAATGTATTTGTCGTACATATTATTTAATTTATCATTGAAAAGTATTATAAAATATTTTACATAGTGTTTTATAGATAAGTAAAATTGTTTTAAAGTTATTTTTTATTGTTAGTGCATCGACAAATTTTGAAATTGTTATTAACGAGTATTGCAGCAAAAAAAAAAAATATTCAGAATTCATGGTTTAGATAAATTAGCAGTGATTTGTATGTGTTAAAAATATTTTTTAGTAAAACGATATAGATCAGTGCTTCTCAAACTTTCAATATACGTGACCTACTATTCAATCCTCATTTTCATCGCGCCCCCCTATACACAATAACAATATATTGAATTCAATAATACTATACTTTGACACTAAAGCTACAATACGGCTTTAACGTTTTATGTGCCACCGACGTATATAAACGTCTCGCTCAACGTCTTGACGTATATATACGTCTTTCCGAAGAACGATCTTTTCTGTGCAGTGCGACCCATAAAATTACTCCGAGGGCTTTAATGCAACAAAAGGACCTTGACAATGTTTGCGAAGAATTTACTCATTTCAGAGGACTTTTGCTTATTTATTTCTTTTCTCCTCCCCCTCCCCCGCAAAAAACATCAAATAAGCTCGTCTATATGGTAAACGATGGCATTGGGGAGCGAATTGCATAACTTTTAACAGGAAGTTAAGGAATTAATTATAAACTTTACAAATTATCAAGATAAGTGTTCATACAAGCCCTTGGGGTCACTGATAATTATCGAACTTTTTCTTAACTTAGTATTGTTAAATTAATAATAAAATATACATAGTACAGTAATGATACATTTATAAGTGTATTATATCAGTGTAAATGTGTATTCTATCTTTTATTATAACAGAAAGTATTTTGTTTGTTTACTTTCAGTAAATTAATAATGTTTTAAATAACTTTTTGTTTTCGACTTTTCAATATGCTCGCCCCCTTGTAGAGTTATCACGTTCCCCAAGAGGGGTGCGTCCCACAGTTTGAGAAACACTGATATAGATAGGTACACACAAGATATAAATAACGAACGACAGGCTTCGCGCGGTAGATGTCAGGCCAATCACGGGTGCAGCCATCGATGTAAATTTAAATAGAAACGAAATATTGTCTTTACATGAAGCTAAAACTACTATATGATTTTAAACACTTAAGTGCCACAGGCGTAGATAAACGTTTCGCACTGCCAAAGCGTCAATTACTACTGACGCATATATACGTCTTTCCGAAGTTCTATCTTTTATGCGTACTGCCATCCATAAAAGTATTCCGAAGGTTTGGGAATGCAGTAAAAAGACCTTGACACTGTTTATGAAGGATTTACTTACTTCAGAAGATGTGCTTGTTTATTCCTCCCCTTCCCCAACACATCACATTCGCGTACCTACGTGGAAAAAGGCAGCATTCGAGAGAGACTCGCAAAACTGTCAATTGTCATTAAGGGATTAATTATAAACCGTACAAATTAAGAAGATAAGTGACAAGTGTTAATTTTTGTATATAATTTTATATATCACAAACCCATGGGGTCACTGGTAATTATTAACGCTGTTCTTAACTTAGTTTTGTTAAGGGGAGTTGGAAACCTCTCTCTCTCTCTCTCTATACTGACAATGTTAAATTGGCTGTTTTCGATGTACCTTTTCTCAAAATCTGTTTTATGTGCATGCTTGAAATTTTTCATACTATTAAAGTACACCTCTCTCATTATACTAAAATGAGCTTTTAGCTAATTTTAAATTTTTTAATAAATTATGAAATATTTTATCAAACATTGCGAAATTTGACCCATTTTTTACTTAAAAAATTTGTAAAAATTAAATTTTTGAGTTTTTTACAAAAAGCTCATTTTAGTATATATTAGACATCATTATAAATAAGTCATAAAAAATTTACATACCCGTGAACAATAGTTTGTCAGAAAAGGTACATCGCACATTAAAATTTACATTTTGAGATAAATTGATTTTAATGAATACAGTGAGACATCTAATTGGCTAGGAAATAAAAAAATAAAAGGCTCAATTTAAAATAAAAGATACATGTTTTGGTTTATATCAGTCGTTACACTTTTAAGCAAAAACAAAGTAATTTGTTTACAATTTTCGCCATTAAAATGAGCGTGGCCCAAATTCAACGATTATTTAAAAATACGTTTTAAGGGCTTCTAAATACCCTAGAGGCTAAAGTAAGGTATTTTTAAAAAGGTTAAAATTTACACAATTTGAAAATGTAAAAATCTCAAACTGTCAAAAAAAATAAGATTTTAGCTTTCCAACACGCCTTAAATTGATTATAAAATACATTAAGCAGTACTGATACATCTATAAGTATATTATATCACTGTAAATGAGTATTTTATTTTTTGTATTATATCACAATGTGTTTTGTTTGTTTATTTTCAGTAAATTAACAATTTTTTAAAATAATTTTTCGTTTTCGACTTTTCAATAGCTCGTGCCCCCTCTTAGAGTTATCACGCCCCCTAGAGGGGTGCTCCCACAGTTTGAGAAACGCTGCTCTACATACAATAATATGTCGAAAATATGTCAGCTTAAAATGTCGTGCATCTAGTCATTAGTTTAATTTAGTTCATGATCCCGAGATCTGAAGTGAATGCAAAACATTTCCCTCAGTTTTGAACTTAAAGCAGTGTTATTCATTACTGTTACGAAGATAAAATACGTTATTTATTTTGTCTATTATGGCAAAATAGAAAATTAATCCATTTGTTTCAGACCATTCACCAAAAAATAATACTAAATCGAAACCAAAAACTAAAATTTTAATTAAGAAAATGACAGGACCAAAAACTAAAAACTCGCAAAATTTACACAATTAAGTGCGCAAAAAATGAAAAAAATATAAATTGAGAGTAAAAGCAAATTTGCGATCAAAGGATGAGTCTCCTGGCTATCCAAAACAGCAGGATCCAACATAGATACAAAGATTAATAGTCTCAAATCATCCTCTCGGGTTCATCCATCTATTTGAAAAAAGTGTTTTTTATATTTTAAAATGAAAATTATAATTTGAATAAATACATTTTTATATCTCATTCATTACTATCATTCATTACTGATAACTTGATAGAAAACTGAAAGGTATGGCTCCCAATTACCAACCAATTTGAATTCCTGATTATAAATCTTTTAGAACTTCTACATTCCTCCTCTAATCCGTATTAGTATATCGAATCAAAAATGTTCTTTCGAGGAGCATAAAAATAATTATGTTCAACTTAATAAAAAAAAATCAGATCAATTGTTCTACAAAGCCGATGAAATTGTACATAACGCGTTTTAAAACATACGAAAATAGTGGAAATTATATTTACCACAAATTCGTAAAAATAAAATATTATCCGTTAATTAAAAACAGGAAAAAACTTGATGATTTCACACTAAGTTCAGTTATTCAGATTTTCTACTAGAAAGATACACTAAAGTGTGCTAACGAGATGCTTTACATATCATTTAAGATTGTTAAAGAAAACAGGATAAAGCAAGATGTATCTTGTAAAAAGAACTACTCTATTATAAATGTAAAAGCTATATATAAAATACGGAACTGTTTCTTTATGGTAACGTAATCCAATCATATCATTGCTTGCTTGAATTTGTAGTGCTTTGTCAACTAATCCACAGATGAAAGTGTTAAACAAAATTGGATCTTCGATTTCTTTTCTTTTTGTACATTTCATCTTTTTTACCCGGCGGCAATATTTACTCGCTTGTGGTAAACTTTTTTTTTCAAATGAACTCGACGAGAAAATGAAAAATGGGCTTGTTATACAGTCAATTTTGAAGCCTGGAGGTGCTTCCATATTCGTTAGCTCAATTGTTTTTAGAGGGGGAGAGCAACAAATAATATGGTTGAATCCTAGGATGTGATAATAGCTGTAGAATGTATCAAATGCATATAGAACACGGATAATTATAAAAAAAGAAAGCGTGTATCAGTGTGCACACGCGTTAGAAGTTAATTTCTTTGGCTTACAATTATTTAATTATATAATAAAGTTTTATTTTGAAGTAAACTTATATATAATTAACAAATTTATTATTATCATTACTATTTCAAACTATTAAAAAAAATAATTAGGATGGAAAAGGTATAAGTATAGACAAATTTTCATTTTCACTACATAATACTAAAAAAAATTTTATTGTATGTATTTTGAGAAAAGTATCATCATTATTAGTCTATTTCCATTATGCTTATGGATGCTTCAGTACATACTTTTGTTATCAAATGCTTGTGGTAACTAAAGTAAGAAATGTAGGTTTTGCACTCAATATCGCTTAAGTATCTCGAAAAGACTGCATCAATCGTAGTATTTGATTTTGCGTTGATATTATTCTGTTGTTTTGTAGAGATAAGGTGAAATTGTCTTTTAAAAATTCAATCATTTGTACAGATTTGTCTAAAGCAAAATTGACATTAAAATTTCCACTTAAAATCATAGGTATTTTATCATAATTTTTATTAATTAAAGCAGAACCTCTTGATGTGTATGGTAATAATGATCGAGATAAAGGAATTCGATAATGTCATCCAACTTTTTGTTCGGAGTAATATATACTACTACAATTATTATTTTTGTCCATTATTTATTACGTATTCAGCCAAGCACAAATTCCCCACTGAAGATTATATGGTACCATAAATATCGGATTGACTGACAGAACATTCCATTGATGGAGTTATAATGTTAACAACATTGCTAGAATTTTGATATATCGCAACTCCTCCCGCTCTCGTATTTGGTCGTTTATACTTCACAATGCAGTTGAAATTTGGAGTAGATATATCACTTTCATTGCTCAGCGAAGTTTCTGATACACTATCTGGTTGATGAAATAATAATGAAATACATTCTGCTAATTTACTTTAGATATTATTAGAATGTGTTCTTGCTTATACTTCCATTTTTATCACTATATATATTACGTGTAAATGTCACTGTTACAATAAATATTGCGGAATCTTATTAATATATTCTGCATCTATCTTATATTTGTATGATATTAGTGTTTTTCAATTTCAAGTTTATGTTTATATCTTTAATTTTTTTTTAAAAAAAAAAACTAAGTTAATTTCCCTTAAAATGAAAAAAGATATTTTCCTCAGAATCACAAAAATTTGCCACGAAATAAAAATTTAAAATGTTCCATGCGTTGCAATTTTTGTCGAATTATAACAAAACAAACTTTCCAGAAGTATTCCTCTAATGTATAGTTATAAATTCTTCGATGCATAATAATAATATTGATAGGGTGAAAAAAGAAATTAAAGTTTTTTATGTAAGGAAAATCATTAAAATTCTTGAAATTTTTATATAAAAATTTGCGTTTAGCCATATTTTGTAAATTATCATATAAAACATTACATTGCATGCATACATTTGTAAAGAATTGCTTAAAGAACTTAAATCAGGTAAAAATATGAAATTTAAAGAAAAATCAAAACGCATGGAAAGTTTTAAAAATTTTAAAAACTATAATAATTTTTTTCTCACCATTTTTTTATACGATTTTAGTTCTAAGTTACATAGAGCCAGTAAAAATTTGGGACATGTTTGTAATAAATTTTACTGCCCACTGCAGTCTTAAAATACAAATTAATATGAAGCCCTATATAACACTTCCACAACAATCAAATTAATTACACCAAAGCATATATATGATTTAAAAACTCACTTCTTAAACTGGATTTAGAAATTCCATTCGATTGAAAATTTAGTAAACACAATCTTTTATTGCCAAACTATTGGAAGAAATGTTGTGTTGCCACTAAATTTTAAAACAATAGATTGTTTGTATTATTTCCTTAAAAGAATTTTAAAACTGTTTATCCAACAAACCCACTTTAAACTAATTTTTGATAGATTTTGAACCATTTAAATGCCTACTTCCGGTAGATAAAAGACACGCTTCCGATTTTTTTTAATTCATAAAATGGATTATATTTTGACTTCTAGGTAACAGAAAAACAAAGTAAAGTATGTATCGCAAAGCTAAAAGAGGAAAGGCTTGTTAAAGCTGCTGTTGAATGAGGAGAGGGGGGTGGGTGCTAGCTCAGGGCTAATAGACGAAAAACACAAAATAAATTTTAAAAGCCGTAATTTTTAATCTATTTTTTCAATCTTTGAACAGATAATGGATAATATTTTTCTACTTTTGGAGAAAAAGTTTCGTTAGATTATTTTTATAAATAATGAAGTTATTAAATATTTCATTAAAATTTTGAGTATTTTTTGAAAAATCGCAAAAAAAAAAGTTTCCGTCATTTTTTTATGACTGATTTTAAAAGAGAAAATCATGAACTTGTTTAGAATAAAATATCAATTCATTAACTCCAAAGGAAACTCAAAGGGAATGATTTAGAAACTATTTTTATAAAAGCGTATCAGTTTTGCCTCATTTTAAACAAAATCGTAAAAAATGGAAAATATCATTATTTTGTTAAAATAAATAAACCATATCGTGACGAAAAAAATGATCTTTCCGATTCTGTAATTATCTTTTGTCTAAGATAGATAGTATGAATTAGATGGCGTTTTTAAAACGGGGGTGGGGGGATTCGGAAGTTCATTCATTTCTACCTTACATTCATCGCTAACCGTAACTGATAACGCGTAACGGAAATTTCTCCTTACCGTGCCATAAGAAGTTAACTTCAAAAATGAATACTTTTTTGCATCTGTAGTATCTCTTTCATCTGAAGTCCACATCTTACAATCAACTAAAGCTCGAGTAAACTGGTTGTTGCTTATAAAAGTATAATCTATCTTTGAGCATATACTTACCATATCTAGAAATAAAAAACAATTTTATTTAAAAACTTCAAGTAATAAGCTTTCATAAAAAGATATATTTTTCAGAAATATTTAGTGAAAATATTTTCTCATCCACTTTAGTCAAATAATGTAAACCGGAATATTGATAGCTACTGAACATTATTCATGAAATTTAAATTTAGTACATTTAAATTCGTTTACAAATGCGTATTTAATTTATTCATTGAAATTTCAACTAACCTTACAAGGACCATCCATTTTGCTAATTTTCAAAGTTTCCAAAATGCACATTTTAAGCTCTCCGCCTTATTGAATCCCAAGGAATGCTTATTCAACCGTATCCATCCCTATTGACCCAAATAATGTGATTTAAATAATAAGCCACGTATTATTGATTGACTTCCAGTATTCCGACTAATTGTGATGCCATTTACTAATTGTAGACTTTTCCATTTTAGTGGGCTTCTTAATGATTATCAAACATTCCGGTATTATGAATAGATTAAAGCTTACCGGTTGGTGACATTCAAAACAGGTGGCCGAGCTCAATTTTGGGAGCGGGTTACAGCTATATTTCAGTCGACTAATTGTGACAGTTATAGTTCAGCGCGTCAAAACCAAAATACACTTACCGTTATACATCATTATTTGGGAATGGATAAATAAGAGAAAGTTCATTATTGTTAATTTAATATAGTGCGTTTATAGGTTATTACACTTTACCAGGTGTATGCATAAGTATTTTCCGGTTTAAATAAGAGATGGCGAAAAGTACGCAGCCAGAAGACATAATAAAATGATTTTGGTACGTGGCAATGCCCGTCACACAGCAAAACCAGTGAAAGACACCTTAAAATCGCTTAGATGGGACATCCTTACACACTCGCCGTACTCTTCAGACCTGGCACCATCTGACTATCCACTACTCGCATCAATGGGCTCACTCGCAGAGCAGTACTTAAGCAATTTCTAAGAAGTTGGAAAATGGCTTGACGAATGGTTTGCCATAAAAGCCAAGCAGTTTTTCTGGCATGGATTTCGTAAACTACCTGAAAAATGGGCGAAATCTGTAGATGCCGATGGTCAATATTTTGAATAAAAAATTAATTTCTCTTGAAAATTGCGTGTTTTCTTTTTCCAAAAAAATAAGAAAAAAAAAGAAAAATTATGCTTAAACCTGTTGTTGTGTGTTTTTTTATTACTGGGATACATACGAAAGACGTGAGATAGATGAACAGAAACATATAACACAACCACAGAAGAATACAGATTTTATTACAAATGATGATCCCAGCATATAACAAGAAGAGGTGCGCTGCTTTTTCTTTCGAGACTTTTCCATTTCAGGCGAAAGACCGACTTCTTTCCTGAAGAAGATACAACCGTGTCTTACTCGGGATTCGAACCCACTCGGTTACAAGCCGAGGGACATAGCCACCATACTGGCTGGGCGACTATGCATACACCTGAGAGCCTGTATTCATATCTGCCTCGCTATTGGAAATAATGCGAATTTTTTCAGGTTCATTGCAATTTTAAACTGAATTAATTTAGATCAAACAATAACTTCTCTATCAAAATGAAAAACTTAGAAAAGTAACAATGTATATTACCAAGTGTTAATAGGTTCAAAGCTGGTTATAGCGCCAGTCACACACTTCAATGTATGCATCATATCTAGAAAATGTAAAATGTGAAACAAAGAAAGGGTTAAAATAAATTTCTGGAGTGATTTATCATCGCCAAGGCATGATGAAACCGGTATTTAACACTCTCAAAACATAAATGGTCTCAAAGAACACAATTATATATCACTAGGTGTTATACCCATTCTTCGCACAGGGTGAATTGAAAAATTAAACAATACAGATTGAAGGATTAAAGAGCTTTTAATGAGTTAATTTTACGTGAATTGCAAACATTAAACAAAAAAAAGCCTTTGCATATCTCCGCTAAACAAAAAAACCCTGCTTGTTAAATATTAAGTCTGTAGATCTAGTAGCCGATAAAAGGGTTTTTTTTATCTATAACCCTTCCGTAATTCTCTTGTGGGCCGATTTTTGAAAAAAACTTCCTAAGCTGATCTCTGCTCAGCAAAAGTAACACATTGCTACAAATTTTGTGTAATGAACGCTTATAATAGTATAAATAATTTATATCTGGAAGTGTAATGCGTTAATATTATTTTTATTGTATTTATTTTATGTTAAAATTGTAACCATTCGCCCATTCCACCTGTTCAAGCTTTCGCAACTCCTGGCACCTGGCGTAGACAAAACAAAATGCAAAGGTTTGCTTCACACATGAAAGATAAATATATGCTGTCGCGGGCTTTTTTGCAGATGACAGAATTTTTTCCTACTTACTTGACAATTATCGTTATATTTTCGACACTTCACACAATATCTTTATATATTATAGCATATGTGTTATTCTGATGTATAAGCAATATTAATCTAAAGTTTGATTAAAATCCATTCAGTTGTTTTTACGTGAAAGAGTACCAAACATCTCCACACAAACTTTTCGGTTTATGATATTAGTGAGGATTGTTTGGGAAAGGATGAGCAAAAGGAAGATAAAGAAACATTTCAAGTTATCGAGCATGGTTATTACTTAAACACACGACTTCTTACTGAAAATATTAAATATTACAAATTCAATAACTTTCCTGTTTATTATTTGCGAGGAAGAAACTTTCTATCTCTGCATAAAATCAGAGCACAAGAGTGAGAAGGAGCAGACGTCACACTGTAAAGCTGCTCGAGGACTTTTGGCGACGGATCTCATTAGTTTGAACCATGGTCAAGAGACGTGGACAATACCTAAGCTGCTCCCCTCACGTAGCTTCCACATCACACCAACAGGATGACGTTTGAGCCTCAACAGATTTAATGTGCATCAGCCCCTATACGCGGCGGGTCTTCAGCGGCAAATTAGTACTCGCAAAAAATTATATTTTTCGATTATTAATCTTTAATGATCAAAACAATTAAAGTGTGTGACGGTAATTTATCGTGTTTTCATACTAATCCTCTTGGGGAATCTTTGGGGCCAGAATTGAGTTATTTTACAGCAAATCCTCTCAAGAAAAAACCGTGATATTCAGATTAGTTAATATATATATATATATATATATATATATATATATATATATATATATATATATATAGTAAAGGTTGTGTAATCACGAAGAAGAAGAAGAAGGAGAAAAGAAGCTGAGATGCTGAACGCCGTGAGCTGATTTTAAGGAATTAAACGTAGAAGCGTAATTATATAACGGGCTTTAGTAAGTCAAAGAAAATAAGGAATATTAAGATTAATAGGATAACTTTGTTTAAAATTAAGCGCTTAGGATTCCCCGGTGCTTTATTACATATTATTTAGGGATACGTTATATCACTCCTGGTTGCCTTCCTATTGAAATACTTGCTTTGTTCAATATATTAAGATAACATTAAATTGCATTTATCATGGCTAACTTGTGTGATCAATTCTTACCTCCCATAAATCTAGGTCGTGTAGATGAAGAGATGGTACCCCCTGGGAGGGGGTATAACTAGTGGATTGCTCAAAATTCCCGGTGGATTTACAAAACAACTCTGAATAACAGAGAGAAAGCGTGAAATAGCTCTCTTAAAATCGTGCGTTTAACATTTTCATGATCAAGCGTGCTGCTGGATCAAAATTGAAAACTTAAAGAGTGACTATGCGCTAAGTTATTTAAGCCAATAATAATAAAAAATACATAATGCATAATTTACAAAATGATTTTCTTCAGCAATACGTATATTTTCAAAAAAATTACCTATAATCTAAAGTAATGCATGAAGATAAATGTACCGTGAAAAAAAATTCAGATTAGCAGTCGCAAATCTTTAGAACTTCAAGGATGCCAAACAATTAAATGCATAATTTTATATGTGGTATCCCACTAATATAATTCACTTCTATATATGATGACAACTATAGCTATACTGTCAATTATTTACATCTCTGTTTACATTTTCATATCACTGAAAAGAAACTTCACGAAAAACAAGAATTAACCGACAACGAAAAGAATCAACAAAACGAAATGATACACCGCCAATTTACCATGGATGCCAACGTTCACTTTCAAATGAAGCAGGATACACCACCAAAAGTAGCCTAAAAGGGCGAATCTCAGAAGAAATTTTGCCAAAAGTAGCACAAATTATTTATTTAAAAAAAATCATAGTTTGTACTCGTCGTTTTACTAATCGTCATTTTTGAAACTGGATCTTCATAAAAATATAATGTTCCAATTTTTCGCGGACAACCAGTTGCCGATCGTTGTTATAGATAATTCATACCGACAAACATCTTGCAGCTATAACTACTCATCCAACGCAGGCTTAAGGTATCCGACTACGTTCGGAACCGTGATTTTAAAAAAGAGCACAAATGGATAATTTTCAAAATATTTAGTGTCACTCAGATTAGAATACACGCATAAAATGGTTTTAAGGACATTTTGACAAAAAAAGTTATTTAAATATGATATTTTGTCAAAAAACTAACTTAGAATAATCTTTTTTTCCAAGAATTTTCCTTTTGTGAAAAATGGTTCAATTATAATATTGTTTTGCCAGTATATAGCGCAGACCTCTCTACAGAGGCTCAAGTAGAAGTTTTGAAAAGTTAACATTATTTTCAGAGTTACCACCAATTGAAATAATTATTGGCGTTTTTTTCTTAAAACTGCCCCCCTATGTTGTCGTAAAATATGAATAAACCCACTTCTAAGTTATATATTTCAAAAATCATAGTTGAGCCACTGTAGAGAGGTCTGAGCTGTATACAGGCAACATATTATTATAATAGAAACATTTTTCACAAAAGGAGAACATTTGGAATAAAGATTATTCTAAGTTAATTTTTTGCCAAAATATTATATTTGAATTAATTTTTTGTCAATATCTCCGTAAAACAAATTTATGCATATATTCTAATCTAAGTGACACTAAATATCGTGAGAATTATCCATTTATGCACTTTTGCAAAATCACGGTTCCGAACATAGTCGGATACCTTAAATTAATACTGGGGGGAAAAATATATATGAAGCAAAACATACTGTTTAATTTCTTAAATATATGGCACTTGACCTTGAATGCTGCCTTAAGGTATCGTGAACTAACGAACTATCGGCCATCAAATATTAACGTTACTGCAACTTAAACAATCGAAATGTAAACGAATTCTCTGTCAAATCAGTTATTACAGTGCTTCTTAAACTTTCTATATTCATGACCCAATTTTCAATCAGAATTTTCATCGCCCCCCTCTTTCCCATACAATAACAATGCGTTGAATGTAGTAATAATGTATAATGCTTTGAGATTAAAGCTAAAATACGATCCAGTTTTAAACCGTACAAAATATTAAGATAAGGATTAAATTTTGTGTATGATAAGCCCATTGAAAAATCACTAGTAATTATTAAACTTGCTCTTAATTTAGTATTGATTCTTAGTATCAAATATATTGTGCCTTACTGATACATTTATAAGTATACTATATCAGAGTAAATGTGTATTTTTTTATTATTGCAGAATACATTTTGCTTCATTTTAGTAAATTGATAATTTTTTAAATAATCTTTTATTTTTGACTTTCCGATATGCTCCCGCACCCCTTGTAGGGTTATCACGCCCCCCTAGTGAGGCGCGCCCCACAGTTTGAGAAACGCTGAGTTATTACCTTCTTTATTTCATTCTGTTATTAGCTATGAGAGTAGGAGTGATCGCACGCATCCCAAATGCGGAGGAACCTTTTTTGTTATTTGGAAACTTCCTGGAGGATATTTAAATCAGTTTGATTTCCCTGGTTGATTTCCCAGTCTTTATTCTGTCTAATTGTTGCTTCTTGCAAATCCTGCTGGCATTTAAGACTCGATTTGGAGGGTAGCTGATGCGCGTTAAATCTTTTGATGCTCAAAGTCTTCAAGTGAGCATGATATGCAAGTTTGGATTGCGGGTTCTTTCCCCTTTCTCCTCACATTTTGCCAGTTACAATAAGATATCCAACTACGTTCGGAACCAAAATTTTAAAAATGCGCATAAACGGATGACTCCCATGATATTTAGTGTCACAGATTAGCATATATGTATAAAATTGTTTTAAGGACATTTTGATAAAAAAAAAATTATTTAAATACAATATTTTGGTAAAAAATTAACTTACAATAACTTTTTTTAAATGTTCTTCTTTTATAAAAAAATGCATCTATAATAATAATATTTTGTTTATTTAAAGTAAAGACTTCTGCAGAAAGTCTGAACTAGAAATTTATATATATATATATATATATATATATATATATATATATATATATATATATATATATATAGAAAAATTTCCATTTTCTTCAGTGTTACTACCAATTGAAATAATTTTTGGCGTTTTTTCTTAAAATTTCTTTTGTAGTAAATTAAAATATGGATAAATTCACTGCTGAGTTGTATGTTACAAAATCTCTAGTTGAGCCTCTGCACAGAGGTCTGAGCTATATATAGGCAAAATATTATTATAATAAAAGTATTTTTCAGAAAAGGAGAAAATTTTAAAAATTGTTCATTCTATGTTCATTTTTTGTCAAAATATTGTACTTAAATAGTTTTTTTTATTGTGATAGTATTCTTAAAACAATTTTATATGCGTTTTCTAATCTAAGTGACATTAAAAATCATAAATATTATCCATTTATACGCTTTTGCAAAATCATGGTTCCGAACGCAGTCGGATACTTCAATGCGAAAAGGACTCTACACTCCGGTGAAAATTATATACATGTCTTTTTTCTGATATTGCTTTTCGTCATATTTTAACACAATCAGAACGAGAGTAAACACCTGTAACAAAATCAATACCAACTGTATAACTAAATTTACTTAAAACGTAAAAATGCTACATTGTCTTCCAGTTAGAAAGACAAATATTTGCACGTTGAGAAAAATTCGTCCCCAAAAGGAGAAAGGAAACTCACGCATTACCATTTCCGAAAATTCCTTCCCAAATAATGTGCTTAAGAACTCTTACAGTTACATGGAGGCAGGTTGAAGTGTATTTTAGGAGCTTCCACATTCCTTGGGGTCACATTCTTTTTCGCTCGCTAGTTTATGTAAATTGGAGTTTGCTCGGATGACTCAGAATTGAGTTGAAAACTCACGGAGGTTTGTTTCTTCCCTTTTCAATATCCCTCAAGTTTCCTAGCCACTTCAAAGGGTGACTAAACCCTGTGGCAATTTCACGCGTTAACCTTCCTATTGTCTTTTATTTAAGATGAAATCCGTTGTGTTCATAAAGGCATTGTGAAATGTTATTTAGTATTTACTCAAGATAATACATTTGATGACGAAAAATTGAAGAGTGATGTAATAAAGATACTATTATTGTGCGGAGGCCTCTTAACGACCATTTTCTACTTCAAATAATTCAAACTTTAATTACCGTAAAATCCGGCGTATAACGCGCATTTTTAACACAAAAAAATAAGAATGTAATTTAAGAGTGCGCATTATGCACCTGGTATACAAATCAGAACTTTAAAAATAAAAAAAAATTAGCATAGAGCCAATGTAGACTTTAACATACGTCGAAATGCTGCTTCTTTAAAGAAATGTCATTCCTCTTATGAACTTAAGGGCTGTAATTCTGGAAGTATACTATTTATTTTTTCGAAAGCATGTAATGATACCTTGAATAAATGACTTCAAAATATAAGATCATTGCACATATACATTTCATGTTCCTTCATATAAAAAAGGATGAGCGTTATACGGAGAATATAATCAAAAATTAAAAATTGAAAGTATATGTGGGCACTATACGCCGGATTTTACGGTACTATTAATCCAAATATCTAAGCTTTAATTTTCATAAAGGGAAGGATAGGTTCTGAATTTTTAATTTATGTAAGATAAGACTACACTCTACTATAAATTTTAAAATGCATTATTAGGCGGAGAAAGTTTATTTTATTTCAAAAACACTATGTTACATGTAAAAGAAAATTAAAGGGTGCATTCCGTAACACACTTAGTGTTCGGAATTTTAATCTCTAGCAGACACAAACTACTATGTTTGAGAATTAGCGGCCTTTCAGGATGGAACCTTTGGACTAAGTTACCATTTCCCTTTTTTGCCATTAACTGACATCACTACTTCTCGTCGGACAATAGCAAGAAGATTATGGTATTCGACTACAAGCGACAACTTTTTTTAAAAAATAGGATATATTTAGATATTTATGGTTTTTAGATTTGTTTAGTACATTTTTAAAAAAAAAAATGGCTAAAATTAATAAGAAAAAATAAATTATTACTACTATAAAATGCAAAAAAATGGGTAAAAATTGACAAAAAGTTACATAAATGGAGCCCGCTGTGTACAAATAGTTAATGAACAAAATCAATTTTTTTAATTTTGATGTATTACTTTGCTATTCCTTTTTGAAATAACCTTCAGAGTATAAGATATTTTTAAATTTTTACAAAAACTAGAGTACTTTATCGTAATTATGATATAAAATTGCTTAAAACAAGTTATATAAAAAAATTTAAGTCAAGATCAACAAAGAAAATTTTTATTTTAGCTACTTTTTATTAAATAGTTACAATCAATATAAATATGTATATACATAGGACAGAATCACAACATTAAGTGGTAATTAGTTTTTATAATTATCATTAAAGTATCGTATTGTCATCCAAAACAATCGTGTATGTAAAATTTCAGTTCAACTGAATGCTTTAAAGCGTGAGAAGAAAACCTTTTCAAGTTTTGACACAAGTCCCCAAAATGGTCGCTAAGTCACCAAAAATAATGCTAACGTGGCTGTATTTGTAATTCTTTAAATAATCAGTTTTAATCAATTAATTTTTATTAATTTTAGTTAAATTATTGTGTTGTCATACAATATATATATAATTGATAAATATTTTTTTTAAAGAAATATGTATATAAAATTTCAGCTCAATTGAGCGCTTTAAAATGTATTTTATTAACGATTGAAGATTCCACCAATATAAATAAATGAATAAACATACAAAAATGTGAGCTAATACTAGGAATTGAAAAACAGTGGTTATATTCACATAAAGAATTGTACATTTTATAATAAAGCAGTGATGGATAAATCTGACGGGTAAAACACTTCTACTGTTATACAGAACATGCAGAAAAAATTTAAGGAAATTATTTTAAAAAGTTTTTGAGCAATCGTTGTCCCCGTTTGAGCTATTAAAAAAAACGCGTTTAAAAGTGTTATGGTATCTGCTTTTAGTAAAACACTTGTAATTTTTGATCTGGTGAATGGAAAATAAAAAAAAACTTGGTATTTTTACAAAGATAATAAGATAGTCTACTAAATAATATCATAAAAAATGTTTTCATCAATTTTTTTTTAAAAAAGTATGATTTTAGGTTAGGCGGATACCTAAAGTGCCAAAAGGTTTCTGATTGGTAGAAGGAAAGAGAAATTTTATATCCCCTTTGTTCAAAAACAAGACCGTTTGGTAATTTTTTTCACCTACATGGAACAAGCTCCCCCGTATGGTTTAGATCTGCAGACTACTTCCCTCGGGGAGAAAAAGCGCTTCCAATTCATCTCAAGAAAAGAAAAACATTTTGTGATGTACCTCCCCTTGGAAGGTACATTCCTCGAAGTATCATCGTGAGCTAGAGGTGTAGGGTTAGCGAAAGAACTCGGATCAAACATTATTAAGATATTCAACTTAAGCTTTTAACAAATATAATTACAATAATTAATATGAGAGAATCTACGATGACTTAATACGCAACACAAAATATATATATATATTTATAATAGAATGAATTCTAATTCAGACCAATCTCAATAATCGAACCACCTAATCCTCGATTCTAATAAAGTGTAATCAATCCTACCTTATATTAGTCCGTAATGCTACTTGTCTTTATCTGCAATGGTATGCAGCTTGACGATTAACTTCTAGTCGAACACCAATATGTGTTTATCCACGGCAAGTAGAACTTAATCAATCTTACACCACGAACTGGAATAATCATCAACTGCCACCACGCACATCAATTGTCTAACATTCCTTTACATTGCCATTCCGCTTACTCTAAGATCCTATATTTAAAGTCGGTTTATTTGTATTTCTTCTTCACATCTCGTTTCTTGGATTTGGTTGGAAAAGAGTTGCCATTAATTGTGGCCCAAAGAACCCAAAAGACTTGTTAAAGAAGA
The DNA here is from genome assembly GCA_019973935.1 of Trichonephila clavipes. Taxonomy (NCBI): domain Eukaryota; kingdom Metazoa; phylum Arthropoda; class Arachnida; order Araneae; family Nephilidae; genus Trichonephila; species Trichonephila clavipes. The sequence continues at coordinate 467,038 of BMAU01020861.1, read as the reverse complement.
GACGCGTAAGACGTCACAATTTATCATAAAAGCTCTTAAAATATACGAACATTTAAAAGAAAATAAATCAAATTGCACAATTTCACACACTGCGACGGTTCACCATCTCGCTGCTTCAAAATCGGTTTCCCTATGAAGATAGCACTAGTCCATCCATATTGCGGGGTCCTTTCATCTGACATCAATCCGCCAACTGATGGCTATCAGGAACCCAATGGCTGTACTCGATATTTTGAGTAATTTGTATCTAACTGTAAATATTGTAATGTATAGCTGTAGCGTAATAAATCAATAATTTAGTTTCTTAAATAAGCGTTTCTCAAACTGTGGGGTTCAACCCCCTAGGGGGCGTGAAAAACATAGGAGGGGGACGCGAGTATATTGAAAAGTCGAAAACAAAAGATTACTTTAAAAAGTTATTTATTACTAGCTGGTATACCCGTTCTTCGCACGGGTGAAATGAAAAATTAAACAACACCGATTGAAGGAAAAATAAGTTTTTAATGAGTTAATTTTATGTGAATTGAAAATTTCACAAAAAAAGCTTTTTGCATATCTCAGCTGAACAAAAAAAGAAAGAAAAAACACCTTTGTTAAATTTTAACTATGTAGATCTAATAGCCGATAAAGAGGATTTTTTAAATTTATAATTCCTCATAACACTCTTGAGGGTCGATTTTTGAAAATACCTCCCTAAGCTGATCTCTGCTCAGCAAAAGTAACACATTCTTAAAAGTTTTGCGTAATGAACACTTAAAGTAGTGTAAATTTATAACTGAAAGTGTAATACATTAATATTACTTTCTGTTGTATTTATTTTATTTTAAAATTGTAATATTCGCAAGCAACGCCGTTTCTTAAATTATAATGGCGATTCAATGAAAAACATAGCGAAATGTTAACGATAGAGTCAAGTTGGCAAATGCCTAGCTACTTTAGTAGCTCGAGCTTTATTAGAGTTTTGTAAGACCCGCCGTGTAGGGGCGCGATGCACTTAATACTTTATCCAACCGCAATATGATTTACTGCAGTTTTTTCCATACAATTCTTTTTGGATCACTACATGTACAAATTAAGGGATATACATAAACAAAATACTCTACTTTGGAAAATTTAATCCGTTAGAGCTAATAAATTAATTAAAGATATTCCACTGTAAAATTAATTATGTACACCGTTCACTTAAAATAAGTAGTCAAATCATTTTCCAAAGTCTTGATTAACAGACAAAACCATAAGACACTTACATTTTGACATTAACTATTTTTTTGCGACAAAAATAATAATCTTTGCAATCTGCTGAAAACGCATTATCTGCTACAAAACTTTTCGCCTTCCCCACTAAAATACTCATCATAGAACCAGTGCTGCCATATATTTTGGAAGAGTGGATTTCAAAGAATATTAAAGCTAAGTATTGGTAGAATATTCCTGCTAAGTTGGTGTGGTGTGGTAGTTAAGAGAAGGGGGTGCCAGCTCAAGTGTCGTTCCCGTCACTTGACCATTGTTCAAAATTACGTGGTCCGTCTCTAAAAGCCCTCGTGTAGCTGAACAGTGCGACCTTAATATTCACTCACTCACTGCAAAAAATACAGTGCAGTAGTTATAATTAGTTTTATACTTAAAAAATGCAATATCTGCACACATATTCAATTAAAATTACAAAGTTATAATTAACTACTAACCAGAAAAAAATTATGAAAGTTTGTCCAAATGATGTAGTGTGAAAGAGAAAGTTTATTTACTTTAAGTACCAGAAGCGATAAAAGTAGTTATTTTGAAAATAGATCAACTTCTTCCTACCAAATGTGCATAATAAAATCATAAAAAAAGAAACTTTAAATTAAAGAGAGATTTATAACAACCTCTCCCCTTCTCAAAACTTAGTTTTATTCTGAAATAAAAAAAAAATAGGCATTATTCTGATCACAGCAATTAATTAGAAGCGAGCCCCTTGCGTAGCCAAAACAAAAAAAGTTTTTCACAAACAAAAGATAGATATATGCTGACGTGGGCTTTTTTGCAGCTTTTTTCCTTGCAGATGGCAGAATTTTTTCCTTCTTACTTAACAAATATCGTTATATTTAGGACACTTTTTACAAATGTTTATAAATTGTAGCCTATGGTATAAATTATAGCCTATGTGTTATTCTGATGTATAAACTATATTACTGTAAAGTTTCATTAAAATTCATTAAGTTGTTTTTGCGTGAAAGACCCACAAAGATTTTCACAAACTTTCACATTTATAATATGTATTAGATTTGAAAGTAAACGAGCAAAGTTTATTCTGATATAATACAATTTTTTAAAAGAAATTTTACACTGATATATAATACACTTATAAATGTATCAGTGCTGCACAATGTATTTATTTCTCAATACTAAGTTTAGAACAAATTTAATAATTACCAGTGACCCCACGGTCTTAACATGTATAAAATTATACGCAAAAATTAATACTTATCTTGATAATTTGTACGGTTTATAATACATTCTTTAACTATCGATTGAAAGTTTCGCGATTCGCTAATCGTTTGTGCCGTGGTGCATTGGGGGAGGGAAAAGACAGGGAATAAATAAAAAAATATCCTCTGATATAAGTAAATCCTTCGCAAACACTATCAAGATCCTTTTATTGCATTCCAAAGCCTGGGAATAATTTTAGGAATGGCACTGTGCAGAAAAGATCGTATTTCGGAAAGACGTATATATACGTCCAGAAAATTATTGTTTGGGCTGAGCGAAATGTTTATATACGTCGGTGGCACTTAGGAGGCTAAAGTCATATTGTAGCTTTGGCGTCTAAGTATCGTCTTCTTGATTTCAATCCATTGTTATTGTAAGGAGGGGTCGCGAGATAAATTAGGATAGAGTTTTGGGTCGCAAGTATCGATAGTTTGAGAAGCACGGTCCTAAGTCTCAAGCTACTCATCAATTTTCCCTAACGATACAACACGCAATTTAATGTTTCTCTCTTAAATCCGAAACAATTGAGTCTATAAAAACTCCATAATGTAAAAAAAATACACATAAAAACAATATTAATACTTAAACTTGCTGCACCGCTAAAGTAATTGGATTTTATAAAAATTCTAATAATATTTAAGCAAAGGGACAATATAATTGGATACATTAATCATGGGGATGGTGCATCCTTTGGATAGTAAGGTCCCAGAAAAGTTATTAGATTAATAAGTATGTAAAATGCAAATATCGTGATCTGTTTAATAAATATAATATTTTACATTATGGAGAATATAGTTATTAAAATGGAAACAATCCAAGCATTAATTTTGTTTCGGTTACATGGTATTATGTGAAAATCATTAAGGATGGAACACGCAATGATCTTCGATTGACTCGCGCCTGAGGAGAGTACCATCCTTTGTAAATTACGTATTCAGGAAGCAGTTGAAAGAAGTTACTCACATTCGTTGATTTTCAAAATGAGCCCTTTTCTATAAAGTCTACTCTTTTTGATTGAAATATTCATCACACATCCTTTAAAAATTAACGAAAATACTTTTATTTAGTCAGTGGAATGCAAGAATTAGCAATTTTAACCCCTTAAGCGATCAATTTTTTTGCCCAAATTGTTACAAAAAGGGCAAATTTTTTTATTGAATATATAACTATGCATAATACTTAAGAGAAAGCAAAAATAGAAGAGTTTTATTTTAATGCTGTGTCGTAGGGCATAGGATTGAATCCCGGAGAAGGTAAGGATGTTTTTAAATGTATAGTGCCTTTGCGGCAGGGGGTACTCTAAATACCCGTCGAACCACAAGTCCTCTCGTTAGGTTAGTGGAAGGAGAGGAGAGGTGGGAGGTCCCTGACCACTCCCAGGGTGTTCTCCCTCAAAATTGGGGTGGAACCAAGCAACATCGTACTGTCACCTGCAGGGTGCTCAAAGCTAATGCTTAAAACAGGCGTAAGTTTCTAGCCCTTAGCCACCATGAATTTCGTGGATTGATGTTACTGCCGATCAGGTGGCATAAGGAACAACAACAACCCCCCTCCTAAATGTTTGCTTTTTAAAAGTACACTCTGCATGCTATATATATATATATATATATATATATATATATATATATATATATATATATGAAGAATGTTTCATAAATTTTAAAAGAATTTTCCTCACAAAAGAAAAGTCCATGTTTGCACCTCTTTTTCAAACGGTTGAGAATTTTGTATGTGGATATATGCGCAGAAATAATTTGGAGTATGGTGTATAACTAAGGCTTACATTACAATGGGGAGAAAGATAAAATCATCTTCTTTGGATTATCTTCCATTTTCATTTCTTCCCAAGTAACACATTGCACATTACCTTGCCAAACCCTGTTCTTTATCGAATATTTATAAGAATCTCAATTCCTGCTTTCGATGAAAACTCCCGCCTTCACCTCAAAGAAAATCCCGGATGAGAAGTATTTCTGTACCATGGACAAACTGCATATCTTAAAAAACATTAGCTCTAATAATATCATTGTGAGAATCAAAAATAAGTTCAAATCAAAGATAGAAAGAAGGAAATATCAGTGCCTGCACAGCATACGGGCAAACTTATTGTGACTTGCTTTCGGTCGCCCGTACATTGTACGAGCAAACCAGTTTAGGGGTTAAATCCCGTTACTTAGAAAAAAATTTGGCGGTAGAAACAATATAATGGTATGCAAAAAAAGTTTTAATAAAAAATGCATAGCATATTTTTTTTCTAATTATACTACACGCACTTACTTGCAATTAACTGCATCAGTCATGTACGATCTATTCAAGTTTAATGGAATTTCAGTGTAATTATGAAAACTGAAATATTAGAATATGAGATGAATTAATCAATTATTTATTAACGTCACTCATATAAGCAGAAAGAGGATTATAGTAAGGTGACCATTTTTTTTTACAATGAAAGGAGGACGAAAAATTTAAGAAAATATTACAACTTAAATATATGAGATGTTTTATTAATTCAAACAAAAATACGCTAATTACGCTTACATTCTTCTTAATTATTATCTTAAACGAGCATTTTTGTCCATTGAATGATTCTTTTGTCAACATATCATTTTTTAATAGATCGGAAAGTTCTGGCAAAAATATCCTTCATACTGAATTTCACGGTAAGTACTGTAGCTAAAATATTAACATTCAATTTTAATTTCTTACTCGTCACTTCACAAAAACGCTTTCAAATGCTGCATTAGTTCCATGGCAGTACGACTTAAATTCAAAAAGAATAACTAAATTTTTATATGGAATGTGTTAATTTTTGAAATGGTTAAGTATTTTACCCATCTTTTATCAGTTTCAGCATGTTGATGTTCCACACTTGTTTCAATTTATTATAATTTAAATTTACATTCAGTCTTCCAATTTCATCAAACAAACCATTGTCAATGATTTTAATATCAGGCACTTCTTTTTAAAAACTCAACGTAATTGTCTATATCTGCCCAATTTACATGCGACAAAGTAAAAAAAAAACCCATTGAAAACTGTTTTTTCCAGTGATATTTGTTTCAGACCATTCTTTGACATTTTGGAAACATGTTTGGTTCATATCTGAAAATAGAGATTAACAGATCAATTTTAAAATATTGAAAAGGAAGACACTTTTCGAGGAAGGACAGAACCTATAAAAGGAGGACGTTTGGTCTCCTTAGTTATAGAAACATCAATTGATGTGAATGAATTATAAGCTGGCATCCTACATTAACGCTTAGGAGAGGGGGTGCAAGTTCAGGTGTCGCTCAGAGGTCAGTTCAGAAATCCATTGCCAAAAGCCCTCGTGTAGCTGAACAGTGCGATGTTAGTATTCACTCGCTCACTCACTTCCTCAACCCTTTGATTACGATGGGACCACTAGTGAATACATGCTATGTATAGGGCAAAATCCTATTATAATCTCATGGGGAAACATGGCTTATTTAACAATACAGCAAGGGTAACCAGTACAGAAAATGTTATAATTAAAATGTTCTTTTAATGGGATTGCATAAAATTAAAATAGTTTCTAACGGGTCTATCCGCGAACCTCTCACTAATTCTCTTGGGGTAAATTTATTTATCTTAAACTTTGTTCTATTGAAAACTTTCTCCCGAAGAAGAAGACTCGGTTTACGCAAATAAGCAGTTATATTTAAGCATTTACTTTTAGGTACGCGAAGTTAGTGTTTAATAGTTAGTGGAATATAGTCGAGAGTTACTAGACGAGTAAATTCTGAATAATTAAAGATTGATAAATGACGATTTAGTCAATAAAAACATTTAATAATAACGACCGGAGTTTGAACAACTAAGAACGAAATTACGGGTATTCAGAACGTAGACTCTCAAAGTGTTCCAAGAGTAAGTTAATTAAAATTATAATTAACTATTAAGTATCCTTTTCGCCGTATAATTGCTCCTATCCTTAGTATAAGTGTGCATTTCCTTTTGTTGTTGTTGCTTAGGCCACCTGTCTGACAGAGTCAGATCGAGGCCCACGAAATTCATCGTGGCAATAGGCTAGATGTACGCCTGTCGTTGGCCTTATCCTTGATCACCATAAGGTGACAGTACGATTTAGCTTGAAGAAATTCCCAAAGGGACGATAGAACATTATGATAGATGGCGCCACCATCCATCTCCAGCTCCACAATTTAGGCATGGAACTGAAGTGGAAGGAAATTTTCTGCAGTTCCCTGCACAAGTGATTCAGCCCACAAGATTTTCGGACCCACTGATTTAACATGCACGTAATTCGCGTGTACTCGGAGGGTATTTGGAGGTACAGGCATCAAATCCAGGCCTTCCGGTCTGGAGTCCGAAGCTCTAACCACTAGGCTACCCACAGTCAAGGTGCATTTCCTACCCTGAGTTGTTAATTTAAGTGAAAGAACAATAAATTAGACTTTGTACTGAATATTGTTAATCTTTTCCAACCCCCAAATACCAATAAACGCTTCGCGTTTATAACAAGTTAAGTTACAGAATGTCTCGGTTTCGAAAACTAAAAAAAAAACAAAAAACAAACAGGAGAATTAGATTTACAGATATTCGTGAAAATGATCGAAATGTTCTTTGGAATAAAATGTTTTTCCGCGTGTGTTACATAAATATATTGTCATTTTTGTTCCATTTTTTTCATCTTCGTCACAAATCGATAAATTTTTATCAGACTGTAATATTCATCGATTTCTGGCAAACATTCTCCTACAGAATTACTGTCAAACGACGACACCGTATTGACAAGAAAAAGTAAAAATAAACCACAAAAATAATTATGCAAACTTTAGAAGGCGAAATGAAACACGAACGAACATGCGCCTTAGTCAGCGTCAAAAGGAAAATGAAATGCACGTCGTAACGTCAAGGTCAGTATACCAGAAAGTGCAGTCTGATACGCAAGGGGTTAACTTACCTCTTAACCGTCCCAACTTTGTGTTTCCGGACAAATTAACTGTATTAGCTTTCCTTAAAACTGGTTTTCTACGGCATCGTGCATGGTAACTGTATCTTAATTGAAATAAAGTTGGGCATAAACTCGTAATCATATCCATATATTGGAACCAACTATTGTTCTTGCATTCCCAACGAACACGTGTTCCGGTGCAGTTTTTATGAAATATTCAACGTGCATATCGAAGCGTTTGTCCTACCAGTAAATACATCCAGGAATTTTATAGAAGTATGATATTAATTTCCGTACATGGGAGATAATGATTAAATTCTAGACAGATTTCAGACAATTATTCAGGTATTTCGTCTTTCAAGAACGTGAAGTGTGCCTCTAATAAGGTGATTTAATGCAATGAATTTTCACTAAGTCATATGCTTGGTGAAACTGGATCGTTTTATGAGGCACCTGAAATAGTCTATGTAAATTCTTGTATGGAACAAGAAAAGTTATCAAAAAATATCCAGTCTTTAAGTATAACCAATTGATATTGCTCACAATAAATTAAAGCTGAATTGTTATGTGAAAGCAATTTTCGAGAGCAGAATAAGAACCATTTTTATAGGTGACGAAGAAAACTAGATGAATTGTTGTGGAATAACAGCGAACAAAAAATTTAATCATTTACTTTTTTTTAGAGAAATAAATTTTGGAATAAATAGAATAATTTTAAGCGATTGGGATAAATGGAAAGAGACAAATTAACTTATATCAGTGACAGCATTTTTTAAAAAATTCTGAGTTACATATAATCTAAGAGGCAGTGTAAATTTTTAAAACTGACGAAAGTAAATTAATTAATTATTTATAAAGTGTAAGCTTTAAATATTTCTACAAATGAAAATGTAATGTTCAGCAATGCTTAACGAATTTGTCTCCTATTTAAAAATGATTTACACTTTTATTTCAACAAACTGAAAAGCAAAATAGTCAAGATAAAATCAGTTAATTTCATTTAAACAAAAACTATTATTTCACTCTTTTAAATTCCCCATAATTAATAAATTCAATATTTTTAAATGGCACAGTCGTACGTGTGTGTGGGGTACACTTTTTAAATATAATATATTTTAAAATCAAATGTGTTTTTGTTACTGTAACTCAAATTGTTTTTAAATGTATAACAAAAGCTTCCTAAAATTACACTGTTTTAAAAATAAAATTATTAAAAATCTCTCAAACTTATCTTCACGTTAAAAAAAGTCTGCGGGATTTTTTTATTTATTGATATCAAAATAAAAACATTAAAAAAGCACCATTCACGCAGTTGACAAGTGCCCTTTAGCAGCAAGAATCGATCAAGATTTAAAATGTGAAGAAAAAAGTGATAAATCTATTTCATTTTACGCTAACTGCGTTACAGCCAGAAAAAAGTGAAATACCTCTCCCAGACAGAAAGAATGGAATAAGAGTAAAAGTCAAACCCATGACGTCAGTGGACGCCTACTTAAAAGAAAACGGAAAGCATTCATGAAAAATGCATAGTTTCTTGATTTGCGGCTTTCACCACCTCAAGACAAGGATGCTGTGGAAAGAAGGCATTGTCATAAAATGAACGGTGAAACCGATGAAGATGAAAAATAAAAGATATCTGATTTTTTTGTCTTTCCTTTCCAAAAAATGAATATACCTATTTGAATCAAGATTCATTTACGAAATTCAGTATTATCTTCTATAGTTTTGTTATGTTTTGGGAAATAATCTTTATTATTGCAGAATTTATTTGTATAAGATATTTTGAAAATAAGATATCACTTTGTATAAAATCAAATTTACTGATATCAATGAGTGTATGAGATTATGAGTTTTGGCTGCTAAATATCACGCGTTTGAATGGCTTAAAAACATCCCTTATTCAAATGAAACTTGAATAAATAATATCCATTGAAGACAACAAAAACAACACTAATTAAAATCAAGGAAAAGAACTTTAATAGTCATTAGTTATGAGTCATCTACATATAAAAATTACAAAAAAAAAAAACCCCAAAAAACCATTTTTTAAAATGATCTTTGTCAAGAATAAACTGACATAAAACTTCATTTTATTATATCATGGTTATTTTGGAAATGGGTGTAAAAAAGTCCTAAATTTCAAAAGATGTATATTCTGTAACGATATCCATAATTTTTTTTTTCGCTACAGCACAAACAATAAACACCTATCTTACATGAGTAACAAAGAGAATTTGGTATATTCATAAAGAAATCTAGCTATAAATGTGACAAAAGTATTTTAAACCATCACCACGTAGGCTTTATTCTAGACAGATGTAAAAAATATAAATACAGTATCGCACAAAAATTCTATTCATGTCATATTATAAAACAGCAGTTTCCCTAAAAGGGGAATGTTTCTTTTTATTTAAACCATAGTCATGTTTGATTGGTACCTCCCCTTGTTTATATTTGTAAATTTCCACTCTTCCTATTGATTTTTTGTTTTTGTCTTAAATGCTTTTTTTTAAATTTGAATTAAATGATATAATTGTGCTACCACACTTACGTCTGTAAGCCTCATGTTATGCAATGTGGAGCATGAGGAGTTTTGCAAATAAATAAATTAAAAAAAACCATAGTCTTGTAACGAGGAAAAACATCTGAATTGTTGCCTGATTCCCCATTTATACATATAGTTTATATTTAAGATTTATGTCTCCCGACCGGTATAGTGGTTAGAAACGCTGACTGCGTTGACGTAGGGACTGGGTTCGAATCCCGGAAAAGACATGGATGTTTGTAAATGTATAGTGCCTTTGCGGCATGGGGTTACTCTAAATAGCCGTCGAGCCGCAAGTCCTTTCGTGTGGTTGGTGGAAGGGGAATAAAGGTGGGGGAGGTCCCTGACCACCCAAAGGGTTTTCTCCCTCTAAATTGGGGTGGAACCGAACAAAAACGTACTGTCACCTACATGGTGCTCAAGGCTAAGGCGTAATTCTAGCCCTTAGCCGCGATGAATTTCTAGGGTCTCGACCTGACTTCGTTAGGCAGGTGGCATTTGTTAAACATCACAAGAAAATTTAATATTTATTAAATTTTCTTGTTGCCAAAACAACGATATTTCGAGTACTGTGAGTTCACACTGTTTGCATTTAAAACTCTTAATCAAAAGGTGCGAATATATATATATAATCAAATATAAAAAAATTTCAATATATAATCATATACATATACATACACATATATATATACATACACATATATATACCTACCTTATATATATATATATATATATATATATATAAAAGGGTGTTTTTAAAGGTATAGAACTTTTAAATTGCAATAAAACAACGATGTATTATTCGATTGACATGAATTTGTTTTTATTCGAAAGATAATCTTGTGGCATTACATTTTAAATACGATTTCTGGCATAGGACTGCCATGGCTGGCTCGGATGTAGTAAAATCTGGACGTCCAATTTTCGATGACTTTTTCCAACATTTGTGGCCGTATATCGGCAATAACACGGCGAATGTTGTCTTCCAAAAGGTCATGCATTTGTGGCTTATCCGCATAGACCAATGACTTTACATAGCCCCACAAAAAATAGTCTAGTGGTGTTAAATCACAAGATCTTCGAGGCCAATTCACAGGTCCAAAACGTGAAATTAGGCGGTCACCAAACGTGTCTTTCAATTAATCGATTGTGGCACGAGCTGTGTGACATGTTGTGCCGTCTTGTTGGAACCACAGCTCCTGGACATCATGATTGTTCAATTCAGGAATGAAAAAGTTAGTAATCATGGCTCTATACCGATCACCATTGACTGTAACTTTGTGGCCTTCATCGTTTTTGAAGGATTCCACCAGCCCATAAAGCGCTCCAAACAGTCAGTTTTTCTGGATGTAACCGTGCTTCGACATACACTTGTGGATTAGCTTCACGCCAAATGCGGCAGTTTTGTTTGTTGACGTAGCCATTCAACCAGAAGTGCGCTTCATCGCTAAACTAAATTCGCTTATGAAAATCGACCATTATTTTCGAAATAAAATTGCACAATTTGAAAGCGTTGTTCAGGCGTGAATCTATTCATGATGAATTGCCAAACCAAACTGAGAATAAATCACTTGACAGCTGTTAAATCGGTTGCCATCTTGGAAAGTAATGCCAACTTAAGCTTCTATACCTGGAAAAAAACACTCTGTATATATATTTAAATATATAAAATCAATCACAATATTTAATTGAAAAATTGAAATACATGAATCTTATAATACTAAATCCCATTTCAAAATATCAATTGCGAATGTAAGAGATAAGATTCCATCGGTTTCAAACAAAATTAAAAAAAATTATAAAATAGAATAAAAGTTGTTAATTTATATATATATATATATATATACACTCTGTCGCAAAAAATATATGCACCCAGAAGAAATCAAGCTACAATCACGAAACTCGGCAAGAATGTAGTCTGGTAAGAGATATGCAAATGATTAAAATTTCGAAGCCAATGAGACAAGGCTAAGTGTGCTATGCGCATATTAGTTGCGCAACTGGGAGAGTTTAAAAGCATGAGTACGAGCGCCATACGGCTATCCAAACGAATCTGATGACTTTGATAGACGATATTGAGACTTAGGATGCCTCTAAGACGTAACCGGCGGCAGTACGAGCAGCTGACGGACTTTGATAGGGGCCGTATAATAGGCCTCAGAGAAGCAGGTTGGTCGAATAGACGTATCGGCCGCCACCTCGGTCGGAGCGATATGGTAGTTGCTCGGTGTTGGCAACAGTGGATCACAGAAGGTAGAGTGTACCGTCGCGGAGGGTCAGGACGTCCCAGCAACACAAATGATCGCGAGGATCGTGCAATCAGAAGAGTGGCCACTTCGGCACCAACAACGTCGCTAGCATCGATTCAACGCCACTTACCTCCTTCCAGACATCCAGTGCCATCAAGAGAAACCATAAGGAGACGACTGACCGAAGTTGGCTTGAGGAGCCGACGTCCGCTAAGACGCTTACCACTGACCCCACATTATAGGCAGTGTCGACTGGATTTTTGCCGACCTCGGGCAACTTGGAGTGTGACAGACTGGAGACGTGTCATCTTCAGTGATGAATCCCAATTCAGTCTCAGTGCTGATGACCACCGCACACGTGTCTGGATGCGCACCGGCCAGCGATCCGATCCGGCATTTATTGTCGAGCGGCATACAGCAATTTCACAAGGTGTGACAGTGTGGGGAGCAATTTCTTGGGACACACGATCATCTTTAGTGGTCCTTCAAGGCACTTTGACAGCTCGCAGATACGTGGACGATATTTTAACGCCGATTGTGCTACCCATGCTATCAAGTCGCCCAGGTGCCATTTATCAACAGGATAATGCTCGTCCACATACTGCGCGACTCTCCCAACAATGTCTTCAAGGATATGACGTCCTACCATGGCCTGCCAGGTCACCAGATTTTTCGCCAATAGAGCATGTCTGGAACGCGCTGGGAAGGCAACTGCATCCGTCCCGAGATACAGGAGAATTAACTGCGCAGATGCAAAGACTATGGCAGGATCTTCCACAGGGGGTCATAAGTGATCTAATTGAATCGATGCCACGCCGAATTTCGCCTTGTATAGCTGCCAGAGGTGGCTTTACTACTTAATGATTTTTAACCTTTTGCAAGCTGTAACCGCTTAGTAAAATGATATTTTGTTCTGAATTTTTATTCATTTGTTTATTTTCATATACACTACATGCCTACCAAATTTCGTGAATGTAGCTCAATTTCTTCTGGGTGCATATATTTTTTTGCGACAGAGTGTATATATATATATATATATATATATATATATATATATATATATAATTTTTCTATTAACTAGAAGATGCAACAAATCGATAGATCTACCCTTTTTCTAAAGCTTCCATTGAGAAAGAATTTCAGTAAAGCTTTCAAATGAATCAATCACTATACCAGTGAAGAGAAAGTAGAATGGGTGTACTTTAAAGAGCAATTTAAACAGTAGTAGCTCAGAAACAAACAATTTTAAAAGACCTACGTTATCAAAGATTAAGGTGGCCAAGAAATAGAAAACAATTTCAGCGAATCAATTTATATTATCTGTTTTACCCTCCCTATTTTTGTCGGTAAAGGAAATAAGTTAAGTGGAAAAGTTAAAATGCAGACAAAACTAAACAGAACATTTTTAGGAAAATAACATACTCAACCTTAGTTTTATTTAAAGATTTATGTGTAAGACAGCTTTTAAAACTGTTGTCAGAAAATAAGTTAAGTACGAAGCAAATCAAAAACAATTTGTGAAATAAAAAGAACTTGTATCACTGTTGATAAATTTTCTGTCTCTTTTTTTCTAAGAAAAATTAAAATGCTACAGTGTATTGATTCATTTTATAAATAATTAAAAGTTATGCAGTGCAAAAAAGAGAACCTTCTCAAAAGAAAAAGATTATTAATACCAACAAATGTTGAAATTCTTTTGTCTTATTTAAACGAGATGGAAATTACAAAGTATGTGTTATTTATATGACGACTTTATTATTTCTATTAGAACTAATATTTGGTTGATTACTATATATAAACTTAGGAAATACCAGCTACAAAATATTACTCTAAATTAAGTCCTACATCAAAGACTTAAAAAGGCTTCTGTGGGAAAACAAATCTCCAATATATTGAAACATGTTTTCCAATTTCTAAATCAATGTTTTAAATCGATAAAACTATCTGAATAAGAAAGCAGATATACGAGAGGCAGAATAAGCTCATGTTTCTAAAAGGAATATGTAACTGAAGAATTAGATTTGAAACACTAACACTGGTTCAATATTATGTATTCCGATAAGTACTACATATATCTTTTTAGGCGATTTCAAAGGTAAAATTTAGTAACCGTCAATATACCAAATCAATATACCAGCTATTTTTGGCTGAAGTTCTTTCTTTCTGGTTTAAAGTTTGCCTTTAATTTTGAATTTTATTTCCTTTCCTTCAGACATTTGCTTTATTTTAACTTTTCGTGCGACTATTTACATCTGCTAATGTTGGAACATTTTTAACCCTGGGGTGTTTCGAAGAAGTACTGTTCTTATTTTCTTTTATGTGTTATTTTTAAGTAAACGCGAAGCTAGAAGGGTACGTCAACGGAACCAAATAAATTATATGCAAGAGAAAAAAAAAGAAGAATTTATGGATTAAAAATTTATTCTAGGATTTCTCTGAAGAGTGGAGAGAAGTGCATTTGTTTTCTCCAAATCTTCAGAGAAATGTTCTTCTGACTTACATTTTATGAGTCTCTGGGAAAACATTTATATGGCATAGAGCACTATACCATTGATATCGTACGAATGTATACAAATCTAAAGGGACCACGGAAACTATTGAATGTTGTTTCGACTAAAATACTTTTTGCAAATAATATTTTAAATACAAATTTTGTAAGTCCTTGAATAGAATGTTATGTTTATGTCTTTATCTTTTATTTTACTTCAAGTAGAATTTCACGTAGCATTAAAAAGTAAATTTAAAATTAAATTATTCTGCTTCCAAACAATTGTAATGATAATAGAAACATTTATGTTGAAACTTGATATTCATTATATTTGTCACTAATTTCTGATATACTTTTAAATTTGGATTTAAATGATTGTGTGATGATTTATTTATTTCGCACGCGACGAAGCTATTCGAAATGTATTTGTGGCGGACCTTTGTAGTTTTCAACCATTCTCGAGGAGGACACCTAAGCTGACACCCTACTCTCCAAAATTCCACACCAATCCAACGGTAAAGCTTTAAGCCTCGACAGATTTAACGCCAAACAGCTTCTTTACATGGCAGGTCTTAAGTGACACCATAACTCGACAATGCCGATCAACCATTTTTTTCCAGAAGACGAAGCTGTAAAAGTATATGAAACTCTAAGCATATTTTTATAAGAATTCTATGAAACAAATAGCAGAATGAAAGATGTCAAATATGTTGAACCCAATCTTGTGTGTGTGTGTGTGTGTCACTGAGCTTGTTATCCCGTTATACCTTCAGAAGTTGCCAACAGCCATATTTAAGCAGGACAATGCTTGGACACTACTGGCATTTAAAGTTTAAGATTTCTTCTATGCCACCAAAATTCATTTGCCACCGACCTCTATTTCTCTTACCATTGTATCGTGAAGAACAGTGTTTCTCAACCACTGGTTCACGAAAAATATTTGCTGGCCCATGAACTGGTGTCAGACCACAGACACCATTTGCCAGTCTTTCAAATTGAATTTTCTATACTAATAAATTGTTAAATATTACTATTTTTATCTGTCCATGTGATGCTATCTTCTCACGAAACGCTGAACACAGAAACGAACCGAGGGTACCAAAAAAATGGGAAACAATTCAAGGAATCCATTTTGGCCATTACTGGTTCTCGATTGTACAATAAATTGTTTACCAGTTCTTTGAATTAATTGTGTTGAGAGACAACTAGCCTAGAGAAGTGGTCTCCAGTCCAGTATACCCTAGAATAAAATTTTGTAACATGAAACTAAAAAAACAAGTACCCCCCCCCCTATTACATACACTGAGTGGCTCAATTATTATGACCATTTAACACTTATACGAATATCACACATAGCTTTCTGTAGTTGCAACAAGTGGGTGAGATAGTTATTAATAGGGAAAGTAGGAGTATATACTGAAGGATCAATTGCACTATGTTGTTCATGAAAGAAAAAAGGGGGGAATGTGGTTCAGCTGTTTCTGTGCAAATGATGATTATATGTGCTCAAAGCGTCCAAAGCAGTATCAGGAAAACAGCTGCACTTGTTAATTGTTTAGAAGGAGCAGTTATTATTTCCAGAGAGTAGATTATTAAGCAGGAATCCGGGTCTCAGCGTCAGCCTTGTGATCATTACAGGTTACTGAAAGTTCTCTGGGAAAGGAGAACTTAGATAACTGTTCAGTTCAACAGAAAACAACTGAACTTCAAACTGCGGGAGATCTTAATCAAAATGCATCTACAAACGTCTCTGAACGAACTATTCGACGGGCGTTACACCGTACAGGTTAAGGTAGCCTGTACGTCCCCAGTTATTTAAAGAGCCCAAGGATTGGTCTGTTGATGATTGGTACCGGGTCATGTGATTTGATGTATCATGTTTTCATTTACACCATGTAAATAGCAGGGTAAGAATATGCATAAGACAAACTGAAAGTGCGATCTCCATCTGCATTGTCATAACTCATTAAAACTTGTAGAGGCAACATTATTGATTAGAGGACATTTCTTTTTTGCATCGCATGGGTCATCCGGTCCTTGTGGAAGAACGTCTAAATGCCCAAAGTTTATTTAAGTAGTTTTCGAAAGCCAAGTATATTTTTTTATATTAATTAAGTATTCTGCCAGAGATTGAGACTTTCAGCAGAGCAATGTTTGCTGTTATACAGTTGGCATTAAAACCAGATGGTTCAAAATAGCCTGGACAAAACTTTACCTTGCTTGGTTGGCCCGCACCAATCACGGGATCTATATCCAAACTGAAAATCGGAGGGGTGATATCAAACGAGGCATTTGACAGTTGGTTCCATTACCATCAAATTTGAGTCCACTGGAAAGTGCTATTCATCGAATTCTTCATACCACCTACCAAAAACTCATGGAGTTAACGCTAAGAAAAATAATTGCAATGTTAAGGATAAAAGGTTGTCCAATATTGCTACGAATAAGTGTTCATAATTTAGCAACTCAGTGTTTATACACTCCACAAAAGAGAAATTGAAACACCAAGAAATAATGCAAGTAGTATGCAAATTTCAGGAGTGATAGTGGTGAGATGGATGTGCTAATTTGTAGTAAATTTGCTCATGCATCTGATCTCATGGTACTCATATTCGGGCTAAAGTACCACTAGCTTTTCCTGCTCATAAACAGCCTCTGAATTCTTGCGTAGTATTTGTGACTTTCGCAGAAGCGTAGAAAATGACTCTGAGATTTCGTTAAGCACGCTCTATATTATCCGTTAACAAGGCATTTCTCAGATGTATCACCAAGTACTTACGCTTGAATATAATTTAATCCTTTTGTTGGTGAAATTTCAGCTTAAAATATATTTGACATAAAATAATATTTAAAATGTAATCAGAGTAATTGAAATATTTAATGAAAAAAAATCATCCTGAAAATAATGGTGTCACCACTGGTAACCAGTGTAGCGGTCTTCACAAATGACCTTACAATGCTCAAGGCACATAAATTTTTTTGGTATAATTTACTACAAAATTTCAATAATCTTTTCTTGGTTTCCTGAAAAGATGGACCAGTACTTTCTCTTTCAAGTTTCTGGTGATGTTAATCTGCTTTTTTTTTCTGGAATGTGGTGAAGTATATCAGATATTCCTTCAATCCTGAGTCAAAATGAACGAAGCATTTGAACGATACATACCGTCTTCAACGGTGCCCTTACAAAAGTTCTTGATCTAGTTTTCCTAGATATGTGCAAGAGGATCTGGGTGATTTTCATTCTTATATAGATGTTCTTGGAATTTACTCTAGCTGCATTGATGATTGAATAAAATACAATCACTGGCTTGGGGAATTTCTTAGATGCATCTCTGCTGCCACGAAAAAAATCGCTATCATACAGAAGTTATAAAATACTTATTTCGAATAAGATTCGTATAAAACTGAAAACTTCTATTTTACATGAAAAAAATCAACTCTTGATAAAATAGTAGAAAGTCATTAAAACTGAAGTTTTTGGGTGTGCTGCATCTATCGGATTCAGTTGCCCCTGCCGTCCGAAATATGAAAAAATCGCTCTCGTTTTTAGCGATGATTCATAGGGCCAGTGACATAAAGCAGAAATAAGAATAAAGTGCGCATTCCAATGCACCGTGCGGAAGAAGCACTGAAATAATTTTTATTATGTATCTGAGAGAATCTCATGTGTCTAACGGAGGGTTAACGTCCGGGGATGTGACCGTATTATCTAACTTCATGAACTGGGTTTGTCGCTGCTCACAGACGCAACTCATGATGGACACAACGTGAGTACTTTTCAAAATTTTGTCATTTGAAGGATTCTGGAAGGTCTGTGAGCAAGCCGAAGAGGAAGTGTTGCACACAGGTGCATGTCAGAGCGCACAGACCAGCGTATTAGCTATTCGACTATTTGAGACTTTCTCTACTACACATAACGCTTACCACTGAACACAGGGTTAGACGATTGGCATGATGTTATCATCCTCGTACCTGGACCATCGAATAGATTGGGTATTTTTCACTTATCAATATTGTTTGAATCTGAGGAGGAATGACGGCAGTCCACAGGATATGGCGGTGAGACAAAGAGAGCTACGAACCAACCCCTTTCGCCGAGTGTCGAACTGGTCCTACATCGGACGTTACGGTTTAGGTTGGCATAATGTCTGATCATAAGACACCTCTGGTATGTATTGAAAACCTTTTGACAGGATATGGATACGTCAAACAGGTTGTAGAGCCTGGTATTTTGCCCTTATTACACGGTGCAGTCAACACAGTATTCTAGCAAGACAATATCATGCTGTATGTTACGCGGCGAACTCTTAACAGCCAGACTCAATTTGATATTCTTCCCCAACCGGCAAACCCTCCAGATCTGATTCCCATCGAACACCTGTAAGATCTCATTGGACATGGCATGAACCGAGGACTACTAGCGCAAACCATGGAGGGATAGCCTGCGCACAGCAGTACATATAGCTTGGCAACGGATACCTCAGGCAACCATCGATGGTTGGATTCATAGAATGCCTTGCCGGATTAAGGCTTGTATTGCTGCTAGAGGTGAGCATGATATATACGAAATAAATTGGTTTATAATGTCTTTTTTCTGTTTGTTTTAAAACATTTTCATATACATCTCACCACTGTCAATCCTGAAATTTGTATAATGTTACGTGCATTATTTCTTGGTGCTGCAATTTCATTTTTGAGGAGTTTATATCATGAGCTCAGTTTCATTGGTGTATCATAAGTATCACTCTGCGTACTGTTTAAAAATAAGTTCACCTTAATTTAGGGAATACTGCCCTAGAAAATTCCCGTGGTCAATGGTTCAGAGTAACTGGCTTTTCATACGCCATCAATGCAATATTGCAGTTTGTAGTTGTACTTTGGTAAAGCGGGAGGATTTAGTACTTTGGAGCCCTCATCTCCTTCTATGGTATTTTAGATTGCATTAAAACGCTGTCATAAATTGCCATTTTAATAAATAATATTTAAAATTTAAAATATAACTAATGAAAATTCATAAAAGAGATGAATTACTCTGATACGAATAAATTTACTAATATAAAAAAATAAAGATGAAAATTTATGAGGAGCAAAGAAGTCTGAGTTAAAAAAAGAAAACATTTAGATGTAAAAAAAAAGTTAAAATGTTTTGGTATCGATTGGAGGTTCTGTGAATGGCTTATCAAAGTGCTCAGCTATTTTTGTATTTTAGCTGAGAATCTCGAACAATGATTGAGTAAAAAATGAAGAGAATTTAAGTAAAAGATAAATAATTTAAATAAAAGAGGACGTATTTAGCTATGAAAGAAAAGCAGGATCAATTAGGATTGATCTGGTTATGTGGAAATTAAGATTAATAATATATTTTTCGATGCTATTGATCGATTTATTATCAGAGCTGTCAGTTTAATTAAAGATATTGGTAGATTTCTCCTGATCGTATGTCTAAAAGTTGAAATTTTACTCGCGTTTTTGAGGTCTATATTCCTCATGAAACAGCGCGAGTTAAAAATTTGACTGTTAATTTAATTTTGAGCACTTTCTAAATAATTAATATGGGCCTTTGCTGCATGTCCCCAAACAGGGGAGAGGTAATGCCATATTAAACCAACTTTATAATACATATAGGCAGCATGGCATGTATTTTTAATCGAGTCATATATGCTGATAAATTCGATACCTTAGGTAAATAAAGGTGTGACGGTGCTTAATCGGGTTTTCATACTAATCCTGTTGGGGAATTTTTGGGGCCATAATTGGGTTATTTCATAGCCAATCCTCTCAAGAAGAAACCGCAATATTCAGATTAGTTTGTAGATATATAGTGAAGATAGATAGTGAAGGTTTTTTAATCACGAAGAAGAGGGAGAAAGGAAGTTGAGATTCTGAACGCCGTGAGCTGATGGTAAGACATTAAATTTAAAAGCGTAATTATAGAACGGGCTTTAGCGAGTTTAAGATATTATGGAAGATTATAAGATTCATAGGATAACTTTGCTTTACGATTAGTGGTTAGGATTCCAGGCGCTATTTACTTAGAATTTAGGAAAACGTTATATCACTCTTGATTGCCTTCCCATAGTAAGACTTGTGTTGTTCACTATATTTAAATAATAAATTATATTTATTATGGCTAAATTGGGTGATCAATCATTTCCTCCTACAAATCTAGGTAGCGTAGATGAAGAGATGGTACCCTGAGGCAGGGGGGGGTATCACAAAGGTTACTATTTTCAATGCTTATAAACAGTAGCGCTCACAGGAATTTTTCAAGGGAGGGGGTCCGGGATTGAAAGTTCACTATTCTTGTATCATGCTCCTTTTGATTTTGTCGATTTTCGGGAACAAAACACAGTAAAAAACTAATTATTGAATAAATAATTAGCATTAATTAATAAAATTAATCATTAATAACAAATACTTAATTAAATTTTACGTACTATATACTTAGAATTATAATCAATCGGAAAAAAAAATCAAGGGTTTTGGGGAGTTCGGACCCCCCCTTGTGTGCGCCACTGCTTATAAATGAAAGGGGGGAAATAATTTCAAGATACAAGATTTTTTTAAATTAAAAAAAAACATAATTTTGAAGAACTGCAAGCAGCTATGCAAAGAACCAACCTCTGGCCTATATCAACCAACTATGATGGACAAAAATTGACGTTAACAAGCTTAAAGGGAAATTACATGAGTGAAAGAAAGGGTTAAAAGTCTCTGAATATTGTTTCCAAGCAAGTGAATATAATTGGAAACTGGATGACGATGGTTTTCGCTTATTGTTTTGCGGCCGCCTTCTAAATGCCTCTCATCGTCAGGAATTGCTAATGAACTCTTCATTCGGATCTCAAGAGTTGCAGCTCGCAGCCATTAAAGAGTCGCGCGTTCTGATGATACTAATGAGGATCCTTCCTCCTAAACGGGTTTAATTAAAAATATATACCTGACGAGAGTCTGTTTTCCCTTAAATGGGAAGCAGTTTCCACGAATAATAGGAGGATGTGATTGTGGAAAGGTTTGCTAATGTTGACTATTCAACGGAAAATTAGCTTTTGGGGAAGTTGAAATCCAGGTAATTGTGTATTTTCTTTTACGCTTTATAAAAGTAGATGCTGCTCCGCTTGATGAACAATTTTACTAATTGAAATACATAAATTAAAAAAAATAAATAAGAAATTGGATGACCGTGAAAATTTTCTGAAAAGTATTCAATTTGTTTTCATTGCATTTTGTTTTGTGTTTTGTTCTTAAAATGCGGGGAAATAATTTTGAAAAGTAAAAAAAAAAAAAATATCACACACAAACGCAATTAAGAATGTCTGGAAATTTTTCGAGAAAGAAAACTTAAGCATTGAAAAGTTAAATTGTCTGCTAGAAAAAATTATTTTTTTAAACTACATTAAAATGAATATTTTGTAATGTATACTTTATACAGCGTAAAAAAATTAGAACTTTTGTTTCTGCTTAATACTAACGTTTCTTTCTCTGCTTTTATTATCAGCAAATACTATTATATATCATTCTGAACACCTTTTCATGATATCAAACTCCTGGCGGACTTTTGTTGAGTTTCGGGTTCAAGTCCTGATTATGGATAAAGGCACACTGTATAGAAAGGCTGATGTGCTTTAAATGTGTGAGGACTCCATCACCTCTTGGTGTGGTGTCGAAGTTTAGAGAGAGGAGTACCAGCTCAGATGTCTTTTCACTTGATCATGACGTTGTCTCAAAGTGCGATGATAAAAAAACAATTAAATAATCAAAACCTCCCTGTACAAAAGTTCTGATAAAACGAGGTGTAGTAAAACATTTCTTACTCTTTAAAACTTAATTAAATGTGCCCACTAAAAGAAACGTTAATTCATTGTTAAGAGGTCTCAGGGGTGTTAAATTTCTCTAGAGGGCTGAAAATATAAACAATTTTGAAACAGGTGTAATTCTTTTAAATTTAAATTAAATAATTCGAATCAGTTACACATCATTTATAAAGGAATGGCGCTTCAGAAAAGTATAAAATGTTTAAAATTTAATAATAATTTTAAACAACATGAGCATATGAAAATTCTATAATATATATTAAGTATTCTTTGCGTTGCGCACGCTATTTCTAAAATAGTAGCCCCTCTGATGTATAAAACTTTATAGAATTATAAAATGCATCATACTCTTTAGCCCCCACATCATTTAAGAATAACATATATTTTGTGTATCAAAATGGTTGAAAAATATTGAAATTTTTTCAAAACATTTGAAAAACGTATTTTTTTATTTTTTAAAAATATAAGTTGTTATTCTACTAAAATAATATTACTGCAGTGTAATAAGGATACATTTAACTTTATAAATCAATTTATATAGTAATTAAAGCTATTATTTTAGAAAATAGCATGCGCAAGGTAAAACTTGTGATGTTCCTCCCCTTGAGAGAACATCCCTCAAAGTATCAGCGTGAGCTAGAGGCGCAGGATTAACGAAAGAACTAGAATCAAACATTATCTTAATATGACTTTATTAAGATATTCAACTTAAAGCTTTAACAAATTAAATTATAATAATTAATGTGAGAAAATCTACGATAAAAAATACGCAACACACAATATATGTATTTATACTAAGACTTAATCTAATTCAGACCACTATTAATAAGTGAACCGCTTAATCAACGATTCTAATATTAAATAATCAATCCTACCTTATTACAACTTGGAGAAACTATCAATCTTGTCCTATTCTTAATCTTGTCTTTGTATGCATTGGTGTGCAACTTGACTTTCATATATTCAACCACTAATAACTTCTATTCACGTCACGTAAAAATCATTCAAACTTGAACCACGATTCCTCTATTAGACATCAGCTATCTGTCAATTTCTATTCACTATCACAAATTCCCATACATTGCCATCTCGCTTACTCTAAGTTCCGATATTTAAAAGCTTGTTCATTTGCATCTTTCATTCGCACTTCGCTTCTTGGATTTTGTTGGAAAAAAGTTGCCATTAATTCTGGCCCAAAGAACCCAAAGTACATGTTAAAGAAAAGACGCGTGAGCCCGTCACAAACTTACTAAATATTTCTTATAGAAAAGCTTATTATTTTCATATGCTTATAATTTTTAAAATTATGATTACATTTTAAACATTTTATACTTTTCTGAAGCCCCATTTTTTTTATAAATAATGTGTAAAAGATTCGAATCATTTAATTTAAATTTAAAAGAATTTTATCTGTTTCAAAATTGTTTATATTTTCAGACCTCTAGAGAAATTTAACACCCCTGAGACCCCTCAATTTGAATTATTAATGCAAGAGCCATCAGCAATTCGGTGCCCAACACGCCCACGTCTAAGCAATTAATTATACCTGTGGTTTACACGTGAAACTCTTTAAAGTGAGAATGAAAAAAAAATTGGTAGCTTGTAATAAAAAATAGGGTGTCGGAAAACACATGAAAGATCGCTACAATTTTCCAAAAAAGTATTACGCGTATTTTTTTTTACAAATCCCATTAGAGAAAGAAATGCTACGTTTTGTCGTTCCTTGAATAGTAACCAAAAGTCATGGCTTTTAAAATTCGACTACTTAATCCCTTGATTATTGAAGGACTATATATATTTTTATGAAACATACAATATTTAAAAGATTACGTAACAATTTAACACTCTAATAATACTTAGATGTGGAAATAGACCAACAAAAATATTCGTAGTTATGTAAACTATTCGCTGGAGTGAGTTAATATTAACGTCGCACTGTTCATTCGAGGGCTGGCGAATAAAACCATGGTCAAGTGACTTGGAATAAAGACTTTATAAAATCGTTTACTTTGTATTATGAATTATTAAACAGTTCACATTAACATTTTTGGTCATCAAATATTTCTTCATACAACTCTTGAATATAGAATATGTTCTAAATAAATTAAATACACTCAATGAATATTCATTAAGCGATAAATGTAATCAAATGTTATATCGCATGTACAGCAAAATGCATCTAAAATTTTTTTTACACTTTAGATAATGCTTTTCTGAAAAAAGCATGAAAAGTACGAAAAATACTAAAAAATGGAAGCGCATTCCACTTTATATAAAAAGTTTTAGAAATGAAATGTTATTTAATTGGATAAACCCATGTAATAAATAATAAAATAACTGCATCAGTGTATTTATAGTTACATTCTTAACATTCACAGACATGGAATAATCTATCTATCTATTTAAAATTAAAATCCAAAATATATAATATATAAACTAAACACATATTGTTATGAAAGAAGATATTAAAAACTTTAAACTAACAATACTATGAATAATATTAATTAATAGTTACTCTTGTTGTTGTTATTAAATGCCTCCTGATCGAAAGTGACATCAGATCAAGGTCCACGAAATACATCGTGGCGAAGGACTAGATTTTTTCGCCTGCCGTTAACCTTAGCTTTGAGCACCATGCAGGTGATAGTACGATTTTGCTCAGTTTCACCCCAATTATAGGGGAGAACACCCTGGGGATGATCAATGGCCTCACACTTCCCTCCCCTTCCACGAATTACACGGGAGGTCTTGCGGCTCAAAGGTTATTTAGAGTACCCCCATGCCACGGAGGCACTATACATGTACGAACATACATACCTTATCCAGGATTCGAACCCAGGCCCAACGGCACCGCAGTCAGTGTCACTAACTGCTATACCGGATAGGTGGCACTAATAACTATTTGCTCGTAAGAAATGAATTTGTTGGCGGCGAGATTAATCGAAATTGCTACAAAGTTATTAAAAGTTATACTACTATGCTTAGATCGAATGAAGATTTAAGTCCGGTAAAGACCTTTTTAGAAGACCATTTGCTTTCCGAAATATTTTACAACATATCAAAAAATGGTACTGATGTATTATATTGTATACCAATTTCATAGAATCAAAAACGGTTAAAATTGTAAATGTCACCTAATATTCTCATCGTTCCATTTTCACGGAAAAATTTCCCACTATTATTTTGTTCATGTTGACCTATCGAGAAATTGCCTAAGATTTAACGAACTAAGTACTGCATTTCTTAAAAAACACGTATACTTGAAATAAACGAAATATTTCATAAATATGTAAATTATTCAGCTGGCCCAATTGCATTAAAAATTGAGACAAATGTGTCTTCTTTCTGTAGACGAAATGCTGTCGTGTAGTTCTTCGATATTTCTTTTTCTGCCATTTTGCTACGGATATTTACGTATTAGACCGTATTTTTGGAAAACTACTTCACTGTGCTTGCTTTGGTAGGGAAAAAAAGATTTTCCAGCACGTGCGAAGAAGACTGTTTAAAAATGCAAGAGAAATAAATTTTTTCCCATTATTGGCTACCAAATGGACGTTTGGCGACATGTTTTTTTCAATTTGACTAAGTTGATCGATGCTATAATACGTAAACAAAAAATAATTTCTAACTAATTGATTGGTGTTGTGGTTTTGACAGTTCTTTTTGTTGTTTTTGGTACTGAACTAAATTCTTCAAATTTTCGAAATGTTAGGCCACGTTGTTCATTTAGAGCAAAATTTGAAAAATTATTTTCCTGACGTGGACACCAAAGCAAAAATAAAAATTAACAGTTAAGAGATATTTTCACTCACATTATTTCGCGGGACAATCCGCAATCCAAAACCCTGTTACAACGAGCAATAAATAAATAAAAAAAACTTGACCCTTTCTTGTATCGTGTCACTTCAAAACCGTGTAAATCGTACCGTATAAAAAGAGTTGGGTGTCTGTTTCGAAAAAATAACAAAATTTTTAGAAAATCCAAAATTTCTTACTTATATCAGGTATCCGAAAACGTTCGAAGGACTTTCTAATAAAAATAACATATTTAAATATTATAAATACTCTTTTAGGACTCATTACCAATAAACACTGCTATTTAACTAACAATATTTAAAATAAATTACTTGAATTTTACAAAAATCCCAATTATATAAGTGAAAGTTTAGCTATGTTTTTGAAAAACTTCAAAGCAGTTAGAGAAAAAAGTAATACACATATCTTAGTAAAAGTATTATTAAAACAAATTAGATGCGTTTATCTAGAAAACGTACTAAAATTTCAACGTTTTATTAAAATTTAAAAAGTTTAGAGATGATTGAGTAAACATCATAAGAAATGTTACATTCTTTATGAGACCATTATTTAAATAACAAGCCGTAACTCAAAAAGTATTCATACAATGAGAAATATTTTAGTGCATTATCTGGAAATTAACATAAATATCAGGTTCAAAAGGTTTTAAAGAAATACACATTCGTAACATTGTGAGTTATCAGGCTCGCCATGATAGATTTTGAGCAATTTAAAGTCCCACATCTGGTAGATCAAGGACCATATTCCTGTTTTTCTAACTTTATAAAATGTATTATAACTTACCCTCTAGGTAGCGGAGAAACAAAACAAAGTATGTTTTGTAAAGCCAAAAAAGATAGCTCTATTGAATAAAACAAACAAAAAACTAAAAATATCTGTCTTGATCGAATGTGGTCACTTTCAACGTGTTCGGATACCTTAAATTTCGAAGATATTCTTTTATTTGAAGCAGTTCAAAATTAAATTCATCTGCACATGAAAAATTTAGCCAAAATTAAAATAAATACCATCATTTGGGAAATAACCATACGTTAAATCGTCCATTATGCAACTTCTGGTACCTGTGGCTCGATTATCGAATCACACAGTCCATTTAATGCATCTAAGTTTTCAAACTGTGCGCTGTAAACTATCAGCATAATTGCATCCTAATGACTGCTTAGTGAATTGTATCTTGCTGCTCGCGGTCCATAATGGAATTTGAATGATAACTGCAGCATTCACGGCATTTATTGATTAACTTCCAGTCTTCCGATTAATTACTATACAGTTCCATTCCGGCTCTTTGCATCTTAGCTGCCTTCTAAACGATTATTAAGGGACGACGAATTAATCTCCAATGGTCGGAATGGAAGTGTGTGTGGGGGGTCTACAGGTAATTCAATAAAGTGGGAAGCAGAAGGAAGTGACTAAAAAGCCCACTTTGCAGTTTAATGTGTATATATAGATAAACTGCGAAGTATATACATTGCTTCTAAATTTATTTGTTTGTTTATGATCTAAGTCAGAGGTGGCCAACCCAAATGACCTCGCGGGCCACTTCGGAAGAACTTTAATAACCCGTGGGCTGCAAATAAAAATATATATCTTTATATTAGATTTGCATCCATTACAGACATTTGATGGCGTGAAAATTTAAAACAGACTTATATATCATAATAGTTTTCATTGTTCTCCATGTATACAGACATAGATAGTATAATAATAATGCAATAATCAAATAATGTTTAATTTTTATAATTAGTGAAAATAGTCCCAACTTAAGCTCATGCGTGTCGTTAAGGCGACTAAAATGAGCAGAAATCCAACCTCTCAGGGTACTGGCAACCCTCAATTATTACAACTGGCACTTTGTTAAACACGACAACAACAACAATTAGTGAGATATCTGTTTCTCAACTCTTTCACTTTGTTTTTGCATGTCGATCCCAATGCATGTGTATTTACGTATCGTAATCGATGTTGCAGATTTTCGTGTGTTAAGGTTGAACACACGATTTATGTTTGATAATTTTCGATTTAGAACAAAAAAGAGATTCGCATTATATATATATATATATATATATATATATATATATACATATATATATATATATATATATATATATATATATATATATATATATATATATATATATATATATATATATATATATATATATATATAACAGAAGCAACGTGATAAAATAATAAGAATTATGGGATTTATTTTTTACAAAAAAAAAAACATCTTTAAGGTGTCTGACTACGTTCGGAACCGTGATTTTGCAAAAGCGTATAAATGGATAATATTTATGATATTTAGTGTCACTTAGATTAGAAAATGTATATAAAGCTGTGTTAAGAATATTAGTATGATAAAAAATTATTTAAGTACAATATTTTGACAAAATAGGAACATAGAATGAACCATTTTTAAAATATTCTTTTTTTTTTGTGAAAAATGCTTCTATTATAAAAAATATTTTGCCTGTATATAGCGCAGACCTTTCTACACAGATGCTCAACTAAAATATTTGAAATATATTCTTAGAAGTCGATTTATCAATGTTTTACGCCAACAGAGGGGAGAAATTTTCAGAAAAAAACGCCGATAATTATTTCAATTGGTTATAACTCTGAAAATAATGTGAATTTTTCAAAAACTCTAGTTCAGACTCTCTGGAGAAGTCTTTACTTTATATAAGAAAAAAAATATTTTAGAAGCATTTTTTATAAGTCAATTCCTACTTAGATCACCAAAGAAAAAATTAATTTTAGCTACTTTTTTTATTAAATATTAAAAATTAATATAAATATGTATATATATATAGGACAGAATCACACAACATTAAGTGGTGATTAATTTCTATTCATTATCATTAAAGTATCGTATTGTCATCAAAAACAATCGTGTTTGTAGAATTTTATTTCAACTGAATGCTTTAAAACGTGAGAAAACCTTTTCAAGTTTAGACACAAGTCGCCAAAAGGTTTGCTAAGTTGCCAAAAATGATGCCAACGTGGCTGTATTTGTAATCCTTTAAATAATTAGTTTTAATTGATTAATATTTATTAATTATAATTAAATTATTGTATTGTCATCTAAAATAAAATGTTGTATGTAAAATTTCAGCTCAATTGAGCGCTTTAAAATGTATTTTATTAACGATTGAAAATTCCACCAAGATAAATAAATAAAGAAATATATAGAGATCGTGAGCTAATTGTAGGAATTGAATAAATATTCAAACTTAAAAAGTAAGTAATCTCATGCCGTGTAATTATCAGGCATTCTCTCTCATTTTCGTCTTAAATTACTTTCGCGTTTTTTCCTATTATTTGATTTTCTGTATTAATTGGCAAAAACGATCTCGAAATCTATAAACTATGGTAAATTATGCAAAAATTGAAAATTTCTAAAAACACATAAAAAAAAAGAAAATGAGATTTAATGAAAGATTTTTTTGCTTATATTAGCCATTTTGAAAAGCGTTATTATCCCCAAACCTAAATGTATAAATTATATGTATATATGGAAACAAAATTAGGAACATTTTTACAATCTATATTATCATAAATTATGGCTTACTAGAATACATTAAAAGACTTTAATGACAAATAGTAAAAAATAAATATTGATCAAAATTTTTGTGGGTCAAAAGCACACAGCCGATGACTCCAATTCATTATTAATGAACAAGTATGACCAAATGACTACACAAAGATAAATCGAGAACCATTAAAATAAATTATTTAGAGTAATGGAAAAATGGACTCCTTGTAAACAAGCTTTACAGCGCTTCTGAAACGACACAGTTGAGCAATTACACTCACTAAACGCCCACCGTGTAGGGAGGCGATGCACGTTAATTCTATCGCGAGCTGAAACGTCCTCCTGTTCGTGTGGCGTGGTAGTTAGAGGAGAGCGATGGCAGCTCAGGTGTCGTTCTTGTCACTTCATCATAGTTCAAAACTACGAGGTCCGTCGCCAAATGTCCTCTTGTAACTGAACATTGTGACGTTAACATTCTCAATCAGTTAATCTATCGATCTCTCTGTGTTATAGAACACAAAGCACAAGCTGATTCTGAACTTAGAAGCTTCTGAACTTAACCCTTATACAGCACCACAGGAATTTCCAAAAGAGTCAACTTCATAGAGATTCTCCTTGGTTCCTTTGCGCTAAAATATATTGCCAAATATGTAGCATATCTCAGTAATCCGCAACCCCCGGTACGTGGATCAAATGGTAATTCCCCCGGTCTGTGCATCAGTAGTGCACACAAGGGGGTCCTAGGGGTTCGGACACCCCCCATATCCCTTGATTTTTTTCGATTGGTTATAATCCTTTGTATATATTACATATAAAATTTAATTATGTATTTGTTATTAATAATTAATTTTATTAATTAATGCTAATTATTTGTTCAATAATTAATTTTGTATTGTTTTTGTTCCCGAAAATCGACCAAATCAAAAGAATATGTTGAGCAGCGTATTGGAGCATGACACCAAAATGGTGGACTTTCGACCCCCCTTGAAAATATTTTGTATCCATTACTGTCGTGGATTAAATGGTAATCCACCCCGGTTCGTGAATCGGGCCACCTAAAGAACATTTAACTATTACCATTTTATTTAAAGTGGTGCATTTCTCTCGGATTTGCGCTACTTTCCACGGAAATCACTTTATATTCCACGTAAAATGACTTTTATTCATTTTTGGTGTAACTATATTTTATTCTGAAGGCATATTTAAATGTAACTAAATTAAAATTGTTACATCAAAACAATCTAAAATATAAACAATCAACGTGTCCCACCCTCAGAGGGCCGCTGTAAAATTATCAAACGTTGACCAGTCCGCAGCGTTAAAAAGGTTGTGGAGCACTGGCCTATCTGGTAAACCTAATCACATAATTCGGAGGTGCGAATTATGGGTTCATGCTGGGAAACGCACTTCCTCTTCACTCAATTTTCCACGAACATTGTATTAATCCAAGGAAACCAACGTACATTGCATGTTTCAATACATACATCATACACAGGATACATAGAATGTAATTAATAGAATTAATTAATGATGTAATATCTATCATAAAAATAGCAAGTTTATTCTTACTTGATATATTCAAACTTTTTTTTATTTACATTACTTCGGCCTGTATTTACTATTTTCAATTTTATTTCAGCCCAATTATATAGGCCATTAAAGAGGAAAAAAAGGCGAAGTTGGCGCCATTCCGTTCGGCTCCCATTGCGGCTAATTCATAATTAAAAAATATTTGAGAAGACTAATTTCATCTTTCAACAAAGATGATAGTCATGTCAACAATTTATATAGTTATTTTTGAAATTTATAAAGTCATATGGGATATTTTAATATTATATAATGGGGATTATTTATAATAATATTTTACATATGGGAAATTTTAAAGTACCCGAGATTTAAATAAAAAATACGTAACTGCAATCAATAATAAATTGACGTTTTATTTTAA
Source organism: Trichonephila clavipes (assembly GCA_019973935.1). Taxonomy (NCBI): domain Eukaryota; kingdom Metazoa; phylum Arthropoda; class Arachnida; order Araneae; family Nephilidae; genus Trichonephila; species Trichonephila clavipes. Next base: position 435,241 of record BMAU01020861.1, on the reverse strand, counting down.
TTTAATTAATAATCAATGAAAAGATATCGATCAAAATAAGTATTTTTTTTTGTTACTCTTAATTTATGAATATATGAATCTGAATAAATCCTACAAATATTTACAATTTAGTGAAGTTAGTTCTGTGTGGAATCTAATTAGAAGAGATTCCATATTTTTAATGCTATATTATTAGATTCTTTTTTAATAATAGTTGAAAAAGTTTTATTAAAGCATTGTTTTATTTCTTACGAATAAAAAGAGAAATTCACTTTCTATTTCGGCTTACGAAAAAAGGAAAAATAATATTAAATGTTAAGCTCTTCGAGCTAACTTCCTTTAAAAAGAAATTGTTTGAATGAAGACACACACATTTTTCTCGAGTTATTGGGAAAATGAGACGTTTCGATTTTGATCAAGCTTCTGAAGACGAATTTTTCAAATTTTAATTTAAAAAAATAACTCTTAGGGAAAAAATAAATTAAGCCTTGACATATTGTGAGGGTAGAAAAATCTCGCACTTTGTCTTCAAGATTTAATGCAGTTCATCTTGAATAAAATGAGAGCGTAGTTTCTCATTTACATCAGAAAATTCACAAAATTTAATTGTTCTGTTTTCAAAAACAAGCAAATGTAATACTTGTTATTATAAAGATGGCATTTTGATGCAGTTTCTTCACAATTTTTATTGAACTAAATTATTCACATTTTTTAAAAAAAATACTGATGTTGTTTAATAACTCTTATATATGCATGCACATTTGTAACGCGTAACATTTCTCATTGTATAATACACCTTGGAATTCTTCAGAAAATTTACTATGTAGCATTATTCGTTATATCGCGCGAGTATAGTTCGCTCATCTCTCTCGATTAAATCTTTTCAATTCCTACTATTATAGCTGACACTGTATATATTTATTTACTTAATTTGGTGGAATTTTCAATCGTTAATAAAATACATTTTAAAGCGCTCCATGGAGCTGAAATTTTACATCATGCTTATTTTGGATGATAATTCAATAATTTAATTATATTTAATAAAAATTAGCTGATTAAAACTAATTATTTTGAGAATTACAAATACAGCTACGTTGACATCATTTTTGGTGATTTAGCGGCCATTTTGGCATTGGTTTCACTTTTAGCGACTTGGGTCAAAACTTTAAAAGATTTTTGTTCTCACGTTTTAAAGCATTCAGTTGAACTGTAATTTTATAAACACGATTGTTTTGGACGACAATACGATACTTTAAATATAATTAATAAAAATTTATTATCACTTAATATTGTGATTCTGTCATATGTATATACATATTTATATTAATTGTAACTATTTAATAAAATGTAGCTAAAATAAAATTTTTCTTTGTTGATTTAAGTAGGAATTGCTAAATATTTTTATATTACTTGTTTTTCTCCCTCTCTGCTTGCATTTATACACCGAGGAAGTGTGCTGCATGACACCAATTCACATAAGGCAATCATTTTATGGAACATTTCCTAAATTTAAAAACTGCCCCTTTCTTTCATAAAACACTAAGATTTGTGAATATTTCTCTTTGTGTAATACGAATATTATACGTACAGATTTACATGCATAACACAAGATATCTCATTATAAATACACACAGAGAGAGAGAGGGTAAAATATTATAAAAATACTGATAATGATACATGAAAAACTATTCACGCTTGTGTTATTTTTTTCATTCAAAACTTGAGCTACTTATTAAGTACGTACTTCTTTTAAAGTAAGAACAAAAATAATTATTTATGTTTTGAAACTTGTTTAATAAACATAGCTATTCGCAAATACCTGTCCCAAGAACAATTTCTTACTTTATAACAATTTCTCCAAGTTTCTTTGAGGAATTTGTTATTATACAACTTTTGTTCGAAATATATTCAATTATCAGGATCCAGAATATAATTTTAGAAATAAGCTTGCTACTCAATATTCTTCAACTTCAAATAAAATATGATTTTTTTTCTATCCAAACTATTTGGTGTTTGCTGTCTTCCTTTATTAAATTTCCCCGACTACTTTCAGGAAAGGATTATTGTAGTAAAAATTTGTGTAAAGTTATTTTCCTTCCAAAAGACAAAAACTTACTATCCGTAGTAAGTAAACTTTACACCTAACGTTCTATTTCCTCAGCATATATGTAACGTTGCATAGTTTATTACCCTAAGTCTCTTTTATGGATAATTTTACAATGTTTATTCTGTACTCAATACTTTAAATATTTTAACAAGATCATGCGTTTCAAAATCTCTTTTTCATCAAATATGATTACGTATAACATTCCTCTAAAAATCTTAAAAAACATGCCCTTTTTTAACATTATTTTATAATTTTTCTTAATATATTCTAATAATAATGTCAAATTTTAACAAAAATATTTTTTAAAACAGTATCTATTAAAATAAATAGCAATGATTTACACGCACTATTTTTTAGTTCCGCTAAACAACTGTAGACCTTATCTCGAAATATATTCTCTTTCAAAAAATGTAACATAATACAAAAATATGAACTTCAACATGAATAGCCGTGTGTGCTTGTTGAAAAAATTAAGATGGTTCACATTTTCTCAAATAAAATGTCAAATGTTTTATATAAATTCGATAAGCTTCATTTTTATTACTATTTTTCAATTCCTACTATTAGCTCACACTGTCTATATATTTATTTATTTATCTTGGTGGAATTTTCAATCATTAATAAAATACATTTTAAAGCGACCAAATGAGCTGAAAATTTATATGCATGGTTATTTTAAATGACAATACAATAATTTATTTATAATTAATAAAAGTTAATGGATTAAAACTAATTATTCAAAGAATTACAAATACAGCCACGTTGACATCATTTTTGGTGACGCTTTTGGCGACTTGTGTCAAAACTTGAAAAGGTTTTTTTTGCTCACATTTTAAAGTGCTTATTTGAGCTGAAATTTTCTATACACTATTATTTTGGGTAAAAATACGAAATAATTATAATAAATTAAAAATAATTGACCGAAACTAATTATTTAAAGAATTACAGATACAGCCATGCTGGTTTCATTGTTAGCAACTTATGTCAAAAAATTTTAAAAAAGGTGGTTTTTTTTCCTCTCGTTTTAAAGCATTCAGTTCAATTGAAATTTTCTATACACGAATGTTTTGGATAACAATAGGATACTTAAATGATAATTAATAAAAAAATTATATTACCACTTAATATTGTGATTCTGTCATATGTATATACATATTTATATTATTTGTAACTATTTAGTAAAAAAGTAGATAAGATAAAATTTCTCCATGTTGATCTAAGTAGGAATTGACTTACATTTTTTTTATATTGCTTGTGTGTTAATCAAATTATTGATAAATCTCGAGATTTTGTGATGTAATAAAAACAGACCTCATCCCTAATAGATGTATAACTACTCACCCTCATAAGCGAACATGGAATAATTTCTCATTTGATTTTCATGTCTCGCCAGATGTAGCGCAAGGTCCTTGGTCACCCACTTAGTGATATTTAACCTCTAAACTTCTATAACATCCTATTGGAGCTCATTCAGTACCCATATAGTACTTAATTTCCTATGAGATCTGCTACATCACTCTATAGTCCGTCGAGGTCAAAAAATATTTTATAGCTGGTTCTCGTACCCATTTTCCATAACTAACCTCTGAGACTAAGACATGAAGTTGCTCGATATAAAAATTTAGACTTGTAAAGGAACAGTGATGTATACGCAAATGAGAATTGTAAGATAAGTTGAATACGGAGAAAGTTAAAATGAGTATAATAATAGTCTTCACCTTGGAGGAAACTAATAGGAAGATAGGATGTTAAGTGAATTTTGAGAGAAAGGTTGATTTAGGGTAGTTAAGAAGTTGGTCAGAAATAAATTATAGTTTAAAAAAGAACTAAAAAAAGATGCTTTTATAATGAGTCGAATTAAAAAGTTAAAAAAAAAATCTTAACAAGAATAAAATGATTGACGAGAAAATTAATGTAATTGCGGTAAAAGCGTGTGTGTTCTATATTAATTGTTATAAATACATGCTAGTTCTATTCCAAAACGCTGAATTAGTGTAAAAATGTAGTACAAAGCACCCCACGCTTTTACCACAATGACATTCATTTTCTCGATAATCATTTTATTCTTTTATTAAGATTTCTTTTTTTTTACTTTTTAGTTCAATTTACTATAAAATCGTGTTTTTCAGTTTTTTTATATATACATAAAAGTTATAATTTATTTTTCATTTTTTAATTCGGTCTACATTAAAAGCCTGTTTCTTTTAATTTTTAAAACTATCATTTATTATTTGTTGAATTTATCCTTGACTTTGATAATTGGAGTCGGAATTATGTGGCTTCTGGAATTAGCCTTGCTCTTCAATGGATATTAATTAATGGGACTGAAGGGTATTTATTTTCTGCGTTTAAAGGGCCTCGGATGAGTCCCATGTCGTTATATTTCAAGGATTCCGTCTCTACAGGTCGATCTAATAAAGGTCAATTTCTGATATTAAACATTCCTTTGAAAAACTAAAGAAGAAATATTAAATGTCAAACGTATTATCACCGTTTAACGTATTGCTATAATGTTAATTCGCACATCACTTCCAAACGCATTTTTTAAAAAAATAAAACATTATTCTTGATATAATAGCTGAACTGTAAGGAGATTAAAACTGTGTGCACACACATTATATTTTTTTACAAAAATGTAAAATGATTTTTTTTTTAGATAAATGCTTTATCAAAATAAAAAAAAGAAATAATAATTACAGTATTTAGCAGTTAGAGCATACCTCTTTTTTTTCCGCCTTTTAAATATATTACTATAATGCCAATTCGTATTCTCCCTTCTAAATGTATATTGCTTTACAAAAGTGAAAAAAATATTTAGAAGTTAAAACATAAATTTTATTTATTCACACATGCACGCGAGTTTTTTTATTTTATTTTTTTATTTCCATTTTCAGAAAAACTAGACTATGGTAAGAAATTTCCAACCCACCCTACCCTTTCTCATATAAAGAACACTTTTTTGTGTGTTTTATTTCTATTAACCACAAACCTATTTGTTGTTTTAGGGTTACATCTTAATCTTTTAGTCGCTAAATCTGAAATTAGTCGCCAAATATGGAAATGGCATATGGAATTAGTCGCCAAATTTGAAAATGGTTTATGCAACAAGTCGCCAAATTGGGAAGTGGTAAACGGAATCGGTTGCCAAATCTATAATTCGTATTTATAATTATCCCAATCAGGACAATGGAACACAATGATGAAATTATTGTATTGTCATCGGTCCTTGTCAAGTGTGCAAAATTTCGAATTATTCTGACCATTTAAAGTGGGTAAAAATCGAGTTCAAAAATTTCTTCACATACAAGTGAAACTTATACGAGCGAGATAATCAGAAGCTGAGATGAATAACAACTCAGTAAAGTATTTCTAAGCGAACCCATTGGAAAATATCCAGAAAATGGATCCAAATATAGTGGATAGAATATTTCAGTCAGAGATAGCAAGGTAAGTAATATTAAATCTTGTTCATAAAAGGTTCACTAAAGAAATTAAGAAAACCACTACATTCTTGTACCATTTTTTATAATTATTATTTCAGTTACATAAATATTATCATTGTCATGTTCGATTTTCATACTCAGATACCATGGCGTCTAAGATCAGGAGATGTCTCAAGTAATTCTCCAGGAAAATTTATCAGATGCTGTTGATTTTATAGTTTTACTACTTCAAAACAGATATTACTGATTTCTACGAATGACATGAATAATCAATAGACACATAAACAAATACTCAAACACAAAAAAATATTGCTACATATCATAAGACCTACAAAAAATAATTTTAACAACAATTTTAAAAGTCGTAAAGCACTGGAAAATAAATGTGTGTGTGTTTCAAATATTTCTTCAAAAAGTGAAAAAAGCTTGTATTTTTAGCAGAGCTATTTTTGAAAATGTAATCATATATATATATAAACATATATATACACTGGTGTGCAAAAATTAAGGACGAGACGGTTTTTTCAATATAACTGTGTACAAAAGCAGCTTTCCAAATCAACACATTTAATACCGTAAGATCCCCAATACGTAAGGACATGTGTAATGTAAGCAACACTTACTAAAAGAGAAATCAGAGGGATAAAAAGAAGCTTGATTGAAAAAGTAGTGTGGAGCGCAATGCGACTGAAAGCCGAAACATCCCTGTGATGGGTGTCCAGCAAGAAACATCCGGTCTTTAGTAGAAGATATGATCTCCCCTGACTGCTAGGCAGGTTTCACAGCGTCTGCCCATGCTGAGAATGAGGGTGTCAATGAGTTGTTGAGGCATTGCTGCCCATTCGTCTTGCAGCGCCAATCGAAGCTCCCGGATCGTTACTGGTGGTAAGGAACGAGCTGCCAAGCATCTGCCTAGAAAGTCCCATACATGCTCGATGGGATTGAGATCCGGAGATCGTGCCGGCCAATCCATACGTTCAATATCCTCACTCTCTAAGAGCTGTTCGGCAGCTACTCTGCGATGACATGGTGCATTGTCGTCCATGAAAAGGAACTGCAGACCCATAGCGCCTCTAAAAAGACGCATATATGGAAGAAGAATCTCGTTACAATAACGGGTCCCGTTGACTGAAACTGCGTCGAAGATGTGAAGGTCTGTACGACTACCAAGCATGATGCCTCCCCAAACGAGAACACCGCGACCTCCATACCTGTCCTTTTCAATGATGTTCGAGGGATGATTGCGGCTTCCCCGCTCTCTCCAGATGAGTATGCGATGAGAATCGCTACTCAAACTGAATCTGCTCTCATCTGTAAAGAGTACTCGTCCCCATTCATTGTCTCTCCAATTCCGGTGTTCCCGGCACCACAGAGAACGCCTTCTCCGATGGGCAGGCGTTAAAGGTACACACCGTACAGGGCGTCGTGCAAACAGACCACCATCGTGCAGTCTTCTGTCCACGGTAAAACGCGATATCGGTCGTACAGTCGCCTGTGTCGTGTGTCTAGCGATTTCTCCCGCTGTCTGCTGCCTGTTTCTTCTGGCCTGTAAGAAAATGTACCGGTCATCTGCGGGTGTGGTTCCTCGTGGACGACCACTACTGAACCCCCGGATAGCTGTTTCTGTAGTTTGAAATTGTCTCCAAAGTCATGAAACGATGCTGTGAACAATTCCGAACTATGCAGCCACACTTGTCACACTGCGGCCTTCCTCCAACTTCCCAATGATTCGACCTCTAGTAATCCAGATGTCATCCAGATGTCGTCTAACACAACATTGATTATTTGTCATTTCTACCTGCATATCTGCACATGGTATACATCACCTAAACATATATATGTATATATACATTCATTTATAATTTTTCGACTTCGTACATATTTTGCATGTACATAAATATATATATATATAAACATATAAATATATATATATAAACATATATATGTATATATACATATATATATATATACATACACATATATATATATATATATATATATATATATATATATATATATATATGTGTATATATATATATATATATATATATATATTTAATATATTATTTGAATTTCAGCTACGAAAATTTTACATTTAAAGTGGTATGACTGAATGAACAATAATTTACCAAAGTCCATCATTGCTTTATACGTCCGAAGTCTTAAGTTAACTATACGAAGTAGAAATATTCAATTGTATACTTTCATTTATACGTACAATAATCCGAAAGATATGTAAATTCTTGCGTTGCTGAATATTATAATGTATCTTTCTAGAATTTTCCTTTTATATACAAGCATTCTTAAACGCAACCGTCTCGTTATGAGATCTCGACGTTATTACGAATACGTAATCCTTTGATCCCAATAGTTTGTCTCAAAATTTTAAAACTATTCAACATAGCGAATTCCTTTTCCATTGTAATATTATATTCGTATAATAACTATTGTAGTAGATTCTTTGATTACTCCTGAGAGCCAAGTTATCCTTTCAGACGACAAAGATTTCAAAATGCGCGACAATTTTAAGTATTCTTTACAAAATGTATAATCCTTTAGCTATATTAGTCATTTTTTTTTAGTTTTCGTTGTGTATATGTTGTACATAGCACATTTATTCATATTTCAAACTTTTAAAAACTTTTTTGGATAGGTATAATGCGTAAGTATTGTTACGAGTAATTTGTACTTGGATGTGCACAATGCTTTTATCCTACTCTAAATTAATTTTATTTACGTCAAAATTGTAGTAATCAGAAGCAAACGCCGTCCCTTACTTTTAAATGGTGGTTCAATAGGAACTTGGCGAAATCTTGGCGATAGAACCAAGTTGGCGTTATTTTTGGCTACCATTGGTGACTTTTGCGATCATATTGGTGACCATTTTTGGCGTGTTTGAAACAGTCTGGATTCTTCTAGAAATTAGAAGAGAAATCCACTAATTTCAAAACCTATGACGCAAGCGTGTTTTTCTCGAATTATCCGCAAGGGATATAAATAGAGGAAGAGCTCACCGAAAGTGAGTCAGTCAGATTTTGACTGGCGATGAGTTAGTATTGCTCTGATGGTTAAAGCGAATAGTGATTACTTCGGCTGTTGAAAGAACGATTGCTTGTGAATAATATTTTATATACGTGTATTTTAGACACCGATAATTGTGTTTGAGTGCTGTTGAAGGTGTGAAAACCTTCCAAGATTTATTTTGTGAATTTTGCTGCTGAATTCTGTATTTAAAGGATTGGATTTTCTACAATAAATTCTCATCGTTCTTAAAGAACTGTCTTGTTTTTTGGACTGATTGGCATAAAATCCTCGAACCACGGATAAATGTAGCAATATAAATAGTTTTTTTCAATAATTTATATCATGGGTCAGCAACCTTGTAGGTGTAGTAGGACAAATGCTATCTACCAAGATGGTTCAGGGATTCAGATATGATGCAACACGCAGTAGCAAATTTTTGAAACAATTTGATTTCGGCCGTAATTAATGCAATATTAGAGAAAAGGAGTTAGAAATACAGATTTAGTTTATTACGTATTAATTATGCAACACATTTAAAGGCATTCATTTACATAAAAATAACATAGCATATAACTATTCATTTAGTATAAACAAGTCTTAAGTACTAACGATGAGTTCATATATTTCAAAACGCTACTTTATGTGATGTTTCATTTTGTAACGAGTCTATCCACGAACATTTGACTCATCCTCCTGGGGTAAATTTATTTCTTTTTTAACTGTTGTTTTATTGAAAACTTTCTCCGGAAGAAGAAGACTCGATTTATGCAAATGAGTGGTTATATTCAAGCATTGACTTTTAGGTACGTGAAGTCAGTCGAGAGTTAGTCAACGAATATTCTCTGGATAGTCAAATATTGCTAATTGGCGAATAAGTTATAAGACTGAGTTTACTGATAGCGATCGGAGGTGTAATACAAATAAGAAAATTATGGTGAATGATACCATAGAAGTCCAAAATGTTCCATGAGTAAGTGAAATATACTAATATATTAAGTATTCCTTAGCCGAGTGATTGTTTTTCTAATTAGTATCACTGTGCATTTCCTACCCTTAGTTGTTCGATTTAAGTTAGTAAAATAATAATTTGGAATTTGAACTAATTATGGCTGATCTTTACTCGAACCCCCAAACACCAACATCCTCAAATAGCTTGTTACAATTTTACAAATATTACACAATCATTTTCATTTGTATTGAATATTTAACGCTAAGTAATAAATCGAATTTGAACAAAGAATGTTGAAGTGTCTTTTGATTAAGTACATAAAACTACACACAAACCAATTCCGTGGAATCGTTTCATGGCCAACTAATTGAAAATAAGAAATGGCTTTTGAATACAACCACTTGAGGAGTAGAGAAGAGAGACGAGGCGATTTAAGTTATAACTTTATAAAGGGTGTTGAGTAGCACTAAGAATTGCTTCGCGAACCACTTTTGGCACGCGTGTCATATGTTGCCGATCTCTGGTTCATGTTATACATGACTAACAAAGAGACGAATTATTTGATTTATGAATTTGTATCTTTATGATATTATATGATGAAAAGACTCATAGTTCTACGTGAAAGAATTATAGCCAATTAAAATCTATGTGATTTGTATTTAAAAAAACATACCAAACACTGCATGATTGACTGTGAGACGATGAAGTAATTGAATGAAATAAATTACAATAGTTTTCATTATATAATTTTGACTGAACTGATTTGAGTCATTTTAAAATTCACTACGACCTCTCTGTAAAGTACTTTAAAATTTTTCGAATTACAAATTGTAAGAGGCAGTGCCTCTCAAACATTCTTTACTTGCGACCCAGTTTCCCCCCGCCCCACTCAATACAATAACAATGTTTTGAGTTCAATAATGATATACTTTGACGTAAAGCTACAATACAATTTTACTACTTTACTTACATAAACCGTACAAATTGTCAAGTACTAAGTTTTTGTACATAATTCTTTGACATGTCCATAGGGTCACTGATAATTATTAAAATTGTTCATAACTGAGTTCTGTTAAATTAATTATGAAATACATTGTGCAGTACTGATACATTTATAAGTGTATTATATCAATATAATTGTGTATATTATTTCTTATTATGTCAGAATGGTTTTTTTTTTTGCTTCCTTTCAGTAAATTGATAATTTTCTTAAAATAACCTTTTGTTTCCAACTTTCATACTCGCGCCCCCTGAGGGGTGTGCCCCACAATTTGAAAAACACTGTTGTAAGGGGTAGACACTAATTCCGAATGGTTGGGTGATTGGATTTTTTGTCGCAAAAGCCAAATGCGGCCATGCTAAATCAACACCAAATCCGAACGGATTTACTTTTAAGGATCAAATTATTTTTCGATAGGATCCCAACGGTCAGTTGGTTTTTCTTTGAAAATGTCTAAAATAATACAATGACAACTCGTAAATTTTCGAGGTAGTCTACTTTTTACTTTATGTGGCCCAAGGAGAGCAGGGCTAACCAAACAAAGTTCTCTAGCGAAACCTACCACCATCAAAATCAAATTCCTCCCCGGGAGAGAGGTGTGGACCAATGCCAGAATAGTGAATTCGACTATATACAATGAAAATATTTTACCTCACATCTCTTCCTACAAAGGTGTGACTTAAGGTATTCGACTACGTTCGGAACCGTGATTTTCAAAAGCGCGTAAATGGATAATTTTCATGATATTTAGTGTCGTTTAGATTAGAATGTATGCATAAAATGGTTTTAAGGACATTTTGACAAAAAAAATTATTTAAAAACAATATTTTGGCAAAAAATTAACTTAGAATAATCTTTTTTCAAAATGTTCTTTTGTGAAAAATGCTTCTATTACACTGCTGGACAATTGCTAAGGAGGGATCACAAATTGCTAGGTAGCATAACATTAAGCGAGACATGAGGCCTAGTAGGATAAAATATAGTTGCCACGCTGTTCAGACATTAGAATAAAGAATATTTATTGTTCTGGAAAGTACAAAAGCTGTGAAACATCTGAAAGAAAAAAAAATGTTCATTTGATCTGCGTACGGAGAAATGGAACAATGCATCTAAAAGTCAGCAAGCACCTTAAAGAAAGGTATCAGTACGGGATATGTCCACCGTGGAGTGTGATGCAACATTCCACACGTCGTACCATACTTTACACAACATTATCCAGCAGCTGTTGAGGCAATTTATCCCATTCCTCTTTGAGTGCACGGATGAGGGTGTTCTTGTTTGTCGGAGGATAGATTCTACCAGCAACTTGCCTCCACCAAAGCATCCCACACATTTTCAATGGGGTTTAGATCTGGAGAACGCGCTGGCCATACGAGACGTTGAATACCCTCGCTGTATAGACAATCCTAAACAGCGAGTGTTCGATGACATGTTGCGTTGTCGTCCATAAAAACAAATTTATCACCGACAGCACCACGTAAAAGACGAACATGAGGAAGTAGAACTTCATCAATGTATCGTTGGCCCGTCATAGTCCCATTCGCAACCACATGTAGGCGCGTGCGGCCATTGATCATGATGCCGGCCCACACCATGATACTGCATGTCGGATATCGGTCCTCTTCCTGGATATTTTCTGGACGATAAGCAGTACCATTCTCGCGCCAGATCAGTTGGCGTCTACATTTCGATGACAGACTGAACCTACTCTCATCTGAGAATAGTACGCATGCCCAGTCCTGTTCAGTCCAATTTTGATGCTCATGACACCATTGCAAACGGGCATACGGTGCTGTCTGGTCAATGGGACACACACAACAGGTCTGCGTGCGTATAGTCCTCCTCCCCTCAAACGTCTGGCAACAGTTTTTTGGGAGATCTGCTTTCCTGAGGCAGCAAGAAACTGATTAGCCACCTGCTGAGCTGTAGTGCGCCTGTTCCTTTTTGCTGATAGGACGATATATCTGTCTTCTGCAGGCGTCGTACTTCTTACACGACCTCTCCCGTGCCGTCTACTACACATTCCAGTAGTTTTAAATGACTTCCACAGCCGTGAAACAACGCTGTGAGCGATGTCGAACTCCCTGGCAACATCTGTTATTTTTCGCCCTTCTTCGATCTTTCCAATAATTCGGCCACGCATAAAATCATCTATGTGATGTCGGGAAGACATGCCAAAAATTTTAAGTTCGTCTATTAAATCTTTCCTGTAAAACTTTGACTTGAAACAACAACTGTCCACACGCGTCAAAACTTTTAAAGCTCTTATGAACGCTATCACGTGATGAACAGACGAGGAAAATAATTTGCATACTGATACTTCTTCTTACTAATATCCCGCACTTACTCTAATTTTCCACATTTTGCTTCCTTTCATTTTGTGGTTGCTATGGATGATAGTGTTATCCGTCCTTAGCAATTGTCCAGCAGTGTATAATAATATTTTGCCTGTATATAGATGAGACCTCTCTACAGATGCTCAACTAGAATTTTTGAAATATATAGCTTAGAAGTGGGTTTATTTATATTTTACAACAGAGGGGAGCAATTTTAAGAAAAAAATCGCGAATAATTATTTCAATGGGTGGTACCTCGGAAAATAATGTGAATTTTTCAAACATTCCTAACTGAGCCTCTGTAGAGAGGTATCAACTTTATACAGGCAAAATAATATTATAATAGAACCATTTTTCACAAAAAGTTAACATTTGGGGAAAAAGGATTATTCTAATTTAATTTTTTTGCCAAAATATTATATTTAAATAATTTTTTTGTCAAAATGTCCCTAAAACAATTTTATACATGTATTCTAATCTGAATGACACTAAATATCATGAAAATTATTCATTTATGCGCTTTTTTAAAATTACGGTTCCGAACGTAGTCTGATACCTTAATTGATTTTTCGATAAAGCAAACTGAAAAGGTCATAAGTAACAAACAAGTAGTGTTCCGAGAATTGAAGATTTCGTGAGGCTGGGGCGACTTTGTGTTCCACGAGAACTTTCCCAGGATTAATTTAATTATTACGAATTAGAGCTAGTTTTCTAATTTCATCTGTTGATCTAAGTCGTACTTACTTCGGGTGAACATAAACTCATCGTAAAAAGATTAAAAACTTTTAAACAAATATAAAAGTTGCAGTTTGTGTTTAGTTCTCTTTATATTATAACTATATTTATAAATATAACGTTGCAGAAGGAAGCAATTACGGGTTAGTTCGAGAATAGTTGAAGCGCAATAGAATGATATTATCAAAAGTTTCGAAACGTGCTTACAAAAATAATTGTCAAGATGAATCTTACGCTAATGACTTTGGAGAAACAAAATTACTAACGCAAATGCAAATATTAAGGAGAAAAGCTTGAATATTTTACACATATTCTTCTCAGAAGGGGCACTTTAAGATCAAAAGTTCACGCCATGAACGTTCCCACATCTGCATTATTCCGCATTTTCTATAAAAGAAAATCCATAAAACTAGTTTCAAGAGCCGTTAAACAATTTTTACAGAAAAAATAAGCAGTCATGAGACCATCTTTCTTCAAGTTTATAAATCTGTAACAAAATTATTGAAAAATTCAAAAGCTAAGCACCTAAAATAAGAATTTAGGAATATTTATATATACCCAATTTTTTGTATAATAAATATTGCATTTTTATGTTTTTTCAATTCCTACTTATTAACTCACAATCTCTATGTATTTGTTTGTTTGCTTGTTTGTTTGTTTATTTATTTATTTATCTTGGTGGAATTTTCAATCGTTAATAAAATACATTTTAAAGCACTCATTTGAGCTGAAATTTAATATACTTGTTTATTTCGGTTAACAGTAAAATAATTTTTAATTGTAATTAATAAAAATTATTTGATTAAAACTAATTATTCAAAGAATTACAAATACAGCCACGTTGGTGACTTAGAGAACCTTTGGCCGTTTTGTGTCAAAACTTGAAAAAGTTTTTTTTCTCCCCTTTTAAGGCATTCAGTTGAACTGAAATGTTATATACCCGATTGCTTTGGATGACAATACTATACTTTAATGATAATTAATAAAAAAACTAATTACTACTTAATGTTGTGATTCTGTCCTATACGTGCATACATATTTATATTAATTGAAACTATTTAACAAAAAATAGCTAAAATAAAAAATTTTCTTTGTTGGTCTAAGTAGGAATTGACTTTAAATTTTTTTATATTACTTGTGTGTGTGTGTTTTTTCTACGACTATTATGGTGAGAGTTAAGCTCCTAAAATGGTACTATTTTGTTGCAAGAAATGGTGTGTTTTAGATAATAATTAGACATCAATGACGTTATTGTTATATTCGCAGGATTAAGGTGTCATCTGACCACTTGTTAAAATGTTTCCTTTAACATATTATAATATCATTTTGGTTGTAATAAATCTTCCACGTTGAATGAATAGTGAACCTGTTTATCACTTATTCCACCTGATCCATTCATATAATTTTCACTTAATACGCGTCAGATCATGGAACGTTAACGCCTTATTTTACATTTTAACAAAAGAATAATAATTGAAAGTTTGCAGTATGCCACTTTAAAATATATTCCTTTATCTGGCTTCAAAGTACAACTTACTTAATTTAAGTAGAAGGAATAAGGGATTTTTTTTTTCTATTTTCTTAAGACATTAGTAGTTTCCCTCCGTATCGAACGGGTTAATTGATAAGCTGTGTTAGTGCACACATTACCATAAAAAAATGCGCCCCAAGAAATAAGAGTAGGGTTGTTACGCAACTTGGCATGAATGTATATGCCAGACCAATATCTAATTGATTAGCAATGCAGAGTGATTGCTAATTGTGAAATGCCACCAGACGGCGGTGAATTTTGTTTTTCTTAAATTATAAAACATGTAAGTGGAGCTTGTTTTCGTATATGCAATAAGCTGCAGAGAGAAGCCTCTTCACTAGCAATGTCATTGCGAAACCATCGGACAAAATATGAGTAGCTGTCAAGAGTTTGAGGGAGGAGGAATCATCGGGATGATGGAAACCCGGTGTTCATCTCGGCTAGTAGCTCGTAACCTAGGTTGTTCTGTTTTCACTGTGAGAAGATGTTGGAATCAAAGGATAAGAGAGAGAGAGAGAAATCTGTTCAACGATGAACAGTCTCAGCAAACCCTCGATAGACTGTAGACGAAAGAACCTCGCATTATATTATACGCCCGCATGGCGTCAGCAGTCTCATAACCCACCATCCATGCACACTTAACACTTTACTATGAGCTTATATCAGTCCTTATTCTCGTGAAGGAAGATTATAACTGGGTACCATCCAATCCGAAAATGAGTATCTTAGCCACTATGTCAAAAATATCGTCATAGCATGTAGGCTATTACTAGTTTATATTGTTATCACACCACCGCACTCCACCTTTGCTAGTGATTTGGCGAACAAATGATAACATATTCGTGGCGAGCGTGTGAGCAGTTGCGTCACTTTAAGTGCGACAGCTTTGTGGGTTGCGTCATTCGTGCGTGACGGCTTGTTTGGTTGCATCATTTGTGTGACAGCTTGGTTGGTTGACTCATTTGTGTGACGGCTTAAATGTGTCATGTGTCTCACGGCATGGTGGCATTTGTGGTGGATAGATGGCTCCAACACTTTTGCGGTTCTTTTGCACGGTCAGGGTTACCAATGAAAGAATATTAGAACTGGGCACCTTCCGATGCGAAAACGAGTATCTTAGCCACCATGACAAAACGATCGTCATGGTATGAAGGCTATTACTCGTTTATATAGATATAAAACCGCCTCAATCGCAAGGTGCCTGGAAATAGCAAAATTGCTATCGCTGTTCCCAGTACGTGCACTGGCAACCATTCACCGTCGCTTCCGTTTGGAGTGCGACATACCGCTCACGCGCGTACGACACACGGTAACCCCCCAGTATTAATCCAAAGCACCATCTTAACCCTGAGGTACGTTCGTCACATTCTTCAGAAAAAAAGTGTTGTCACTTATGTTAGAGACTCTAGGAGTCATTTTCCTACTAGACATTGCTGGCTCACACACAGTAAGGTTTTTGTGAAGATCGCTTTTTCACCACATTTCCACTCGCTGACCTGCTCGATTCTTAGATTTGTTACCCATCCGAGCAAATCTTAGATTATTTAGGTTGGCAAGTTGGACAGCCTACGGGTATGGTTGAATTAGAGGCATATTTACAGCAATTGTGAAACAAGACATCATACGGAACTTGTATGTCTCAATGCCCGACCATATCACATCATGCATTAATGCTACAGGTGACCCAACTGCGTGCTAAAATTTCCATTAAGGTATCCGCTACGTTCGGAACCATGATTTTAAAACGATGCATACATAGATAATTTTCATGATATTTAGTGTCACTTAGATTAGAATACATGTATAAAATTGTTTTAAGGACATTTTGACAAACAAAATTACTTAAATACAATATTTCAACAAAACATTAACTTAGAATAACCTTTTTTTCAAAATGTTCTCCTTTTGTGAAAAATGCTTCTATTAAAATAACATTTTGTCTGTATATAGCTCAAACCTCTGTATAGAGGCTCAATCTATGATTTTTGAAACTTAATATTATTTTCAGAGTTACAACCCATTGAAATAATTATCGTCGGTTTATTCTAAAAATTTCTCCCCTCTGTTGTCGTAAAACATTGATAAATTATTTCTAAATTATATATTTCAAAAATTTTAGTTGAACCTTAGTAGAGAGATCTGAGCTATATACAGGCAAAATATTATTATATAATAGAAGAATTTTTCTCAAGAGGAGAATATTTTGAAAATGGGTTATTCTACGTTCTTTTTTTGTCAAAATATTGACTTAAATATTTTTTTATTGTAAAACTATTCTTAAAACAATTTTATGTACATTTTATAATATAAGTGACACAAAATACATAAATATTATCCCATTTATACGCTTTTGCAAAATCACGGTTCCGAATGTAGTCGGATACCTTAACTCAGTTTTAAAACATATTTTCGGGAAATAAGCAGACAGTTGATTTGTAGTCATGCACAATTTATTGATAGTTAGTATTAACTGTACCTGAAAGTTCTGTGCGTTTTCGTTACAACAAGTTATATTTTTAGAAAGGTTTGATTCAGCTCAACACTCTGTTTTGGACCCTATTCATAAACTAGGATTAAGGTGTCGAAGTGCTCCAGATGACTTAGATATATCTTACGGAGAAGAATATGAATGACCGTATCATCGTGTGCATATCTCTAATGGAAAGGATTAGAATCGAACCCTTATTAGACTGGATAATAACTGAGGATGAAAGATGGATTACTTTTATAAAAAGATCATAAGGAAAAGGGAGTAATGTTAACTCGAAAACCGTGACGGTAACACTGACATCTTTAAGCCAGAGCTGAGTCTTAGTAAAAGAATGTTGTGTATATGGTTTGACATTCGAAGACAAATACAGCTGTTGAAACCGAAATAAAAGCTAACTTCGTTGAGGCACTGTCAGCAATTGGATACTTTAAAATTAGTACTGCAAAAAAAGTGTAATATAAAAACAAATTTAAGTCAATTCCTATACTTAGATTAAAAAAGAAAATTTTTATTTTAACTACTTTTTATTAAATAGTTACAATTAATATAAATATGTTTATACATAGGGCTTAATCACAACATTAAGTGGTAATTAATTTTATTAATTATCATTAAGGTATCGTATTGTCATCCAAAACAAATCCTGTATATAAAATTTCAGCTCATCTTAATGCTATAAAACATGAGAAAAAAATATTTTCAAATTTTGACAGAAGTCGCCAACGTGGCTATATTTGTAATTCTTTCAATAATTAGTTTTAATCACTTAATTTTTATTATTTATAATTAAATTATTGTATTGTCATCCAAAAGAAAGATGTATATAAAATTTCAGCCCAATTGAGCGCTTTAAAATGTATATTATTAACGATTGAAAATTCCACCAAGATAAAAAAAAATAAATAGAGAGTGTGAGTTAAATAGTAGGAATTGAAAAAAAAAAAAAAAAGAGGCTGACGTTGTTCAATAGGAGAAGGACGTATTTCTGCCTCATGATAATTCCAATCAAGTGTTGATTTACGAACTCGTTAGAAACACGCAGAGTTAGAGAGGGAAATTCTGTCGCATCCACCATTCTCCTCAGACCTGGCACCCTCCGATTATCACTGGTTGCTGGACCTAACAAATTTTTTCCAGGGCAAAAAATTCAAAAGCAAAGATATCAAGCAAGAATTGGTTGAGTGTTTCACCTATTGGGATAAGGCAATTTTTAAAAATTTTTAATTAATGTCATTGGGATAAAAGCGTGGGGCTATGTTATTGTTATAATTGCTTACTAGTTATATTTAGAAATGCTGAGTTAGTGAAAAATTGGTGTACACAGCACACACCCACGCTTTTACCACAATGACATCAATTTTCTCGTTAATCATTTAATTCTTATATTAAGGATTATTTTTTTACTTTTTAGTTCGATTCACTATAAAAGCATGTTTTTTACTTTTTTTAAAAAACTATAATTTATTCATTTTTAGTTCGATCTACAATAAAAGTCTGTTTTTTAGTTTTGAAAAGTATCATTTATTCTTTGTTGAATTCATCCTTGAGCTTGATATTTGGAGCCGGAATTATACGGCTGCTGGAATCAGTCTTGCTCTTCAACAGATATGAATTAACGTGTCTGAAGGGTATTTATTATTTTCGTTTACGGGGTCTCGGGTGAGTCCCATATCGTTATATTTCAAAGATTCCGTCTCTATTAATACAAGTCTAGCTAAAAAAAAGTGTGGTAAGAAGAAATATTAAATGTCAATCGTATTTTCAACTTTTAAACGTATTGCTCTAGTGTTAATTCGTATCATCACTTCTAAACGTATTTTTTTATAAAAATAAAAAAAAATTTTAGCAGTTAGAACATAAAAATATTTTTATTCACATGCACGAATCTTTTTTTTTTAATTTCTATTTTCAGAAAAACTAGACTTACATTATGGTAAAAAAGAACGTAAAGAACACTTTTTTGTTTTCTTTGTATTAACCACAAGCCTATTTGCGGTTTTAGGGTTGCACTTTAATCTTTTAGTCGCTAAATCTAGAATTAGTCCCCAAATCTGGAAACGATATAATGAATTAGTCGCCAAATCTCAAATTCTTAAAATCCTTTTTTATGAGGCTCCTGATCTGGACAATGAAACAAAATTATTAAATATTTGTATTGTCATCGGTCCTTGACAAGTGTACAAAATTTTGAATTAATCTGACCTTTTAAAGTGGGTAAAAATCGAGTTCATTCCATTATAAATGTGAGACTTATAAAAGCGTGTTAATTAAAAAAAGTATGTACCAATTGCCTTCAAGATGGTAAAAAGTGAAATGGTATAAAGACAATCATACAGAGTTATTCATAAAAAAGTATATACTTTCCTGATAATGTAAAAAAAAATGTCACATCAGCCACTTTTTACAATATGTTGTCCTTGGTTGATGCTACAGTTGCAGGACACTATTGCTACTTGATTCTCCAGTTGAATGGTGCATCACCGCACTGATCCACCAAACGTGTGAGATTACCTCAATGAACATCTTCCTCACCGATGGATTGGACGAGTCGCGGACCGCATCTTGTCACTTAACCAATATCCTCCCAGATGTCTTGACATAAGGTGAGTGAGTGAGTGGATTTTTTCGTCGCAATGTTCAGCTACACGAGGGCTTTTGGCGACGGACCTCGTAATTTTGAACCACGGTCAAGTGACGAAGACGACACATGAGCTGGCACCCCCTCTCCTAACTACCACACAACACTACACCAACGAGAGGACGTTTGAGCTCTCGACAGATTTAACGTGTATTGCTTCCCCTACACAGTGGGTCTTTAGTGGTACTGGGCTCGAACTTATGACATGCCTGCCATGATCCGATAGCTTGAGCACGGGGCTACTGTAGCCCTCTTGACTTAAGGAATCCGACTACATGCCATCTTTTTTTTTCTAAAAAATATGGAGCTATGGAGATTTTTTGGGGTTTTTAGATTTATTTAGTTCATTTTAAGGAAAAGGTCTGAAATTAAGAAGAGAAAAATAAATTATTATTACTAAAATGGGAAAGGATGGATATATAAAAATTGACAAAATAAGACATAAACGGGGCCCACTCTGTTCAAATAGTAAATGAACAAATTCTCCTTTGTTCAGTTTTGATGTATTACTTTGCTATTTCTTTTTGAAATGACTTTCAGGATAAGAGATATTTTAGTTTTTACAAAAACTAGAGTACTCTACCTTAGTTATTACATACATTGCTTAAAAAACAGCGATTATATTCCCATAAAGGACTGTAAATTTTGTAATAAAACAATGATTTCTAAATCGGAAGGTTAAATCACTTCTACTGTTGAACATACATACACAAACAATTTCAACAAATTATTTAAAAAACCTTTTCAGCAATCGCTGTCCCCCTTTGAGCTTTTTGAAAAAAACACATTTCGAGTAAAATGCATTTTACATTTTGACATCTTATATAAAGTTACGGCATCTGTTTTTACTAATTGCAATTTTGTTCTACAAAATTGAAAAAAAAACTTGGTATTTTTATAAAGCTAATAAGACGGCCTATAAAACAAAATAATACTAAAAAAATGTCAATTTTTTAAAAGAATTATATTTTTAGAGTAGTAAAATACCTTAACACTTTGATATCTCTTTAGGTAGAGGTAGTCGTCCCTTCCATTTACATGTTCATCTATCAGAGATAAATCAGCGTATCCCAACCGCAATCGATGGACTTTATTCAGATATATTAAAACACGTTTGAGCAGAAATAGACAACAGGCTCAATGTGTGTCGTGTGACAAAGGATTCATACATACAACATATGTGAATGTCTCTAACAAAACTTTAAATAGTCCCATACAATTATTTTAGAAGTAACTTATACTATGATTAATTATTCTTCATTTATAGCGCATTTAAGCTATATACTTCATTATGAATCACCATGTATTTTTCAATAAAGTCAATCAAAGTATTACAAAATTATTTTGTTTTATACTAAAAATGGACAGAACTTTCCGGTAGATTATACGCTTTTTGGGGTAAAGTCTGGATTTCCTCACAATCGATAGGTATTTCGCATGTATTGGAGTACATTCATAAACTTTCCTCCTCCCTCTAAAATGTACTTGCACGAAATTTTTAGTTTAATACGTTTTCGATTGCAAATGTAACCTACTCAGACATTCATTTGCAAGAACAATATAATTTTCGTGGAAATGAATTACTATTCCTTCTTATCGCGAGCAGTCCCATTTAATCGAATAAAAATTACATGTGCATGGTGCAAAATAGTCAACCCCTAGAAGGATTTAAGGTTTCCGAGTACATACGGAACCGCGATTTTAAAAAAAGCGCATAAATGGATAATTTTTCATGATATTTAATGACACTTAAATTAGAATACATGTATAAAATTGTTTTAAGGAAATTTTGACAAATAAATTATATTTAAGTACCATATTTCGGCAAAAAATTAACTTAGAATAACCTTTTTTCAAAATGTTCTTTTGTGAAAAATGCTTCTATTATAATAATATTTTGCCTGTATATAGCTCAGACATCTGTACAGAGGCTCAACTATGATTTTTGAAAGATTCGTATAATTTTCAGAGTTACAACCCATTGAGAAATCATTATCGGCCTTTTTTTCTTAAAATTTCTGTCATCTGTTGTCGTAAAACATGGATAAACCCACTTCTAATTATATATTTCAAAAATTCTAGTTAAGCCTCTGTACGGAGGTCTGAGCTATATACGGGCAAAATAATATTATAATAGAAGCATTTTTCAAAAAAGGAGAATATTTTGAAAATGGGTTATTCTACGTTCATTTTTTGTCAAAATATTGTACTGAAATAATTTTTTTGGTACTATTCTTAAAACAATTTTATATACATTTTTCTAACCGAAGGGACACTAAATAACTAAATATCATAAATATTATCGATTTACACGCTTTTGCAAAATCACGGTTCCGAACGTAGTCTGATACCTTAATGTGCATGTATGCATTACCATTTCCCGTATTTGCTTCAATGAAATGGTAAGCAAATAGAAAAGTTTTCCGCAGAAAAGCAGAAGTGTACTTCAGGAGCTTTTAAGATTGAGAATGTCTTCGGGCCCTATCACGGCTGAATTGTTCTCGTACTGCTTTGGGTTAAGTGGTTATAATGCTCAGGGAGCAGACGCTTCGATTCAAGCTCGGAAAAGATTTTTTCTTACCTTTTAAGACTGCATTCGCCTAATGTCAGTTACTATAATCCTAAGTCAGAAATATTTTTAAAATACAGACAAAAAGATTTCCATTTAGAAATAAGTTTTAGAGATTATAACTCAATTTTCAAATGTGTTTAGAAATTTTAAAAATGTTTAATAATTGTGAAATTTTTCCTTTTAACCAGTAAAGATAAATGTCGGGTTAGCAATATAGATTAAGGGACAAAATATTTAACGTATATTTAAATGTAAAATATTACTGGATGTAAGCATAACTTAACATAATATTAAAGTAGAAAGCTTTTTTTGCAGGACAGTTAAGTGAAAATGTAATATTTATTAATGGCAATATTATTTTCTTCAAGATAAAATGTATTGAGTTGTATTGATTTTCTGTTATTCAACATAAGGGGACAGTACATGTTAATTCCCCACTCTGAAGTAGCATGAGTTTTACAGGCGATGAATGACATCACTTTGGAAATTCAGTCAATTGACGAGGTCGTTACTCGACTTGGCAATGCACACACACATACACACATTCTCTAATTTTTCGCACCAAACCAACGTGAGGACTTGAGTCTTAACTGATTTAACGTGCATCAGTCACTCTACACGATAATAAAGAATATTTAGGAACAATACAGCATTTATGGATTAATTTTCCGATATATATATATATACTAGGATAATAAAAAAAAGAATTATTTATTTTGATTATATACCGCAGACAAAAGTCCAAGCAATCAAAGTACTTTTTATTTAGTTACAAACACTTTTACATCTATAGCTATTTTAAACTGACATCAAAATTGCTATGTTTAAAAATTAATAATCTCGTAACAATTGTATGAAATGTGTCTCGACTTTTATTATATAAAATTTTCAAATATTGATTATAGGTGCTATATTACCTTTATTGTGTAGAATGAAGAAGTTTTAGATAAATGCAAGGCTTTCACATATTCTTTCACTATTTATAATCAATCCATATTTCGTTTCCAGACACCTTTTCAATAAGTCTGTAAAAAGTAAATATATATTTGCTTTACAACGAGAAGAGGGAATTTTCTTTTACGAAAGAAAGTTTTGTGACTTGGAAGTCCAAGTTTCCACTGGCCTTAATCGATTATAGAGTAAATGATGACAAGAAGACAGTTTAAATGTTCTGGAAAGTTTACAAAAACTAAAAAAAAATAAGTTTTTCTTTATTTTTTTCTCGTTGCATAATGAGCAAAAATAAAATTAAATTAAAAAGAAAACTGACGTAGAAAGAAAATTCTTAATTTTATTGATATAAGGTAATAATTTATTTTTTAATTTCAACGATTAGCAAGACTTCTAAAGATTTCGTTCAAAATTCATTTGTTTTTGTGAAGGAGAAGTCTTATAAATGATAATTTACATTTCGCAATGATAATTTACTTACGAAAATGATTCAGCAATATTAACTGCCGAGATATAAGTAAGCAGTGATGGATTACAAGAACACATCTTTATTTCAATCATCATAAAACTATTTCCGATAATATTGTAGCAATTTAAAAAAAAGAAAGAAAGAAATCCGGATTAACATACGTTGCTTGGTTCTCTATAGATTTTTATATGACTAAATAATTTCCTCTGTTATTTATGAATTATACTAATCATAGTATTACGCATCATGCAACAAACGTCAAATTTTCGTGAAAGGCACAGCATACCAAAAATTGTAAATCATTCGTAATTCAGAACACAAGAAAAGCCGCTTGTAAAAGTGACACCATCTACAACTAGTATAAAAAATAAGATTGCGCAGCGCATTTCTCATTCGAGATCACGTTCGAAACTTTTAAAAGGGAGTGTTACTCCTCGTATGAAGGAAAGTACGTGACGATCACTGTGGGATTATGCTGCCCATGTTCTTATGGTTGTATTGCAAATATGAAACTGTTGAATCTAAGAGATACAAGATATCAGTGTAACCACTAAGTAATGCTCGGTAAAATAAGTTTGTTGTTCGGAGTTTCATTCACCCACATCACTTACCCGGAGTCACGACTATGCTGGTTTCCAAGACAAGTTGTAAAGGTCGCCCCAACGTGACCAATGGTGTGAGAGACTCAGACGGAAAACTAGCCATATTCAAAATAACTTGAATAATTTATTCTTAGATAAGAACAACGACACAAATTTAATTAACCAAGTTTAAGAGATGCATCCGAATACCAAATATGGAGAGCAAATAACGAGGTAGGCGCGATACGAGAAGACTTTAAATAATCAAATCACTTACATCTAAGCAATACTTTCTAATTCCTAGCTACCTAATCTGCTTTGATTTCTAGTTGACAAATCGTCAATTTTAATATTACAATAATCAGCTACGCAATATTCACACCTCACTTTCAAGTTTAATTAATCACTGCTCGCCGTTAGCAGAGTTTAACCTACCTTTCCCTTCTTTCTAAACAACATTATCCGAAACATCAGGAACTGAGGTATCATTATTAAATTTGACTTATTCAGACATCAGGAAAAAAAACGCATTTTTTCTATAAATGTTGACTCAAATGTGTAAGATGCACAAATGTTACATGAGGCATGTTGAGGTTCTGAAAAAAATTATGCAATGCATTATATTTAAAATTTCATATTTATATATATTGTTGAATATTATTTAATAACACATGTTTTAATCTATTTAATTATCAGTGCTTAGTAAAAAATAGTGCATAAATTCACACCAATCTGTTATCAATCCCCGTTATTAATGGGCTACAATATTCTTCAATCTGCTGATTCGTTGCTTACAATCCTACGATTCAATATTTACAATTCTAGAAAACACATAAGGCGTACTTATCTATATAAGAAAAATATAATAATTCAAAAAAATTCATCGATTACTGGTTTGAAATCTCTGGGAAACACATTTGTAAAAAAAAATCAAAGTTCCAACACATTGCGCAAATGTTTCGGCAGACAACCATAATAAATTTTACTCGGCAATTTCAAGAAGTGAAACCGTGAAAACATATTTCATCGCCCTTCCACGCTCTGACTTTACAAAAGTTCCATTTATAAAAACATTTCCAAATCACTTTTCGTTATTGAAACTCGAGATCAAAATACATAAGGGGCGAGAGAAATTACGAACCCATTTTTCTAAAATAGCAGTTACAAGAGCAGACAAGAGATCCGAGCGGTGTTTAAGAATGCTGGAAGCATCGAACCCAGACAAAATGCAATAAAGTGACCCCCTTACTCATCCCCAAATGTGAGTACGCATTTTTGAGGAGTTGCCAGTGTTTCCCTTTTCATTTAATCCCTCCTTTTCTCATCAAAATACACTCTTTCGATTGGATGGGGTGTCTGAGATGCACACAAGCTGGAATTAAGAGAAAACAGTCACGCATTTGATGGATTATGGGAGGTGTGGGGAGATCCCCTGATGTACTTTAATAAAGGGATATCTTTCTCCCCCGACTTATAAAGAGGGAGGAGATCCGCGGATCAGAATGAATGAAACGAAATACTGCCTTTGAAACTTCAACATCTGTAAAAGAGTCCTTAATAAGAAGAGCGAACTACTAGACTTTTTAATTTTAGACAGAAACATCAATTTGTTACACAACCCCTTAGTCTCATTTTGCGAATCAACGGTGTTTACCACATCGCATAAAGTATTCGACTACATTCGGAGCCGAGATTTTAAAAGAGCGCATAAATGGATAATTTTTATATTTAGTGTCACTTAGATTATAATGCATGTATAAAATTGTTTTAAGGACATTAGGAGAAAAAAATATTTAAATACAATATTTTGGCAAAAAATTAACTTAGAATAACCTTTTTTTCAAAATGTTCTCCTTTTATAAAAAAAATGATTCTATAATAATAAAATATTTTGCTTATATAAAGTAAAGACTTCTCTCTGGAGAGTCTGAATTATAATTTTTGAAAAATTCACATTTTCAAATTTACCACCCATTGTGTGTGTGTGAAATAAGTATTGGTGTTTTTTTCTTAAAATTTCTCCCCCGTGTTGTAGTAGAATATGGATAAATCCACTTCTAAGTTATGTATGTGAAAAATTCTAGTTCAGCCTCTGTACAGAGGTCTGAGCTATATACATACAAAATATTATTATAATAGAAGCATTTTTCATAAAAAAAAGAATGTTTTAAAAATTGGTCCTTCTGTGTTCATTTCTCGTCAAAATATTGTACTTAAATAATTTTTTTATTGTAATAATAATCTTAAAACAATTTTATATACATTTTCTAATCTAACAATAAGTGACACTAAATACCATAAATATTATTCATTTACACGCTTTTGCAAAATCACGGTTCCGAACGTAGTCGGATAATTAATAAAAGACCAAAAATTCGATTCGAATCTTTGATGCATCATATAAACATATTAAGGTATACTACTATGCTAAAGTTGTGAATTTTTCCAAAAATTGACAATTATTTTATGATTTATTTTATAGGCCATCTTATTAGCTTTATAAAAAAATATCAAGTTTATCATTTTCCATTCATTAGAACAAAAACTACAAGTGTTTTTGTAAAAGAAGATGTCGCTACTTTAGGCAAGATGTCATTCTTTAAAAGTGCGTTTTACTCGAAATGTGTGTCTTTTTTTTTGAAAATGCTCAGACGGTGACAATGATTGCTGAAAAAGTTTTGAAAATAATTAATTGAAATTTTGTGTGTATGTTCTGTGTAAGAGTAAAACTGTTTTAACTTTCACATTTATCAATCACTGTTTTATTACAAAATTTACCGTCCCTTACGTGAATATAATCTCTGTTTTTTAAAGCATTTAACATAGATATAAAGTGGTCTGGCTTTTTGTAAAAAATAAAATGTCTCTTATCCTGAAGGTCATTTCAAAAATGAATTAGCAAAGCAACACATCAAAATTGAAAATTCGTTCTCAAACTTTTTGTACCAAATGGGCCTTGTTTATGTAATTTTTTATAAATTTTTACCCATTTTAGTAATAATAATCTCTTTTTTCTCTTCTTAATTTTAGAATATTTTTCTTAAAATATACTAAATAAAAATATAAAAACCTAAAAAATCCCCATATCTCAATTTTTGAAAAAGAGTTGTCGCAAGTAGTCCTTAACTCCTTATATTTCTTGCGAACCAATTTTATTCGCATTTATTTTTTTTTACTTGACAAATATAAAAAGGTTGAATTACAAGGGATAGAAAATCCAAAATACATATCAGATAGGGGATGGAAGATCTATTGCAGATCCATATCCATGTGACGTGAAGAAACATGAAACGTGGGATAGAAAATTCTAAAATATCACACGGATTCAATTTTTTTACCTTTACATTTTTTTTAAATTGCGTCAAACTGATTACTTGACCGGAACATCTGCTCATGTACCTCAGTATCCAAGGTCATAAAAACAAAAATGAAGGTAGACATTGGTCCTCAAGAGCTTTTGCGCCACCGAGTTTAGTTTATTAAAATAAGTCAGAAAACCCTTTTTATCAATTTTAGAAATTGTAAAAATATTATTATATGCAATTAAATTTATATAATTCACGTCATTCAAATTAATTTTGCAGCTCACATTTTCCCAATATAAAGAACTTTTACTTCTGAATCAAGCAGATGTTGTATTTTGGTAAAAAAAAAAACCAAGGAAGTGCGGTCAAGAAGGAATTGTGAATGATACATCTTTACTAACAGAAAATGACGCAGATAGAGCACTCAAAAACGTTTGTGTATATAAAATCCTTTCAATTTCACCAATTTAAAAAATATCAGGTCCACGATGAGAGTGTTATGTCTCAGAGAAAGAGAAAAGGAAACCCTTACTTTCTAACGTTTTCTTTCTGGATAAATAGTTTCTTTTCAGAAAGAAAATCGTTTCACGCGCTCACACACATTAAATATTTTTTTAAAAATCACTTTTTGTTTCTTGGATGCTGCAAGGCATAATACCTTGTTATGAAAAGAATATCTGTAGTCATTTAAGAAAAATTTCTTGAATAATTATAGACACTTTTCAAAATATAATGCTTTATGCACACACACGTTCAGATATAAGCAAATAAGAACTACACAAAACAACAAACATGTTTTTAATATGCTACTATATTACACAAGGAATATATACTAATTAGAACAGGTATCGGCAACCTGTAGCAAGTGGTACAATTCTCTACACCACTCATCAAAGTCACTACATAAAGTTAAATTGTCTTGTATTTCCTCTTTCTGCATTCGAATAATTTTATCTTCTTTCGTTCATTTCATAGCGCCGATGCAGTACAAATATCGAGAATATGATTTTACTCAGAAGTAGAACTTACTTTAATGCACATCGTGCGTCCTTTGCTATATTTAATTTGGAGACACGTTCTTAGATTTATCGTAAAAATTGTGTTTTATTTATTCAATTATTGTGATGACTCACAACTTCATATTTAATTTAAATGACCACCTAAAACTGAAAGATTGATGTTAGCGGTTTTCATAACATTTGAACGAATGAATACGGATTTGAACAATCAAGTGATTTTGCTGTAGAGGTATTATGTCGCCGCCGCGTCATACGTCACATATCAAGTGTACAAAGACATTTTCAAACATCAGTCCATATTTAATAATGCCAATAAGAAATGAGGTAGTAAAAAGAGCTGTTATTGTTGTCGTATGACATGTGCAGAAGTCAAATGGGGTCAAAGGCATGCAACACAGTTCTGGCCACATCGCCTCCTTTATCGGTATAAAGGGTGTCATGCCAGCCGTTGGGGTCTATGTTGAAGAGGGTCGATGCAACAGAGATGCAATTACTGGATATAAGTAACATCTTTTACTAACCAATTGAAGCGAAACCTAAAGTGAACAAATTTAGTTTCGTAATTGCTTATTGTGTAACTGCCAAATGCAAACTTTTCACAAATGGCGAATATACAAATAATAAATATTCGGTTGTTAATATTTTAAGAGTTGTATAATTAATATTGTGACGACTTACGCGTCTTTTCTTTAACGAGTCCTTTGGATTCTTTGGGCCAGAATTAATGGCAACTCTTTTCCAACCAAATCCAAGAAACGAGAAGTGAAGAGATGTAAATAATATAGGATAAATATAGGATCTTACGGTATATGTTATGGCAATGAGGGAAATGATAGCAATGTAATGGTAGTGTAAAGGAATGTTCGACAATTAAAGGGCGTTGTGGTATTGGAAGATAATTGAAATTCGCTTTTTAAAGATTCAAGTTCTACGTGTCGTGGATAAACATATCGGTGATTTATTAGAAGTTAAAGGTACAGCTGCATACCGCTGTAGCTAAAGACAAGTTTATTACAGAATAATATAAGGTAGGATTGATTACTTACTATAAGCATATTTGAAGATTAGGAGGTTCAGTTATTGATATAGGTCTGTTTTATATTGTGTGTTGCGCATTGTGTTATCGTAGATTCTCTCATTTATATATTTGTTCAAAGTTTAAGTTGCATATCTAAATAAAGTCATATTAAGATAATGTTCGATTCTAGTTCTTACGTTAATCCTACACCTCTAGCTCACGCTGATGCTTCGAGGGATGTATTTCCAAGGGGAGGTACATCACAATATATAATAACAATCTAAATCTGTATTTTGAGCTTCTATTTCCTAAATCTGTATGCATTTCAGGAGGAATCGAATTATTTCAAATATTTTTTATTACTGCATGATACCCTTCATCATATTTCTATATTTGTTTGGCACACTACAGTTAAAGGAAGGAATAGGAAATATTACTCAAATTTCTCATTAATAAAACCTTTATTCAAAAAAATCTATCGAGTCTGTACTCTAGATTTAAGTGAAATATTTTAAGATTAAAAATCTGCGCTTCTAGCACTAAATCTCAGATGCTTAATCATGAAGCATTTGTGAAATTTTAAATAATTGATCCTTTCAGAGCTGATGGGAACATTCTCCCTTTCACCCTTTTGAAATTGAAGATTGTCGTATTTAGTAATAAACATCAGCATTTTGTATAAAGTGCCTAAAAAGAATATCTAAATGCCCGTTATGTAAAGAGGAACGTTTAGTGAAAAATCAATTTTGGCGATTGACAAAATCTTTGTGGGCTGTACAGTTATTTCAGTTTATTGTGTCATGTAATAATATATTACAATGTTTTCCCCGAACGTTTTATTATTCGGTTAGTATAATTTTGCGCCATAATAAAATATTGGGGAACCAATTGTAACGGGTCTCTCTGCGAACCTTTAATCATTTTGGGGTAAATTTATTTATTTTTAACTGTACGTTTTATTGAAAACTTTCTCCCGATGCAGAAGACTTGAATTACGTAAATGAGTTGTTAAATTTATACTTGAGCATTAAGGTACGTGAACTTAGTCGAGAATTTTTCAACGAGTAGTTTCTGGATGGTCAATTATTGCTAATTGGCCAACAAGCTACAAGATTGAGTTTAATCAGAGCGAACGGAGGTTGGATACAAATAAGAAAATTACGGTGAATTATACCGTAGAAATCCAAAATGTTTCAAGATTAAGTGAAGTATAGATTATAACCATATATTAAGCATGCTTTTAGCTTTTTAATTGCTCTTATAATTAGTAAAGTTATGCATATCCTCCCCTGAGTTGTTTGATTCAGATTAGTGAAATAATAAATTGAAATTTTAACTAGTTATGGCTGATCATTACCGACCCCCCAAACACCAACAACCTCAAGTAGGTTGTTATATAATGAAAACTAATACCTAACGAAACTACATATTGATCTAAATTAAATTGCCAGATTGATACAAACAAACTACGCATTGTTACGTATTTTCCTTATGATTTTTATTTATTTTACATCTAAACAAACTAAAATATACAGTTATATACTAATATTTTTGACAATTTTTTGTTTCTGTAAAGATTAAAATGCTTTACTCAGTACGCGCGATATACAAGTAAGATGAAACAGTGAACTTGGAATAGTGACTTGGATGTCATCTTCGTTACTTACGAATAGTTCTAATTTAATAAGATCATCACCGACACATTCTGTTGTTCTGCTCCAGTGCAAAACGTAATTCAAAACGAATGAAACGTTAAAAGTTCTTTTTGAATCATTAAAATAAGATACTTCGTTTAAAGAAAGAATCGCGCAAAGTTAAACGGTCAAAATAAATCAAGAAGCTTTAGTATTTTATAGCCAAATATTGTTTGTTCTACTCAAGCAGTGGTCATTAAGTGGAATTAATGTTTCTTCCCTCTCTCTTTTAAAGAAGCCCATGAGTAAATACTGTTTTTGTTATTTCCCTCCCTCTTATACTAGAAGTCTTTTTCCATGATTCTTCGCTTGCTTTGGGGGGTTTTACTGCTCAAGCCTCACCGTGATTTTTTTATTCTTCCCTTTGTTTTGTCTTTAACCGTTCCGAGCTCCTTCGGCTGAAAGTTAATTTAATTTCGCGCTCCAAATGTGAAATTTCGAAGAAAAAGAAAGAGCAATTGCTTTTCTCTCTTTCTCAAGACGTTTTCTTAAAAATCTTCGTAAACTTTTAAGGGAATTGCGACATTTCCTGATAATTTCCTGGAGCATTTCCAAGAAGCCAAGTCATTTCTTTTTGCAAGTAGGTAAGGTGAGAAACAGTCCGATTTTCTTATTTTTTTCTTCGTGAAATACAGCATAAATGGAAGTATGAGAGAGCGGAACACTATTTTTATATTTTTTTACCGATTATTTTTTATGATTCCTCTCTATATATAGAATACTGAGATCTCAGACTACTGTTTTTAATAATGCGAAATTTATTTCTTCTTGCTCTTATAATATTCAACTGAAATATATTCTCTAGTGTTTCAAATACTTTTCTTGGAGACATAGTTTCAAAACTCTTATTTATAAGAAACATCATAAAATTGTGTCTTAAGGTATCTGCTCCCAATAACTGCGTTAAATATATCCAACATTTTACAAGTACAAATGTTAGTTAATGCAGTGTTTCTCAAACTGTAGGGTGCGCCCCTCTAGGGGGCGCATTAAGTCTACAAGGGAAGCGCGAGCATATTGAAAAGTCGAAAACGAAGGATCATTTTTTTAAAAAAATATTTATTTACTGTAATTAAACAAACAAAATGCATTCAGACAAAATGAAAATAAAATACACATTTACGCTGACATAATACACTTATAAATATATAAGTACTGTACAATATATTTCCCAATTTATTTAACAGTACGAAGTTAAGAAAAAGATTTGTAATTATCAGTGACCCAATGTGCTTGCCAAATTAACACTTATCTTGATAATTTGTATGGTTTATAATTAATTACTTTATTCTACCGATTTAAAGTTACGCTATTCGTTACCCAATGCCGTTATTTTATTCAATATATACTCTGGTGTTTCTAAAGTTATGGTAATGTGTAACTCTCTTACTAATTTTTATTTCCATTCTTTTTACACTTTTGTTAAGTGCTGCACCTTTCAGCCGTTCACATGATTCAAATCTGCATTATGGTCTAGAATCTCTGGCAATAACTTATTTATTGCACTCCGATTTAGCGCGGGCTCTGCATTTTTGAGTGCAATTTTTAGGTAAGTTACCTCTATCTTGAAATGAATTTAGATATTCCTATCAATTACTTCCAATAGGTGTTTTCCCAGTATTATTTACATAAAGGGGAAAGGTTGGCTGGCGAAAAAACATGTTCAATCCCACTTTTATATAAATTATATTATATATTAGCTGTCCTAAGTCAGCAATGTTTATAATACTGCAGCATCCATTCTATAATTTTTAATCTCAGTTGCTCATGTGTTCTTTATTGTGCGATTTTAATACTGCCTATGTTTTTTTTTTTCGATTTTCGAATGTGATTGTTGTATGTTATCTCTTGTTTGTAGAGATTAAGACCATATATATATATATATATATATATATATATATATATATATATACGCATTTTTGCACTGTGAAAAAGTAGAACACGTAGAAAGTTTCTGTGAGAGCTATATTAACGTCGTACTGTAAAGTAACACGAGAGTTATTGGCGATGGACCTCGTAATTTTTAGCCTCTATCAAAAGAAGAGGACGACAAAGGATCTGGAATCCCTCTAGTAATTACCGCACCAACGGGAGGATTTTCGGCCTTGACAGATTTAATTTCCGCCATTCTCCTCTACAAAGCGGTCTTCAGTGGCAACAGCATTCAAGCATGCCAAACATTCCAACCAAGATTTCGATCAACATAACGTTGAAATACTACAAGTTGAGTATCTTCTTTATGCGTCTCCATTGAGTGGAGAAGACGGCATATACAAACAAGACGGTTTATAATTCATGGTGAAAAATGAGTTCTTTTTTAACAATATTCGAGTTTTTTTTTTACTTCCGGCAGAAAAAGCTCTGACAAAAATTTTGTTGAAAATATCGTGTCAATACTCAGTCGACATACATATATAAAGAAAAGGAAAGCTTTAGAATTCATCTTTTAGTCTAAGAATGCCCTCAAACACATTTGAGACAATTTCTATCAAACACACATTTGAGACAATTTCTATCAATTTCTGTTTCTATCTTTCACTATCTAAGCGTCATCATCTGTGCGTTTCTTCCTTAAGGCTGTTTCGCCGTACAAGAGCGTGAACTTAAAGCGGAGAACATTTTTTCGGACAGAAAAAATGCCTCAATTTTTATAAAAATGTGTGACATTGTAACTCATGGATTTGTTTAAAATGTAGTGTTTTTAAAATTAAAAATATTTCATAAATAATTTGTTTTTCTTTTTAATATGTAAGCTCGTTTAGCATTACCATATAGGAGAAAAAATGCGAAACACATTTTATAAAAGAAAAAATGGTTTCAACTCGGATAAAAAGAGTAGTATGATAAAATGTGTGATTTTCTACCGTTTAGTGAGGCCAGAATATAATATTAATGGCTGAGTACTTTTATAACTGAAAAAATAATCCAAATTCGGGTCCTATTCTTTAACTTTAGCCAAGAACAGCCTTAAGCGCTACAATCATGTGGTGAAAACGGCATATACCAATATGGTGGTGCAATAATTCATTGAGAAAAATTGTTTCTTTTCGAACAATATTCGACTTTTGCCACTTTCAGCAGAAAGCTTTGATATAAACTTTTGGGGAAAATATCGGACCAATACTCGATCGACATAGTACATATATAAGAAGAAGGGGGAGTGGTATAATTCTATATTTGAGCTGATTCTATTCTAGACCTCAAACACATTGTCCTGTCAAACTGAAATCCTATGAATATGATTCGACGACAAATAGGGGCTTAGGATAGCTTGAAGCAAATGGAAAAAAATAAGATTTAAATTATCAAATTTCCTACAAAAACTAGTATGTCTTGCTTTACTTATGAAAGGTTCATCACGAAAAGAAAAACGATTAAATGTTATAGAAATTCTCATTTCAAGCCTTTATATGGAAATCTAATCTAAACATCAAGGAGTTAAAGAATTTTTGAGTAAAAAATATATATAAAAATAAATTTTTATTGTTTTTTTATAAAATTCGAATGTCCTACATATTTTAAAATTAATAATTCAAACAAAATGTTTGTACAGTCTCAAATTATAAGTGATTCAAAAGAAAATATACTTCATTCAAACAGAAAAACATTCACAATGTTTGAAACAATAAATTTATAATTGTTTCTTAATCCCATACATATATTACGTTTATTTTTTGAAGAATTTCATTTCACAAGCCATGGATTAGATTACAATCATTTTTGGAGTTTGGAAATAAATAATATTGCACTTAACGAGAAAAGAAACAATATACTACACGTTTTAAAAATATACCAACAAAATTTTATTATACCGCAAATGCACTCTACTATATTCCTCCTTAGGATTTTTAACTATATCTAGAAAAATCCTGTAATAATAAATTTCTTATAATTTCTCTTACACTCATAAAACTGTCCAGATTTACAAAATCCAACCTATGGTAAAAAAAGCATGTTTTCAGAAATAAATATTTTAGAAGTAACGCCCGCACGCAGAATTTTTTGGCACTTGGAGGATCGTTTTTAAAGAATGGCCAATAAAATAGGACACTTTTAAATTAATTCCTTTCAATATTTTGCAAGCATTCGTCATAGGAAATTATTTTATTTAATGTTAAATTAAGTAAAGGATTTTGAAAATTCAAAAGGCAATTTTCACATAAAAAGTCTCTATTTATTCAAGTTTTGATATGAGTAATTTACAGGCGAATAGCATATGTTAAAAATATCCCTCCTTTCACAAACTTCCTTAATTCCTCTTATTTGTCACACATTTAATTTTTAGAAGATCTTTGCAATAACTTTCCATTCCCTTGGGAGAGGTTTGTCTGTTAGTAATTTAAAATTACTAATAGAAAATACCACCCATTTTGTTTTTAAAGTTTTTGCATTCTTTTTTAATAAAATCCAGATAAGCGCCATGCTTTGAAATATAAAATTGCAAAAGAATTACATAATGTTTTTTTTTCAAAAAAATGGAAAATCATTTTCAGGGAAAATCACCGTAATCTTTTAAAAAGGAAATTTGATGCCTCCGAATAATTTTCTGTGTGTGGAGTATTTTCAGGAAGTAAAACCAATTCTTTTTCTCAAATAAGTTAAAAAGGCAATTGCTCATTCCCCCCCCGTTTCCGGTGGTTTCGTAGAAATAGAATTTGAAATGGAGCTAGTTCTATTTTTTATCTTCATTTTTTATTTCTGTAAATCAAAGCATTATCTTGAATACTAAGAAGCTTATTTACTCTGGTTGCCATAGTGTAATTGAGATTTCAGTTAAGTATTTGAGTTCAATATATATTCTATACTTAAACGCATAAATATTGCTTTGGAAAGTTTAGAATTGATTTTCTTTTCCTTCGTAAGAAATTAACTAAAACTTTTGCTTAATCAAAAAATTCTATAAATTCATCAAAGGCAAAAAAACAAACAAAAAACTGCTACTTATATTTTCTTTCTTTTTTGAGGTTGTTTGTAAACTTCCTTTAAAAGATAAAATTTATAAAATAAAGAGGCCTACATTTAGCTTTTAATACTTTAATTAGACGTAACGCAACATTTACTACAACTACTCGAACACAGGACGGAAAATTTACAAATATCTAAAATACATTTAACTAAACCTAACATGACTACAATGAGTTCGATTTTTTTCACTTTTACAAAATCAAAACAAAAATACAGTTCCACGCACATGTGAGGAATTGAGAGCTCAGTATTTCGTAGTAATAGACTGCTGCCAAACACAATATTCTCTATCAAAAGTATATTGTGACCAAAAGATCTTGCATGATCAAACAGAAAGTTTTGGTAACAGTGGTGACCAGAAATATCCTTGGTGAAAAATCTGATCACCAAATGTCGCGAAAGTCGTCTAAATTAGAGACGAAAATAGATGAAAAAACAAAAATATCGTGAATAATTATTTGGAGAGGAAACATTATAAAGTCCTAGAAGGTTTTTCTGAGACTTTAAAAAGGACGATTACACAGATGCATTACTGAAGTCAAACATTTGACAACGGCAGTGCGTTTTATTAATTTTATTCAAAATCATGATAAAGCCTTTGAATTACGTTATTTCAGTGTGTATGTATGTGTATTTTGATTCTGTTGTTTATACGTATATATTAACTGTTTTCTATTCGAATAAAAATTCTACTGTTGGACAGCTCTAAAATAAATTACGATTCATTCCCAAAGAATTTGCCATTTAATTGTGT
This sequence comes from Trichonephila clavipes, assembly GCA_019973935.1. Lineage (NCBI taxonomy): Eukaryota > Metazoa > Arthropoda > Arachnida > Araneae > Nephilidae > Trichonephila > Trichonephila clavipes. Next base: position 397,680 of record BMAU01020861.1, on the reverse strand, counting down.
GTGTGTAGACTTTTTATACATTTTAAAACTATCGATAAATTTGGTAACGAAACCTAACGACGTCATAAATTTTGATACAAAAATTTGAGATCGTATGCTGTGACTAGAACGAAGCTGTCGGTTTTAAATTTCTTCGATGGAAATCCTCTGCATAATTTTCAAAAAAAAAATAAATGGTAGTCTTCCACTCATGTTGTTCTAAATCTATCAGAACTATAACACATCAAACAGAAGCATGTAGCAAGTATTTATCAGCAACATAAACTAATACCACCTTTCTTCCATAATGTTCTAGCAGACAATTCAGAAATTCTGAAACATTGGTTTTTGTTGTAACTCGAACAATGAGTTGTAAAAATTGATTTTTTTCTCATTTTATTAATTAAATTTATGAAGAAAGGTTATTGGTTTATCAAAAAAAAAATTTAAAAGTATGAGATTTATAAAAATGAGTGAAAAATCGCAAATGTGTTTTACTATGTGAGATTTAACAAAAATGTTCAAACTTGTTGAGGTATAAAAAGTATTCAATAGAAAATACAGTATGTTTCTAAATTGTCCATAATGTACATTAGACTCTTTTCATGTAATAGAATAGATTCCTTTGTAGGAAGGGGAAAAAATTTCGAAAGAGCAATGCATAGTTATTAAGTTTTCAAAATCGATATAACCCTTATCCCTCCAACACAATTTCGATTCAAGTCACGATGGAGACAATAACACATTACTAACTTCAGAGTTCAATTTTGTCCACAGATGACGTAAAGGGACATCAACCCTTATATACCCACTGACATTCAATTCCCTCTAACACCAACCCTACAAAAAAGACGAGAGAGATGTCTTCAATGCGAAAACCTTATAAAGAGTGATATCTGTGGAATATCATTTTTTCAAATCGATTTATTTACCGTGGTCTGGGACGTGAAAAATGTAGTCAATGGTTGTGAGATTTCAAATGAAAGATTTATCAAAGAAAGAGTAATTCTTAAAAAAAAAATTAAGCTGTTTAAAAAGTCTTTTGTATAAATCTTTCAAAGTAAGTGCTTAAAAAAAGAATTAGTTCATCGGTACTTGATATTAAACAAATTGCGTTTCTAAAAATTCATAATGAGAATACTATTTTGTTGTTGGTTCTTTGTTGTCAAAAAGTTTCAGTACTTTATCCGGCAAATAAAGTCCGCACATTTTTTTTCAGTTGTCAATGTTTTTATTTGGTCATTATACCGCCACACAGCACATAAAACTAACACAATACAGTTAGAAAACTAATACTATACATTAACTTTAGTTTCACACCATTTTTGTTTTCATCTTAATGATCGCAACAATTCTTCCGAGCTTTTTTCTTCCTCGTAAATCTACGGAATCTACAGAAATTTCTGCGGTCATCTGGGTACCTAGCAAGCCTTAATCCCGCATCTGGTAAAAAGTCTGTTAGATGAATTGTCCTGAGTGAAATTTTCATGCTAGAGGTATTCTGCCTGACTATTGGACGAGGGGCGGCGGGCCAGTGGGCAGGGCTTCAAGGCTTTGATCTTGGCTTCTGGAGAAAGGAGTTCAGCGAAGGGTTGAATGATATTGGTCGCTGGGAAGTGGAGATAATGGTTCAAAAATGGCTGCCCAGGAGGGGGGCTAAGTGTGTGTGAAGTGTTGTGACGTAATGTCTAGCAGAGGTGAAAAGAGAAAAATATCTCAACAAGCAACCGGCAGGTTTGCAAGGCGGTCACCCTCCTCTGCATTGACCACGCTCGGTGCTGCTTCAGAATGAACGAAAGTGATCTTCCTCGTAAAGGGTGCCTACGGTGCTATCACTGGACATATCTGACATGTAGATGGGGAGCGATTGTGAATATTTTTCATGCTTGGAGACGGAAGCTTCTGATTGGTTGAGTCGATCGTTCGGAAAAGTTCCAAGATCTTGAAATTTTTTGATTGCATGAGACAGAGCTGAGTGGGGGTAGATTATAATGAGTATTGTGCGATTATCTGGATTTTTGCTAGCTCGGACGCTGACCAGTGAGGTTGAACTGCAAACGCTCTCCCTCTGCTACTACGACCGACCGCCACGTGGCATATTGATTCGGCAGTATCTTGTTATTTTCCCCTCCCCATATTGATAGTGCATCTATTATCTACAGCCCTTGTCAGGGCTAACCTGCTTGAGCAGACACTGTAATTCTCCCCTATTTTTTGACCTGATAACAAATGGAAATGGATAATCGAAACGAACCCACGGATATGGACTTAATCGACTCGCCCAGACGAACACCAACTCCTCCACCTCTTTCGGCATGTGAGCAGATTTTACAAACCAAAGCCCAGCTGCAAAAGATGGAGACTTTCAAAAGTTCAAGCTGGCCTGCATCGCTGAACTTCAAGCCATGCCCGATCACCACCCGGATGAGCCTTTCTACAGACGTGCCGTTTCGAGCTTCAAGAAGTTGAAGAAACAATTAACTTGGCGGTAAGTGATTTAGCCTCATTTCCTCCTTGTGTTTCCCCTGGCTGCCCTCATCATGATTCAGGATTGAAAATTATTACGCCTAAAAACTCCCCAGATGTAACTCCTACTAAAAGAGTATTAAACCTTAATAGTAACAGGATTTCCAATAAACGAAAAGAAGAATCGGACTTTGAATATCCTCCTCTAAGGAAGACAACTAAAAAGCAAATTTTAAATATTCCAAATGATAGCATTTCGATTACCCCAAATAGATTTTCCTTACCTAGTGATAGCAATATAGAAGAAATCACAGGTTCTCAAAACGCTATTCCCGTTGTTACTCCCAAACCCCCATCGGCCACTGGCCCTACCCCTTCCGGCAATCAAAACCCCGTTAGTACGCTTCCCCTCCAGTCATGCTTAGAATCACTGAAACTGTCAGAAGTCAAATGAAAATTATTAATGAAAAGTTCCCTAAGATAAGATCCCGTACAACCGGAGAATTTATTAAACTTTATACCGATAACTTAGAACAATTTCATGAACTGTTAACTTTTGCTAAAAAACTAAATTCCAATTTTATGAAATTAAACCCAAAAACGAGCGCCCCATCAAGGTTGTACTGAAAGGACTGCCCCGCAACTTCAAGGTCGAAGAAATTCAAGCCGACTTAGAAGAACTAGGCTTTACCCCTGAAAAAAGTAAATCAGCTAATAGGCCGCCGTAGTAAACAACCTATCCCGGTATTTCTGGTGACTCTCCCAAGAAGTATTGAGAATTTAAAAAATCTTCCACTTAAAACCTAAGTTACTTAAGCATTCGTGTGGAAGGTTACAACGGAAAAGGTGTCACGCAATGCTACACGTGTAACCACTTCCATCATAATTCAGAGAACTGTCATCTAAACCCCGCTGCTTAAAATGTGGTGAGGGACATATTACCCGTGAATGCCCAATAACCGAAAGGCTAGAAACTGCCTACTGTATCAACTGGGTGAAATGTACGGCCACATGGCTAACTGGAGAGGATGCCCCTGTTTCCCAAAAGCCCCCTAAGGGCACTGCCCTGAATAATCGTAATTCGTATACTAATGTATACAATAGTATTATAAGACCCAATGTATCCTATGCTCAAGCCGCAAATCCAAATAAAATTTCAACCAACTTTAACTCCCAAAATAAACAACCGATGGCACCAAAAGGACCTGTGAATTCTGCTCAAATTGAGGCCAATAGAAATCCCTCTGCAAATAACAGATCCATTCCAAATTTTAATAACAAGTCTAATAATAACTTTAACGGATATAACTTTAACGGAAATATTTTTAATAATAATAATTTTAACTCTGCAAGCGACCCTACAAATGACTATGCAATGTTTGTGCCAACTTTCTCAATTTACCCAAGCCATAGCTACTTCAAATCCTAATTTCATGAATAACTTTAACCAAGTGCAAAGAGCAAACAATAACCCAAATCAAATGATCGCCTTATTAGAGGCCTCTTCTGTAACAATAATAATGGTTAAGTCCCCCCATTGGCCTCAATTTGTGTTCTTGGAACGCAAACGGACTGCTTAGACGTAGAGTAGAGCTACGAATTTTTTATAGAGAAGCACTCTCCCGATATTTTTCTCATACAGGAAACTCATCTGAGACCTTCGCACACTTTTACAATAGCAAATTACACTTGCTACAGAAATGATAGGATCACTAACGCAAACGGCCGCCGGCGGAACTCTTATTCTTATCAAAAATCTCTTAAACATTACTGTCTCCCCACCCCCACCTATGCAAGCTATTGAAGCGACTAACATTATTCTAACTCCCCTCGACCATGACCCCGTTTCTATTGTCTCTGTTTACATTCCCCCTTCCTCTGACGATAACTTATTTACAATAGATTTAGAATATTTTCTCCAAACGAGTAGTCATTGTGTCGTCTTCGGCGATTTCAATGCTACTCATAGCGCTTGAATTGCAATGTAAACTCAAACAGAGGCAAGCATCTTTTAATTTTTGCCAATATCTTAAATCTGCACATAGCTTTTCCTGACTCTCCACAAGATTTGGCCATAACTCAGCTAATACAATAGACTTTGCTTTAATCAAAAACTTTTACTACCCTTATACTATTAAATCTATTAATGATCTATATTCTGACCACAACCCTGTTTTCCTAAATTTCGATTTTAAACTTAAAGTGGAATCCTCAAATCCTAGAGCAATTACCACCAACTGGAAGGATTTTAGAATTAATTTAAATAATAACTTCTCTCTTTTTAACTACTATCCGAATAATATTAATAATACCAACGATCTTGAAACCAAAATTACAGAGTTCACTGAAGCGGTCGTCGCTACCCATAGCCACGCCTCCCAGCCAATAGTGAACGCTCACCGAAACTACACTCCAAATCACATTAATCAACTTATTAAGCATAAAAACAACCTACGTAAACGATATCAGCAGACTTTAAATCCTTTTTTATAAAACTTTATGCAATAGAGCTCAAGCCAACCTCAAAAAGAACTTAAAATATATAGTAATGATACTTGGAATGCTAGACTAGAAGCTCTAAATACAACTGACAATAGCCTCTGGGAGGCACAGCGGTTCTTAAAAAATAAAAGATCTCAAATTCCTACGTTGAACTGTGCTACTGGTATGGCCGTCACTGATCCGCAGAAGGCTAACCTCCTTGCTAATACGATTAAAAATAACTTCATTGAAAATAACCGCATGCAGGACAACTACGATCAGGATGACGAGGTTGTCACCTCTGCTGTGAATACCTTTCTCTCTTCCCCCCCCTTCTACTCAAATTGAACCTGTCATGCCTGATGAAATTATTAACTTCATTAAAAATACTAGCTCTAAAAAGGCCCCCGGTAAAGATACTATCACAAATAAAATGCTAAAAAAATTTTCCTATCAAATTAATCCTCATACTAACTATTCTTGTCAATAAAATTCTTAAATTTCATCACTTTCCTAGTAACTGGAAAGAAGCTATCATTTTCCCTATTATTAAACCTGGTACAAATAAAAATCTTCCTAATTCATATAGACCTATTTCTCTCCTTTCAACTTTAAGTAAATTAACTGAGTACATTATTCTTAATAGACTTAAAAATTCATTAATGATAATAGCCTAATTAACCCTAATCAATATGGATTTACAAATAAACTATCTACCCTTCATCCTCTTCTCAGACTAACAGAAAGTATTTCGGAAGGTTTCCAAAAAAAGAAGAGCACGGGAGTGGTCTTTCTGGATATCCAGAAAGCCTTCGACCGTGTTTGGATTTTAGGACTCACTTTCAAACTAATTACTTACGATATTCCTTCTCCCCCTCATTCACCTCATCCACTCGTATCTCACTAACAGATCCTTTCGGATCAGAGTAAATGAATCATTATCTAACTCTCATTCCATCTCTGCAGGGTGTCCTCAGGGCTCATTGCTCGGGCCCCTGTTGTTCAATCTCTATATAAATGACATTCCCAGCTACTCACTAACAAATATTAGTCTCTATGCGGATGATACGGCCATTAATGCCACGTACAAAAACTTAAAGACTGTTACCTTTGCCATTAACAAACACCTCAAGCTGCTAGAAAATTATTACGACAGATGGAAAATTAGTATCAATGTAGAAAATCTTGTGCCGTCATCTTTACCAAAAAGCGCACCATTCCTCCCCTCTCATAATGTTCAATAAACAAATTCCCTGGTCTCAGAATACCAAATATCTTGGCGTTATTTTTGACTCGCACTTAACTTGGAAACAACACATATTACACGTTCGCGATAAGTTCGAAAAACAATGTTTAAATTTTTTCCCCTAATTTCCCGGAACTCACATTTAAGTAGAGATAACAAAGTGCTTCTTTATACAGCCGTTATGCGTCCAATACTCGCTTATGCCTGTCCAGTATGGGGTTATGCTGCTAAAACCAATATTAATATTTTAAATACTCTGCAGAATTCATATATTAGAATGATTGTAAATGCCTGCCGCTACATGAAAAATGATCGCATAAATAAAGCTCTTAAAATCCCTAGTTTTAAAGCACATATTCAAAAATTAGCTATAAATTTTTTCGATAATTTGCCAAATACTAATAATGTAAATATGTTAAATCTAAACGATTACAACTGTAACGATAATACTAAAAGGCCAAGAAGAATCCTTGGATTCTTACAATCCGCCTTAGCTTTTTATCCCTGCAATAATTTTTTAATTATTGCACCCTAGTAAATTTTTAAAATTTTTTATTATTTTTCTTTCAATATTTATTTAATCTCCACACCCAACTGGACAAGTATATATTTTTAACTTTTACCCCCATGGGCAGCCAGCCTGAGGCTAAATTCACTTCTACCTCCAATTCACTGAGAGAGCAGTCCTAAGCTCTCAGCACCGTATAAAACTTTAACTCCAAGTAGTCATCTCTAAGCCCCTCCTCCCGGATTCCATCACCACAGCCAAATCGCCGACATGTCACTCCGCAGACTGAAAAAACCAACGAAGTCAAGTCCTGCATCACAGACATCATGATATGGGATTGAGGACTGTTTATCAGTCCAGGTACCCAAAAATAGACTGTCATCCACTGTCATCCACTGAGCTGAGTGGGGTCGCTCTCGGGTTGGATCGTGACGTGTGAGGAAAATGACTCTCATTGGATGCTCAAATATCTAAGAAAGAAATTTAAGATGAAGGTAGTGGGGCCAGTCCAGATGTGAGGAATTCGGTAAAATAAAATGAAAAGTTAAGATTTTAATATAGCAGAGTGGGTGTGCAATTAATAATTGCACTGAAAATTAACGTTATGGTGGATTGTAAAAATCGAGAATTTTCCTCGTAAAGGTCTCTGCTTTTTTTTATATTCAGATGGCAGCGACACCTATATCGTTTTGGATTCAAGTGAACCTTACAATGAGCATAGAGTGAGTGAGTGAAAAATAAATGCTACACTATAAAGCAACACGAGAGCTATTGATGACTGACCTTGAAATTTTGAACCTCGATAACGTGACGAGGACCATAGCTGAGCTGGCCCTCCCTCTCCTACCCCACACCATTGAAAATGGTACATCAAATTTAACGTACATCATCTCCTCTACACAGCGGGTCTACAGTGGCATTAGGCTCAAATCAGCGACACGCCGGCCACGAGTCTGCTACCTTGACCACTAGGCTACTGCGGCGACAATCGTAAACAAGAAAAAAAAACGTGATATTCATTGATGATTTCCTCAACAGATATTTTTGAAAAGTAAAAATTGCCTAGATTTTTTTTAAAATTAAATATATACTATGAAAAAATAAGGAAATCCCTAAATTTAAAACGAGTTAATCTACATTCTAAGTTTACATATTGTATATTTTACTGAACTGAATTTGTTTTTCTGATTCAACGAACTAGTATCTTTTGTCCTGAAAATTGTTTTGGCACACCCATTTTCTTGCGAATTCGTTTGAAACAAAAAGAAAAAAAATCGAATGATGGAAACAATAAGAGTGCTATTTTTCACGTAATTTTTTATTCGCGTCTCGAGCAGCATGAGTTATTTATCATCTTCTTGACAGTGCTGGTACTTTCTTTAAAAAAGACAAATTACCCAGTTTAGACCTTGTTTCGTTCTGTATGCATGCTTTATTTATGCAGAGTAAAAATATAAAATGAATTGGAAAAATATTCTATTTTTCATAAAATGTTCTTTATTTCACATTTTTCATTCGAAGCAGAAAAGTTGAAATGGTAAAATGATTAACTCGGATACCATGGTACTAAGATAAAAATGGTCCTGCTTGAAATGCAATGATCTTTATCATAAGTAAGAGACATTTCCTTGCTCTTCAAATAATTAAAACGTGATTATTTTCAGACAAAAATAAAAAAAAATATTAACCAAACAGAGAACTTAACTTGACTAAATTAACAGAGCACTTTGTTTCTTTATCACAAACTAACATCCACAGTCAGTTTGTTTCTTTGGATTTCTAATAGAAATCGGAATCCACTGGATGAAATTTGGGGAAGCATGAGTGAGAGTGATTATTTACGTCACACTGCTCTGCTACACGACGGCTTTTGGCAACAAAACTCGTCATTTTTAACCATGGTCAACCGACGAGGATGACACCGGATCTGGTACCTTCTCTCCTAGCTACCAGACCACACCAACTTTAGGACGTTTGAGCTCTTGACAGAACCTTACATTGGAGGGGGCAAGAATTCTTCGTTACGCCACTGGGTAAAAAATATGTTTATTAGACGTAAAGCATGTCTACAATACGGACTATGCATCACAGCTTGACGCCGGAAATGCAACCGGATTTGTTTGAATGCTTCCGACAATCATTCGTTCTTCGGTATCCGCTATGCTATAACTTACGTGACCACAGCTTCGAACAATTCCTGGGGCAATCACTTGTCGTTGCATTTCTGAAGTTAAGCTGTGAAGCATTGTAAACCTGATTATATCGAACAAATGTATTTTTTTTTACTTTTTACTGTTTCTTTTAATTCCACTCGACATCACACCCTTCACAGCCATTTCTGCGACGACAAAACGTGGAGGGCTTACGACTCCCTGTTCTATGTTGATTTGTTTTTCCCCATGCTGCCTACTATCATCCCTCTGAATTTGTCGGTCGAATTCTGTAACACTTTATATAATGTAATGAAAAATCAAGGAATGTTGTACAGTTAATTTTATTTTACATAAATTATCAATTTTTAGTTGGTATATTTTCATTGCACACGAAGAAGGGCAGTCCAAATCTTAGATGTATTTATGACCTAGAAAAAGATCTTCTAGTTTTGAGGACTAAGAATTGGAGAAAACTAGCAGGAGGAAGGCTGACCTGTAAATGGCTACTGGAGAAGGCCAAAGCCCACCCTGTGCTGTCGAGCCTCTGAGGAAGGAAGAAAAGTAGGAAATTTTCATTAAACTTTGGTGTGGTTATCTATGCATTTTTTCATCTATAGGTACAAATAAAAATACCAATGATTAGATCACTTACGGTTACCCCAAAGATTTTACAGCGGAAAACCTCTCTCTCTCTCTACTTTTTTTTCAATTGTTCTCAATTCAGGTCTAATTACTAGACTGAAAATTCGGAAAATATTTTAGATTAAAAAATGACTTAAATATTAACCTGTTTTGTTTTCATAGAATATTTTTATAAAAATGGGCATACATATCTTTCATTAAAAATTTATTCATTAAAGTTGCAAATAAATTTGATTGTTTCGAGATACGTAGATAAAAAAAAATGTTTATGTTGGTGAAAGTTACAATCCTTCTTTACTTTTTTATAATTCTCAATAAAAGAAAAAAAACTTCGAAGGTTACCTTTGATGTAAATATATAATTAAACAATTTAGCTCATTATATATTAAGTAGTACAGCATTATCAAATTATATTGCTACGTAGATCGGAGTTTGAAAATTTTATGCTATGAGTTTCCAAAGAGCAAGACAATTTTTCAGGAGCGATGAAATATTTAATGTAGAAAAACAATCCTTGAAATACAAGATACAGCACTGGATTTTGCTTAATGAATCCCAGAAGCCCTTCACATCTTCTACAGAGCTCAGACAGAACTATCAGTGTCTAAAAATACAAATACGTAATGCTGTGATATTCGCAAGCACTCTCTCGATTGTAGCAACTAATCTCTAGTCGACTGTTCAGCGGTGAATAAATTTATCCAGTAATACTTAGAAGCATCCATAGGGTCACCAACTCGCCAAAAATGATGCCAACTTGTCTTTGTAGCCAGCACTTCGCCAAGTTTGCATTGAATCGTCATTATTATGTAAGGAAAGTACATTTTTAGCATAAAATAAATACAACAGAGTGTATATATATATATTAACGTATTACACACACAAAACAAGATATAAATTATTTACACTATTTTAAGCCTTCAGTATAAGAAATTCGTAACATATTATAGTTTATCAATTTATTATTGATTGATTCTATCACCTAATTTATTGTTTGTTTTGCTGTATATTATCGTGATTCATTATATATATGGAAAAAATAACATAACGCGCGCACGCTAATTCCCTAAATTGCAATAATATTTCAAACCATTTGATTCTTTATATTAAAGTTTCTTAATTGTTTGATGATTTATTCAATCAACTTACTTGTTAATTGTTTTATTGTATTAACTCGATTATTTAAATATCAAAAAAGTAAATATTTAGTTTAGGCGTACAAAAGCATTGATGTTTCTTCAACAAAGACCTCATTTTTACTTTAACGTAATACCTAATAAATAATGTGCGAGTTATCTAAATAATTCGAGGAATGAAACAATTTTCCGCATTTAAGTGGACCACCTTAGCTAATGTTTAGATAAACTGATTTTTGCACTTTAACGGTAACATGTATGCAAAATTTGATACAAGCATCGCAAGTGGGGTACATTTTTATATACAGCCAAGGGCCTCAAGAAGTCTTAAGATGTCACTGCTTACATGTTCTGTCATTCCGAACATATTTTTGATGCTATCAACATAATTACCATGTTTGAGAAGACTGCCAGCTTAGAAAAACAAATGCTCCTTAGTACGATTATATACTCGTTTTCTCCTCACTTTTGTCAAAAACTAACAATACCATGTATCGCCCGGCAATGCCAACAAGAAACGTGTTGCTCACTGGTTGAGGTGTGGGATTCTTTGTAGTTATATATATATATATATAGAAAGTTAAGGATGATGAGTCAAATTTTACATTCCCTCATCCTGAAACAAGACATTTTTAGCCCAGTGTTTGCTGCTTATGGATTTGACAGATCAAATGGTGTTCAGAAAAAAATTAAGTGGATGGAAGAAGTACTTTGGTTGAATTTAAAACCCTGTCTTTGTCCTTAAGGAAACCATTTCTTTCGTTTGAAATATCATTCATTTATGTTTTACCCCGTCCAGGTAAATTTAAATTCTGGATTATGCATAAAAAACTGTCAATTTTTCTTTTATGCATGTTTTCAAACACACACATCTTTTTAAACGTAATTGCACTATTCACATACACAATTTCGTAAAAATTAATGTAAAAGAAATCTATTTAAATAAATGAGTAATTTACCTGTAAAGTTGGCTATCAGTATGACAGAAATCATTAGAATTCGGAGTCAATTCACACGAACTATAAATATAAAGATTAGAATAATTAGCTTTAATCTCGAATTACAAGTTTTATTTACATATTTGTCATTTACATAAATGATTATGAAATTATTAATCAAAATTTGATCGTGTGTGATAAGTTCGAAACCTCAATACTACACATAGCCAAACATTGCAATACGGACAATATAATCTTATTTCCCTTCTTATCTTTACCCCTTTACTGTCTGTTTTTGAGTAGCAAATAGTACACTGTCGTGTCGGATTTGTTTTTTGTTTCTTTTCTGTTGGGAAAATGTAGTCAACTAAATTTCTTTCAGACAAGAGTGAAGGAGAATGCTCCGCTAAGGGTTGTCTTCTTTTTACAGAAAAATACACCGAGTGGTACTTTTCAATTATTCGAAACCATAAAATGCACAAGTGAAATAATTCGGGATAGACCCTAACGGTGTTAATTTTCCCAATGTGTGAGCTACACTCGGGATGAGCCAGGACGGTACGTTTCACCTGCCCAAGCTCAGGTCAGGAAAAGACGGGAAGGGGTTAAAAAATATACCTTTTTAATCACTGTCAAATTTATCGTGATGAGTTCAAGAATAGAAAGTCAAAGATATCCTATGCAAGAAAGTTTCTATTTTGTAAAAATAAAGAGCAGAATGCTACCATCCCATTAATGAATTGTTCAAACTACACCTCGGACATTCGGGAGCGTTGATAAAAAAAAAGATTTCCTTTCTCTTTCTTCGCTGATCTCTACTCCAAAGAGAAACGTTCACAATATTTTCTTTATACGATCTAGATAAATATTTTGGCCATTATTTCGCGAACGCATTTTCGCCATCTTAATCCCTCCTCCTGTTTTGCTAAATCTCTTGAAATAACAATGAGACGCAAAGGAAGTAAGAATTTCTGCCTGCCTGCAAAAGGCTGCTCCGTATTTCCATATGATTTGATATAGAAAAAATTGGTAACCTCCTATTTTGGATTTTGAAATAGTTCATACTTTGTAACTTTGCAGAGAATTTTATTTTACAAAATTTTGAGAATTTATATTCCGAAATATGAAAACAAAATCGAAAAACAATGAAAAAGTTTCATAAAAATTACGAATGAATAAATACAAGTTAAAATTTTAAATTTCATACAGAAAAGTGGAAGCATTTCTTCCGTTTACTATCAAGGTGCATCAAATATATAAACGGGACTATAATAGTTTAATAAATTTTTTCTTAGCAAACACGATACATTATTTAAAATCGTGTGGTAATATACTTTTAATCTCCATATGTTTAGTTACTTAGTCGCTAGGACGATGAACAAAAACACATTATCTACTGCGTATGGTTGGAAAATTATTAATTTAACAAGTAGAAATATCTCAAAATCATGCAAGGTAACATGTTAAATTTCCAATTCATTTATGACAATTTATTGAGGTTTCCAGTACATTAACGGAGTAAGACATTTTACCACAAAATTGCTCTGAAATAAAAGATTTGATTTATAATTAATTGTAGATTGTTAGCATAAAAAAAAATTTCTTTGCCGTTTTTTGTTTTCAGAATGCTGTATACGTTAAGTTTATTTACATCCAACGTACAAATCATGCATTGTACTACTGTGAATTTTGGAAAAGCACGATATTGTCCCAAAAGACGTTTCATTGTAAATCACAATGATCTACTCCAGATAAAAAAAGACCATACATTTCATGTACACAAGAAAAATAAAACAACCGAGCTAGAAAATCTCGAATATACCCTTCCTATAGTCTATATTTGGATCTTGTGGAAGATCATTAATTAGGACTCCTCAAACAAATATCAAGAGGAGAAAGAAACATCGAAAAAATGTGTATGATAATAAACCTCCCACGCATTTGAATTCTTTAATTTATCACTCAGACATTTTAAAGGAAAACTTCAAAGCGTTTAGAAAATTATCTTAAATTAGAATACAGAGAAAAATAACAATTTAGTTAAATAATATTTCTGAAAAGATCTTGATACGTTTGACACAAGAACCTACAGAAATTTCAAAATAAAGGCTAATTCGGTGATATAATATTCTGATTATTTCTAACCAGAATTTCAATTAAGAAAATCAAATGAAGCTTTTGTAAATTGCAACGTGATATAAGAGTATGTTCCAGCTTATATATACAAATATAATTGGAGCATGACAGACTTGAGTCATGGTCAAGAACGAGGGAGGAGGGGCCAAACTTTTTCAAGGTATGGGCTACTTCTAATTTTTTCAGTGTTGTGGTCCACTCTTTGACGTAAGTGTGGTGAACTAAGAAAAATGTATGCAACATTTATTATTACTTAATTGATAAATACGGAATTTGTACTTACCTACATAACTGCAATAAAATAAACTTACAGTTTTAAGACAGTATTTAAAGTAAAACGCAAAAGATACAAACATAATAATAATATCTAAAAATATAATAATATCAAATGATGCATTTGTTACTATTCAAAATACATTTAAAAATATAACATATATATTAGTGTTCCCAGTAATAGCCTGTAGAAGACTTAGTTTGTAAATTGTCAGTCAATCTTGGATATTTTGGTATATATTTACTAGCTGCTGATCTTCAGGCGATCACCCCAAAACGTCTTGGTTGACCACCAGTTGACCGCGATCGGCTTGATTCCCACCCCTTATCTAAAGACAAGGAGGATGCCTGAGCTGGCCCTCACTCTCAAAACTATCAAACTACGCTAAAATAAAGACAAGGAGTCTCTCGACAGATTTCAGCATCGGTTCTTCTAAAAAGCCATTTTTTAGTGTAATAAAAACTAAAATCCATGACACGACAGGAAATCTCTTTGATGGAATATCGTTTCCTAACTCTTCCTTTTTAAAGAGAGAAGAATACACAATTGTAACTGCAACTGAATTATGTGATGAATAGAATGTATTTAAAAGTTTGTGAGCAGTGTAATTCTGGTTTTCTCTTTATAAACCATACATATGTCCAGACGACTGCAATTTGAAACAGACAGGTAGCTTAAATTATTATTAAAAAATACTTCATGAGAATTATAATACAACCTTGAATACCGAGTCTAATAACAAATGCAAACAGCGTACTTACAGAAAAATTAGCGAAACGATATGCAACTATGCTTGTTTAGACATACTTTGCTGTTGAGAATTATTTAATAAGAAATAATGAAATCGATTCTACCACAATTTAAAAAAATAAAATTGAAATATTTTATTTTCGAGTTGCATTGAAATAAAAAAAAATTATATTGATATAATTTAATGAACGAGAGAGAGGTAATCATTGAATTAATAAATTTCACTGGATAAATACATTACATTCTTATAATACTTTTATATTTCATGAGTACTGTAAAGAATTTTGTTTAATTAATGCTCAAAATAGTGTAAATAATATGTATCTTGATGTTTAATACGTTAATGTTACCCTCTGTTGTATTTATTTAATGAAAAAAATTGTGATGTTCGCAAGCAACGCCGTTCCTTACATAATAAGGGTGATTCAATGGAAACTTGTCAAAATTTTGACGGTACAACTAAGTTGGCATCGTTTTGACGATCATTCCTGATGAGTTGATGACTGAATGGATGGTTCTGGAAATTACTGGGGAAATCTATTAACATCACGACATATGACCTAAGCGGATCTTTCGAGAAAGGTCTTGAAGTTACGCCCGCAAGAGAAAAATCGTAGCCACTCGCTGAAACTGAGTCATTATTCAGTCAAGATTCCACTAGTAATTAGCTGCTTGCAATTAAACTTTACGTACTTGTACTTTAAAGCACTTAGTGCTGTAGAAGCTATGAAAACTTATTGGGATTAAACGAATTGTAGTGCTATACTCTATATTCTACGGATTGCGTTTCTAGAAAAAAATTTCATCGCTCCTTAAGAGCCATTTTGCTCTTTAAGACTGATAGCGTAAAATGCTCGAGCACCAATTTACGTAACATATTTAATTGTGTGTGTAAAAATGATAATACATTTTTTTCTTATTTAAAAAAGAAATAGACGCCTGCGGGTGGAAGATTCAAAGGTCACGGATTACACTGACGAAAAGTAGATTGTATACAGCAAATTCATTTTCGAACTTAATAGATATGAAGAGAAAATAACTTGAGTAATTGAATTCTGGAGCATATTAATAAAATTAAGTCAATCTGAAAACCATCGTTTCGTCCAAGAATATTTATTTTCAACATTTGGCAAAAATGTAAAAAAAAAGTTGATTATTTATAACTCACAACGGCAGCTGGTAGAATTTCTATAATACGTGACACTATTGCTGTGCATTTTAAAATGTTAATACAGAAGAAAAATGCTACATCTTGAACAGATTTAAAAAATCCTAAAAGCCTAAAAGTTACGTAACATTCCAGAGTCAATATTCAGTTATTATTCTTGAGTTGCTTTTCTATTAATACATTGACAAATCCTAATGCACGATATAAAAATAGAGAAATTTAAAAAAAAATTGTAAAGATAAAATGTTTAAGGATAGAGTTAAAATATTTAAATATCTCCATACTAAGGTATTTGAAGCCTTTAGTATTTGCCGAGTCGCGTTCAATGTTGCTAGAGAATTTTAAACACTTTAGATTAGTTTATAATTAACTTTCGTAGCAGAGAGAATTCTTGTTTAATTAACTTAGAAGTAGTATGAACGGGAATTTCTCAATTTAAGTTAAACTCTAGAACATTTACCACCTTTCCATATAGAACTGCTGCAACTTTAGACAGGGCTTGGCTTTCTATGAGGTTGAAGATGGTATGGAAATACTGTTCCATACCATCTTCGAAACCTTTAATGAACATTTTAAGCGGTTGAGGTTTCGTGCTTAGAAAATTAGACATGGTTCTATACGGAATGTTGTTACCAAAGACGAATTTTCATTTATATTATAGGAAATGTTTTGTTTTTCACGCGCAATCTCATTTTTATTCAAATACGGCAGTGCTTCTCAAACTTTCAATATTAGCGACTCAATATTCAATCATAATTTTCCTCGCACCCCCCCTCCATACAATACCAATGTATTGAATTCAATAATACTACAACTACAATAGGATTTAAACCTCTTAAGTGCCTCTGGCGTATTTAAACGTCTCGCTCAGCCAAAGCGTTATTTTCTCCGGACGTATATATACGTCTTTACGAAGTATGATCTTTTCTGTGCACTGCTATCCATAAAGTTATTCCGAAGGCTTTGGAACGCAATAAAATGACCTGGGCTTTGTTTTCGAAGGATTTATTTATTTCCGAGGATTTGCTTATTAATCTATCCCTTCCTCCCGCCAATGCATCCCATACGCATGCCTACGAGGAAAACAGTGGCATTGGAGAGTGAATTGCGTAACTTTTAATCGGCAGTTAGGGGATTAATTATAAACTACAAATTATCAAGATAAGTGTTAATTTTTGAATATAATTGTACATATGATAAGACTGAGGTCACTGATAATTGTTGAATTTGTTCTTAGTATTATTAAATTAATCATAGAACATATCGTGTAGTGGTGGTACATTTATCAGTGTATTATATCAGTGTAAATGTCTCTTTTATTTTTTATTACGCCAGAATGTATTTTGTTTGATTACTTTCAGTAAATTAGTATTTTTTTTAAAAAAAAATAATCTTTTGTTTTCGACTTTTCAATATGCTCGCGCCCCGCTCGTAGAGTTATCCACAGTTTGAGGAACGCTGAATTACGAGTTGTTCTCTAAAACATCGTCATGGAGCTCACCCCAAATTATGTAGTTTGAGTAAGCAACTCTAATTCTTTTGGTGATGAGCCAAACTGTGGTGTCAGGAGTGAATGAACTTATTTATTGAAATCGTAATCTAAAGGAACGCGTTGGCTATTGGAGACAGACTTCGAAATTTTGAGCCGCGGTCAAGAGACGAGGGAGACACACCTCAGCTGAACCCAACTCCACTCTAAACTTCCTCACTGTAGTAACGTTAAGAATTGAACCTCGAAAGATTTAACGTGCATCGGCCCCGTTCTAAAGAGTGTTTTTTTTTCAGGTATAGAAGTTTAAGTTGGCATTACTTTCCAAGATGGCGACAGATTTAACAGCTGTCAAGTGATTTATTCTCAGATTGTTTTGGCAATTCATCAAAACGATCATCAAGCGAGGCGTAGATTCGTCGAATGGGCCCAAAACGAGATTGCCGTTGTTCCCGATTTTCATAGGCGAATTTTGTTTAGCGATGAAGCGCCCTTCTGGTTGAATGGCTACGTCAACAAACAAAACTGCCGCATTTGGAGTGAAGCTAATCCACAAGTGTATGTCGAAACACCATTACATCCAGAAAAACTGACTGTTTGGTGCGCTTTATGGGCTGGTGGAATCCTTCTTCAAAAACGATGAAGGCCACAACGTTACAGTCAATGGTGATCGGTATAGAGCCATGATTACTAACTTTTTCATTCCTGAATTGAACAATCATGATGTCCAGGAGCTGTGGTTCCAACAAGATGGCGCAACATGTCAAACAGCTCGTGCCACAATCGATTTATTGAAAGACACGTTTGGTGACCGCCAAATTTCCCGTTTTGGACCTGTGAATTGGCCTCCAAGATCTTGTGATTTAACACCGCTAGACTATTTTCTGTGGGGCTATGTAAAATCATTGGTCTATGCGGATAAGCCACAAACGCTTGACCATTTGGAAGACAACATTTGCCGTGTTATTGCCGATATACGGCCACAAATGTTGGAAAAAGTCATCGAAAATTGGACGTCCAGATTGGACTACATCCGAGCCAGTCGTGGCAGTCATATGCCAGAAATCATATTTAAAATATAATGCCACAGGATTATCTTTCGAATAAAAAAAATTCATGTCAATTGAATAATACATCGTTGTTTTATTGCAATTTAAAAATCTATACCTCTTAAAAAAACACCCTTTACAAAGCGCGTCCTCAGTGGCATCAGTACTCGATCCCTCAACTCGACAATGTCTCCTTCTTGGAGGGTGTTCGTATTAAAAATAGTTTATACGGCTGTTTAAATCTATCTCATTATAAAAATGTTTTTCAAAAAGAAAAAAATTTAACTAAACATTTAAAATTTTTTTATAAAATTAATATATATATATATATATATATATTTACATTTAGAAAGTTTGGAAGAAAACATCCTCCTCTAAAATCGAAAAGATATGCATTTTACATGAAGAAAAAATTTGTCATATGACATAATTTCAATAACTTTAAATTTTAGACCTATTATTCCGAAAATTTTTAACTATAATCACTATTGCTTTCACAAGTCACTTATTGCTTTCTCTCTACGGATTTCTGGATAAAATTAGAAGGGATATTATTAATTTCGCTTGCCCATTTCGTCCAATACCCATTATAAGTAGCAACTAAAACTTATGTTCATCAATTTGAACTCATCCTCGAACTATTCTTGAGTAGAGGGGTGTATAAGAAAAAAAAAGAGAGGTACCCACTCAGTTATTGTTTGCACATCTTTTCTAGAGATTTAATACATGTTGAAAACCATTTTAAACTAGAATCTGTTTTCTACTCCGATTAAAAGTTAATTTAATTTAGTGTTCAAAATAAGGGTATATTTTAAAAAAATAGTCATTTCTCAGCCTTCCTCAAGAAAAAAAAATATGAAATTATTTTTACATTTTCGAAAGCTTTTAAAGGAATTAGGTTTCTTGATAAACAAAACCAAAACATTTCCAAAAAGTAAACATACTTCTTCGCAAATGTATAGAATATTCCATTTACACTATTTTTTTTTTTGTTTTCTTGTATCTAAAAACAATATTTAAAAAAAAGTGAAATTGTTCTTTTATTTTTCAAAGAATTCATTTTTTCTCAGGATTTCTTCTAAAGTAATTTTCCACAAGTATTAGAATTAACCTTAATATCCTCATTTTTTTTAAAATTTTACTGTACAAAAACTTCCTGACTGAAACAAGTTTACTAAAAAGAAGGTATTACATCGGAAAAATAAAGGAAATCACGATTTTTTTGGTGTTTCTCATGAAATGAATGCCTTCAATTATAAAATATTATAGAACAAAAATCCCTGGTTTTGAATTGATAGTATTTCATACTAGAAATTTGTCAAGCAAGTTTCTTTTATTATATAGAGATTTACTAAGAATGTGTCTTTCGGAAATACACTCCCACAGGGAGCAAGGAGTTTACGGGGGCGTATTGACAAATAAAAATTCCCCATTTTCAAACTACAAGGACTATAATAATGAAATTTGATTCGTGTTTGTTTTTTTAATAGAAATCGTCTAAGAACGGTTATTTTGGAAATTTGCTCTCAACGGGGTTACGATTGTTGATAATTAACATTCTGCTTTGCTCTATAAGATTTAGAAATGAAATTTGGTTCGCATGTTTATTTTATGGAGTAAAGATCCACTGAAGATTGGTTTTGTGGAAATCCACTTGTGATTAGTGGGCTACAAGAAAGCAAAAAATCATTCTACTTCTAGAGATTATTAGAAATTATTAATTAGAAGTTCTTTCTGTCCTTTTTATATCAAGAGGCGGGTAAAATATTCTTAAATGTATATATTTTTTTTTCAATGCAATCCAATCCTTAAAGCTAGGATTTAGATATCAATAATTAATGTATATATTAATAGTACATGTAGAAATACCCAGCGAAGAGGGTGGATAATGGCTAGTCTGTAATATAACTGCTTTATTTAGAGCTAAAAATAAAAGTAAAGAAGATAATTCCATGTGTGTGTGTGTGGACTAGTCGGAAACTTCCAGGCTTCGTTGGGCATTTCAATATGTTGTATCACTATATAATGTTTTAAAGCTATTGATATCTAACTTCTCACACATTAGCCCTTCGAGCGAACAGAAAAACATTCATATAGCATTCACCTCTTGATTTAAAAAGGATAGTCATTTTAAAAGTTAATAATTTTAAAATTTTATAAAAATGTATTAGTTTATTTCTCTATTAAGCACCTTGACCACATCCCAAAAAAGTCAATTTCCGCAAAACCTGTTTTTAGCGGATATGCACTCAATGAAAGAGGCATGCTTGCTAAACTTTTAGCATTTAGATCTAATACTTCAAAATCGGGAGACATTTTGTTTTTAAAGTATCCGACTACTTTCGGAAACGTGATTTGACAAAGTGTATAAATGGATAATTTTCATGATCTTTAGTGTCACTTAGATTAGATTATATGTATAAAATTGTTTTAAGGACATTTTGACAAAAAATTTATTTAAATACAATATTTTGGCAAAAAAATAACTTAGAAAAATCTTTTTTCCAAATGCTCTCCTCTTTTGAAAAACGCTTCTATTATAATAATATTTTGCCTGTATATAGCTCAGACCACTCTACAGAGTCTCAACTAGAATTTTTGAAATATATATCTTAGAAGTGGGTTTATTCATATTTCACGACAACAGAGGGGAGCAATTTTAAGAAAAAAACGCCAATAATTATTTCAATTAGCTTGTAACTCTGAAAATAGTGTGAATTTTTCAAAAATTCTAGTTGATCCTCTGTAGAGAGGTCTAAGCTATATGCAGGCAAAATATTATTATAATAGAACCATTTTTCACAAAAGGAGAACATTTGGAAAAAAAGATTATTCTAAGTTAATTTTTTGCCAAAATATGTTTAAATAAATCTTTTTGTCAAAATGTCCTTAAAACAATTTGATGCATGTATTATATTCTGAGTGACACTAAATATCATGAAAATTATCCATTTATGCACTTTTTTAAAATCACGGTTCCGAACGTAGTCGGATACCTTAAAGAAGCTCAGTAATCCGCAACTCTAACCTTGGTCCAAAGGTGAAGTCGATGACCAAAAAGTCCGTTCGTAGCGAAATTTCTACGTAGCAAAAGTTTCATTTTTTTAATTTCCATTAAGGATTACAAGACAACTGCGAACAAAACAAGAAACTGAGAAGATTGACAAATAACAAGATGAAATAAAGAAACACAAAATAGTCTATAAATCCCACATTTTGTGTCTAGCCTCGCAATATCTGCTCCACATAGATCCAGAGCTGAGTGAGTGCCCGGCAGCGTGCCAAATGAATGCCATTCATTTCTTCATTGGAGTCGTACAGTTTACAAAAGGGACTCTGGGCAATGCTTATCATATTTAACTGTTTGGATAGGCAGTCGTGGCTAGTGGCATTTCAAAAATCGGCCACAGCTCTATCTGGTGGTCATTTTGGAATATCAAGAAAATTGCCAAACCAAACTTTTTGATTATTCTTTTTTGAATAATGGGAGTGCAATGTAGATTCACCTCCTCATTGGTACACCCCGGAAGCGTAAATTATTACGACTAAATGATCTACTATGTCAGCATGTGTCGCCTTTAATGCAAAAGAAACCTGTCTATGAAATGTTAAGCATGAAAGACCAACAGTTCAAAAACAAGATTTTTTTAACTATAGTGTCCCAACAAGGAGATAATTTAAACGGATCTCTACTCAACAAAAGGAACATGCCTGCCAAGTTTGAAGTCAGTAGGACCAATACTTTGGGAGATCGCGTGTGAGTGTGTGCGAGACATATTTCTTACATTCTATGTGCACGCGAATATCCATTTTAGTGTTAATTTTGGGAGTACTTGCATCGAGATTTTTTTTTTGTGTTTTTTTTTTCAAATGGGGCAGATGATTGGTATTTTACAATTTTGGACCAAGTACATTCCTAGGAAGATTAACTCAATTTTTAGTGATGCATTCTAAAGCTAGATACACATTGCCACAATGTAATTTTGACGCTTTGTTTCCTTGCTAATTGATTGATTGATTATTAACGTCGCACTGTTTAGCTACACGAGTGCTTTTGGCGACGGACTACGTAATTTGTTTCCTCGCCAAAGAGAAACATCTAAGCTCTGATGCTGCAAAATCGAACAAAGAATTGAATTTCACCCAGAGAACCCAAGCCAAACAGGCACTCTAGAGAACTTTAACATGCCTTATAATCCATATCGTACAATCATACGACATGGACGCCATTGACTTTCTGCATCATGAAAGTTCACTGACTTAGGCTGGGGTCGAACTTGCAAACTTTAGCGTACACGGCCAGCGCCAAATCAACAACACCACCCAGCAGCCTTTTTAAAAATTACATTTTTAAATGAAAAGTGTTAATTAAAATAGAGTTTAAATAATCAAGAAAAGAATGCGGTTCTCTTCCATCCATCTTATTTCATTAAATAAAATTTAAATATTCTGTTGCAATTAGAAATTTATTATTTGAAGGAACTGTTGTGTACTACTCAGAAAAATTTAAAAAAGTAATTTATAAAAAAAACAAAAAAAACTTCTCACGCACACACACTCACACAACATTACTTAGAATTCTGAGAATCCACAGCAAAACAGATATTGCGTTCGCCAATAGTTAGCAATTTCATCTAGGTTCTTTTCGGAAAGTATTGCATTTCCTTCACAAAAGATAAAATATTTTTAGACAAGTACAGTACTTTTCTCTCTCTGAGGACAAAAAAAGTCGCCAAAATCGATAAGGCTTTTCTTCACTCGAGTCCCAGTCTTCATTCCGGACACGACGGGGGGAGTAAAACATTACAAACCTTTGATTTCCGTTTTGTCCGCAAATGATGGGAATGATCATCAAGTTCACCAGCCCCCTCAATCTATATTTGATCTCTTACCTCCACCCCACGTACTGACTGACGAGGTGCCCTGAATTCAAAACCCTTTTAAAGAAGGATATCGTTTTTTAAATTGCTTCATTTAGAAGTCTGGTACGGAATATGGAGACTCACCGTAAATATATAACCTTTATTTATTCTGATACCGCCTATCCGGTATAGTAGTGAGTGACGCTGACTGCAGTGCGGTAGGACCTGGGTTCGAATCCCGGAGATGGCGTGAATGTTTGTAAAGGTTTGTGACTTTTCCGGGGTACTCAAAAACCCGTCAAGTAAGTCCTCTCGTGCGGTTGGTGGTAGGGAAAGAGAGGTGGGGATGGCTAATGACCACCCCTAAGGGTTCTCCTTCGGAATTGGGGCGAGCTGAACAAAATAGTACTGTCATCTTGTGTCACCGCGTTCTATCAACTAATCATCTTGGAAAATATTGGTTTTTAATATTTATTCTATTATAAACCTTCCCCGAAGAAGAAGACGTGAGTATGTAAATTAAGACTCTTGTATATATAGATTAAGCGTTCAAGTTAGAAAGATAGAGAGGTTAGACTGCTAACGGATAGCAGTGATTGATTAAAAGTGAAACGAAGCGGGAATACTTCGTAGCTGATAAGCGTAATATTAAACACTAACGATTTGTTAACTAGTAATTAGTCGCTTGGAATTAGAAGATATATTGCTCGGACGTAATTGATCATATTTATTAAAGAGTTCTCGTATCTCGTCTACCTCATTATTGCCTTCCATGCTTAGTATTCAGGTGCATCACTTAATTTGGATAATAGAATCTGTATTGTTGTTCATTACATTATTTGTGTTGTGAATAAATAGTATTTATTTTGAATGTAGCTAATATTCTTTCCGATTCCCTCATATTAATGGACGTCGAGGGGTGACCATTACAACCTGTATGATGCTCAAAGCTACGGATGATGACAGGCGTACATCTAGCCCTTTGCCACTTCGTGGTCTTCGTTCGGTCTCCCTCTAACAGGTGGCACTAGAAACCACCACAACAAAATTTATTCTGATTCGTCATGATATTCGAAATGCGAAAAACAAAATTGTTCTAACTTGATCATATCCTGAAACAATGTGAAATATAATAAATAACTAGTCTTATTCTAAAAACTCATAGGGTGTGTATTCGCTCCACTTCAATAATTATATTCCATTGGATATATTTATTTACTGAATCAATTCCGTTATTTCACGAACTATAGATAAAAAAATGCTAATTTAAAACTTTCATGAGAATATTTACACAAATCTGTATTCACAAATACAACCTCTGATAATTAAGTTCGGTGAATTGTCCTGTAACATTAACGTAGATGAAATGTTTACGAAAGTTTCCTTACTGTCCTTTGAAAAATTCACCTCCCATAACTATTCACCCCTGAGATCTCATATACAGTGGTGGCAAAAAGTCCTGAACACACTCATTTTTTAGCGTAATTTTTATGTTTGACTTCATTTTTCGTTGTGAAATTATCCCACTATCTTAAATATTGTTATTGATTTTAATGTATTTTTTATTCTGATTTCAAATCTACTACTAGTTTCTTAATGACTAAAATATTTTTTGTAGTAAAGCTGCCTGAACACAATAATGTAAAATATGTGCAGAATAAAACAATATATAATAGCATAATATGCAAAGAAAAATAACACGAAAATTGACAAATACGGTACATTTAATATAAGCATTTTGAAAATCACATTGTTGTCACATGTTAGAAAATCAATATTTTATGGGCCAGCCGTTTGCTTTAATTACGGCTCTACATCTTTTTGGCATGGAACGCACCAATTTCAAAAGAAGATCTTTCCTGACAATATGGCTGAAGGAAAATATTAAAGCTTCAATTAATTCACGTTTGTTTGAAAGTTTTTTCTTTGAAATTTCATAACCAATTTTAAACCATAAACTCTCTATCGGATTAAGGTCGGAGACTGTCCTGGCCAGTTCATTCTAGTCACAGTATGGTCTTCCAACCATTTCTGAACTACCTTTACACGATGGCAAAGGGCGTTATCGTCCTGAAAAATCCCTGACTGATTCCCCAAAAGGTCTCTCGCAGTTGGTAGCAATTTATTTTGTAGTATTTCAATGTAATCCATGGCTTTCACTGTTCCGCTAACAATGTAAAGTTTTCCAACACCATGAGAAGACATGTAACTTCATAGCATCACTTTTGTCGGGTACTTAACTGTACTTAACTTAACTCCTAAGGGCTGAATTCCACATGAGTGCGTCGTCTTACATAGGCACTACTTTGGTTGCCGGAAATACAAAACTGACTCTCGTCACTAAATATTACCTTTTCCCAGTATTTAATAGTCCATAATGAATGTTCCCTTGCCCACGTCAATCGCCTCTTGCGTTGAAATTCAGTCAGTAATGGTTTTGGGCGCGCTTTACAACCACGTAACCCAATTTCCAGCAGTCTTCTTCTAACAGTTCTTGGGCACACACTCAAATTTGATGTCAAAGTCCATTGTTTCAAAATTTGCGAGGAATTAAGCTTTCTGTTTGAAAGCAATAACCTGTCTTCACGTAAAGATGTTATTCTTGGTCGTGTGTCCAGCCGTGTTAGAGATTAGCCGGAACAGACAGACAGGCAGATCGACAGACAGACAAAAATCTTAAAAATTGATTCTTTCATATAAGTACCTATATACTTTTAAATGCATTTATTAAAAAGCAGTTAATTTCAAATTACAGACACTTCATTTTTACATATAGGTATAGATATTAAATGTGTATTTAACTACATAACTATAAACTAACACTTTTAGTACCACTTTTAAAGCAAAACGCACAATATACAAACGTAATAATAGCCCAAAATATACTAATATCAAATGATGCATTTATTACGAAACAATTCAAAATATATTCAAAAAATAAACATTTTCATCCAAATCGTAAAATATCTTAGCAGTCCACCAGTCGACAGCGATCGACTTTATGACCTTTTCTGTTCTGTGGTAATTCATACATCGTAAAACAGTGTGTACGGAATATGAAAAATGTGTCACAAATAATGAAATGAAAATAATTTTGTTTATTTGTACCAAATAGGATGATTCATAGGAGTAAAATAACTAACTGCATTTTTCATGTAAGAAAAAAAACTTGAATGGTGAGAATGCGTGGCATGTGTGTGCTGCACAGACGCAAAAATAGGCAAGATTTTATTTTGTAGAATTTTTGCGTGAAAATGCTTACAAATACATTGACTCTAGGGTTACAAATCCTAAAAGAATTTTTCTTTTACACATTCAGAAGTATTTCCCTTAGATTAGTAAAAATAAAAAGCAATAAAATGCTACCCATCAAAAACTTGCAATCTAAAATAATGTTCTAATATAAATTGCATGCATTTGATAATATATATCCCAATTTATTTTATTCCACTATATTTTCGATTACATTTGTTCTATATTCGGTGGAGAACATATTAATGTACTTCCCAAGATAGGATCCAATGTAATGCCCAAATTACTTTTTAATGATCTTCTATAAATGTCACATCAAACCAGAAAAATGCGCAATGTGGTCTAAATATATCATCTAATATAAAACCATTTAATCGATCATTTGAACACAAGGGCAACATTTATTTGTAGCATAGGGTCTAGAAAACTAAAAATAGTCACCTTATCCGCATTATGAATTGTGAGAAAGAAAATATACACAAAAATATGAAAATTTTAATTAATATATAAGTGAATATTTATAAAAAAAATAATGAGTATTAGGAGAGAGGTCTAATTAACAAGATATACAGTAAATATTGTCGCTCCTTAACTCTGGTTTTATTCAACATGTATTTAAATTATAGAATTTGAATAGAGTAATAGCATCGTTATTGAATACGATAGTACAGCGCCTAGCAAATCGACCTCTCCAATTTCGAAAACGCGTAGTGTCAGTTGAGGTGGGGATGCGGCAGTGGAGGAGTCTAGATCACTACATGCAATTTGCAGTTGTCGCGATGGCGTGTCATGTGGAATATAGGGCATTTGTTGTGGGGGAGTATATTCGAAATAGTGGCTCTCTGTGATTACTACTTAGCGAACATTTCGCATTCGACTCCAACTTGGCTTTCATAATCCTGCTCCGGATAGAATGAATTATTCACATTTCAGTTGCAAAGTTTACATCAACTGAGTCTGCTCTGATAAAGAAATCACCTCGGTTCATAACAAAGCCGCAAAATGTGGTGAATGGGAGAGCGTACATCGAGAAATCTCCAAAACATTCAGCACTTAAACATGCAGCTACCCTGAGATTGCCTTATAGGAATATAAGAAGAATGCTGCACAGAAATCTTCACATGCACCCATACTAAATGATGGTTATTCATGAATTAAGTGAGATTGACTCGCAGAATGGAGTGTGGGAACACTCTTCAGAAGATTCCCCCTAGCGCTGCTTTGATTTCGTTCGATGACGCCCACTTCCACTTCCCAGGTAATGTAAATAAACAAAGTTTCCCTTAGTAGCCAACAGAAAAATTTCGTCTGCTTCACCAACGACTACTTGTCAGCTCTTGTGTGACAAATTGGTGCACCGTTGCTGAATGTTTGGGGTCCTTATTTTTTCAAAGAAGATAAGCTAACGCTTACGATTACTTCGGATCACTACGGTCACATGATAGATACATTCCTCTGATCCAAAGTTGAACCAGTTTCTTGGAGACCATGACGAAGCAGGAGTCTGGTTCGAACAAGATGGAGCCATAGCTTCGCTTCGCTGCATTCCCTGGGAATTCTGAGAGAGTTGTTTCCTGAACGTCTTTTTTCTTTGCGAGGAGACATCACTTGACCCCCAAGGGCACCTAATTTTTAACATTTTGTGATTTTCTTTTCTTTGGAGATACCTACAAATGCAAGTTTTCAAACATCGCCTTTAAATACTACAGGCACTTTAGGTGACAATCACCCAGACAGTGAATGCCATTCCACTGGAAAACTTCGGGGAAAACTTCGTTAATGTGTTATTATTGGAGGACGTCATTTAGAGGACATATTTTGTTAAACCAGTTAATATAAAATAGCGTCGTATTCGTTTTCCACAAATAAAAGACTTTTCTCTGCATCTTGTTTTGTTTGTTTTCAATTGCCTTTTGCAACAGGAGAGCTCAATATGCCGAGCCCTGTATATTTTTAATTTTATTTCACATGGTGTTCCATCATTGAAACAAGCCTCAAAGGGATTCAGATTTGCATACCAAACCATGATAGGATGCGTCTTCTTTCGGCACTCCGTTCACAAGATCATTTCCTACATTACCCCATTCATTTGAACTGCCATCACACGCAGAGGATTATTAAACGTTTTACAAACACCGAGCTGGTAGATATACAGCTGATTTAAGGACTGACGTGGACGGAAATGTTCAAGCAACAAAAAGATTGTATCGCATAAGGTATCCACAAAGAGATGGACCGAATCACCTGATGTTTCCGAAATTACACCACAATTTGTGGGAATATGGATCATTACCAGGTAATAGGCATGGGGGTGCTATGAAAGACTCGAACTCCCAACATCGCACTCGTATTGCTTTAATGGTTTCCCATAAATTTTGTTCCATGCATGGAGCAAAACGTGTTGATATCACTGCCCGTTGGAACGCGTGGACCGCCTTCCCTATGCTTATTACCTCGTAATGATTCATATTCCCACAAATTGTGATGCAAATTAGCAAACATCCGATGATCTGGTGCGTATATCTCTGTGGGTACCTTCCGCGATACAATATTTCTTCCTCTTGTGCATTTCTTTCCGCCAATCCATAAATCAGATGCATATCTTCTAGTTAGGGGCTCATAAAGAGTTCCATACTCCACTGCGGGTGATGAAAGCATAAATAACTGCGGTAATTTAGGTATGTTTCTTTAAATGCTCTTGTTTAAAATGCCACCTAGTGCCGAACGAAGACGTTTCCGACCATGGGTTGTTTTGCAAATCTGAATCCTTATGATGTATTTTACCTGTCCTTGAAGTTTAACCAAATGAAACTGGAACATCTTGTATTTAACAAATGTTCAGTAACAAAGGTCTAATAACCAATGACTTGACAATACCAGTCACTCCGTTACCTTGATTAATAGACAAAGTAGCTATGTACAATTAGTCAACAATGATTGAGTATTGAAAAATCTTCCCACCAACATAAACTCTGGAAACATTTGGTTAGATCCGGAAAAATATTTCTTCCAACCAAAAAAATATATATTTCCTTCTTTACAATTATCTACTATCTACACCACATCGTGTCTTCACCAAGTAGCTAATAAAAGCGACAAAGTGTTTACGACGTGTGTCAAGTGTGTGAGGACATACAAAACCCTCAGCAATTAATGAAGAGTAAAGATTACACTTTGATACTTATCAAATACACTCGAAAGAAATACAGAAATACTTCCATCCTCGGAAGTATTCTGTGAAGCAATATTTTACCTCTATTTCCCAATCTTTTTTTTTCGTTAAGAAGTATTTTATGTCACCAAAGGATTGTTTGAAGATAAATGAGGAAGTCATCTTCAGAGCTCTGCTACTTCTAAAACGACTTCTTCTCATACATTCTTTTTCAACGGAAAGCATTAAATGGAATTAATGTTTTCTTTCTCTAAGGAAGTTCAAGCGTAAACATCCTTTTGTTATTTCGCCGTACCGTCGTCCCCTCTCACCCGATTTCACCTTTTTCACTTCTAGAATTCTTTTCAATGACTTTTTCGGTTAATTTGGGCATTCTGTCGCTTTTTGCGCCGCTCAACGAAATCTTTCTCGCTTTGATCTACTCAGCCATTACACTAGACTGAAGTTAATTTAATTTTTGCGCTTCGTGAATAATTTTAGAGGGAAGAAAATAAATTTTTAATAGCTATTTTGTAACCTAAAAATATCTCAAATACTTCTCGTCGTTCCAAGTTCTCCATAAACATTTAAAGCAATTGTGACTTGTCCGTGAAAATTTCCTGTGGATTTTATTAGATTTATTCTTCGTATATTGTCAATCTCGTTTTAAAGTACTCTTTACAGTTTCTGCTTTCTTTTACGATAAAACAGTATAATCAAAAGTTCATTTTATTTATATTAAGGATTATACCTCTTAAAGGACGTAATTTACAGCTCATTTACAAAGAAACAAACAGAAAGTGATTTTAATTTATTTCGTATGATATCAATTCAACAACACTTTTACAGGAAAAATATACACTAATTTAGACAAATACTTCAAATTTAGGGAAATGCGTTCTTTTTACTTTTGATATGACTCTAAGTGAGCTATTTCCAAAGAGGTCTGTACCAATCGCAGGGGTCTACGATAACTTGCAAGGGATTCATGCCAGCGAAAAAGGAAACTGGTGGTCCATAAGGTGTAAAAGGGGTTTTCAAATTTGGCTCTAAAGTAACCAGGTAATGATTTTAATTTTAACTTACAATAATTGTAATACTCTACATGTACAGATATTATCTATTTGCTTCATATTAATTTAATTATAATATAAACACATTGGTTAAAATTTGAGAGTAAATAAATGTATGTGAGAGTATCTTCCCACGAAATACAAAATTTTAATTTCATGAATAAATGTTTATAATCGGCATGCGTGTTTCTTACGATTTTCATATTACACTTCACTACAGTTAGGATTTTTTTAAAAGTAAGTAGCCCTATATGTATATATATATACCGGCCTTCAAAGAGCACATTTATGTTGAAGAATTTTAAAAAATTAAATACTAGATAAGCAAGTTGGCATAAACCGGAAGCATGGCTAC
This sequence comes from Trichonephila clavipes, assembly GCA_019973935.1. NCBI lineage: Eukaryota > Metazoa > Arthropoda > Arachnida > Araneae > Nephilidae > Trichonephila > Trichonephila clavipes. The sequence goes on along the minus strand of BMAU01020861.1, from coordinate 366,572 downwards.
CTCAAACCGGAAAAAAAGACAAGTGGTCTATGAGATAAAAAAGTTTGGGAACCTCTGCAGTAATTAGACAACTTTCCTGGCCATGTTTTTCCAATTTGTTGAAAAATGAATTAAAGTTTTTTTATTTATTTATTTCCTTGAATTATTTAAATTTTAAATTTATCCGCTTAAAGAAACATGTATTCCACTAAAATTGAACTTTTAAATTACTACAAGGTTTCAAGATTGACTGAATATGAACGTAGTATTTAAAACCAAAATGAGAACTAAACTACAATAGCCAAAATTATGGAGACTTTTTTGAAAAAACCTATTTCTAATGTTTGAATGCTCGTATCTAATCTCTATCAAACTATTTAAATAAAATACCATTGGAAAGATAATTTAATTAAAAAAGCAATACAATAAAAAAGTGCATTTCACTATATAAATTTTATCAAAAGGTACAACCAAATAACAAGGAAGAGGCACAATTTGCTCAGTTTGCTAACTAGCTTCCTGTTATTTTTATGCAGCCAATGAGCTTTTTGTGTTTGGAGAGTAACTCAAGTATCATTTAGATTTGATAATAACCCCCTTCCCCCTCACACACAATCATGTTACAGTAGAATTGAACTATTGATATTATGTATTAGAGGTTAAAATAGGACACTTGTCAGTGAGTTTATTTCCAATAAAATTGTTTTTCGTTGCGTTCTTTCATTTAGTAAACATGTAAATAGCAGTAAAATTAGAATGGTTCTAAATTTACTAGTTACTCAGGAATTCAGTAAAAAAAGATATTACATGATGATTAAGACTAAAATTAATAAGAAACTATAAAAGAAATTGGTCAAATGTGGCATTCCAAAATGTTTGAAGAAGTATATGGAGACTGTAGTTAAAATCAAACTTTTAAATTCTCTAAAAGATGTACACCATCAATGGATAAAGAAATAAAAACAATTAAACTTAAGCAATAAAGAAGTTACCTGGGAATGTACAAGAAACGGCGCAATGCTGTGTAAACGTTAGAGCAATGGCTTTTTGACGCAAACATGAAGAACTGAATGCCAACATTGCACAAAAAAGACATTGTTATTTCTCAAACAAAGGTTAAAAAAGATTAACCTCGATTAAAAGCTGTATTAATTGGACAATGGAACAATAGGAGGATGCCATTTGGAGTGATGAAACCCTAATCTATTTGTTTGGCAGTTAAGGAATGAATAAGATAATGTTAATACAGGTACAAGAAAATTCCATGCAGACAATTTAGTTTCGAAACTATTGAAATACTGAAATTACATAATGCGAATGAGTGTTTATGAACGTCACACTATGCAGCAACACGAGAGCTATTGACAACGAGCCCCAGAATTTTAAATCATTGTCAAGTGAGGAGGACAATATCTGGCATCCTCTACAACAGGGGTGTCCAACCCAAATGACCTTGCGGGCCACTTCGGAAAAGCATTATTATCTCGTGGGCTGCACATAAAAATATGTACCTTTATATGAGATTTGGAAACAAAAAAAAACATTTATTGGAGTGAAAATTTAAAACCGAATGAATTATTATTATTGTTTTCATTACTTTTCATGCATACAAACATAGATAATATGATAATATTTATATAATATAATAATGCAATGATCAAATAATGTTTAAATATTACAGTGTGTGTTGCCATTTTCCTGCAAATTACGGTGTTCCTTTTGAATTGATCTTTCGATACTCATTGTTGAGATTTGATTGTGCTGTCATTCGCAAACGTTTAATTATACTTTGCCCTTTATCTTAACCGTCCTGAATACTTTTTTAAACTTAAAAAATATCTCTGACTGCCTCTTGTTTTTGGGGCACTTCAAACAGAACAAAGGAGAAGAAATGAAAGTCAGACACACAGAGAATCATTTACCATCCATAGAGTAAAGGATTTGCATAATGAAATTCGAAATTTATTAAAAAAGTAATTAAGCATATTAAAATCAAATGTAACTGTTTAGTAAAATATAAATGTATTTTAATCTAAAGGACATTCCTATTATCAAAAAAGATTTATTTTAAAACAAGAACAGGTAACAGGCAAATACATTGTAGATTTATAAGTATGTATATATATATATATATATATATATATATATATATATATATATATATATATATATAAATTTTTCCTCGACTAAATTTCGAAATGAAAAAACTTTAAAAATCTGATATTTAAATTTTTTTAAAAAGAGTCGGTGGGCCACAACTTACGTACTGGGGGGCCGCGTACTGGACACCCCTGCTCTACAAAAACCATTACACCAAAACAACGTTATAACTTTCCGCCATTACAGGTGCATCAACTCCTGAACACGGTGGGTCTTCAGTGGAACTAGGGATCGAACATGTGACATGTTAGCTATGAATATGACCACTAGGCTACCGAAGGTGCCAATTTTAAAGAATAAATAAATAATTGAGTGCATTACAATCCAAATGATGATTATTAAACAATAAAACTCATCTCGAATATCAAAAGAAACTGTTGAGATCATCTAATGTACTTTTATGTTTATTAATTAGGATCATTCAAATAATTCATATGAACTTCCTTAATGACTTTTTAAAATCATTTTATAAATTCAAATGTTGAAGTTTGCGAGAAAATTTGATTTACACACTGAGAAAAAATCCCTGCATGTCTGCCATCTCTCAGTATACAATAAATACAGTAATTTGACAGATGATATTCCAAAGATATCTCCCCTTTAAAAAGGGTTTTCGAATTCAGGACGTCTCTTCCAGCGCGATGCCGCGAAGAGGATAAAGATCGAATGAGGATAGAAAATGGGGAAAGGAAGGTGATGAGTCCGATGATCATTTCTATCGTCTGTGTACAAAACGGAATTCAAAAGTTTGTGATGTCCGAGCCATTTCGAACGTCGTGCCTGGAATAGGAACGGCTTTATGGGAAAATGTATTATCGATTCAGAAAAACATATTCCTAGCAGGTAGAAAAAAATATTCTCGTAATAGAAGAGTATTTTTTGCTACGTGCGAGATGAAAATTTAGTAAGATTTCTGCAAATTAATTTCAGCAGATAGTGCTCGTATTATCCTACACTAGAATTTCCCACTTGAGTGAGATTGTTTCTTTTTAGCACTTTTTTATAAGTTTCACTTGTATGTAATGGAATCTTTGAACTCGAATTTTACCCACTTTAAAAGGTTCGGCTAATTCCAAATTTTGCGCTACTTGTCAAGGGCCCATGAAAATACAATTATTTCATAATTTTGTTTCATTGTCCTGATCAGGATTTTAATAATTAAGAATTATAAGGATTTACGAAATTTGGCGACTAATTCATTATATCGTTTCGAGATTTGGCGACTAATTGCCTAAACCATTTTCAGATTTGGCGTCTAATTCCATATGTCATTTCTAAATTTGGCAACTAATTCCAGATTTAGCAGCTAAAAGATTAAGATGCAACCCTAAAACCGCAAAATCGGCTTCTGGTTAGTAAAAAATAAAGCAAAAAAGTGTTCTTTATTCGAAAAAAGGTAGGGTGAGTGGGTGCATAGTTTTTCTGAAAATAGAAATAAAAAAAAAGACTCGTGCATGTGCATAAAATTTTTTTGTGTTCTAACTGCTAAATATTTTTAATAGTTTTCTTTTACTTTTTAGTTCGATTCACTGTAAAAGCGTGTTTTTTAGTTTTTTTTTAAACTATAATTTATTATGAACATTTGTCACATCTATAGCGTTTTTAAAATATAAGCTTAGGAATATCTTCCCTAAAATTAAAATTACACATACTATACTCTACTCTCTTCCCACATCCAGATTTTGATATCACGTATATAAACGCAAATGTTGTCTATGTGACCAAAAGACAACTATAAATACAATAATAAGAAATAATTCAGATATTAAAAATGCTTAACCTTGTAAAAACATAATCAGTTTTATTTACCCTGGGGTACAAAAGAAAGAAAACTTATTTTATGAAATGAATATATATATATATATATATATTTCTTAAAGGTGCCAAAATAGTAGTATCTGCAAACAAACAAAAAAAAATGTAAAGTCAAAGCTTATTGTATCAATTTCAACCATTTAGTAGTTGGTTAAATATATTTTTCCAAGTGTCGTAAAAAAGAGTATTATAAACATTTTTTGAGAAATTTGTCTAAAATAACATTTATGTGCTAATAAATATGCTTCACAAATATTAACAGAATGGACATATACAAGAGCTAGGGGCATACACAGATTACTTTCACTTCATTTAAAAAAACATAAGCAAATGCACCGGGATATAATTTATATGCTAAAAATTAAAGATCTGTTGGTTTATGGAGACTTTGCGGGGATGAAAACAGTTGATGACTCTAATTACTACAATGGCAACAAAGGAGGTGGGTAAAGATTGGGACTTTTTTCGCCCATCGGCAAATTCATATATATATATATATATATATATATATATATATATATATATATATATATATATATATATTTCTCTTTAGCACTGATACTCAGTCGAAATTAAATTTTTTTTTTTTAAAAAATGGGGTTTTTTTATTAAATAGAGAACACATGAAAAAAAATAACATTGAGTGTATAGGGTTTATAGGGAAAATTGAGTTTTATAAGGTGTAACCAACATTCACTACATGTTAGTTTCCTTGCTTTGCTATACTGCTTGTGAAAAATTGAGTTTTACACACAGGGAAAATACGTTTCCCAGCATGAACTTCCGTAACATCAAAACCCCAAGTTATGTGAGTAGGTTAACTAGGTTGGCGATAGATTTGGCAACAAATTTGGCGAGAAATCATAGCGCCAAGAAACCAAACTGAACTACTAGGAATCGACCCTTCTAGAAATTTTAGGGAGGCTCTGTAAGGAATCTCTAATTTTTCAGAATCTGCATGTGAGTTTTCTGCTATAAGACATATACTTTATCTACCTTATTTCTTCTAATTGCAACTATTCAAGAGAGCTGTTTCTGAAGCGTGTAAATAATAATAATGTCTTAGTCATGAAAAAAAACACCATTTCAAATTCCAATTCTTCTCTAAAGAAACAAATCCATTTAAAAAAAAATACATGAAAAATTATGAAGTGCTTGCTTTTTGAAAGCACTCCAGGATATTAGAGAATGAATGTTTCATTAACGTCGCACTGGAAAGAAACCGAGGTCTTTTCGCGATGACCCTTTCAATTTTGAACTATGGTCAAGCGAAACCTGAGCTGGCATCCCCTTTTCGAAATTCCAGACATCGGCATCGGGTGGGCTATGAACTTCGAAGGATTTAAGACGTCTCAAGGGTGTTAACTTCAACTCGGGGGGTAAAATACAAACGGTTTTCAAATCGATTTAATTCTTTGAAATTAAAATTAAACAATCTGGATCTCTTACATATTATTTATAAAGGAATACGGTTTTAAAAGAGTACAAAATGTTTAAAATACAGAGTGGTTTTTTTTCAGGTATAGAAGTTTAAGTTGGCATTACTTTCCAAGATGGCGAAAGATTTAACAGCTGTCAAGTGATTTATTCTCAGATTGGTTTGGGAATTCATCAAAACGATCATCAAGCAAGGTGTAGATTCGTCGAATGGGCCCAAAACGAGATTGCCGTTGTTCCCGATTTTCATAAGCGAATTTTGTTTAGCGATGAAGCGCACTTCTGGTTGAATGGCTACATCAACAAACAAAACGGCCACATTTGGAGTGAAGCTAATCCACAAGTGTATGTCGAAACACCGTTACATCCTGAAAAATTGACTGTTTGGTGCGCTTTATGGGCTGGTGGAATCCTTCTTCAAAAACGATGAAGGCCACAACGTTACAGTCAATGGTGATCGGTATACAGCCATGATTACTAACTTTTTCATTCCTGAATTGAACAATCATGATGTCCAGGAGCTGTGGTTCCAACAAGACGGCGCAGCATGTCACACAGCTCGTGCCACAATCGATTGATTGAAAGACACGTTTGGTGACCGCCTAATTTCACGTTTTGGACCTGTGAATTGGCCTCCAAGATCTTGTGATTTAACACCGCTAGAGTATTTTCTGTGGAGCTATGTAAAATCATTGGTCTATGCGGATAAGCCACAAACGCTTGACCATTTGGAAGACACCATTCGCCGTGTTATTGCCGATATACGGCCACAAATGTTGGAAACAGTCATCGAAAATTAGACGTCCAGATTGGACAACATCCGAGCCAGCCGTGGCAGTCCTATGCCAGAAATCCTATTTAAAATGTAATGCCACAAGATTATCTTTCGAATAAAAAAAATTCATGTCAATCGAATAATACATCGTTGTTTTATCGCAATTTAAAGTAGTTTACCTCTAAAAAAACACCCTTTATAATCATAATTTTAAAATTTATTAGCATATGAAGTTAATAAACATTTCTATAATGAATATTAAGTGAATTTTACGTTGGACATGCTATTTTCTAAAATAATGGCCTTTGATGTATAAATATATACATCAAAGAATTATAAAAATGTTTCATACTCTTTAAGCCCTACCTAATTTTAGTACTATATATTTTATGTGTTTCAAAATATTAGAAAAATATTGAAAATTTTAAAAAAAATACGTATTTTTTTAAGTTTAATTTTCTATTCTACTTATATAAAAATAGCTACGGTGTAATAAAGATACATAAATCTTTATAAAAGAAGTTATTGCTGGTAATTAGAGCAACTATTTTAGAAAATATGATGAGCAATTTAAAACTTAATTAATTTTTCTTACAGAAATACTTATAATTTCTTAAAGTATGATTATATTTTAAGCATTTTATATTTTTGAAGCCTCGTTCCTTTATAAATAAGTTGAAAAGATTCGAATTATTTCATTTTAATTTCAAAGAATTACATCTATATTATTATAAAACTATTTGCATTTTCAGCCCCTGAGATGTCTTAACGTGCTTCAGCTCCTTTATACGGTGAATCTTCAGTGGCATTAGGAGTACAACTCATAACACAAGCATACAAGATAAGGAGGACATCCAGAAAATTAGTAGTAAATATAACAAATCTCTCGAAAATTTTGTGAATATTTTTGAGAGACGTATCTTTGTTTTAGGCTTTAGTGTTAATCAGAAAAATTGCTAGAGGCAAGATGGCTGGCAATACTTACTCTGGTGCTTCATGGAATTAAACCAGTGCTTCTCAAATTTTCAACACTCGTGACCCACTATTCAATCATAATTTTTATCGCCCCCGCCTTATACAATAATAATGTATTGAATGCAATAATAATGCACTTTGACGCTAAAGCTACAATACGATCTTAATTTTAAGCCGTACAAATTAATAAGATAAGTAAATTAAATTTTAGATATGTTACTTTTAATAATATATATATATTTTTTATTTCTCGATTTTTTTAAATTTGAACGATTGCAAAATACGGTGGCTGCTTTGAAGACAAAATATCTAAAAAGTACTCAAGAGTGTTAATTCTCTTCGTAAAGCTTCCTTTGAAAAACTTTCCTCTCCAGGACAAGTAAGTCTAATGTAGTCGATAATACTTATTAAACTTGCTCTTAATTTAGTATTAATAAATTAGTTATAAAATATCTCGTGCAGCACATATATATTAAAAGTGTACTTACCTGAAGTAACCGCTCATCACACGAGTCCATTTCTTAAAAAACTAAAACATTCTAGATATAATAGCTGAATTGTCAGAAAAGTAAACCCAAATGCGTGAAAATGTTTACGAAAATGTAAAATGATATTTTAAAATGAATGCTCATATTATAATTACTTTTTTAACCGAATTGTATTTTTAAGCCGCACAAAATTAGCATTTAGGATTAATGTTAAAATATGAAAAATAATATAAAATTCCGATAAAAAGAATAATTGTGTGTGTGTTATTTTTAATATTTAAAGCGAGAAGACTTCAAAATGTTTTATCCGTGGAGCAGGCACACACTCGAAACTAACGTTAATATTCACTCGGGGTGATCTACCCAAGCCTTTTTTTTTATAATTATTTTTATTTTATTGTACACGATACAAATCGGGATTTCAGTGAATAATTTAATTGAGAGAAAGTATACTTACCTACTTTCAAGGATTTTTCAATTTATGGACATTTACTGAATTACGAAAAAATCTTAAAGATAATTCTAAAGATATAATTACAGACATTTTTTTAAATTATGGATTACAATTGCCTGAGAGATTTAAATGTTTGAACAGAGAAAATTGAATGGATAATTATACTTTCAGTTTTTGATTCTACATAGCAAAGTAAAAAAAAAATCTTTTATCAGATGAAAAATATTTCGAGTCCACAAAGAAATTGTTTAACAACTGAATGCTCAGAATCGTGTCAAATTAAAAGTCACAAATTACACACCTGATTATTGATATAAAAGTAGAGCGGTGCTAGCACTAGGTTAGCATGAAAATGTTTTCCTATTTAACTATAATGAAGGGAAATATTTATTAGTATATATGCACATTTACTAATAAATATTTCGCAGAAGTACTCAGAATACTTATTTTTGTAAATATGTTTAAATACACACAATACATATGAAATTTTTTAAATATTTATATTTTTGTTGAAAAAATATTTATATTTTTGTGTTAAAAAAATATTTATATTTTATGCTGTTTATTTTTATGTCAAGAAATATCTTTAAATGGCGGTAAATTAATATTTTATAAAACTATAAACATCTCTATACTTTTGACCTCTATCCTCTAATTCAGCATGCATTATCGCGGGAATCAAATTGTTTCAAAAATGTCCCATTCTGTTGTACGCTAAATCGTACCGGTAAATTGGTTTGGCACCCCGAAGTTAAAAGGTTGCCGATCCATTAACTGTGCGTTCAAAGAGTAAAAGTCATCTTCTTTTCCAACACCAATTATTAAGGTAAATACGTATCATATAATACGGTATGCTATTAAAACCACCTCTTTTGGTTCAAAGTGGATATTTTTGCGTGTTCAATTTTGTTAAGAATTTTTAACTCCTGATTAAATATAACACTAAATCAAAAATCAAATATTAAATACATTATACTTTATTGGAATGATTAGGATTCAATTTGCAACCAGAATTCCTTCAGTTCCATTATGCATTCAGTTTTATTGATAATTTTTAATTAAGGAGAATTTCACACTAAAAATTTTTTAAATATAATTTTCTAAGAAATTAGCTAATGAATCCATTTTTGATGAATCGAATAAAAAGTCTAAAAGCACAAACTAATCATCCATTTGTCTGTTCACTTACACTAGAAAAACAGGAGTACCAGACGATTCTTTTTCGACACTTCAAAGACATTTCAAAAGATTTGCCAAAATGCGTGGGTGGAAAGAATCGAGATGAATTTACGAAAGAATGGGCCACGGTGAAAAAGAATCAATTGAAGTTGGGAATGAAAACAAGTCGATCGTTTCTTTTAGAGTCGCCGGAAGAGAAGCAAAAACAAAAACGCCTTTTTTTATTATTTCTCTTCAAATACCCTGTGGCGTTATCTTTGGAAACTTTATTACTGAAATGACCCCATTCGATTCTGCATTCACATGAATAAGGATAATTCTTAGGTAGAGGAGATGACTGGCTTGATTCTTCACCTTCTCTTTGAAGAAATAAAATATAGGTAGATGTTTTAGATAAGTTGAAAACTTAGATTTCATGTACAAGTATAATTAGTTTCAAGTTCTTTTCTGTGTAATTACAGAAAATGTTACCAATGTTTTAAATTTTATAAAATTACGACATTTATACAAACTGAAACATTGAGAGGGATTCCGTGTTTCAGATTATTAAATGAAAATTCTTAAAGTTAATTCGAAATGAAATATCACATAGAATAAAAGTTAGACCTTTTGTTTTAAATAAAATGACGTTGTTTAAATACTTACATCCATCATTACCAATATCTCTTGTTCTATTTACAAACAATTCTTAATGTGAAAACTAGAATTTTGTCTAAGACATTGAATTACATTAAAATGAAATGAGAGAGTTCGATCATTCAATTTTATTTATACATTTAACCAAATTTTAATATATCATTTATGATATTTAATTGTTATTGAGGAGTTGAGCAATAGAACATATATTCAACCAAAATAGCATTGACTGTAACAATGGGATGTATATGTTAAAGAAGCATTTTGAATAATTAAGGTATCCGAACACGTTGAAAATGACGAAATGCGGTCAAGAGAGATATTTTTGTTTTCTCTTTTATTGAATAGAGCCATCTTTTGTCTTTACAAAACATATTTAATTTTGTTTCTACTCTACCTAGAGGCCAAGCTACAATCAATTTTATTAAGTTAGAAAACCGGAAGTGGGTCTTTGATCTACCGGAAGTGGGCATTTAAATTACTCGAAATCCCTCATAGTGAGTCTGATTACTCAAAATATTACATATGTATTTCTATAAAACTTTTTGAGCCTGATATTTATACTATTTTCTAGAGAATGTACTAAAATATTGCTTTTTGTATGAATATTTTTTTGAGTTAGGGCTTGTTATTTAATTAATGGTCTCATAAAGAATGGGATTTTTCTTATAATGTTTACTCAATCAACTCTAAAATTTTCAAAGTTTAATAAAACATTAAAATTTTAGTACATTCTCTAGATAATTGCATCTAGATTGCTTTGATAATATTTTTACTACATAAAGTTTATTACTTTTTTCTTTATTTGCTTTGAAGTTTTACAAAAATGTTGCTAAAATTTCACTTATAATTGCGATTTCTGTGAAATTTAGGCAATTTATTTCAAATATCGTTAGTTAAATATTAGTATTTATTAATACTGAGTCCTAAGAAAGACTTTATAATGATTAAATATGTTATTTTGTTAAAAAGTGCTCCGAACGTGTTAGGATATCTTAAACATACTATCAAAGTAACAATATCTTTTTAAAGAAATTATGTTCCAAATTTCACTTAATTCCTGGCTTTTATTGGTAATATTTAAATAAACTTATTTATGTTAACTCTATACTGAGAAATGCAACGGGTTATCAAATATCAATTTTGAGGAAACGAAAATGACACTCGAGTTGATAACTCTTTCACTGTATATCCCTGCCATCAGACATCAAGTTACATTATATAGGGTGTTTTTTTTCCAGGTATAGAAGTTTAAGTTGGCATTACTTTCCAAGATGGTGACAGATTTAACAGCTGTCAAGTGATTTATTCTCAGTTTGGTTTGTCAATTCATCAAAACGATCATCAAGAAAGTCGTAGATTCGTCCAATGGGCCCAAAACGAGATTGCCGCTGTTCCCGATTTTCATAAGGGAAATTTGTTTAGCGATGAAGCGCACTTCTGGTTGAATGGCTAAGTCAACAAACAAAACTGCCGCGTTTGGAGTGAAGCTAATCCACAAGTGTATGTCGAAACACCGTTACATCCAGAAAAACTGACTGTTTGGTGCGCTTTATGGGCTGGTGGAATCATTGGTCCGTACTTCTTCAAAAACGATGAAGGTCTCAACATTACAGTCAATGGTGATCGGTATAGAGCCATGATTACTAACTTTTTCATTCCTGAATTGAACAATCATGATGCCCAGGAGCTGTGGTTCTAACAAGACGGTGCAGCATGTCACACAGCTCGTGCCACAATCGATTGATTGAAAGACACGTTTGGTGACCGCCTAATTTCACGTTTTGGACCTGTGAATTGGCCTCCAAGATCTTGTGATTTAACACCGCTAGACTATTTTCTGTGGGGCTATGTAAAATCATTGGTCTATGCGGATAAGCCACAAACGCTTGACCATTTGGAAGACACCATTCGCCGTGTTATTGCCGATATACGGCCACAAATGTTGGAAACAGTCATCGAAAATTGGACGTCCAGATTGGACAACATCCGAGCCAGCCGTGGCAGTCCTATGCCAGAAATCATATTTAAAATGTAATGCCACAAGATTATCTTTCGAATAAAACAAATTCATGTCAATCGAATAATACATCGTTGTTTTATCGCAATTTAAAGTTATATACCTCTCAAAAAAACACCCTTTATAATCATAATTTTAAAATTTATTAGCATATGAAGTTAATAAACATTTCTGTAATGAATATTAAGTGAATTTTACGTAGCACATGCTATTTTCTAAAATAATAGCCTTTGATGTATAAATATATACATCAAAGAATTATAAAAATGTTTCATACTCTTTAAGCCCTACCTAATTTTAGTACTATATATTTTATGTGTTTTAAAATATTAGAAAAATATTGAAAATTTTAAAAAAAATACGTATTTTTTTTAAGTTTAATTTTTCTATTCTACTTATATAAAAATAGCTACGGTGTAATAAAGATACATAAATCTTTATAAAAGAAGTTATTGCTGGTAATTAGAGCAACTATTTTAGAAAATATGATGAGCAATTTAAAACTTAATTAATTTTTCTTACAGAAATACTTATAATTTCTTAAAGTATGATTATATTTTAAGCATTTTATATTTTTGAAGCCTCGTTCCTTTATAAATAAGTTGAAAAGATTCGAATTATTTCATTTTAATTTCAAAGAATTACATCTATATTATTATAAAACTATTTGCATTTTCAGCCCCTGAGATGTCTGAACGTGCTTCAGCTCCTTTATACGGCGAATCTTCAGTGGCATTAGGACTACAACTCATAACACAAGCATACAAGATAAGGAGGACATCCAGAAAATTAGTAGTAAATATAACAAATCTCTCGAAAATTTTGTGAATTTTTTTGAGAGACGTATCTTTGTTTTAAGCTTTAGTGTTAATCAGAAAAATTGCTAGAGGCAAGATGGCTGGCAATACTTACTCTGGTGCTTCATGGAATTAAACCAGTGCTTCTCAAATTTTCAACACTCGTGACCCACTTTTCAATCATAATTTTTATCGCCCCCCGCCTTATACAATAATAATGTATTGAATGCAATAATAATGCACTTTGACGCTAAAGCTACAATACGATCTTAATTTTAAGCCGTACAAATTAATAAGATAAGTAAATTAAAAATTTTAGATATGTTACTTTTAATAATATATATTTTATTTTTCTTTCTCGATTTTTTAAATTTGAACGATTACAAAATACGGTGGCTGCTTTGAAGACAAAATATAGAAAAAGTACTCAAGAGTGTTAATTCTCTTCGTAAAGCTTCCTTTGAAAAACTTTCCTCTCCAAGACAAGTAAGTCTAATGTAGTCGATAATACTTATTAAACTTGCTCTTAATTTAGTATTAATAAATTAGTTATAAAATATCTCGTGCAGCACATATATATTAAAAGTGTACTTACCTGAAGTAACCGCTTATCACACGAGTCCATTTCTTAAAAAACTAAAACATTCTAGATATAATAGCTGAATTGTCAGAAAAGTAAACCCAAATGCGTGAAAATGTTTACGAAAATGTAAAATGATATTTTAAAATGAATGCTCATATTATAATTACTTTTTAAACCGAACTGTATTTTTAAGCCGCACAGAATTAGCATTTATAATTAATGTTAAAATATGAAAAATAATATAAACTTCCGATAAAAAGAATAATTGTGTGTGTGTTATTTTTAATATTTAAAGGGAGAAGACTTCAAAATGTTTTATCCGTGGAGCAGGCACACACTCCATACTAACGTTAATATTCACTCGGGGTGATCTACCCAATCCCTTTTTATAATTATTTTTATTTTATAGTACACGATACAAATACGGATTTCAGTGAATAATTTAATTGAGAGAAAGTATACTTACCTACTTTCAAGGATTTTTCAATTTATGGAAATTTACTGAATTACGAAAAATTCTTAAAGATAATTTTAAAGATATAATTACAGACATTTTGAATATTATGGATTACAATTGCCTGAGAGATTTATTTGTTTGAAGAGAGAAAATTGTATGGATAATTATACTTTCTGCTTTTGATTCTACATATCAAAGTAAAAAAAAAATCTTTTATCGCATGAAAAATATTTCGAGTCCACAAAGAAATTGTTTAACAACTGAATGCTCTGAATCGTGTCAAATTAAAAGTCAAAAATTACACACCTGATTAATGATATAAAGTAGAGCGGTGCAAGCACTAGGTTAGCATGAAAATGTTTTCCTATTTAACTATTTATTTAAATATAATGAAGGGAAATATTTATTAGTAAATATGTACATTTACTCTAATAAATATTTCAGAAGTACTCAGAATACTTATTTTTGTAAATATGTTTAAATACACACAATACATAAGAAATTTTTTAAATATTTATATTTTTGCTGAAAAAATATTTATATTTTATGCTGTTTATTTTTATGTCAAGAAATAATTTTAAATGGTGGTAAATTAATATTTAATAAAACTATAAATATTTCTATACTTTTGACCTCTATCCTCTAACTCAGCATGCATTATTGCGGGAATCAAATTGTTTCAAAATGTCCCATTGTGTTTTACGCTAAATCGTACCGGTAAATTGGTTTGGCACCCCGAAGTTAAAAGGTTGCCGATCCATTAACTATGCGTTCAAAGAGTAAAAGTCATCTTCTTTTCCAACACCAATTATTAAGGTAAATACGTATCATATAATACGGTATGCTATTAAAACCACCTCTTTTGGTTCAAAGTGGATATTTTTGCGTGTTCACTTTTGTTAAGAATTTTTAACTCCTGATTAAATATAACACTAAATCAAAAATCAAATATAAAATACATTATACTTTATTGGAATAATTAGGATTCAATTCGCAACCAGAATTCCTTCAGTTCCATTATGCATTCAGTTTTATTGATAATTTTAATTAAGGAGAATTTCACACTAAAAAAATTCTTTCAAATATAATTTTCTAAGAAATTAGCTAAATGAATCCATTTTTGATGAATCGAATAAAAAGTCTAAAAGCACAAACTAATCATTCATTTGTCTGTTCACTTACACTAGAAAAACAGGAGTACCAGACGATTCTTTTTCATCACTTCAAAGACATTTCAAAAGATTTGCCAAAATGCGTGGGTGGAAAGAATCGAGATGAATTTACGGAAGAATGGGCCACGGTGAAAAAGAATCAATTGAAGTTGGGAATGAAAACAAGTCGATCGTTTCTTTTAGAGTCGCCGGAAGAGAAACAAAAACAAAATCGCCTTTTTTTTATTATTTCTCTTCAAATACCCTGTGGCGTTATCTTTGGAAACTTTATTACTGAAATGACCCCATTCGATTCTGCATTCACATGAATAAGGATAATTCTTAGGTAGAGGAGATGACTGGCTTGATTCTTCACCTTCTCTTTGAAGAAATAAAATATAGGTAGATGTTTTAGATAAGTTGAAAACTTAGATTTCATGTACAAGTATAATTAGTTTCAAGTTCTTTTCTGTGTAATTACAGAAAATGTTACCAATGTTTTAAATTTTATAAAATTACGACATTTATACAAACTGAAACATTGAGAGGGATTCCGTGTTTCAGATTATTAAATGAAAACTCTTAAAGTTAATTCGAAATGAAATATCACATAGAATAAAAATTAGACCTTTTGTTTTAAAGAAAATGACGTTCTTTAAATACTTACATCCATCGTTACCAATATCTCTTGTTCTATTTACAAACAATTCTTAATGTGAAAACTAGAATTTTGTCTAAGACATTGAATTACATTAAAATGAAATGAGAGTTTGATTATTCCATTTTATTTATACATTTAACCAATTTTTAATATAACATTTATGATATTTAATTGTTATTGAGGAGTTGAGCAATAGAACATATATTCAACCAAAATAGCATTGACTGTAACAATGGGATGTATATGTTAAAGAAGCATTTTGAATAATTAAGGTATCCGAACACGTTGAAAATGACGAAATTCGGTCAAGAGAGATATTTTTGTTTTCTCTTTTATTGAATAGAGCCATCTTTTGTCTTTACAAAACATATTTTGTTTTGTTTCTACTCTACCTAGAGGCCAAGCTACAATCAATTTTTTTAAAATAGAAAAACCGGAAGTGGGTCTTTGATCTACCGGAAGTGGGCATTTAAATTACTCGAAATCCCTCATAGTGAGTCTGATTACTCAAAATATTACATATGTATTTCTATAAAACTTTTGGAACCTGATATTTATACTATTTTCTACAGAATGCACTAAAATATTGCTTATTGTATGAACATTTTTTGAGTTAGGGCTTGTTATTTAATTAATGGTCTCATAAAGAATGGGATTTTTCTTATAATGTTTACTCAATCAAATCTAAAATTTTCAAAGTGTACTAAAACATTAAAATTTTAGTACATTCTCTAGATAAATGCATCTAGATTGTTTTGGTAATATTTTTACTAAAATAAGTTTATTACTTTTTTCTTTAATTGCTTTGAAGTTTTACAAAAATGTTGCTAAAATTTCACTTATAATTGTGATTTCTGTGAAATTTAGTCAATTTATTTTAAATCTTGTTAGTTAAATATTAGTATTTATTGGTACTGAGTCCTATAAAAAAGCCTTTATAATGTTTAAATATGTTATTTTGTTAAACAGTGCTCCGAACGTGTTCGGATACCTTAAATATACTATCAAAGTAACAATATTTATTTAAAGAAATTATGTTCCAAATTTCACTTAATTCCTGGCTTTTATTGGTAAGATTTAAATAAACTTATTTATGTTAACTCTATACTGAGAAATGCAACGCGTTATCAAATATCAACTTTGAGGAAACGAAAATGACACTCGAGTTGATAACTCTTTCACTGTATATCCCTGCCATCAGACATCAAGTTCCATTGTATAGGGTGTTTTTTTTTCAGGTATAGAAGTTTAAGTTGGCATTACTTTCCAAGATGGCGACCGATTTAACAGCTGTCAAGTGATTTATTCTCAGTTTGGTTTGGCAATTCATCAAAATGATCATCAAGAAAGTCGTAGATTCGTCGAATGGGCCCAAAACGAGATTGCCGTTGTACCCGATTTTCATAAGCGAATTTTGTTTAGCGATGAAGCGCACTTCTGGTTGAATGGCTACGTCAACAAACAAAACTGCCGCATTTGGAGTGAAACTAATCCACAAGTGTATGTCGAAACACCGTTACATCCAGAAAAACTGACTGTTTGGTGCGCTTTATGGGCTGGTGGAATCATTGGTCCGTACTTCTTCAAAAACGATGAAGGCAACAACGTTACAGTCAATGGTGATCGCGCGCGCGCACGCGGTATAGAGCCATGATTACTAACTTTTTCATTCCTGAATTGAACTATCATGATGTCCAGGAGCTGTGGTTCCAACAAGACGGCTCAGCATGTCACACAGCTCGTGCCACAATCGATTGATTGAAAGACACGTTTGGTGACCGCCTAATTTCACGTTTTGGACCTGTGAATCGGCCTCCAAGATCTTGTGTTTTAACACCGCTAGACTATTTTCTGTGGGGCTATGTAAAGTCATTGGTCTATGCGGATAAGCCACAGACGCTTGACCATTTGGAAGACAACATTCGCCGTGTTATTGCCGATATACGGCCACAAATGTTGGAAATAGTCATCGAAAATTGAACGTCCAGACTGGACTACATCCGAGCCTGTCGTGACAGTCATATGCCAGAAATCCTTTTTAAAATGTAATGCCACAAGATTATCTTTCGAATAAACAAATTCATGTCAATCGAATAATACATCGTTGTTTTATTGCAATTTAAAGTTCTATACCTCTAAAAAAACACCCTTTACAAGCTAGATTAGAATATAGGATTATTGTATTAAAAAAGTTTTTATAATCTCTAACATACATCCAAAAAGTAATTTTTTACCAAAAAATTGAGCTCTTAGTGTGTGATCTCAGTTATTCTCTATTGTGGACTTTGGTACTCTCGGAATACAAAATCTCTAATTGATTACAATATTAAATACTAAGTTTATGACACTCTAACTTTCAATAATCTATAGTTTGGTTCAAACACAGGTTTCAGTTTATTAATAGTCCATCGAAAAATTCCAAAAATAGTGACTCAGAATTTTATTTTTCTGTGCGTTTCACGTAAAGTATCTTAGGGCATATAAATGCTTGAAACAATATAAAATGCTTTGTTGCGAGAGGTATCCGGGATTTGCTTATGTGCATATTTTTTGCCGTATCTATATAATTACAAATTAATACAAATTTTAATTGTCCTTAGCTTAATTCAACACTTAAATCTAATCTTGTATATTTTACCATTTACCTTACTAACGAATACCATTTGTCGAAACGCCTATCTTGTTTTATTTGTAACTCTAAAAAGATTTACCAGAGAGCGGGCGCGTGGGACACAGAGTCCCCCAAGCTTACGAAATCGTTAATTCTGGGAAAATAGTTTATTTGTTACCTATGACCTTGACAGTATCCTCCTATATGACAGCCTTCAAGGGAACTAAAATGTATTTGTCACATATTTACTTCTTTTGGGGGGTGGAGAGTGTCAACCTTTCTTTTTTTTAAATCTTAAGGTACTTGGGATGATTGAGTTCCCGTGCGACCACTTTTATTCCAATATATTTCCTATGAACAGGCTACATTTTCCCCCTCTGCATAACTTACGGATTTTGATTGCCGTGTTGTACGACTTATTGTGGTTTAAATGTAAATGAGCAGGATGTGAGAAAAACAGCAATTAGCATCTGTGATGTTAAACTGAAACTGATTAAGCAAGGGAAGAACCTTCTGCAATAATGGATATTAATCACGATAGTGAAAGCAAATTTAAAAAAAAATCGATGAACATAAAACGGTTGGGCTGAAAGGAAAATTTTCAAATGCTACCTAAAGAATTCCACCAAGAAAGGTATAAAGCTATAAATGTAACACAAGATACACTACACCCTGTCAAAAAGACACACGCCAGAAAAAGTTCAACATGCTATTTGTCTATCTTTAAAGGACGATAACATTACAATAATTTGAGCAACATGCGAAAGTTTTGCCTGCAAATAACATTCCTGTAATGTTGGTGAAAAGTGTCTGTGATTTGAGTTCTTCATAAGTCATGCACATTTTAAACTTCTTGGTTCAATTTGATTGATAGTTTTTTTCTTAAATCATGAAAGAAAAATTGAAATATCCTTAAAAGTGAATAAGTACAATTTTCCTTGGTTATAGTATTCACTGTAATCACGATTTTTATCGTTTACAATAAAAATAGATATAAAAAAAGGATTGGAATGACTCAATCACCCCGCGCGATGATTAACCTTAATATCGAGTGCGCGCCTTTTCACGGGTTTAATGATTTTTTGATTAATTATTTTCTCTACCCATAGAAAAAATAACTAAATATCAGTTCCCCGGAAGAAACCTGGCACCAAGTATTTTCCTAAAATCACCTACATAGTTTATAAAATGACTCTTTCCCTTCACTTGAACACGCGATTATAGCATTCCGATTACATTTTTCCCAGCGTCTTTTCCGCTTATCTCAGATTATGAATTTTTTTGTTGCTGGATGTCACCCAATTCACTCTTCTAAGGTCTGAAACACATTTCTAAATCAGCTGATTTCTAGCCGGATATTTTTCTTGCTACGACCACAATACCTCAAACAACGAAATCAAAACATACCGTAAAATCCAGGGTATAAAACGCATTTAAAACCAAAAATAAAATCGAAATTTACAGGTGCTCGTTATACGCCGAGTACAAAAATGAGAGCTTTAAAAATAGATAAGAACAAAGAAAATTAGATCTCTACATACATCGAAATACTGTTTGTTTAAAAGATATATAATACTTTACGACTTAAAGAGCTGTAATTCTAGAAGAAAGAGAGAGAGTATGCTATTTTTTTAAAAAAAAACTCTGGATAATACCTCGAAAAAATGACTTCATATCATAAGTGCAATCCATAAATACATTTCACGTTTCTTCGTAGAAAGGGGGTGTGCGTTAAACGGCGGTGCCAGTTATGTGCCAGATCTTACGGTATATACAATTATTATTTAAATCAATATCTGCTTTAAAATAATTGTAAGTAATATTTATTTTGGTCTTCGGACATAAAAGTTTCAAACAACTATTAAAAAATCCATTTGTCCAGAAATATACATATCAAATTATGTGTATAGCCAAAGAGTTAGGAAAGAAAACTTTTTTCTGTCTTTTATTTTTTTACTCCAAAAAGGAAAAACATAAAAGAATAAAGAACTGTTTCTAGCTAAGGAAATTCCTATTCCAGGCGAATGAAGATTCGAATGTATTAAACTCCCCAGTAATAGAGTTGTTTTGCCAAAGTGCTGCGGGACATTGGTGAGGGTTAATAAAAAAAAGCTGTCTTTATTTCCCCTCCGCTGAATCCAGAAGTGACATTTGTTCTGTTTTCTTCCCGTTTTCTGCCGCGATCTTACTGAGCCATTCTTTGCGCACGAACACATTTTTTTTCCTCATTGCAGTACTTTTCATTTTTTTTCTTTTTAAAATTTAAGAAGAAAAAAATCCAATCAAACTGAACTAATATTTTGAAGGAAGAAAGGATCCGATCTGGATACCTTCCGTTCTGTAAGTAAGTACTTTATCGACCATGCCAAAAGGATCGTCTTTGCGTGATGTGTAGTATTAGTTTATATATATATAGATATTACACCGCCACATACCCCCATGCCAGTGATTCGGCGAATATGCGAACGAACGATACCATATTCGTGGCGAGCATGTGAGCAGTTGCCTGACTTAGTGGGTTGCGTCATCGTGCGTGATGGCTTGATAATTGCGTCATTTTGTGTGAGACGGCTTATTTTCGTCAATGCTTGACGGCTTGGTTGTTTTTTCGGTGGATAGATGGTGCCTCGACTGCGGTGCGTGAAGGGTGCGGCTCACTTTGCACGGCCAGTGTCACTAATAAAGGAAGGAAATATCCGATCTGGATACTTTCCGTTCCGTACGCAAGTACTTAATCGACTACGCCAAAACGATCGTCTTCGCGTGATGTTTGGTACTAGTTTATATAGATATCACACCGCCACAACTTAAGTAAAGGACACAATCAGATAGTTTTCGCTAACATTACAGGAATGTTATTTGCAGGCAAAACTGTCATATGTTGCTCAAGTTATCGTAGTTTTGTTGTCCTTTGATGATCAACCAATAGCATATTGAACTTTTTCTTGCTTGTGCTTTTTTTTCACAATGCGCAGTGTGTCTTGTGATACGTTTCTAGCTTCATATCTTTCTTGGTGGAGTTTTTTAGGTAGCATTTGAAAATTTTTCTTTCAACTCAAATGTTTCATGTATTCTTTCATTTTCTTATATTTACTTTTGGTGGTTGTGGGGTGGGGTGTCAGGCTTAATATCCATTATTTTTTCTCATGTTCTTCCTCTGCTTGATCAGTTTGAACTTCCTAGAATAGAGTTCGCACATATACCCATTTCTTTCATTATATTTTGCTTGCTCATTCACATTTTATATCTTGTTCACTTTCATTTGAAAACCATAATGAATCAAACAACACAGCAATCAAAACCAACAATTCGCTCACAAGGGAAAGATATAGCCCGTTCATAGAAAATACTTCGGAAAAAAAGTGTACCCTGCATGACCACTCCCGAGTTAAAACCAAGTTCTTGATCGAAAAACTAAATTTCTTGAAATAATATTCCATTGTTATATATATTTGTTTTATTCTTTTCAATAAAATACTAACCATGAAGCAAATATAATATAGAAGAAATATTTCTTTTTGTTTCTGGTCTTGGTTAATTAATCTTTAACCTCTTAACTAACACCAGCGCGTAAAAATGTCTCGCTCAACCAGTATGTTAAATGGCCCACACGTATATGTCCTTCATACGATTCTTCCCTTTGCACTGCTATCATTAAAACTAACTATTTCGAAGGCGTTAGGATGCAAAAAATTACATTGTCACTGTTTTAGAAAGAATTACTGTAAAATCCATCTTATAACGCGTACTTTTAACACAAAAAAATAACATCGCAATGTAAGGGCATGCGTTGTATGCCGGGTATAAAAATGAGAGGTTTAGAAATTTTTTTTTTAAAAATGAGCATAGAAAAATCTGAACTTCTACATGTATCTAACTACTGTTTATTTAAAAGAAATGACATTCCTTATGAACTTAAATGGTTGCTGTTCTAACATAGAGTATTACGTTTCCGCCTAAGCTTGGAATAATTCATCAAATAAATGACTTCAATACATAAGATCATTCTGCGTGTACATTTCAGATTTCTTCGCAAACAAAGGGATGCGCGCTATACACCTGATTTTACGGTACTTATTTTAGAATGAGTTTTGCTTATTTATGCCTTTTCTTGACACCATATACATTCCGTACGCGTGACTACGTGAAAAACGATGGCACTGCGGAGAAAATCGCGTAACTTTTAATCGGTTGTTCAGGGGTAGACATTTCATTTTGAAAACAAACTTATCATCAAGACAAGGTAATCAGCTCGTTGCCACTCCCTATTCTTGTCAGTGATTGAAATTATCGTGATGTTCTTGCATCTTTTCGGTTAAGAAAATAAGGTAAAAAAAAAGGAAGAAATTTTACATTTGTTTGAAAACAAGAGAGTTCGGTTACATGGTTTGACGCTTGAATTTTGCAAAGTCTACAGGATGTTCAGAAAGTAGTTCAGATGGTGATGTTTCAACTACGCCAATGCCTTAAAAAGACTATTTCTATCAAATGAAATATTGATTGTTAAACTTTGAAGAAGAAATTCGAAAAGGAGAAGGAATTATATTTAGAGAGAATCTCTCTAACCTTTTTGTGCCTGATGAAAGATAACCTTAATCAGCTATGAAACTGTAACCAAAACATATATATGATTCACAATTTAATTCTTATATCGCAGACTATTATGTGATAACCGTACCACTTGGCGAATTTCCTCGCAGCAAATCAATGCCAAATTGGCTAAGATTCTCTCTAGAGCAGTGTTTCTTAAACTGAGGGTTGCATGACTTGCAGAAGGGGTTGCCAAAGATTATTGGATCTTTAATGTATCTTTTGCATAAAATAACTTGTTCACCATTTATAATATTGAGGAAGATTTCAGAAGTGAAATAAATCAAAGTGCCTACATTTAATAAACAGATTATAGTTAATTAATAATTTACCTTGTAATTACATTATATATTTATTTTTTATTTTGTTATATAATTGAAATTTCTATACCTTTATATTAAAAGTAAAAATTATTACAGATATTCATTTCTGCAAAAATATAGTATACCATAAATAGAACCCATATATAAGTACCGAAACGTGTGTTAAAAAGCACAATTTCTCATTGGGTTGCACAAATTTTTTGTACAAAAAATGGAATCACCCTCCCCCCTCTCCAGAGAAGTATAAGAACCCCTTTTCTAGACTATAGTTGCAATTTTAACCATCTCCAACTCAATCAAGCTTTTCTGTTATTTATTTCATTATAACCCTTCAGTCCTATAGATTTAAATCGTAATGGAAATAACAGTTATATATATATATATATATATATATATATATATATATATATATATATATAGGAAGTAGTACCGGAGGAAAAAAAAAACTAATATGCGCTAATTTATAGTGAATGCTTGCGTAGTGGAAAAGTAACCCCACATATTTGTGTTGATATAAATTTATGAGAGTAAAAAACCTTAGAACAAAAATACTTTTAAGGGGAGAGAGAGTTGGAAACCTCTCTTTCTCTCTCTATATATATACTGACAATGTTAAACTTGCTGTTTTGATGTACCTTTTCTCAAATTTTGCTATGAGCACAAGCTTGAAATTTTAGATAAAGTTAAAGTATACCTTTTTCATTATACTGAAATGAGCTTTTAGCTAATTTTAAATTATTTCATAATTTATAAAATATTTTATCAAATATAGTGAAATTTGATACATTCTCCACATAAAAAAATTGCAATAAATACATTCTTGAGTTTTTTACAAAAAGCTCATTTCAGTATATATTAGCCATAATTATAAATATATCATAAAATATTTACATACTTGTTAACAGTATTTCTCAGAAAAGGTACATCGAACATCAAAATTTGCATTTTGAGATAAATTGATTTTAATGTATACAGTGAGACTTCTAATCAACTAAGAAATAAAAAAAGGCTCAATTTAATAACGTTAAATAAAAGATAAACGTTTTGGTTTATATCAGACTTTCAACTTGGAAGCAAAAACGAAGTACTTTGTTTACCTTTTTCGCCATTCAAATCGGCGTGTGGTCTAGTTTCAACGAATATTTAAAAATAGGTTTTAGGAACTTCTAACTACCCTAGATGTTAAAGTAAGGTATTTTTAGAAAGGGTAAAATCTGTACAATTTTTGAAAATGTAAAAATCTCAAATTGTCAAAAAGTAATATTTTAGCTTTCCAACACCCCTTAAAATATTAATCACAAGATCTCGAGTAATGTTAAGAAACATAATTTAAATTTGGAACCTTTAATTAAATTATTGTTAAGTAATTATGTTCACATATATTTGTTTATCTGGTTGCATTAAAGCAATTCGCAATCAACTAAAGTATCGGAAGTCCTAATTTAATGTTTGAAAAGGTAATATGAGTGGAATAGTTTAAGATGAGAATTATTCTTTGAAAATTATGAGAACCCAAGGGAAAAGCTTCCAAAATCACCAAATGTTACTGTGTTTTCCTAAAAGAGAGAAAGACACACGGAAATGGCTTATTGACCAAAAACTTTTACTGAAGTTTTAGATTGTGAGCGGAAAAGATATATTTTATCTCTTTTTCGTGTGACCGCGGCATCAACGCTGAGGGATTACAAAAATGTCATCGGTTTGGGAAGAATCATTCATCATGTTGCCACCTACACAAGGACAGGAATAAACTTCTGGACTGAAAACGGCATATTTTATTAAAAAATATCAACTTTTTTATGTCTTCTCAAGATGCACTTCAAATATTACACTCTTTTGAAGGGGAAAATTTTAACAAAAGTAAATTTTAAAATGGAAATAAAATTGCTTTTAATAAATGCTGAAGTGATAAGTTTCACTTGATAATCAAGTGGCACTTAAATGAAAATATGTTAAAAGTTAAAAGCTGCTGGATTTTTATCTGTACCGATAAATTATGTTATTTTAAATTTATATAAGGAATGACTTATGTGTAAAAGATTTTCTAAGAGCATATTCTGTGTGTGAAATACTTCGTAAAATACATGCTTTCTTACATCTTTTAGAACATGTTTTTGTTCAGTTTTAAAAAAAAATCGATTCGAATCTTGAACACCGCCACTAATGAAAAGGTTACATTTTGAAATCAATGTATATTAAAAATACTCTGCTTATAGTAGTTTCTTTTTTATGTAAAGAATTTCTTTGAATCAAAAACGTTCTCGATTAAAGTATATGTTAGTCGAATAACAGCTCTTAGATTATATATATATATATATATATATATATATATATATATATATATATAGATAGATAGATAGATAGATATAGATAGATACAGTCCAGTCACATTAATGTGACCACCACGTACTTTCGACTTTGACGTTAAATAACCAATCACAGAAGGATGCTGGCATCGCAGTGCTATTGAGCGTATATAAAGGGTATGTGAGGGCTTCGGGAAAACACTACAGTCGTTGGCGTAATGCAAATGTGTAAAGAGTTATCCGAAGTCCAAAACGGCATAATTTTTGGCATTCGGGAAAAGGTTGGAAGTATTTCCTCAATGGCTAAGTTTGTGGACTGTTCGTGTGTCACCATGGTTATAGTATACCCGTGCATGGCAAAATGGGACCGTCCAAAATCAGTGACGGGGCAAATGTGGTGTACCACGGGCCATAGGTGATAGAGGTGACTGACGGCTGCAGAGGTGAGTTCGGGAGACTAGACGCGCTACCGTTAAGCAACATACCAACCAGATGAACCAAGGGGCTACCAACAGTGGCTTCCAAACTACTGTTCAGCGATCGTTGTTGCATCTGGTTCTCCGAAGCAGGCGCCTGGTTCATGCACCTATACTGACTACTGTTCATCAGCTTTCACACAGGTACCGCAACTGGGCATCCAATGAGAGGCGACAAGTAGAGTTTTCAGATTAATCACGCTTTATACTCCATCGGACGGATGGTTGGTGGCAAATACGGCATGAAACGTCTAAAGGCAAACACCCTGCAACAATTGCTGGCAAGGTTCAGGCTGGAGGCGATAGCATTATGGTCTCGGGAATTTTTTCCTTAAATTTTCTGTGTTTATTCATCATTGAGGAAAGCACGATGGATCAATAGAAGTACGCATCTGTTCTTTCAGACCATGTCTACCCTTTTATGCGCATTGTTTTTCCTCAGGATGGTGGAATCTACCAGCAGGACATTGCGGAGTGTCATACAACTGACAGCGTACGTGCGTGGTTCAAAGAGCACCAGGATCAGTTTATCCTTCTTCCGTGTCCATAAAACTCAACTGACTTAAACCCAATCAATAAACTATGGAACCATCTCGATCGGGTTGTTCGCGCCATGGATTCTCACGCGCGTAATCTAGCGCAGCCACAGAAACGACATGGCTCAACATCCTAGTGAATACCTTGAGGATCCTAAATGACTATTTTCCCCTCTGCGAAAGATGGTTATTCTGGCTTTTGACAGTGGTCACATTAATATGACTGGACTGTATATATATATGTAATATTTATTAGACTACTACGAATGCGTAGGGAATTAAATATTTAAGATATCCTAAATTAAAACAAATTTGTAAAATAAAAAAAATAATAAAATTTGATGAGACAGGTGATATAATTACATAAAAACGTTAAATAAGAAATCCACTTACATCTTCCATGTAAAAAGTCGCTGAAATGGGAATACTAGGATAGAAAAATAGAATACGAGGACTTTTTAAATGCCTAGTAATATTTTATTTCTAATGGGCTACGAATTGGTATTTTACTATTGCAGACCAAGTACATTCCCCTGAAGCCGGTATCTCTTTTTAGTGTGACACCAATATAGGTGGAAACGAATCACCGCCGGTAATTTTGACGCCCAGTTTTCTCCCCAGAGGCAGGCACCTGAGGTCTGGAACTTAAGATTTTAATTTTTCCGAGATCTTCCAAGCTAAACAGGCACACAAGGGGTATTTTACATGCTGTATAATCATTCCCCATTGTCGCTGTCGGTGTTCTGCATTGTAAAAATCCATCGATTTAGGCCGGTGTCGAATCCGCACCTAGAGGCCCACACAGCCAGTGATAAACCAACTACAACACCCAGCCGGCAAAAAATACCTAATGTAAGATATAAAGACTTAAGGAGTTAATAATTTGAAAGAATGACAAATTATTTCCCAAGCAAATAACATTAAATAGTTTCGAAAAAGATGTCGTAGTACAAAATGCTTAATTCGGCATAGTTATTTGAAGACTTGTCGTGCTAGATAACATTATGTAAAATTATTTTTAAAAAATGATTTTTTTTGGAAAAAAATCCGTTTTGCCCCCACCCCTCCTCATACTAATAATAACAAATGGGAACTTACACTAAGAAAAAAAATAAATCAATAGACACAATAAAATTTTTTAAAAAATATGAGCATAAAGAAGCATAAAGAAGAGAGCATTAATTAAAATAAAGCAGTCCACAAAATTGAAACGCGGAATCTTTGCACTCTGAAAAAATGATCCTGGTACTCACCAGTAATATTTGAAAAATTACATAAAGAGAATACAAATAGTGCAATAACAGAGTTTCATAAGTTAAAATTAACAGGATTACCAAAATAAAAAAATAAAGTAATAAAAAAAAGTTCATATATATACAAAAATACTATACTAAACAGAGTAACAATTAAATACATGGTGGTTATAGTATACTATCATCGCCTAACTAGGTGATACAATTTTCAAACAATTTTGCAAGTAGCAGACCAATATCAAATTAGTACCGAAATAACATATTTTGATCAAATATAGTTGTTATAAGATATCGAAGTCATTCAAAATTGTAACTAAAATTCCATCTTTCATTTAACTGTAAATATGAATAACCAATATATATATATATATATATATATATATATATATATATATATATATATATATATATATATATATATATATATATATATATATATATATATATATATATATAATATATAATATATATAATATATATATATAATATATATATAATATATATAATATATATAATATATATATATAATATATATATAATATATATTATATATATTATATATATATATATATATATATATATATATATATATATATATATATATATATATATATATATATATATATATACAACCTCTGGCGACAAAGTTTGGTGAATCAATTGAGAACGGTTGATCTGACAACACTGGAGAAACAAAACGCTGCGCATGCCTAGGAGCAGGTGTTGAAAATCTGCCCCCACCTTTGTACAGTTGAATGTTGTTTGTGTGTGTTCCGTGAAAGACTTGTTTAACCAAGTGCTTGTTTAGTGTGTTGGTTCTTAACTGATAATAGTAAACTGAACGAACATGAGGTTAATTTAAAGTTTTATTTCAAGCTTGGCAAGACACTGATAAAAACATTCGATGCTGGTACGTGTTTATGAAGATCAAGTACTGTACCTGAAGCGTGGGTACGAATGGTTCACCCGTTTTCGAGAAAGTTTTTCTGACAACCCCCATAGCAAAAGACCATCGATCTCCGTCAGTGACGAAGACATTGAGAAAGCGAGTAAATGAATTACGAAAAATCGTCGATTAACTTTATGCATGATAGCTGGACGATGAATGCAGCAAAGTACATTGAAACTTTGACCTGTTTCATGAAACGTATACTCAGGGTACGACCCCATTACGCACAACAAGACTTATGATTTTTTTTATTTACCCCCATGCTCCCCCTCATGCAGCCAATATCGTCAAACAGTTCCTGACAAAAAAGGGAACGCTGCAAATTGAACATCCACCATACTCGTCAGATTTCACTCAAACTCCCTTTAAAAAGAAATAGATTTGACAATATTCCTGGAATTGAAAGAAATGTGACAAGGCTTTTGAACATCCCAAAAGAAGACATCTTGCAAAGTTTTCAGGACTTGTATAGCAACGGTGTATAGTTATGGGATTATGGGAGGTGATTATTTCGATGGACAGTAAGTTAATATTTCATCTACCTTAATGTTACAAGACTATTAACAGAACTTTATTGCCAGAGGTTGTAAGCGAAATTTTGTTTATATAATGCTCTGATTTTCTACCTTCTTATTCGTTAATTTATTACATGTCCAGCTATGTGCGCTGAACTTTTTAAAGAAGTGTTTTCACCAATATAACTAAAAAACGGTTTGTTCTCAATAATAGTAATTGTAGCATTTATTAACCCATTATAAATAAAAATTTCTATTATTGATTTCAAACTAAAATATTTCATACATTTCCTTTTCGACAGCATAAAATAATGTTATTTTAGTTTTTTTTTTCTTTTTCTTCTAAGGCATACCAAAATAGGTTACCTGGAATATTCTATTTGGCGTCGGTTGTATCATTTTCGGCGACTTAATCGCCTGCGCCATCGGAACGGAAAAGTGCCAAGTATTTTTATATTGTAGAAAAATCAATATAAAGAGAAATTTTGATTCAATATAAAAAAAAGATTAAAATACAAAATTATTTCCTACCTTGCACTTTTAGAGCACAGAGCGTTGTTTCCACTTTAACCAAAATTGTAGAGAGGGATTATTTCGTTCCAAATTTCATGTGCAGTCAGTCAATGAGTGTTGGTAACGTTTTCGAAAATAATCTTTAAAAGAAAAGGCGGTTTTCGACTAATGTTAAATAATATAATCCAAATTCGGAATATTGTTTCAGATATAAAAGTACTCAAACATTAATATATTATGTTCTGACTTAACTATACTGTAGTGAATCACTTATTTTATCACACTCCTTTTTATCCGAGTTGATAAACTGTTCTTTTGTAAAATGAGTTTCGCATTTCTTTTCCTATACAATAATGCTAAATGAGCTATCGTTTTACATGTTAAAAGGAAAAACCAATTGTTTTTTTTAAATATTTTGACATTTCAAAAATTCTATATTATATAAACCAATGCATGAGTTACATTTTCACACTATTTTTTTTATAAAAGTTGAGGAATTTTTTCTGTCCGAAAATGTACTCCTCGTTTTCTTGCTCTTGTGCATATGGTAAGAACAGACTTAAAGCAGGATTTACAAGAATTATCAAATCAAATTAATATCACATTTTGATGAATTGTATTCTTAGTAGAAACATACATTCATAAAGTTTCAAATGTACTCGCGTAAATTTTTAATTTTCATAAAAATTATCCAGATTAAATTTTCCAAGGGATAGGTGCTTCTCTCGATTTCCAGCTTTTTTCCCTAGAAAGTAAGAGGAAGAGAACGCATTGCTGATATATATATATATATATATATATATATATATATATATATATATATATATATATATATATATATATATATATATATATATATATATATATATATATATACATATATATATATATATATATATATATATATATATATATATATATATATATAGGTGTGTTTGTGTAATAATTCCAGTAATTTAATCTTTAATAGTTCTTTTTTTTGTCCAGTCCTTCAGGACAACCATTTAATCTTCTTAATTAGTTATCCACCTAACAAGAGTATTTTGAACTGCATCCATCCAACCCCAAAGTCATGTGATGTCCCACTGGGTACTAAACCGAGAGCATTGGAAATCCCGCTCTCTTCTGTCTGTGTCTTTAACCATGTAGATGGCTACATTGCATTGTGTATTCGTTGGCTTTGTTCTGGGTTGTGTCATCCATGATTTATGATTATGTGTTTCAAGATATGCAAAGAACTGGATTAACTTTCAAGACTGCCTAGTCAATACTACAATAATATCATCCACTCGCCACGTACTACAGTAATCACTTCCCAAAGCCACGCCCTACCTATCCGTTGTTACAGCATAATCGTCCAACACGGCGAATCACATCCACCACTATAATTTTTATTATATATATATATATATATATATATATATATATATCTTCGTGTTTGCATATTCACACGAAGATAATAAAAAAGCACTACTAAAAGTTAGTAATTAAACTATTTTATACCTAGATTACTTGGTTAAAGCGGCAACAACTCTTTTTTCTCGAAAATAATCGAATGATTTATTCCAATGTTCAGATGCATTCGAAGTGTTGGAAACAGAACGTTCTTTAAAATCTTCAAGCGCAAAGATAAAACTGAGCATCATATAATTCGTATGTCTTCTCAACTGCCAATCGACGAATAAAATTAAACCAAAGCAAAGTAGGAAATAAAATTACAGTTAGTGATCGTTGCCGCATCTATTTCCGAGCTTTGGAGGAAAAATTTATTGTTCGAGATCTGATATTGAAAATTATTCATTTGAAAGAATACGTATCGTCTTACAGAATCACTGACGGAAAATTAAATCATTCTTCTGTTTACAGAAGATAATTTGATTTATGATTCGCATTAGTACTAGCATATCACACTTCCCCCACCTTCCCCTCTTACTGATCTGGTGGTAGCTGAGTGGTAATGTTCAAAAACTTTATGGTTATGACTTTTCTGTGGAATTCTTATTTATCGGAACACTTATCGGTCGGCGTGCTTCATAAATTTTTAGTGGTATATAGTGGAAAGTAGCGCAGGGTTGATTAATTGTCTATAATTATGATGTCACCCTATTGGCCTTTTACACCATTGTCGAATACCAAGGATTCCGTGTTCTCAAATTATCGCCAAGTTAGAGATTAATTGCGAAAGATTTTACGAGTTACTAGTCTATTTTATTTTAGCTTCCAAACAGGGATTAAATACCCACCCCACCAGCCAAATAAGAACTTTGAGCCACAAATGATTTCAGGTGAATCAGCCCCTGTACAAGGGGAGTTTTCAGTGGACTCGGGACTCGTAACCGTGACTCACCACCTCAGTTGGACTTTGAGACCATGGTCAATTTAGATGCCGCAACCGAAAGCATTTCAGAAATTTGTTACAAGAAGGGGTTTCATCGTTTAAAGGTTTATAATGTTTGCAATGGTAGCTATTTTTTTTGAAAATGAGCAGAAGTGTAAACTAACTTAGTAAGTGAAAGCAATTTTTGAGAGCCAAATATGAACCACTTCGAAAGGTTTCAAAGTAACAAAGAAAACAAGATGAATTTTTGTCGACTAACAATGACAAATTTAACTGTTAATTTAATTTTATTTTTTAAGAAATAAAATTGAGAAGAAACATCAGATAAGTAAGTTTTTATTAACCTCAGTCTGTAAAACATCGCGAAACTATTGGCAATGGACATCGTAATTTTGAACTACGATCAAATGCCGATGACCTCACCTGAACTGTACTTCCCTCTATCGACAGCTCTGGACCATTACCACTCGGCTACCACGCTCACAAAACTACAAAACTACACTGCCTGGCCAATGAATTAGAAACTAAGGATCAATATTTTATTGTACCGCCTTTTGCACAAATAAATGTTTTGATATACGTTTCTGCATCGAGTCTACAGGTTTTAGGAGTGCTTTTACATCCAGAGAATACCATGCATTGGTTTCGCAGCTTTTTAGATCTGGTAAATTAGATGACAAAGGAGAGTGCTATGGGATGCGTCTTCCCCCCCTGCTTTCCACCCTTAAACAGCTTCTATGAGGTTCAAATAAGGGCTCTGAGGTGGCTAGGGATTGTTTTGGAATTTATACTGATATTCAGTGAATCAATCTTGAACACTTGTGGCCCTATCTGTAGTTGCATTTTCATCTATGAAGTACTATTCATCACCATCAGGGTAAAAATACAACATTGCATTGTGAATTTGATGATTGTTGAAAAATGCAACATTGGGAATTTGATCTGTCAATTATCTAGGTATCTCGTGACTAATTGTTACCTTCGAAGCACACCAGGGAATGAATTCTATGCCAGCAGAACGTGCCCCATATGATGGTACTCCCCCCATACATTTGCACAGGACGAGTAAGGAAAGATTGTTTCATGGCTTCGTAGGATTCTCGATAATTTCGACGTCATTCATAAGTGCATAACAAAGTGTAGCGTTATTCGTCCAACCTCATTAGCCTTTTCCAATCGTCAGATGTCCAGTGTCCTCTTTCCCGACACCACTGCAAACGAATTTTGCATTTTGGGCGGAAATGAGTGGTATCATCACAGGCACCCGACTAAGCATTCTTACACTATGCAATTCCCTGCACATGGTTCGAACTGAAATCTATTGAGAAGAGCCTTTTTTGACTATTCGTGTCAGTCAATGGCGCACACAGGAATTTTTCAAGGGAGGGAAAGGGTTCAGGTTCGAAAGTCCTCCATTCTTGTACATACTCCATTTTGCCACCCACCATATTATCTTGATTTTGTCGATTTTGGGGAACAGAAAACTGCAAAAAATTAATTATTGAATAATTAATTAGTATTAATACATAATTAATAAAATTTTACGTACTATATACATTGGATTATAATCAATAAAAAAATTAAGAGCTAAAGACGGTTCTGGACCCGGAGACCCCCGCTGTGTATGCCTCTGGTGTCAGTTGAAGCACTGTAAAGTCCATGTTTTGCCATACAAATCGTCGGAGACGACGTCGATCATGCTTTTGGATACTGTGCTCAAAACACAGTTAAGTCTCCTAGAAAGGAAATGGGGACTTTGATTTTAACTATTGAAAGCCTTTGATATGGCTGTTTTTGCCCAATGAGATTTGCTATCTTTGATTGATTGATTGAATATTAACGTCGCACTGTTCAGCTACACGAGGGCTTTTGGCGACGGACCACGTAATTTTGAACCATGGTCAAGTGACGTGGACGACACCTGAGCTGGCACCCCTCTCTCCTAACTACCACACCACACCAACGGGAGGACGTTTCAGCTCTCGACAGATTTAACGTGCATCGCTGCCCTACACGGCGGGTCTTTAGTGGTACTGGGCTCGAACCCATGACAAAGCAAGCCACGATCCGATACCTATACCACTCGGCTACCGCGGCCACTTGCTATCTTTGAAGTAGAGACTCATTTTAAACCAGCATGGACACACCATAAGCCCTTCTTCAAAAAAAAAAAGGGGAAGATCTGTCTTATTTCCAATTTTACTTCAGTCATCGTTTAATGTATCCGACTACGTTCGGAACCATGATTTTCAAAAGCGCATAAATGGATCATTTTCATGATATTTAGTGTGACTTAGATTAGAATATATGCATAAAATTGTTTTAAGAACATTTTGACAAAAATATTTATTTAGGTACAATATTTTGGCAAAAAATTAACTTTTTTCCAAATGTGCTCCTTTTGTGAAAAATGCTTCTATTAGAATAATATTTTGCCTGTGTATAGCTCAGACCTCTCTACAGAGGCTCAACTAGAATTTTTTAAATATATAACTTAGAAGTGAGTTTATTTATATTTTACGACAACAGAGGGGAGCAATTAAAAAAAACGCGAATAATTATTTCAATTGGTGGTAACTCTGAAAATAATGTGAAGTTTTCAAAAATTCTACTTGAGCTTCTGTAGAGAGGTCTGAGCTATATACAGGCAAAATATTATTATAATAGAACCATTTCTCACAAAAGAAGAACATTTGGAAAAAAGATTATTCTAAGTTAATTTTTTGGCAAAATACTGTATTTCAATAATTTTTTTTGTCAAAATGCCCTTAAAACAATTTTATGCATGTATTCTAATCTGAGTGACACTAAATATCAGGAAAATTATCCATTTATGCGTTTTTTTAAAATCACGGTTTTGAACGTAGTCGGATACCTTAAAACATTCTTGCGCCTTACTTATGCTTGTATTCTAACCTCATATAACCCAGTCATAAAACAAATGCTTACTTTATCCCTAGAACACATTCAAATGCTAATCTCAACGGTTTCTACTTCATTGGCCATTGCGTGTGTATTGATCCAATATCTTTCAAGTAATTGTAATTAACATCTGATCAAAATATTAATTGAATAAAGAGAATTCAAAGAAAAACAAAAGGTGAGTGAAGCAGCAAAAAGTTAGATATGTGTAATTTTTAACAAAACTATTATCAAAGAATATTTTTATGACTAACAATATTCTGAGCCTTCAAATTCATTTAATAATTCGAAGTAAAATAAATACACCTTTCGTGATTTCGATCATTTGCATAACAAAATTAATGGATTTCACAAGTTTATATTCGCATTAAAAAAGCTTACATTTTTAAAAACTCGTATTCATTCAAAACAAGGATGTCATTAGGTTATTGGAATATAGTTATCATTTTTTCCGATGACTTCCCGCGATAAATGAGAAAGAGGATCGTGGTTAGCATTCAAAACATCAACAAAAATAATTTTATATATGCCCTATTTGAATAAAATAAATCTATACCACCGTTTGTATCATAATTAATTATGAACTAAAAAAATACTTTGCTTTATTTACTCAAATACTTCATAATTAAAGTTTCAGAAGGTTTCAAACTAAAAAAGTAAATTTGTTCTAGAAAGTAGTTAAAACATGGATGGGTAATAATTGACAGCTTGCATTAAATTTAATGAGAAACTGAAATAGTTTTTTTATATTTTTCAGTAAGCAGAATTTGCATATAAATTGTTTCCAAAAGTATTTCAATATCCAATTATATCCAGTAAAAATTTTGAAAATAACTCTAGAGTTATTTATACGTAAAAGTTAGATATAAGCCCAATAACACGTAAAATAGGTGTAATTTAGTAGTGGAGTTAAAAAATAATGGAATTAATTAAGCTGTAAATTAATCATGATATGCAAAGCAAAAGCGGGAGCAATAATTATAGGAGTATAAAAATCATTATCTAATTTTCAAATAAATAAAGTATTGTAAAGCAATTACAATTAAGCTTTGCTAATTAATCTAAAATTATATGATTAAAGTGCTTTTCGTAAAGCATAGTTTTATGAAATATATTATGAAACAGATTAATCAGCATAAGATTT
The DNA here is from genome assembly GCA_019973935.1 of Trichonephila clavipes. Lineage (NCBI taxonomy): Eukaryota > Metazoa > Arthropoda > Arachnida > Araneae > Nephilidae > Trichonephila > Trichonephila clavipes. The sequence goes on along the minus strand of BMAU01020861.1, from coordinate 330,529 downwards.
AAGTATAGGGAAGGGTAATTATAAAATTGTAGATGATCCCTTAAGTTGAGACTTGATTATTTTAAACATTAACTACACTAATTACCATGCATTTACTAGCTCTTCATAAAATATTTCTGTGTCGTATTCATTAAATGCAAATGTAAATACACATAAATTTGTATGCACAACATCACGCGATGTTTGAATTCATGTTAAAAGATAATTAATCCTTAGTATACTTTTCTGACCACCTTAAATATTTCCTTATTATATTTGGCAAAATCTGGTATAATAATAATGGATTTTGTTTCTTATATTAATTCATTTTATTATGAAATTGTTGTTGAGAGCAAAATATTTCTCATTGCATTTATAATTTCATTAAATATTCAAAACATAGCAATAAGTAAATAAGGAGTTGAATAATTAGTAAAATATCGTACCTTAGCACTTTTCTGATAAAAGATTTAAAAAAGTATAAACCAATATTGAAAATGCATGTTTTAAAATATATTTTAAGAATTATTTAAAAATTTAAAACACAGCATACACATTTTGCGAAAAATTGGACAATTCCCGTTCGAAATGTTAAATTTACACCGTCGAGAGCAAAACATTTCTTCCAATTAATTTGCATAGATGACGTGGAAGCAAAAAGTTGCTCCTTCATGTTCAGCAGGTCATACACAAGCTTGTGGTGGCGGTATTATACTTTAGAGAGCTTTCTCATTGGTGACTTTGGTACTCTTAGTTCTGGTGGAAGAGACCGTGAACACTGCAGACTGTCTGAGTATTATTGTGAATCAGTTGTACCCTTATAAAACATCTATTTTTTCATTAGGAAATGGAATCATCCAGCTGGACTACGTTCCATTCCTGTAATCTGAAATAAAAATATGTAATCTGGAGTGTAACCACTGTGAACTCCTATACAAGCCTCAAAAATGAGGGTGTAGGTAAGTATTTGTGGCAACAAAGCCCATTTTTCCAAACGCAGAGCTTTTAATTCTTGGAGGATCCTGGGAGAGAATCTACGCTGAGAAATCGCTTTTCCTAGACCATCACAAACATATTCAATAGAATTGTGATGCGGAGACATCGAAGATCAATCCATACGTCGAATATCCACTCCTTCATCCACAATGTGAGTTCTGTGTAGTACCGCATTATCGTCCATTAAAATGTAGTCCCAGCCCATAACACCCAGAAAAATATTACATAGGTTTCCAGGATCTCATCTCTATAGCACTGTGACTTGACAGTACGCGTATTGAAATCATAAGGATACGGTCATAAGAATACGGCGGTATACGACTGCTCAGCATTATGCCACCACACACGAGGATTCCTTTGCCATCAAATCTGGCAACTTTTGTCGATTTGGTGCCTATGCAACCAAATCTGTCGAATGGAGGGATAAAAGCGAGCTCCATTTTCTCTCCAGATGAAGACTGGACACAAACTGAAACTAAAATCCTTAGGTCGATGTAAGAAAACGAAAATGATAAAGAACGACACTTGTGACGTACAAAACACCTGCTAAAAACTACTACCTGTGCTAAATATCTCAAAACGTGGACTAATGATGCTTTTGGAATTATGAACTAGTGGAAAGACAATACCATACTAAATATAAGGTGACTTTTTTATCTCTCTTTCTCCCAGTTTCTTAATTTTACGCCAGCTCAGGTGTCGTCCACGTCACTTGACCATGGTTCAAAATTGCGTGGTCCGTCGCTAAAAGCTCTCGTATAGCTGAACAGTTCGACGTTAATATTCAATCAATCAAAATATTGAAGGGTGGCTTTAATAGTCTTTAGTCCTTCACTACATATTTTAATAGTTTTTACTGTGCCCTCAACATTAACGGCTTCATAATTTTCAGGTATTTTTGTTCATAATCTGTGCATATGGGGTATTTTCCAAATGCAAGGGTGTGGCCTTGTTATCTGGATTTCCGGGTTTATCGAGTAATGAATTTTCAGGTCTTAATTGCATTGTGAAGTTCCTAAATTTTGAATTTTCATAATAGTTAATACTCAATGATTTTTCTATCACATTTTATGTCTGTATGTCCTACCTGTAGGCCCTGTGGCCGAGTGGTAACGTATCGCGCTTTTACACCACAGGTTCGAGGTTCTATCTTTGGGTAGGGTAAGGTTGATTCAGCTTTTCATCCCTCCTGCAGTGGGTCGATAAATGAGTACAAAATGTGCCTGGGGACCCAAACACTGGGGGTCTCGCTTCAGACTGACAACCCGATCGGGACATCTGCTCATGCACCTCAGCACCCAATGACCACGCAAACTGAGATGCCCCTCATGTGCTGTTGCATCACAGAATTTGAGTTTTATGTCCTACCTGAAATTTATTACATTTTGAAGGATTTTTAGTAGCACATACAGATACACTTTTAATTTTATAGGCTTATTTGTGGTGATTTGAAATGGTCGGATGCACATTTGGGGGAATTTTACCGTTTCGTCATAGAAGCGTCATCTATAACTTGGAATGTCTTTTAATGTCGGAATGTATGCAACCATGTAAAAATGCGTGTTCGTCTTTTTTTAAAAAAAATTCATAAATAAACCCACTTTTATTTCTCAAACGAGAGTGATTCATTAAAGAGTACCAAGACGAATATCCACAATGCATATAAATGTATTCTTTAAGCTAGCATTGCAACTTTCAAAATCTGTATATATACCGGGTGATCAAAAAGTCAGTATAAATTTGAAAAATTAAAAAAATCACGGAATAATGTAGATAGAGAGATAAAAATTGACACACATGCTTGGAATGACATGGGGTTTTATTAGAAGAAAAAAAAATTAAAGTTCACAAAATGTCCGACAGATGGCGCTGGACAACAAAAGGTCAGTGAATGCGCATGAAAATCGCGTAGAAAAGGGGCTGTCATGAGAGAGAGAATCAGTTGCACCAGCAGTCGCAGCATGTTGACGTTACCTGAAAAGGCACTGTTAGTGAAGCTGTATTATCAGAATGGGGAATGTGCTAGAGTACAGCGTTACGTTCCTATCGCCATACGAAGGGGTAAAGGACTGTTGACAAATGCAGCTGTGGCGAGAATGATTTCGAAGTTCGAAGCGACGGGTTGTTTAGACGATAGACCCCGTAGTGGCCGACCGAACACACGGCGGAATGCTGCTGAGACGGTTAAGGATGAAATGGAGACTGTAGGGGGTTCGACTATGCACGGAGAAGTCAGCGCCCGTGCAGTCGCACGTCGCACCGGCATTCCATACACTACTGTTTGGTTGGCACTTAGACGTACCCTCCGATGCTATCCGTACAAAATCCATCGGCATCATGAATTGTTACCTGGCGATTCCGTGAATCGGAGGGCATTTGCGGTGTGGGCGTTTCAAAAGATGGCGGAAGATGACGATTGGTTGAGTAACGTGTTGTGGACTGACGAAGCTCATTTCACGCTCCGAGGGCCTGTCAACACCCACAACTGCAGAATTTGGGCTACTGAAAATCCTAGAACTGTCATGGAAACTCCATTGCACGACGAGAAAGTCACGGTATGGGTTGGATTTACCACATCTACCGTTATCGGGCCTTTATTCTTCGAGGAAATGCGTGATTCTGGTTTTGTAACTGCTACCGTGACGGGTGAGCGGTACGCCGATATGTTACAGAATCGCATCATCCCCAGCCTGGCTGATAAATACCTGCTGGAACGTACGATTTTTATGCAGGATGGCGCTCCACGCCATATTGCTAGACGCGTGAAAGATCTCTTGCGCAGGTCGTTTGGTGATGATCGTGTGCTCAGCCGCCACTTTCATCATGCTTGGCCTCCCAGGTCCCCAGATCTCAGTCCGTGCGATTATTGGCTTTGGGGTTACCTGAAGTCGCAAGTGTATCGTGATCGACCGACATCTCTAGGGATGCTGAAAGACAACATCCGACTCCAATGCCTCACCATAACTCCGGACATGCTTTACAGAGCTGTTCACAACATTATTCCTAGACTGCAGCTATTGTTGAGGAATGATGGTGAACATATTGAGGATTTCCTGTAAAGAACATCATCTTTGCTTTGTCTTAATTTGTTATGCTAATTATTGCTTTTCTTATCAGATTAAGTGCCATCTATCGGACATTTTGTGAACTTTATTTTTTTTTGTTCTAATAAAACCCCATGTCATTCCAAGCATGTGTGTCAATTTTTACCTCTCTATCTACATTATTCCGTGATTTATTAATTTTTCAAATTTATACTGACTTTTTGATCACCCGGTATATATATATAAGGCAAAAATTGTGTTAATATTATTCTAAATTATTATGTATAACTGTGTGTGACTTAAAATAAATCATATATAATTATTTCTCTTTTTATTTCTTCACTATAAGTACAAAGTTAGCAAAAATGTTGAAAACCATGATTAACTAAACGATGTAGCTTTTCATTTTTACTTATATATAAAAAAATATATGTTTAATTATTCTTCACTAAAAAGTAATTCAAAACTTTACTTAGTATAGTATTTTTTATTTATTTATTTTGCTCGGAATGAACTACGACCCACTTCCGTAATAAAACCCAAAAAATGAGAAAGATAAAATATACACCTTTATATAAAATAATAACAATGGTTTGCTACTAATGATGAAGACATCCTGGCTTTAAAAGATTTTATTTAAAAAAAAAACAAAAATTTGTTTTCAAAATAATGCACCGATTAAAAATAAAAATCCAGCATGTGGTGTTTCTTGTATAATGAATAGTAAAATTAAATGTAATTCCCAATAAGATTACTTTAAACATTTAAATTCAACCCACAAATATAAAAAAAAATTATAAAATATAATCCAATTTTGAAGTATTCATTATCTTGCATAAGGTGTAATTTCGAGAACGAAAATAAAACCATTACACTTACACGCATAAGGTCGATTTGTTAAGGCAAATATTGTATTTTCCTTCTCAGAGTTTAAAATCATATCACGACACTCGTGAATCATTTTTGTGAAAAAAATGCGGGGGAATATACTAATAATAATGGAATCTGCGGGATACAGCAAGTAAGAAAGCATACACATCTAATTCATTATTTAAGGGCAATCAACACTGAAAAAAATCTCAATAGTATTTAATTTTTCAATAAATATGCATCTTGTTTTTTGGTGCTTTGTTTAGAAACATATTTCTTTTTCGTAAAGGCTTACTTTCATTTTGAAGTAATGTTTTAGAGATTTTGTCGTTCTGAGAGTAAAAAAAAAAAAAAAAAAAACTGCAGGTACTCAGAAAAAAAACATTTAAAAAATCTTAAAATTCTCTCTCCGTATTTTTGTCTTAGCCGCAATTTTTCAATTTGTCTCTGTCACTGTAAATTAATTTTTGACATATCAATAGAGATTTGCAATTTATGTACCCTAAATTTACCTAAGAAACTTAATGAAAACAATTATTTGTTCAACTTTATTGAAGAGCAAAACTAAATATAGGGAGCCAAATTTTGATGAATTATTTTCTAAGCATAAATTCTATATTCTTGTTTGCGTAGGTATTTTTTAAAATTATTTTCAGAAAATGACACATGAAGAAATGTAAAACTTTTTTTTATCATTTTAATTGTTTATAAATATTAAAAGGTTTGATGCATATTTCATACAGAGTGTTGTTTTTCCAGGTATAGAAGTTTAAGTTGGCATTACTTTCCAAGATGGCGACCAATTTAACAGCTGTCAAGTGATTTATTCTCAGTTTGGGTGGGCAATTCATCATGAATAGACTCACGTCTGAACAACGCTTTCAAATTGTGCAATTTTATTTCGAAAATAATGGCCGATTTTCATAAGCGAATTTTTTTTAGCGATGAAGCGCACTTCTGGTTGAATGGCTACGTCAATAAACAAAACTACCGCATTTGGAGTGAAGCTAATCCACAAGTGTATGTCGAAACACCGTTACATCCAGAAAAACGGACTGTTTGGTGCGCTTTATGGGCTGGTGGAATCATTGATCCGTACTTCTTCACAAACGATGAAGGCCACAACATTACAGTCAATGGTGATCGGTATAGAGCCATTATTACCTACTTTTTCATTCCTGAATTGAACAATCATGATGTCCAGGTTCCAACAAGACGGCGCAACATGTCACACAGCTCGTGCCACAATCGATTTATTGAAAGACACGTTTGGTGACCGCCTAATTTCACGTTTTGGACCTGTGAATTGGCCACCAAGATCTTGTGATTTAACACCGCTAGACTATTTTCTGTGGGGCTATGTAAAGTCATTGGTCTATGCGAATAAGCCACAAACGCTTGACCATTTGGAAGACAACATTCGCCGTGTTATTGCCGATATACGGCCACAAATGTTGGAAAAAGTCATCGAAAATTGGACTTCCAGATTGGACTACATCCGAGCCAGCCGTGGCAGTCCTATGCCAGAAATCATATTTAAAATGTAATGCCACAAGATTATCTTTCGAATGAAAAAAATTCATGACAATCGAATAGTACATCGTTGTTTTATTGCAATTTAAATTTCTATACCTCTAAAAAAAACACCCTTTATTTAAACATAAAATATAATGAAATATATTTAATTCTTAATTAATTATTTAATTTTAATTTCAAAGAATCATAATAATTTGAAAATTGTTTATATTTTTAGCTCTCGAGACTCTTAAACTTCTTGTTCTCAAAATTTACGAAAATATAGAACATTCTATAAAAATATCACATCTGCTAAATTTTCTTTTCATCAATAACTCTCTATCTTACTTAGATAAACATCAGGCATTTTTTTCAGAAAATTCTGAAGCACCCTTTCCGGAATTAACAAGCCCTTTGGGAGGGGGGGGAGAAGGAAATCCGGGGAAAATGTACGCTTCGAACTCGAAGATAATGACTTTGGAGGCGCACGAAATAAGGTTATTCACACGAAATTGTTAATTATTTAAATTTAAAAGGGCTCGGCCTTCCTTCCTACCTCACTGTGGCTTTTGTTATTCTCTCGCCTTTGCTCCAAGCTCGCTTTTGTTTTGAATATAATTTAAATAACTGTGTTAATAGAGACTGGGTCAAATTACTTGTCGTGCAAAAGTTGAAAAAGTTCTGCTTGATTAAAGAACAAATGCGGAAATTTCAATTCAATTATGCAAGGAGTTTTGATGAAAAGGTTATCCACTTTTACTCTCATGAGATCTAATCTTAATGTATTTACTGATTGAATGAGATGTAATTTGAAGTAACACGAGAGGTATTGACGAAATTCTTAAGAAATTGATTCATGTGTAGCATCGCGCCTCATTAGACAACAGTTTGCTGCCACCCTTTTCAAATTGACGCCCAGTGGAGAACAAAATCGCCAGATGGGTTATTTTCTTCTTCAAAGGGAACTATAGATTTCTCTCTCACGCTTTGTGGCCAAACATTTGTAGAGTCGACTTTTGGACTGTTGGCTGTTACTTCTCTTGTTTTTCTCTGACACGCAGAGATGAATAGAGTAATCAGGTGGCATTTTCTTTTCCGCGATCTATGGAAGAGACACACCTGTGTTGACGGCTGTTCATTCTTTCGTTGCCTCTCTCTCATGTGATCGTGATAAACTTTTATGAAATGGAGTGACGACGAAGAAACGCCAAAGAATGTCTTCTCAGTGTCTAAGGGGCAGGTTGATTTATAGACCATCCATATGGTTTACAAGTATCGGCGATATAAAGGATCTCATTTCAAACAGACTATTACCCCTGAAAAACTAATTGTGGTTTGGATCAAGACAAAGGGTGTTGGGTGCAGGCGTGGGTTTCTGCCAATCAAAAATTATTTCAAGCGTTAAAGAGACCCTCCCGGGGGGTTAAAAGGACTGTTCGGAAGGTGACCAGAGATTCATGTTGAACCAGCGATAGCAAAATGACGAAAGACTGCTAGGCAGCGGAAAGATCTGTGATCTGTATGTGTAGTGTTGCAATCATACGCTGTATTCCATAATGTCATATATATTTCATTTCATTCTTGTGCTAATATATCGGATCATCTAAATCCATTTCAGAGGTTTTACATTTGTATCAACATATCTTGTATGGGTTGTTGTTTTGTTAAGTATCGTACGCTATAAACTCAAACTCAGTGGCGCAACAGCCCATCCCAATATACGTGTACATTGGGCGATGAGGAGCATGAGCAAATGTTTCGATCAAGAGGTCAGTCTGAAACAAGACCCTCAGCGTTTAAGACCCCAAGCAAGCTTGTGATACTTCATTTATCGACCCACTGCAGTAGGGATGGAAGGCTTAGTAGACCGTGCCCAACCCGTCAATAGAACTCGGACCTGTGTTGTGGAAGCGCGATACTCTACCACTTGGCTACTGGGCCTTATCTTACGTCATGCTCAAATCAAATATGTATTTATTAAATTTGTTTGAATTTTCCTTTCCTCCATTGAAGAAGCAATTATTGTCTCTCTGAAATTAGACAAATAACACCAGACTTATTAGACAAATTTATGTTTTCTATGATAAAATAAGCATTTTACCATTTATCATATATAATCATAATATAATTTAATTATTCTGTAAGGATTGACAAGTATTACTTTTCATCAATTAACCCCTAAAACGGTCACACTTTGAACTCAAAATGTTCCATAAAAGGCACATTTTTTTATTCCATATAACTAAGAATCATACTGAACAAAACGCGGAAATAGAAGAATTTTATTTTAATTTTCAATTTTAAAGATTTCACATTATAGTATTTTAAAATTGTGTAACACAAACCCCCTAAATGTTTGATTCTTATAAGTACAATCTTCATGCTATGAAGAATGTTTCATATTTTTCGAAAATTAATATTTCTCACATACATACAAGAAAGTTCATGTTCGTACTTCTTTTTTCAAACGGTTCAGGATTTTGTGTGTATGTTCATATATGTATGCACACAAAATTTGAAGCATGGTGTAATACTAAGTCTTACCTTGCAATGGGAACATAGGGTTTATTGGATTATCTTTCCATTTTCATTTATTCCCAATAAACAAATTGTACATTGCCTTGTCAACCCATGTTCTTTATAGAATATTTTCAAAAATCTAAATTCCAGGCTTCATCACAAATTAAATACTGGATAAGAAGTATTTTAATACCATGGACAAACTATACATCTCTGAAAAACACCATCACTAATAATTTTACTATAAGAATTCAAAATATGTGCAAATCAGATGGAAAGAAAACAAATATTTTAGTCCCTGTACACCATATGGGCAAACCGTCTGTAGCCAGTTTTCGGTAAGTTGTACGAGCAAACCATTTAACGAGTTAAAATAATAACAGCTAACTTTGAGGGAAAGTTTTCTCAGAAACTTCTGGCAATGAAAAATGCAAATTAGAACATGATTGAATATTTTTAACAGAAAAGCAATTCAATGTGAAAAGTCGTAATGAAATTTTGGAAAATAAAATGTCCCAATTTATTTGTTATTTGAGAAAAATTAGTACCCGCATTAAAATAATTGATTATTTGATTTTATTACAGAACATAATTACTTTCTTAATGTTATCAGACATGTCTTTCTAAAGATTAATGTTTTACAAAAGATTACAATTTTTTTTTCAAAAAACAAAATAAAAGAATCTGAAATTGATACTAAAAAAGATAAGATACAGGAGAAATTTAAGTTCACCCTGACAAACTTTTCTAAAACTTGTCTTGGAATGGAAAAGTAACACCAAAATAATAATTTAAATCGATAACAAAAGTTCAGATTATTTTATTTAAATTCTTTGGAAAGGAGGTTCATACCAGATCACGAAAATTGAAAATTGCTTTCGTAAAACATTTAATTGAAATAAATATAAATAAAAGAAGTTTGCTTATTTTGCAGATGAGAAGAAGCAAAGAACTAAATATCTTTGAAAATAAACACTAGGAAAAGGTGAAAAAAATGTAATATGCTTTTAAAGAATGCGTTACTTATTTTTCCGTGAAAACGAAAACGGAAAAGATCATTTCTGAATATGTTTTTTTCCTGTATTGTAGTTTTTTTAATTAAAAAAGCAGCTTTATTTTTAGCACTACAATTTGAAAACACTTCTTTTAACTATATTTTTTTTATTCTTTTTATTTACTCTGAAGTGGCAACCCCCAAAGTTTAAATACACTTGCTTATAATTTCGTTGAAAAATCCTATTTTCTTTTCTTTTTTTTAAATCTTTTTTTTAAACCTCAATAGTATTTGTTTTGATTCAATTTATGGTAATGAAGTGGGGAAAAAACATGACCCTTTAAACCGCTACCATATTTTTTCATGTTTAAAAGCTTATTCTATGGGATCATTTCTAAATGAAACTCTCTGAAGTGAAAGATCGATTTCACTGTAAAATTTTTGAAACTTTAAAAAAATCTTTTAATTAGACATTTAAGTTATTCTCATATAAGGTTTTTTTTTAAACTCTTCTCCTGCATTGCATTTTCGTCATGTCTTGGAAACATTTCGTTGTACCGACAGAAAATAATCATTTATATTTTATGCAAAGAAAATATAAATGATAGAAACGATTGAAAACATTCTTTATAATCATTCATGACAATTGTGAATTAATAAAAATAAAATATTATAACATCAAAGAAAACAAAGTACATTCGTATATATATATGCATATGCAGTAACATATCTATATGAAATACCTGTAATTGCTAAATATTTGAAAAAGAGGAAAATAACACTAAAAGTGACCAAAATTGTATATGCAGTAATATACAGTAGTGGCCAAACTTGTAGAAACGTATGAAAATTGTCATTTTTGTACGCTTATAGAAAATTTTACGTTGCACAAAATGCAAAGTATTTTGTATCATTTTAAAGGAACTTTAATATTGAATTTAATACAAAAAAAAATTCAAATATTTGCAACGCATAAAAAGTTACGTTGTAATAACTGTTGATATACAATAAATACTGATGATAGCAGTGAGTTATCAAAGCTTAGGCAGGTTGCCTTTATTCTTTATTACACTTTCACATCGATGTTTCATTGAGAGGAAAGTAACTTTAAGCTCTTCTTTAGTTATTACATGATGTCAGGAAAAAATTATATTCTTAATTAGTTCATTTTTATTTCAGGCGCACCTCATTCGGACAAGAATTTTCAAATGATGCCACAAGTTTTCGATAGGATTGAGGTCAGGTCTGTTTCCTGGTCAAGATAACAACTCAATGATCTTAGATCGGTACCAGTATTTCAATTACTTTACTGTGTGACAAAGAGCAGAATCTTGCTGAAAAATAAATGAAGCATTGTTGGTAAATAGATCCCTAATCGAAGGCAGAAGTTTAGGTTCTAGAATGGTGGCAGTGTATTTTAAGATATTTAGTGTCCCATCGATGATATGAAAGCCACCGATACCATCTGCAGATATTCATGACTAAGAGATAAAACTATGTGGGAACTTTACAGTTGCCTGGATGCAGTCGGGATATAGCATTTTTGCTATTCTACGTCTTACATATTTTAGGCAATCACTACCTAAAAACGATATTTTAAATTTCGTCCTTCTATATAACTTGTGACCAATAATCATTTGTGCAATTAATGTTTTCCATCGCCCACTGTAGTCCCTTTTAGTGCTGCTGTAAATTGAGATACGGCTTTTTTCATGGAATTTTACCTTTTAGTTTTACATTTGCTAATCTACTCCTGATTGTTTTTGAACTGACAGAAACAACAGCACCACTCAGATCAAGTTGATGGATGTCCATGAAATTCTTTTGTCTCTGAAACATATTATCGTTGTTCTACTGTCATCAAAAGATGGGGTGCTCCTTTTTCACATTTTTCCTGCTTTTTTTATGAATTTCGTCTCCTGACATCATAAGCAAAACTTTCAGTTTCCAGATGTAGTCACTGAACTACCCACCTGTTATATAATTTTAACATAGGAAATACCATTTTCCTAAGGGGGTCCTAACATTCTCCGTTAAGCCACTAGTAAATAGTTAGAAAACATTACAGTGGTGCCAAAGCCATTGAAATTCATACACCGCATAAAAAAATATCGCACAAAAAGGAAATTGCATAAAAAAAGACCGCATAAAAACAGGTTCGATTTTATATATGGCCATCAAAATCCCTGTTTGTCCATTTTCAAGTCTATTGCATCCACTCTTCCCAAAATCAAACAAGAATAATACAATTTTCATTAAAGATATAATTATTCGATAGAAAATTATTTCCAATCATACTTGATTCATTTTTTTTCAGGATTTAAGTTACTGTTGCGTATTTACCACAATAACATGTCAGATGTTACACATCATATACGAATACTGTAAGGCTCGTTTCTTTTCTTTTCTTTTTTTTTTTTTTTGCCTATAATTTCGCATATATTCTGCTCTGGATTTACCCATCTCTGTAAATCACAAAATCATGAAAATTTAATTAGCTTGGTAAATGTTTAAAAGTTAGAAATATATTAGAGAAAATCTAAATTACCCGTGTAATTAATAATTTAGTTTTTATAGCCGAGAAAACTTTTTCATCACACAATTAAAAAAATTATATTGACAGCAACAGGAATTAACCTCAAAGTATAAAAAAAATACGCACTAAAATATTTATTCGAATAATTCCATGTTACTTTCTCGTATTTTCTTAAGAATGTTAAACTTTGTCAGATGCTTAACAGTAAATATAATTATTAATATAGTTTACACATAAAAAAAACCCTCAGATTTCTTACACAACGAGCCCAGAGACTTTGACATTTGAGCGTAAGGATCTAAGTTTATCCTGAATAAGACTTGCAGGTATTTGCGAAGTGGAGTAAGAAAACGAAATCAAGTTTTAGAAGTCGAAACTTGAATTTGTAACTTTGACAATATAAAAGACAACAGCTACTAGAGTTGGATTTCGCACATATTCTGCTCTGGATTTACCTATGTCTGCAAATCTCAAAATCATGAAAATTTAGTTAACTTGGTAAATGTTTAATTTTTAATCGAGAAAACTTTTTTAATCACAATTAAAAATTGACAGCGACAGGTTTTAATCTTAAAGTATGAAAAAGACACGCACTAAAACATTTATTCCAATAATTCTATATTATTTACTCGTATTTTCTTAAGAATGTTGAACTTTGTCAGATGCTTAACAGCAAATATAATTATTTAAGTAAGTTTATCCTGAATAAGAATTCGAATCTTTTGAAATGCTAACTTTAACAATATGAAAAAGAAAACATCTACTACATTTGAACCCTATGAGAGGGTAGTAAAAAGACACCATCAAGCAAATTGGACCCCTATGCGAGGGTAGAAACGGCCTAACATTACGCGTGTTCATTGGTCAAATCAAATAGCGTGCGCTTACGTCACTTCCTGTTACGAATTTCCGTCCCTTTTCACGAAAATCACTTGACAAATATTCGGTAAGCGAAAGGAAAGATGTTACACATAAAAAAATTGGGGGAAATTGGTAACATGATTAAAGATGTCGATTTTGCCAAGTAATAAACTTAGAAGTATTTAGTGATGATGTTCAAGAACTGCTGGATTTTCACAATCAATAGCTGACAATTCATCAGCCCATAGAAATGCATGAGCAAGACAATGAATAGTCTTCAGACTCAGTTTGTCAGAAAATTGAACGCCAGAATGCTTTAGTTTAGTTGATAACGTTTACAAATTTAAAAAATATATAGACTCTAAAAAGGAGCTCATTATTTCCACAAAACCAGAAAAAGAAAAATTATTAGCATGCTACGAGGAAATTTTGTTAAAGAAAAACTCTTTGAGCAGGAAGACTATTTTTTGTTATGTTTTATGAAACATTCCACATCAAATAACTTCAGTTAGTGATTTTGTATTTGTGTTTTCTAGATGTTTATCATTTTTTTTCTAAATTATTATTTTCTTTAGTCTCCTACCCCAACTAAAAATAATTATATGCGAAATTATTCTCCGACTTACGTGGTTATGACTCAGTCCCAACTATCGCGTAAGTTCAGAGTATTACTGTATTTATTTTCCAAGTTGTTACATTTTCTGTTTTTCTTTTGAAATACAATATAAAAGAAAAATTCGAAATGAAACAGAGCCATAAGGATCTACAGGTAAAAATTAACCTATTACAAAAATATTATTATTACCAAAACAAAAAATCTTAATAAACACAAATACTACAACCAAACATCTAAACCTTCTTTCTGAAAGTAAAAAAGGTTTTCTCTAAATAAAACTTTTAAATAATGGAGCATATTTACCAAATGCAATATCATAAACACATTTCTCCTCATTCGTGATTCGCAAATTATTTTTATTTATAACGGAAAATTGCAGAAAACTGCAACAAAACTTAAGGATGATTGGTTATTTTGCTTTAAAAAGTAATTCATCAATATATGTTAAATTTGATTAGTGTTCTTGAAACCGAGATACAGCAAATATAACGAGGTAGTGGAATTCTAATCCATCTAACGAACGAAATACCTTTTCCGTTTCTCTTCCGAATTTTGAATCGATCTGAAACAGGAGGATTATTGATACATTCATCCGTGTGAACAGATTCATCTCAGGGTACTTCAGAATTCTTCGATATTTTCTAAAAATATTTTCCAAATCTTCCCTTTTATGAATTCGCAAAACCTCTTAGAGTAGGTAGGGGTGACAGTCTTGAAATAGTCTAGTTGCGTAGCAAATGGATAATTAAGTTATGTAGAACAAGAATAATAAGCAGTTATATTAATTATTTTAATTTAAATAGTGCTTTATGTACGCGAATTCATTTACATCATATCTCTGTTAGATTATTATTCCCTGTTTTAAGTGTTCAGGACTTTCTTCAATTTAAATGTTTAAAGAATTCCTTCCTTGGGAGAGAAGATCTCAGTTTATTAGTCTGAAAGGACACACAATGGGCGGAACTAATTTAAGTATGGCGAGAGAAATTTCGTTTCAGACACGTACGAAGTTTGCAGAAGGTTTATTAATTTAATTAGGCTTAAGGGAAATGTAATTATAGGAATGTTACTCGTCCTTAAGAGCCTGTAAAAGGGTGTTATAATATATAAAAGGGAATATTTCTACTACCATTGATTTTATTTATTTATAAAATAATTTTGTCTTATGTTTTGCTCCGTTGCTTGCAACAAAATGCTTTGATATTTTAAGCAAAATTTCTTGATTTCAGGTATTTTTCTTCAGTCCTTTTTATTCCTCAATTAATAAATGCACAGTTTATCAACTGGAACATAAAAACAAAAAAAAAACACAAGTGCGTTTCGTTACAACCCTATAAGACCCAACCTGCACGATAGTGCGGGTAAGATACTTTAATACGTTTCTGCTTCTGGAATAGCCGTATGTAACAAAAGCCCGAATCTAATAATTGGGCGGGTTTGCAGAAAGTGTAAAGTATTAGTTTTTATGAACATATGGTGGTTGTTTAAATAATTGAAAGTGGTAAAAATATTAACTATACTCTATTACAGTTTCTTGTAGAACTCAAGATTTCGTTACCCGCACGATCGAAGCACGTGTGGGTTGGGCGTTACTTGAGTCGATGCAGCTGTAAATGTTAGTACTCGTCATGTGAGTTTTGTTCTCTGCTTCAATAATTTTGATGGAAGCCTAGATAAAAATGAAATATATAGTAATATAATTATTACCAAATTTTCTTGGTCCCCGCCGTGAAAAAGAGATTAACTTTTTTTTTCTCTCGCTCATTTTTGCCGTTAATTTTATTTTCCATGTACTCGTTGAGGGGTAAAGCATTTTTATTTTCTTTACAGATATCTGCATCCATATCACTTCTTCCCCACCCACCCACCCCAAATGGAGGGGGGGAGGTGAGAACTGGTAAGGTATCTTTAATTTTGAATTTTCTTAAATAATTAATTTTTCTGACACATTTTTTTATCATTTCCCATGGATTGCCGTGCTAACTTTTAACCAAAAGTTTTTCAGGTGTCTAAAAGGACACGAATTCTCAAACAGAAGAAATTTTGCAATTTCTGAATAGATCAGTTTCTGAACTTAGTGATCTTTCAGATGATGAATATGTAGTCATGTAAATGCGTTCGCTAAAAAATGTCGCCTACTTGTGTTTGACAAACATACCAATCAACGTTATTTAGTTAATTCAGGCGCAGACGTCAGCATTATTTCGAAACCAAACAAAAATATGAAAACCAAATAAATTTGAACTTTTTGCAGCCAATGATTCTAAAATCAAAACATACGGCCAAAAATTACTTAAACTAGACTTAAATCTATTGCGATCATTTCCGTGGCATTTCATAACAGCAGATGTTAACACAGCGATTATCGGTTAGGATTTTTTAAATAAGTACAGGATTAATAATCGACATAAAAAACAAGCGTCTTATCGATACCTTGACAAAATTATCAACAAAAGGAGAACGTTTTACTGGTCATGCACCTCAGATTAAGACCTTAGCCACATCACTTAATACGGAATATACGGAATATGCTGCCATCCTACGAGATTTTCCCGATCTTACGAGACCTCGGCCATTTAATGAAAAAAAATAAACACAATACTTTTCATGACATTGAAACATTTGGTCCTCCAGTGCATGCTCGAGGGCGAAAGTTAAATCCCCAACAATCTGAAGCCGCAAAACAAGAATTTCAATATATGCTCGATCAGGGTATTACTATCCCTTCTAAATCAAACTGGTGTTCTCCATTGCACATGGTTTCCAAAAAAGACACGAACTCGTAGCGTCCTTGCGGTGATTATCGTGTCCTAAACAATTCACATTACATGTAAATAATACAAACATTAAATGTGAAAGGTATAAGAAGCGGAAAGACATTATCGCGAAAGAAATAGATAGCTTAAGTACAGTCATATCCATAAATTAAGGATAATGAAGTTCAGTGACGGGCTGCAATTCATCGGCCAAGCATATCCCACACCTGCTCTATTGGATTCAAGTCCGGTGAGTATGCTGGCCATTCCATACGGGTGATATCCTCCAATTGAAGGCATTAGTCTACAATGTTTGCACTGTGAGGACGGGCGTTGTCATCCATAAACAGAAATTCAGCACCCATGGCGCCCCGAAACAAACGCACATGTTGTTCCAGAATGACATACCGATAGATACGGCCTGTCATCGTTACACTCTGAACATGCAGCTCAGTTCTGGAACCAAGAATAATTCCTCCCCAAACGAGCCATCCTTCACCACTGTAACGGTGTCGTTCAATAGTGGTGGTAACGGGTACCTGGCTCTCTCCATATTAAAATCCGGCGAGAATCAGACTGCAAACTAAACCTGGACTCGTCGGAAAACATCACACAAGACCACTGTTGTGTTGTCCACAATGCATGCTCTCTACTCCAGGTAAATCTCAGGTGACAGTGAGTTGCGGTAAGTGGAACACATCTGACAGGCCTACGAGCATACAGACAAATGTACCCTCAGCGTCTGTACACGGTCGGTCTTGAAACTGTCGTACCAGTAGCTGAAGAGAGCTGACGAGACAGGTCTGATGCTGTGTTCCGTCTGTTTCTTTTGGCAGTAACTGACAAATATATATATATATACCAGTCCTCATTCGGCGTTGTAACTCGGGGCGATTTGTGCTGTAACATCTACTCACATTACAATCATCTTGGAATAGTTGCCAAAGCCTGGAGATGACACTCTGGGCGATTCCAAGTTCCTCGGACACTTTCAGCTGGGTACGTCCACATTCCAGTCGTGCAATAATTCTACCACGTAAAAAATCATCCAAATGCTTCATTTGTGCCATAACTATGCGGTTATTGCACTGAAAGGCTTTTAAAGCGCTTGTGAACAATTTTACTTCTTTGCCACCATTCCTTATATACCCCTCTCTTACACTCTCGCCATTGTGACGTACTATCCGCGCCATCTGGTGGTTTCCTGTAATTTGCATAAACTTCTTCAAGATGTGTGTGATAATTCTACAGGTGAAATTTTTATTTTAGAGTTCAATTTCTGTATGTTTTTGAATTACTTAGAATGATTATATTGAGGAGTTTAGCACAAAGAAACAAGGCGTGACTAAAATCGCACTTACTTGTGATTTCTTTGCCATCCGAAACTTTTAGGGATGAATTAATGCGCAGAAGGTGCACACGTCTGCTTCAGTCACCATTATAGTTGTGACTTGGTCTGTTAATTATTAGTGTCTTTTGTGTTTAAGTTAACACTATCGGATAATATATACACACATTTATTAATCTCGAGAACGGCAAGTCCCTCTGTGGTTCATAGTTTCGGAATAACTGTTCGAAACTGAACCAGTAGAGTTGCCAGATACAATAAAAAACACTTACAAAGAAATGCTACAGAGCTAGCCACCACAAATATACTGCGGACAATGCACACTGAAAGCAGAATCAAGTTCAGATCAGAGCGATGGAAAAAATACGGAAATATATTTGTTATATAAAAACAATTTTGGATCATCCTTTACCATCAAAGTTTCTTGAACCCATTAATTTCATTTTTATAACTGAAGCAAATTCTTGGCTTCAGTACAAACAAGATGTAATATCAAATGTGAGAAATTCCTCCAAAAATTTTAAATGGATCTGTTAAAATTTAATTTAGAGATAGCTGAAGTATTAGAACAAAAGTATTTTAACTGATGTAACAAAAGTATTTTAAACAAAAGTATTTTAACTGATGTAACAAAAGTATTTTAAACAAAAGTATTTTAACTGATGATGAGGATGACATTCTTGTAATTCATCTCGCAAAAAGATCGAAGTATTATAATCCGCCAGCTAAAAGACCATGCCGGGATAAAAGACATGACATGTACAGCCATTTTCGATGTGTTGACATTTCATGGGCTTGCTAATGAGATTTGTGAACTACGAAAGTAGTTCGAAAACATGTTGTGAAAATTCAGTGTGTATTTATATTTATCAAAAGCAAAAATGATGTTTTAAAGATTTTCATAGTAAATAAATAATGAGTCAACAAAAGAATTAATTATACATCAATAATTTCCTTATTTGTAACAATTTTAGTTGTATTAAGTTTGTTTCTTCTATCAACTTAGAGCCAAAACGTGTACAATTGGTAAAATTTCACGGATGGTGATTTCACAGAAAACGCCCAACGTCTACGTTTAAGGGAAGAAGCGAGAATGTTTTTAGTATTTTTCTCAGTGTCATTGAGGTTCATATAGTATTAAGAGGACTTGGTACCCAAAAATGACAGACCAACCATTTTTTTAATTTTTATTTAATCTTATTCTTTGCATTATTATCTTTCGATTGATATATCACTTGTGCGTGTCGGAAAGTTGTAAGTAGAATAAAACTTCATCTGAAAATAAATTAGGCAATTCAGCCACGCCCCTGTTTTAGAGAAAAAAGCTAAAAAAAGCGCTTTGATAAAAAAAAATCTATTTTATAAAGAGAAATAATAAAATTAAAAGAAGAATGTGTAATATATATATATGTCATGATTTTTAAGACAGAATCAGATTAAAGTTTAAAAAAGGAGATCTTTATTCAATCGTTTGTACATCTGTTCTGACACCGATACAATAAAATCCCATGGTTTTTTTCAAATGTGGATGCAAATTTTTTTTTTTTGAAAAATGCATATTATATTACTGCTTTGAAGAATTGAAAGTTAATTTTCCTGACATATTTTGACTAATAAATCTAACGATCTGGAATTAGGAAAAAATAAAATTTCTGTCACATGTTCAGAAAAAATGGGTGATTAGTTTGATACTTGAAGATGGGAGCGGAGCAAAAATGAGTCATCTAAAAAGGGAATTTGATCATTTTAAAAATCTATGGATTAAAAATCCTATGAAAATGCAATTATTACCAAGGGGAAATACAATTAATATCTTAAATGTGGTATTTTAAAATTTTTAAGCTTATTATAATTTTATATTACTAATTTTATAATTTCAGTTCTTTTTCCTGATACGTTTTTCAAACAAATATAATACTTCAATATTATAAGAAGGAAAAACTAAAATTTCTTCACATGACAGAAAAAATTGTTTTAACAAAATTTCTTGAATTTTCATGTGCAATTAATACTTTCTTTAAAAAATTGAAATTTATAAAATGTATGGATTGAAAAAATATGAAAATGCAATTATGTTAAAGGGAAATGTTTTAATATCTCAAAAACGTATTTTAAGTTTATTTAAATTATTATAATTATTTTTTCAGAATTATAAAATATAAAAAAAAATTTCTCAGTTTCTTTTTTCAAAACATTAGGGCATTCAAATTTTCCTTCCAAAAATTACTCCTCACCAAAACTTTAATTTTTTAAATTGTGCGAATAATATAAAGCATGCAACAAAATTATCTCGATCCGTTTTGCTGTAAACTGAATACTTTTTTTAAAAAAAATTAAAATATGAGTTATATTTGCTTTTTTTGTTTATTTTTAGCATGCATAGCATCATTTTATTTTTTTTCTCAAAAACGAATTAAGTTGTTGCAAATTCGATCCCTAAAGTTCTTTAGAACATCTATAAGAATATAACAAAAAAATTTTAGATAAAAAAAAATTAATATTTACATAAGGAGTAGGATTTCAAATTTTTCCAAAGTTTGTTCAAAAAATTTTAATTTTTAAAATTGTGGGAATATTATGTGAAAAATTTCATCTCGTATCGTTTTCTTGAATAGAAACATTATATAAAATGCTAAAATATAATTTTTAAATATATAAATAAAGAAAGTAGTTAAAAGGGTACCAAATCTTCTTAATAACCAGTAAAGTTTAATATTTACAGATAAAAATATTTCGGGTCTTAAAGGGATACAGAAATAAATATGAAATTTTTCGAAGCTTTAGAAATCTATGAAAACTGAACAAAATTTAATAATGACCCTCTTCTTCCTTAGGTAGCCCTGCCGCGACCCTGGCAGTCAAACGAAATGGCTACCTTGAATTCCTAAGACTAATAATTGTGCAATTAATCGAATGTGATTCAATAAAACAGCGCTCTCGTAATATCTCACAAGGGTCAACCGGGTATTTCGGTCCAAACCTTTTTTCAAGAACACCGAGGCTTTTGATAGTCACTTCGTTAATCTCACTTTAATAGCAGCCTAACGACTAACCCTAAAACTTACTTTGCTTGGTTTTAACTAGCACTCAAATTAGCATAAAATTAAGTTCTCTCTACGGAAGGCAGTTTTAAACTCAAAAGGATTAATACAAGAATGCTAATATGACCAGCCACAGCCATGTTAGCCGAGTTGTGTGCGTAGCGAACCAGTGATCAAAATATATCAAATTTCTTTTCTCTGGTTAAGCACACACACGATAAATTTAACTTGTCCTACTTTATCTGATGCTTAGGGGAGGATGCTAAACCTTCAAAATCCCAAATAATGATTTTCTCAAATCAATAACAGAATCTCATTATTAAAATCGTTCAAATTTCAGTGCTTAAAATGATAATCATGAGGCGATTTGATCTGGTGTGGAGGTCGAAACTTCCAAGTAAACTCAGTAATGCTCAATCTAACAAAAATGCGCACTCTAGCTTCTCCTATTTCGTAAAGAGTAGAAATATCTTTCTTTTGTTCTTAGATATTGTCTAATCAATTAAACACAATAACAGACGATACGACAATATTTTCCTCAAAATCAATAGCTCCGTCTCAGATGGCGGTGCAAAATCTTTTCGGTACCTCCACACAATTTTGAAGCTCCTTCTTTGGAAACTTGAAAGCCCTCTCAGGAAAATCTACAGTGTGGATGTGAGAAATTCTAAGAAAATATTCCCTCCCACACACTAAGATAATTGAGTTATAAGCGTGGAAAACAATAAGATTTATATGAAATTATATAAGTCATTTAACTTGAAAGGCGTTAATTCCAAAATAACTCCTAATTTGATTTTGCTCTTTACTTTATCTTGGAAATAATCAATCTGCTCTGTTTCAAGAAGATGAAATAAGGTAGTTGAGTATGAGATTCTTAGAGAGGAACTGTATCGGGGGGGGATTATTTTTAATGAAGGCATGGGAGATGCGTTTTCTTAATTAAAAAGAATGGTTGAAATTTATGTTGAGACTCGCATGGATTTCTAGTAAACCTATTTATTCTCTTTATATCCAGAAATCTAATCTTTGTAATCAGACGTCTTAAAATTATGTTTCTGAAATACCTTGAATATATACGTCAAAATATATCTATAACTTGAACTATTCTGCTTTCTTATAGTTGTGACAAATCTATACGGAACTTTATCACTAACCTTCTGAGTCGACCTTTTTAGGGAAATTTAATTCCCTACCTATTTCCAATTAACTCCAAAAAGCGGACAGGATTCCTTGTTATATGCAGATTAGATAAAGTATTTAAGTCAAACGAAATAGTAAAGTTAGAGCAGTAGGAGATAGATATTGAAGCAGAAAGTTATAGTGAATTTGAATTGAAGATTTCTTGTTGGAGATAATTGAATCTCAAGAAGAGTTGAGATTCCGTTGGTAATTATAGATTTATAATTAAAGTCTCATTAAAGTTTTAGGAGTGAGATTAAAAATAAATGTTCAATGAGAACATTATTAAATATAATTCTGGGATCTCTTATCGTGGTAATCTCTGCGTGATCGTTATTTAATAAATTAATTAATTGGATCATTAATTAATTAAGTTAATTTAAAGGATATTACCTTTAAAACCTCATAATACTAGTTAGATAAATTTGTCAATAAGTCTTTGATTCTATTTGGATAAGATAACCAAATAAAGAAAGTTGTTTATAAAAATGGCTACTGGTTCTTACATGACTCCTATTTATTCTCGTTCTCAAAGTGAGGTCCAAGGAGACCTTCACATAGTGAGTGGTTAATTACTGTTATTTGTTTTCTTTTCAGTAATTTCAATACAAAATAAAATAACTAGATGTTAAACTGATCCGTGCAATAAATTTTCAAGTAACGCGTACTTATAACACCAAAAAAATCAAATCAAAATGTATGGGTGCATTTTGTACACCGAGTATTAAAATGAGAGCTTTAAAAAGAAAAGAAATGATGAACAAGGAAAAAGAATTAGACTTCTACATAAATCGAAATGCTGTTTATTTAAAAGAAATAACATTTCTCTTGAACTTTTAGAAGTGTGACAGTTCTAGAAGTGTACTATTATTTTCTAAAGCTTGGAATAATACCACGTAATAAATCACTTCCAAACATAGCAGAATTGGACATGCGGATTTCAGGTTTCATTGTAAAAAAAGTGGCCGCGGTAGCCGAGTGGTATAGGTATCGGATCGTGGCTGGCTTTGTCACGAGTTCGAGCCCAGTACCACTGAAGACCCGCCGTGTAGGGCAGCGATGCACGCTAAATCTGTCGAGAGCTGAAACGTCCTCCCGTTGGTGTGGTGTGGTAGTTAGGAGAGGGGGGTGCCAGCTCAGGTGTCGTCCACGTCACTTGACCATGGTTCAAAATTACGCGGTCCGTCGCCAAAAGCCCTCGTGCAGCTGAACAGTGCGACGTTAGTATTCACTCACTCACTCACTCAATGTAAAAAAAGGGGTGCGCGTAATGCTGTGAATATACGTGAAAATTAAAAATTGCAGCTGGAAGTAGAGGTACGCCGTATTTTACGGTATATGCTTGGATTCTTATCAGTAAATATAACATGATTACGATTATGATATGCCGTCTTACTCATATGATACTTCGCTATATAAGCGCTTGAAGATATTTCTGTTAACCCTTTATCTACCGACGGTACTTTATAAGTACCACACTCAATTTAAAATTACATAGAATAACCATTTTTACAAATATTCTGATGATACTTGGAAGGAATATTCTTTGAAATCCACTCTTCCAAGATATATGATAGCACAGGTTCTATGATGAGTATTTTAGCGAGAAAAGGGGAATAGTTTTATACCAGAAATTGCGTTTTCAGTGGATTGGGAAGATTATCATTTTTGTTACGAAAAAATAGTTAATGTCATAAAGTAATGCCTTATTTTTTTTTGTATGTTAATGAAGACCTTAGAAAACGATTTGACTATTTATTTTAAGTAAACAGTGTATATAATTAATTTTACAGTTGAATATCTTTAATTCAATGTTTCTCAAACTGTGGGGCGCGCCCCCCTGGGGGGACGCGATAGCCTTACGAAGGGGGTCACGAGCGTATCGAAAATAAAATATTTAAAAAATAATTAATTTACTGGAATGAATTAAAACAAAATACTTTCAGGCATTATAATAAATGCACTTTTACTCTGATATAATTTATAGGCAAGCGATATAAGTCATCAAACATAAAAACTTCTTCAATACCTAATTAGCTATCTTTGATCCTATAACCAAATAAAAAAAACTTTTATTTGATTTGCTGTAATCCCATGATGAGAGATTTTTTATTATTTTTTCTTTTTAAATCTAAATACTAATCTTTCAGAGAAAAAAAACAAATCCCAGACCCAGAATCGAAAAAATTTAGGAACATAAAAATTCATCACTGTGATTATTTTTGAAATGCTGTACATTATAGCTGCAATCTCTTTTTGCTGATAATCTGTTTGACCTTCTAAGTTATTGGTACAGTTAGTTATGACCCACCCCTCTCTTATGTTTTTGTTTCTCATTTAGGGAAATTGTAAGTTATGTATTTCTCTGTTGCGTTTTTTTCCATGCAAAAGAGTTTTATGATATTTCGAAAATCACGGAGAGCACTTTGAATGATTACTTGGCCAAGACTTATTTTTATGAGTATTCTCAAACATATAAAGCATAACGAAAAACATTTTACACAATTTGTTTTAGCAGTAACATTTGTATTATCATAATGAACACACTTTTAACCCGGAAGTGGTCGCGTGGGACACGCAGATGATGAACTTGTTAATTCTGGCAAAGCTGTTTATTTGTTATAAAAAAAATTGAAAATTTCTTAAAAGTAGATAAGTTTAATTTCTCTTAAATTCTCTCACTGGAATCACGATTGGTATCGTGTACAATAAAATAATTATAAAAAAAAGGACTGGGGTGACTCAATCATCCCGCGTGACCATTAACACTAGTAACGAGTGTGTGTCTGCCTCCGGGATAAAACATTTGAAGTCTTCTCGCTTTAAATATTAAAAACAACATTATTATTCTTCATCGGAACTTTATATTATTTTTCATTGTTTAACATTAATTCCAAATGCTAATTCTGTGAGGCTTAAAATTACAGTTCACTTAAAACTAATTATAATGTGAGCATTCAAGTAAAAATACCATTTTACGTTTTCGTAAACATTGTCACGCATTTGTGTTTACTCTCCTGACAATTCCGCTATTTATCAAGAATGTTTTAGTTTTTTTTAAAAAATGAACTCGTTCGAAGAGCGGGTACTCCAGACAGTATAATTTTAATGTATCGGTGTTAAACAAGGTATTTTATAACTAATTTAATAATACTAAATTAAGAGCAAGTTTAATAAGTATTAGCGACTACCTTAGACTTGTCTTGGAGAGGAAAGTTTTTCAAAGGAAGGTTTATGAAGAGAAATTAAAACTCTTCAGTACTTTTTCTATATTTTGTCTTGAAAGCAGCCACCGCATTTTGCAATCTGTTCCAATTTAAAAATTCGAAAAAGAAATATAAAATATATATTACTTAAAAGTTACATATATAAAATTAAATATACTTATCTTATTAATTTGTACGGTTTATAATCAAGATCATTTTGTAGCTTTAGCGTCAAAGTGCATTATTATTGTATTCAATACATTATTATTGTATAAGGGGGGTGAGATAAAAATTATGATTGAAAAGTGAGTCGCCAGTATTGAAAGTTTGAGAAGTACTGATTTAATTAATTAATTAGCTCTAAAGGATTCAATTTCCCAAAGTTGAGTATTTTGTTTATTCATATCCTTAATTTTCAATGTTGGGATTAAAAAATATGGCATGAAAAAAAAACTGCAGTAAATCATAATGCGGTAGATAAAGGGTTAAGAACTCCCTCAGCCCCCCAATTTATTATTTTCTTTATTACTTGGCGTTTCTATATCTACGTAATAGATACGGTATTCAAAAATATTCGCTATATAAATCCGTATCGATAACTATACCAATAATATTTTATTTACTATTTAACAAATGTATTCATCTTATTCCAATAAATGGCTGTATTTAATTGTGTGGAGATTTTGATTCGATATATTTTTATGCCACTATTAACTATATACTCATGGCCTCTTTTCAAGAAAATAAAAGCGATTTTGGAAAAAAAAAAGGCATAAAGCTTTCGTTATATTCAATGGCCCCTTTCATCAATGCTTTCTCTGCAAGTCTAGACCTCTACAACCTGCCTTTCAGAAACGTATATCGTAAATAATGGCGGGGGTAGGGTGTCACACGAGGGAGGTCGGCGGTGAAATCTCTACTAATTGAAATAGATCGCATCTTGTCTGGATACAACCCACAAATGGAGTTCCTTGTATTATTCGAGAATGTTTTTCCCTGGTAAACTACCCGGAATATTTTTATTGGGAAGTAAATTACGATTCTTGTTGCCATCGAAAGGATTCGAAATGTTGCTGAAGATCAGGAAATGTCATTTTTTACAATTTTCAAATGGCTCTTCAAAATTTACCTATACTTTTGTTTCAGAGAATAGTTCCCTACAAAAACTGTGTGTGTGTGTTCATTCTCAAAAAGAGAAAGAGAACTTCTAGAATATTTCGGATATATTCATTTGGAAAATATTTAAATATGAATTCCTAAAGTATTGTGTTTCAAATTTAAAACTAAATTATTTTATATTACCAAATACATAGATGTCCAACCCAAATGACCTTGATGGCCACTTCGGAAAAATGTTACAATCAAGCGGACGCGTATAAAAACATATATATATAATTTATTTATTTAAATTAGATTTGGTCCCATTACAAACATTTATCGGAGTGAAAAATTAAAACGGAATGAATCATTGTTTTCTTTATTTTTTTATGCATACAAACGTAGATAATTTAATAAAAATAATGCAATGGCCACCAAATATGCCTAGCTCTACCAGTAAAATTAATCAAGCGTGGGGCTGCGGGGCTTCGCTATAATGCTATACTGCTTACTTCTAAGTATGTATAAAAACAGTAGCAACGTAATAAAATAGAAACAGTCATGGGATATATTTGATACAAAACACAATAATAAAAACAAAAGTATTGCACAAAATAATCGTAATTTGTAAAGTTATGAATCTTGTAAGATGTTCCGTATGCATCTCCCTGGACACGGGATGTGAATCTAGTATAACTTTTTTGAATTTCATATACTTGAAATCTAATTATGAAATATTCATAATCATACGTACCTCTAAAGATGTGTGTATTAATTTATGCTTAACTGATTTTACATAATATCTATGATTATATCGATAAGAAATTTTTCAAATGATCGGCATCATTGAAAAAATCGTAATGACATGACTTTTTGTAGCATTTGTTGTTTTACTGCACTACGAGTAGAGTAAAACAATGAAGCAATTAAGCAAAACGCATATTAGATTTGAGCAATTAATTTTAAGAGCAATAAAAAATTTGATTGAATATTAGGATTTTTAGTTGCGTATATACTAAATATTTTGTTCTACAATGGAGCCGCGTATTGGCTTTCTACTTTTGTAGACGTAG
Organism: Trichonephila clavipes; assembly: GCA_019973935.1. Lineage (NCBI taxonomy): Eukaryota > Metazoa > Arthropoda > Arachnida > Araneae > Nephilidae > Trichonephila > Trichonephila clavipes. Next base: position 302,894 of record BMAU01020861.1, on the reverse strand, counting down.
TACATTCCCCAAGAGCTGGTATCACTTTTTAGTGTGGCCCCATATAAACGATACCAATTGTCACAAGTAATTTTAACGCCCAGTTGCTTCCCCAGAGGGAAACACCTAAGATGTGCCGAGTATGCTAAATAAGAAAGGAAGAACGTGCTAATTATTATTTTTAAGAAAACACTATCTTTGTACCTGAATGGTTTTCTTAATTTTCACATATCCTAAGTTAGCAACAGTAATGCGAAATATTATGTCTCGAGCTCGACCTTAAGGTAGAAGTAATTGTCATAACACGAAACACTTGGAGATAACAACAAAAGTAAATAATCAAATTTATGATTTTACTAGACACAAACTATTCCTTGACAAAAATTAAAAAGATCAACTACTATTTAATTCAGATGTTCTCAGACTGTGGGGCACACCCTTTAGAGAGGCGTGAGCATATCGAAAAGTCGGAAATAAAAGATCATTTAAGAAAATATTAATTTACTGGAACACTTATATTACTATCTATACTTAAAAATAGCATGTACAAAATTAAATACGTATCTTGATAATTTGTACAGTTTATAGTTAAGGCTGTATTGTAGCTTTAGCGTAAAAGTGCATTGTTATTGTATGGGGAGGGCGTGAAAAAAATTATGAGTAAAAAATAGGGTCGCAAACATTGAAAGTTTGAGAGACACTGATTTAAGGGCTTAAAGTTTATCTTGTCTGAAGAATTTGAAGACACTCAAATTTGTAGCTCACACAAAATGACAGAAGCTCCCGCGTTTACAGTGACATCTCGAATTCCACTTCCAACGCAATTTATCCGAGTCCTTTCAAAAATGGACTTCCCTACAAACGCTAAAAAATATCTCGTTTTAGACAACGAGAAGTACGAACTAATCGATGAATCTAATTTTCAAAGTGAAAATCTCCGCACTGCTCTAATCACTAACTTCTTGTGAAGTATTGGGAAAATTGATGAAAGTGTGTGCGAATTAAAAATTAAATTATTGATTTTCATTTCGTCTACAACTATTAATTACAATATTTACAGTCAGATTTAAGTTATTCAAACTATCGAGTGCTTCAATACTACTGAATATTGTATGGGTGTTGGATGAGGCAGAACACAACGTCTCTTTTCGAGTCGTCCAAGGGGTCTCCTCTGTCTACTCTCTTGTGGTGGGGCGGTCCCTTCTCGCATCATGAATTTCACTCGATGTTCAGCTCATAAATGGAGTACAGCTGTTTTTCTCACTGCAAAAGGTTGTCAGTGCGATGTTAGATGAAAGAATACTGCCATATTTTAAAGGTGCGCGTGTGGATAGGAGAAGCGTAATGTTATCTGGTTAGGAAATCCGATCTTGCACCTACGGCGCGGGAAACGTTACACTTCTGAGTTAACACATCTATTTCAGGCTCACGCTTTCTTTCATTTAAAGGGTGTTTTTTTAGAGGTATAGAACTTTAAATTGCAATAAAACAACGATGTATTATTCGATTGACATGAATTTTTTTTTATTCGAAAGATAATCTTGTGGCATTACATTTTAAATATGATCAAGCAAGGCGTAGATTCGTCGAATGGGTCCAAAACGAAATAGCCGTTGTTCCCGATTTTCATAAGCGAATTTTGTTTAGAGATGAAGCGCACTTCTGGTTGAATGGCTACGTCAACAAACAAAACTGCTGCATTTAGAGTGAAGCTAATCCACAAGTGTATGTCGAAACACCGTTACATCCAGAAAAACTGACTGTTTGGTGCGCTTTATGGGCTGGTGGAATCCTTCAAAAACGATGAAGGTCACAACGTTACTGTCAATGGTGATCGGTATAGAGCCATGATTACTAACTTTTTCATTCCCGAATTGAACAATCATGATGTCCAGGAGCTGTGGTTCCAACAAGACGGCGCAACATGTCACACAGATCATGCCACAATCGATTTATTGAAAGACACGTTTGGTGACCGCCTAATTTCACGTTTTGGACCTGTGAATTGGCCTCCAAGATCTTGTGATTTAACACCGCTAGACTATTTTCTGTGGGGCTATGTAAAGTCATTGGTCTATGCGGATAAGCCACAAACGCTTGACTATTTGGAAGACAACATTCGCCGTGTTATTGCCGATATACGGCCACAAATGTTGGAAAAAGTCATCGAAAATTGGACGTCCAGATTGGACTACATCCGAGCCAGCCGTGTCAGTCCTATGCCAGAAATCATACTTAAAATGTAATGCCACAAGATTATCTTTCGAATAAAAAAAATTCATGTCAATCGAATAATACATCGTTGTTTTATTGCAATTTAAAATTCTATACCTCTAAAAAAACACCCTTTACTTTTATACCTTAGCACCAACCTGCAGGATCCTTTTCCACTGTACGTAGGTGGCAAGTTGAAATCTAAACGAAATTTTAAATCATATTAGCTTAACTCAGGTATCATCACGAAATAGTCTCTTCAAATTTAACATTTTAAATGTTATCAAATACGTTACATTCGATTTAACTTAAGATAATTTACTTATTCCAGTTTAAAATACAGAGAAATACAAATGTTTCATCAGCCCAAGTATACGAATTAATATTTCAAAATTTGTTCATGGCAAATTACATTAATTGTTGACGTTTTTGGATTTAACTTGTTTATAGAAAATATTTTAATGTAATTTTTTTCCCTTTCTTTTTAAAAATATAATTAAGTGAAAGAATAAGCAATATTATTTAATCACGTAATCAAATTAATTTTATTAAAAACTACTAGTAAATAAAATTTATATTTGCATATGATCATCTGAAAAACTTGTGGAAAAATATATATTCCAAGATTTCCAAAATACTCAATATTAGCAAACTTTAAAAAAACTCCTGAACAATTTAGATTTATCTAGAAAGTGAAACTAAAAGAGGTATGAATTTAAATGCATTTATTAAAATGAAAAGTTAAAATTTTGTAGAAGAGTTTAATTACAATGAGAATACTTGTTTAACTTATTTTTAATAAAACAGTAATTATTGGACAAAAAAAACTTATTACGAGGTGCATCCAGAAATAAGTTTCCCGATGTTTTCCCCTTTAAAGTAAATGTCATTAGCCGTGTTAACTGCACATGCGAAACAGATCTATAACGTATCAATCATATGCCAGCCGGACAGGTTCCGCCTCTTGCCAGTAGCGCGGTAGCAGTGGTCCGAAATGGAAACTCGTATTCCTTCTCCAGCCACCAACGAGATTTGATCGGTGATAAAGCTCTTGAATGCATAAAGCATTGCGCCTATTGAAATTCATCGTCAACTCAGTTAGGTCTATTGGCAGAACATCATGAGTAAGCAGGTGATGCGTCGCTGGTGTAGGCAGTTTTCAGAGGGTTGTCAATTGATTGATTGATTGATTGAATATTAACGTCGCACTGTTCAGCTACACGAGGGCTTTTGGCGACGGACCACGTAATTTTGAACCATGGTCAAGTGACGTGGACGACACCTGACTCTGTTAGAGGGTTGTCAAAGTGTCCATGATGTGAAGAGGGCTCACATATGGCTTGACACACAGCAGCTGTTTTGACGGAATTTGGCTGGGAGTTGTTTTATCAGCCCCTTACAACTCTGATCTTGCTCCCAGCGATTTTCACGTTGTATTGCATCTCAAGAAATTCCGGTCCTCTGGTGAGCGTTTTGGCAACGACGAAGAGCTGAAGACATTTGTCACACGCTGGTTCCATTCACAGGCGGCAAAGTTCTACCATAGAGTGAGTGATACAAAAGTTGATACACGATTTTATAAATGTCTCAATTCTGGTGGTGGCTATGTTGAAAAATAGCTGAAACATTACTGTACTTATTGACAATAAATACAGTGGTGGAAAAAAGTCCTGAACACACTCATTTTATTGCATTATTTTTATGTTTGACTTCATTTTTCGTTATGAAATTATCGCACTATCTTAAATATTGTTATTGATTTTAATGTATTTTGTCATGCTGATTTCAAATCTGTTTGTAGATTTCATCTAAAGTAAATAGTTTCATTGATATATATTTAAAAACCTTGACAAGAAAGCACAAGGTCACTGTAAGAATGAGTGAGTGTGTTTTCCACCAATGAAATGATCCATTATTTCAACCAATCAGAGAGCAGTAGCGATAAAGGGTTGAAAGAAAAAGGTGAAACGTGGTTTATTGTATTGAATGCAGTTGTGTGCTTGTGGAAAACAGTGTATTGAAAGCAATTTGAAGTGCGTTTGGGGAAAATATTGGAATTATGGCTAAATTTTCATATCTGCCTGAGAATAAAAGGTACAAAATAATACATTTGAAGGAAAAAGGTTATTCTATGCGCCAAATTGCTGCCAAAGTACCATGTGGCCTTTCTACTGTTTTGAGAACTGTGAAAAGATTTTCTGAAACAAATTTTATTGTGGACAGGAGGCGATCAGGACACACGACCAAGAATAACATCTTTACGTGAAGACAGGTTATTGCTTTCAAACAGAAAGTTTAATTCCTCGCAAATTTTGAAACAATGGACTTTAACATCAAATGTGAGTGTGTGCCCAAGAACTATTAGAAGAAGACTGCTGGAAATTCGGTTACCTGGTTGTAAAGCGCGCCCAAAACCATTACTGACTGAATTTCAACGAAAACGGTGATTGACGTGGGCAAGGGAACATTCATTATGAACTATTAAATACTGGGAAAAGGAAATATTTAGTCACGAGAGTCAGTTTTGTATTTCTGGCAACCAAAGTAGTGCCTATGTAAGACGACGCACTCATGAGGTATTCAGCCCTTAGTGTCTGAAGCCCATAGTAAAGTACCCGACAAAAGTGGTGGTATGCGGTTGCATGTCTTCTCATGGTGTTGGAAGACTTCACATCGTTAGCGGAACAGTGAAATCCATGGATTACATTGGAATACAACAAAATAAATTGCTACCAACTGCGAGAGACCTTTTGGGGAATCAGTCATGGATTTTTCAGGATGATAACGCCCCTTGCCATCGTGCAAAGGTAGTCCAGAAAGGGTTGGAAGACCATACTGTGAATAGAATGAACTGGCCAGGACAGTCTCCCGACCTTAATCCGATAGAGTTTATGGTTTAAAATTAGTTATGAAATTTCAAAGAAAAAACCTTCAAACAAACGTGAATTAATTGAAGCTTTAATATTTTCCTTCAACCATATTGTCACGAAAGATCTTCTTTTGAAATTGGTGCATTCCATGCCAAAAAGATGTAGAGCCGTAATTAAAGCAAACGGCCGGCCCATAAAATATTGATTTTCTAACATGTGACAACACTGTAATTTTCAAAATGCTTATATATATATATATATATATATATATATATATATATATATATATATATTAAATATATATATATATATATATATATATATATATATATAGCGTATTTGCCAATGTTCGTGTTATTTTTCTTTGTGTATTATGTTATTCTATATTGTTTTATTCTGCACATATTTCACATTATTGTGTTCAGGCAGCTTTACTACAAAAAATATTTTAGTCATTAAGAAACTAGTAGTGGATTTGAAATCAGCATAAAAATACATTACAATCAATAACAATATTTAAGATAGTGCGATAATTTCACAACGAAATAGGAAGTCAAACATAAAAATTACGCTAAAAAATGAGTGTGTTCAGAACATTTTGCCACCACTATATGTTCCTGAAAGTGTGAGTTCTTTTTTTTTTTAAAAAAAAGGGAAACTTATTTTCTGGATGCGCCTCATACTTTTTTAAAACACATTTATTAATGTGAGTCAGCATTCTCTCCAAAGGAAATTTTGATGAATAAGTTAATGTTGTTTGAAATTCTTAATTATTATTAATTCTACATATTATTGCCATTATCGTGAGGATACCATGGTGGTCAAAGCAACGTACTCGTGGTCGATGAGATATGAGTTCGATCCCAGTATCACTGAAGACTTGCCGTGCAGAGAGGTTGATGCACGTTAAATATGTCGATGCTCAAATGTGTCTTCCCGTTGGTGTGGGATTTAGGGGAGGGGGTGCCAGTTCAAATGTCGTCCTCATAACTTGCTCTTGGTTCAAAATGACGAGGTCCGTCGCGAAAAACCCTCTTGTAATCGAATTATGCAACGTTAATATTTACTCAAGTTCTTTCATTTGTCTTTATTCAAAAACCATAACAGCTGCTAATGAGAGAGAAACTAGATACAAGATTTTCAACCTATTGTATCCTTTCTGTAATTTGGAAAAATAATCTTTTCTTTTGATTTTTAAAATTAGAAGTTCATAGGTAATTTTATAAAATCAAGTCGAGTTAAGTAACTGTAGAACACGAGAAACCCTCTGATTTCTCTGAATTTTTTGTCTTATTTTCGCGCCAGTAAAGTTTTGTAAAATAAAAGGGATGTGCAGTCTAGTGATTAATCCCTTCAGGATCAGCGGAAGGAGAAAGAAGCTATTCCCCAGGCCTCGGATGTTCGGGGAGAATACGCACGTACGGGACCGATCAAAATTCCCTGCTAAGCCTAATTTCCTTTAAAAATTCATATAAAATTTTTAATACAATCAAATACGCTAAAAATTACATTTTACTATGATTGATAACACTTGAACATGGAATAAAAAATCATTTCGCTACTTTTAAAGGGAAAAAAAAGCAATTGTGAATTTTAAAGAAAATGTTCTCATTTTAATAAAAAAAAAGTTGCATACACTTTTAAAAAATTGACAAAATCCCCCTTACACTTGCAAACGCATATAGGAAGTATTAGAAAACTAAACCAACTAATTCAAAATGTAAACAGAAATATCCGTAGAGCAATAGATCACGAACCTTTAAAGTTTCGATTCTCTCGAAAAGTAAGTCTGTGCAGTTTGTTTATATTCATAAATATCTCGGATCTTATTTAGAAAAAAAACACGGAGCCGAAAGTACATATTGAAATTCAAAGTTTTATGAAACATTATTCGAAAAAAGAACCGGTTTTTTAACCGCCATTTAGAGCTGGTAAAAATTAATGTAAAAACGTTCCTAACTCTGATCACACCGGTGGGATCATGGGCCTACGAGCAGGGTGAGATTGATTGATTGAATATTAACGTCACACTGTTAAACTAAACGATAGCTTTTGGCGACGGAGCACGCAATTTTGAACCATGATCAAGTGACGTGGACGACACCTGAACTGGCACCCCCTCTCCTAACTACCACACCACACCCATGGGAGGACGTTTGATCTTTCGACAGATTTAACGTACATCGCTGCCCTATACGGCATGTCTTTGGTGATACTGGGCTCGAACTTATTATATGCCAGTCATGATCCAATAACTTGACCACTGGGCTACCGCAGCCCCCTGCGAGCAGAGAAAGCTCAATCACATATATGATACCGTGGGCCGTGGAGGGAGAAACGTATGATCTCATATGCATGATGATGGTCCTGAATGGGTGAAAGGTTATGGATTTGAGGCCGACGTTTCCGAGTTCAGATGTCACTGAAGAGCCGCCGTATAGAGGGGTTCATCCACGTTAAATATGTTGTAGCTCAAAATCTTCATGTTAGCATGATGTCAAAGTTATGAGTGAATGAGAGAATAATTACGTCACACTATTCAGCTACTTGAAGTCTTTTGACGACGGACCACGTAATTTTGAGCCATGATCATGTGACGAGGATGACACCTGAACTGTCTCCCTCTCTCCTACCTTTCCCATCACACCAACGAGAAAAAGTTTGACCCTCGACAGATTTAACGTGCATCCTCCTTCTCTGCGCAGTGGGTCTTGAGTGGTTCTAGGCTCGATTTCACGTTACGCCGGCTGCGAGTCCTTACGTTGAACACTAGACTACCACGGCCGTGGGGAAGTTAAGAGAGTGAGGTGCATGTCCCTTCACTTGATCATGGTTCAACCATTCGAGGTTCGTCGACAATACGCCCTTATGTTGCTTTATGTCGGACGCTCATAAAAACTCACTCATTCATAAAAAAAACCAAGTTTAGTAATACAAAGTTGGTGAGCTAAAATATAAAAAAAAAATGTGGGAATGCTTATAAAGGTGAAAACTTCTAATGTATTCGAGGCTAGGGAATCCCATTGTTCGGATGTGCAACGTTTTCTTTTCGAAAATTTTCGCATACGGGTGTTAAGTAGTTCTTATTTTCATGCCCATTCATCAGTGAATTTGTTTATTTCATTCAAGTAAGTATGCATTTCTATATACACTGCTGGACAATTGCTAAGGACGGATCACAAATTGCTATGTAGCATAACATTAAGCGAGACATGAGGCCTAGTAGGATAAAATATAGTTGCACTACTGTTCAGACATTAGAATAAAGAATATTTATTGTTCTGGAAAGTACAAAAGCTGTGAAACATCTGAAAGAAAAAAAATGTTCATTTGATCTGCGTACGGAGAAATAGAACAATGCATCTAAAAGTCAGCAGGCACCTTAAAGAAAGGTATCACAACGGGATATGTCCACCGTGGAGTGGGATGCAACATTCCACACGTCGTACTATACTTTGCACAACATTATCCAGCAGCTGTTGAGAAAATTTATCCCATTCCTCTGTGAGTGCACGGATGAGGGTGTTCTTGTTTGTCGGAGGATAGTTTCGACCAGCAACTTGCCTCCCCAAAGCATCCCACACATTTTCAATGGGGTTTAGATCTGGAGAACGCGCTGGCCATACGAGACGTTGAATACCCTCGCTGTCTAGACAATCCTGAACAGCGAGTGTTCGATGACATGTTGCGTTGTCGTCCATAAAAACAAATTTATCACCGACAGCACCACGGAAAAGACGAACATGAGGCAGTAGAACTTCATCAATGTATCGTTGGCCCGTCATAGTCCCTTTCGCAACCACATGTAGGCACGTGCGGCCATTGATCATGATGCCGGCCCACACCATGATAATGCATGTCGGATATCGGTCCTTTTCCTGGATAATTTTTGGACGATAAGCAGTACCACTCTCGCGCCAGATCAGTTGGCGTCTACAATCCGATGACAGACTGAACCTACTCTCGTCTGAGAATAGTACGCATGTCCAGTCCTGTTCAGTCCAATTGTGATGCTCACGACAAAATTGCAAACGGTCAGTACGGTGCTGTCTGGTCAATGGGACACACACAGCAGGTCTGCGTGCGTATAGTCCTCCTCCCCTCAAACGTCTGGCAACAGTTTTTCGGGAGATCTGCTTTCCTGAGGCAGCAAGAAACTGATTTGCCACCTGCTGTGCTGTGCTGTGGTGCGCCTGTTCCTTTTTGCTGATAGGACGATATATCTGTCTTCTGCAGGCGTCTTACTTCTAACACGACCTCCCCCGTGGCGTCTACTTCACATTCCAGTAGTTTTAAATGACATCCACAGCCGTGGAACAACGCTGTGAGCGATGTCGAACTCCCTGGCAACATCTGTTATTATTCGCCCTTCTTCGATGTTTCGAATAATTCGGCCACGCGTAAAATCATCAATGTGATGTCGGGAAGACATGCCAAAAATTTTATGTTCGTCTATTAAATCTTTCCTGTAAAACTTTGACTTGAAACAACAACTGTCCACACGCGTCAAAACCTTTAAAGCTCTTATGAACGCTATCACGTGATGAACAGACGTGGAAAAAAAATTGCATACTCATACTTCTTCTTACTAATATCCCGCGCTTATTCTAATTTTCCACATTTTGCTTCCCTTCATTTTGTGGTTGCTATGGATGATAGTGTTATCCGTCCTTAGCAATTGTCCAGCAGTGTATTTATATATGAGTGCATGCGATTTATTTTTCTATGAATGTCAATTAGTCCAATTATTTAAAAATATTTATATGAAAATAACTTATTTAGAGTAGATTTCTTTATATGTTTATATGGTACGTAAAGGGTGTTTTTTTTAGAGGTATAGAACTTTAAATTGCAATAAAACAACGATGTATTATTCGATTGACATGAATTTTTTTTATTCGAAAGATAATCTTGTGGCATTACATTTTAAATATGATTTCTGGCACGGGACTGCCACGGCTGGCTCGGATGTAGTCCAATCTGCACGTCCAATTTTCGATGACTTTTTCCAATATTTGTGGCCGTTTATCGGCAATAACACGGCGAATGTTGTCTTCCAAATGGTCAAGCGTTTGTGGCTTATCCGCATAGACCAATGACTTTACATAGCCTCTCAGAAAATAGTCTAGTGGTGTTAAATCATAAGATCTTGGAGGCCAATTCACAGCTCCAAAACGTGAAATTAGGCGGTCACCAAACGTGTCTTTCAATCAATCGATTGTGGCACGAGCTGTGTGACATGTTGCACCGTCTTGTTGGAACCACAGCTCCTGGACATCATGATTGTTCAATTCAGGAATGAAAAGGTTAGTAATCATGGCTCTATACCGATCACCATGGACTGTAACGTTGTGGTCTTCATCGTTTTTGAAGAAGGATTCCACCATCCCATAAAGCGCACCAAACAGTCAGTGTTTCTGGATGTAACGGTGTTTCGACATACACCTGTGGATTAGCTTCACTCCCAATGCGGCAGTTTTGTTTGTTGACGTAGCCATTCAACCAGAAGTGCGCTTCATCGCTAAACAAAATTCGCTTATGAAAATCGGGAACAACGGCAATCTCGTTTTGGGCCCATTCGACGAATCTACGCCTGGTTTGATGATCGTTTTGATGAATTGCCAAACCAAACTGAGAATAAATCACTTGATAGCTGTTAAATCGGTCGCCATCTTGGAAAGTAATGCCAACTTAAACTTCTATACCTGGAAAAAATACACTCTTTACTATCGCAACAATGCCAACGTTCAGGATAACTGGCCACCCTAATTCCCCCTGTGTCGTACACACTGAATTGGCATCCATTGACTTCCTTTCATACAATGTCACCAATATCGGTACAATAATATGCGAGTTTTATTTATATGATTTATATAAACCCGGAAACTATGCAATGCTAGGAAAACTTATGCCTTGAGAGCCATGTACTTTTCTTAAAATCTCTAAGCCAGTGCTTCTCAAACTTTCAAGATTCGTGACCCAATATTCAATGATAATTTTCATAGCGACCCCCCCTCCTCCTCTCCATACAATAGCAATATATTGAATTCAATAATAATGTTCTTTGTCGCTAAGGCTACAATACAACTTTAACTTCTTAAGTGCCTCCGGCGTATATAAATGTCTCGTTCCTCTCCGTCTCATTTCCACTTTCGTTTCTCTTCTCCTCCCTCTCCCCAGAAACATCACATACGCGCGTCTACATGGAGAACGGTGGCATTGGTAAGCGAATTGCATAACTCTTAACCGGAAATCTAGGGATTAATTTTAAACTGTTCAAAATGTCAAGGCAAGAGTTAATACAAGCCCATGGGGTCACTGGTAATAATCCAACTAGTTCTTAATTTAGTATTGTTCAATTAATTATAGAATACATTACTGATATATTTATAAGTGTATTGTATCAGTGTAAATGTGTACTTTATTTTTTTAGGTTCACTCCTAGGAGAGCCCACACCCTTGGCGGGAATTACTTTGGTTGGCGATAATTGTGCCATCTTGGTAACCCTACTTTTTTTAAACACTGCATGTGGCAACCCTAACTATTTCTAGCATTTTCGTATATTGTGGCCGCGCATTTCGAATTTCATTTTGTTGTTGGGCTTCGGGCTGGCTGCGTGTGTGTGGGAATATACTTTAGAATTTTTTACTTTGTTGAATGCGAAAGGAAAGAAAGAATTGATTGAATGGTGTATGAAGGAAGGATTGATTGCTTCAAGTTATGAATGTCCTAAATGTAATGATCGTCATGATGTTACATGGTCGGCAATAAAACGCTTTCTTCGAAATTGTACCAGCCCCACCGAATGTATGTTTGACCATTACCTCGCAGAATAAATATGGCGGCGCTCACACGATCATTCGCTTAGCGATGAGACCTTTAAAGCTGTTTAAAATCTGTTGCTACGCTGTACCCTCCACTTGGAAAAGATCAGCAGTAAGAAAGTAAGTGCTGTTTTTATATTTTTTTTCTTAAATGTTTAATTTCTGTATTGTTTACATAAATTTTCATTATGCATCCACATTTTCCCGCTATATTCCTTTGCTGCCATTGTCGGCTTCGCTTGGCGCTTTTTTCGGTTTGTCGCCAAGGGTGTGGGCTCTCCTAAGATTTTACCTTTTTTCATTATGTCAGAATTTATTTTGTTTGTTTACATTCAGTAAATTAATAACTTCTTTAAACAGGCGTTTGTTTTCAACTTTTTAATATGCTCACCCCCCGCAGTGTTATCACGCCCCCTAGGGGGACACACCCCACAGTTTGTGAAACGCTGCTCTAAGCAAACAAAAGGAGAGGGTTCGTACTTTTTAACAATTAATGCTTTTACTTTCTCTTAATCTTGATGTCATCACTAATATAAACCAAAATATTGGCAACTTTCTTGGCAATTAACTTCATTAATATGTCAGATTTTAATTTTTTGGCACATTTTTGTACTTAAAAATGCTTTTTACTAAATAAAAAATAGATCCGTTTCGTTACTTCTTATCTTCAATCTCCTGCATCAGATTAATCTTTTTTTTTTTCATCGTTTCCTTTTCTCTCGTACATTCGCTGGAGTTGAGGGCTAGTAATATTTAAATAATGAAAATACAATTTAACCTGAAAAAAGGTGCGTGAAATTTTTCATAAAAAAATACTCGCGTCTGAAAAAGTTTTCAATTCAAAAGTAAACGCTCGTTGCCGACCCGAGCACGATTTCCGACTGAAGCCCACACAATGTACTACTTAAACCTTATGACCGTAACGCACCCGGTTCTGACGCTTCATTTAAGTTCACTCTTCAGCAAAACGAGCTTAAAGAAGTTTTCACTTCAAAAGAGAATCAAAATATGGGGAATTGGTTTGACAAAGAAAATTAACAAAAGTTAAAAAATAATTAACAAACTATTTGTATTCCTTATTTTTTGGGTAAAATGATCAATAAAACAAAAAAAAAATAATCATATTAAAAAAACGCAGTAAAATTTTTATTTGTTTCAATATCAAACATTTCATGTTCTCTATTTCTTTTTTTTGTCACCCAATATTGGAAAGCAATTCTCACAAAAATTCAGACATAACGCAAAGCACAAGAAAATTAGATTTAATGCTAGTGACAGATAACTAATTAATCAAACCCGCTACTTTGCTGCTATTATCCGCCAACTCGTTAGCGAATCCATTTATCTAACCACCGCCAAACTTTCCGGAATACGATGCCAAAAAATCATAATAATCGTATCTCTTAATTAAGCTCTTGAATGAGTTGATGGTTTATTTATTAAATAAGGAGATGAATTTCATACACCCCTCCACTTCGGTGAAATATACAAGAATTATATTTACGCTTGGGTGATTTCGAAAAATGCCAAAACGAACGATGAAATTTATCGTACTTGGGTTTTCGAAACCCCAAATAATTACATGTTAAGCGCAACACAACACTGCCTCTTCAGAGAGTGTTCACGTTTCGTTCAAATGGGCAATTAATCACAAGACATGATAGCGATCTTCGAAGCGTAGATAAGACTAATAACCCTTTAATGAAGTTGCACCCTAAAACTAATTCGTATTTCCCCGTACACGAAAATTTTCTCTTTTTTCCCTTTTGCTATTTCAAATTTTCAAATCGATTCCGCTCCGTAACAGATGGTGTATCGATATTTTCCATCGCATCAACGGCTTTGTGTCTTGGAGCTTCAAGTTTTTATCAATATTTTTCACGCGGAATTCAACAGCGCCCACTTTAGGGATTTTTGAAACTCTTTTCGATATGAAGCAAGGATGAGTTCGTTAAAGAATCTTTAAAGTATATGACTACCTTTGGAGAACTTTTTTGGATGTAAATTTTTAACTTAATAAACACTTTTTTATTTGAAATGGAGCAGAAAACTAGGAATTTATAAGTACAATTTCAACAAAATGAAAAATTATTTTGGATATATTGGGAATCTTGACTAAAATTTTAGTAAAAAATTGCAGTTACGGTAAAGCTTGTATTGAAAATTCTAATAATTATGTTCGAATAATATTTATACAAAACATCATTATTTGTGCTTAGAACAATAAGATTTGAAAATTTTTGAAATATGTCAATTTTTATGCAAGTACTCAATTTTTGACAAGAAACTAATGTTTTGTTCCCACCAAAAGTGCAATAAAATGCATAAATATATTCACAGAGATTGGGTAACAGTATATACTGCAGATAAAACTAAAATAAAACATTTTCTGAAAATTTCAATTCAATATTTTAAAAAGAAAACAAGTAGTGAATTTTACCGTGAAACAAAAAATTGAAAAACATAGTTTCTCAGCATTTAAAGACTTTAATACAGTATAAAAAAAATTTCTACCAATTGTACATTTTTTAAATTCTCCATATTTATAGGTAAAGATCTCTTTAACTTCAAGTTTAAGTTTTTTTTTTATTCGGACTTTTTTTAAATCCTTTTGCTGTTTTTTGGAGAGTTTTATAGACTATAACTATTGTTTTTAGTGAAATTTTGTTGTAAAAATTGCATTTACATAAAACTAATATATGTATTTAAATAATATTTATACAGTACGTGAATAACATCTTTATATGTGCTAGAAATTAAAAGATTTGTAATACTTTTGAAAGTTTTTAAAATATACCAAATTTTATGCAAAAACACGATTTTTTAAAAACTTAATGATTTTTTTTCATAAAAAAGCAATGAAGTACATAAATAAATATATATACAGACATTAGATTTCTATTCATAAATAGATAGAAGTAAATAAAACATGTTTTTAAAATTTCAATTAAATATCTTAAGAATGTGTGTAGGAGTCTACTTCCGGTTTTGTAAACTCGATTTCCGGTTTACTAATTATGCAATAACTTTGCTTCTAAATCTCGTAGAAACAAAAAAAAAAGTGTTTTTGAAATCTTAAATGTATGTGCTATTAAATAAAAACATAAAACAAATTTCGAAAATTTTTCCCAAAACGGCGAATTTTGGGTAGCCACATATCTTAAGATGAAAAGTTTGCGTTACTGGAGTTTGAAATATAATATATATATATATATATATATATATATATATATATATATATATATGAAATCAATATATGAAATATGTAGAATGAACATTTAAGGCCGTATCACACGCGTACACGTTTCAAGCAATTTTTCGTCCAATTTGTGCAATTTTTACTCAGTTACTATAGCAACGGCTTTCGAACAACTTTTTGCTAGTGAGCTCAATTTGATTTGATTTGATTTAATATTAACGTCGCCCTGTTCAGCTACACGAGAGCTTTTGGCGACGGACCACGTAATTTTGAATCATGGTTAAGTGACGTGGACGACACCTGAGCTGGCACCCCCTATCCTAACTACCACACCACACCAACACTAGTGAGCTCAAATAATTGTTCCAAATAAAAATTGCTTGAAATTCTAGCCAATGGAGTTCATCGTCGCCCCACGTCATAAACAAGATGGCGGCTTCGATTTGGTCTAACACATCAGATATGCCGTATATTTTAATGGTGTATAATATTTTAACGGCGTATACTATTTTAAACAGGATGGTGCTCAATTTCTGTTTACGCCCATCAACAAAAGCTTCAGCGGAATAAAAGAAATAATTTTGTATGTTCGTTTTCCGAAGCAGAAAAATCGGCGAGTAATTTTTCAATGTGGAGATGAGCGCGGCTGACGTCAGAGCATGTCGTTTTTTTTTTACTACAACACTTCCTTCTCAGTAGGATGAAAAATTGCTTGAAAAAATTGTACGAAAAGTAAACGTGTGATACGGCCTTTAGAATTGAAAAGTTCATTGGCGTTACGAGTGTCTATAAAACAACGCGAGGCCTGTTGTGATGGGCTTTGCAATTTTGATCCACAATCAGACGATAAGGACGACACTCCGTTGACTTGCTGGTTAGGATTTCATGACCATAAAAGGTTTTTTTTTCGAAGAGAATACTCAAATATTGACATCATATAATGTTGATTTTGGAACATGATGTCACCATGCACGGACACAAAATATGTTTACCAATTAATTTATCTACGAACTAATAGAATAATTTGTTAATAAGAATATACAGTGTGTCTGCTTAACCCTCCGTTAGGCACGCGAATCTCTCAGATGCATAGTAAAAATAGCTTAGGTGCAGCGTCCACACGAAGAGTTGGATCACTCTACTACTTTTTCTCTCTGCCTAGGATTCAGTGTTACTGACGAGAGCGATTTCTTCATATTTTCGGTGGCAGAGGACATGATATCTGATAGATGCAGCGCTCTCAACAACGTCAGCTTCTATGCCTTTGTTCTGTTTCATTAAGAGGACTTGGTACACTTTGAACAACTATATTCATTTATTTAAAAATTATATATTTTAGCATTTTATTTAATAATCCAAGTCAAGAAAATGATACCAGATGAAATTGTTCACATATTATTCACACAGTTTTAGAAATTTAAATTTTTGGAAGAAAATTTGGAAAATTTTTAAAATTCTACTCCTTTTGTTATTATTTATTTTTTGAACTGAAATTGTTTTGCAATATTCGTATGGATGTTCTAAGCAACTTTAGGGATCGAATTTACACAAAAACTTAATTCAATTTCGAGAAAAAAAAATAAAACTTTGATATGCATGCTAAAAATCGATGAAAAAGGAGAATCTGTGTTACATTTTAATATTTTTTTAAAAAAAGTATTTGTTTTTAGAGAAAAATGGATCCCAAATTTTGTTGCATGCTTTATATATAGCACGCAGGGAAAAAATGGAAGTGGTTGGTAAGTAGTTGTGGAGGGAGTAGCATTTTGAATGCACTAATGTTTCGAAAAACAAACTGAGAAAAACCACTTAAAAGCTTAATATTCTGAAAAAATAATTATAATAAGCTGAAATAAACTTCAACTACCACTTTAAGATATTAGTTATATATTTTTCTTTAAAATACTTTTACTTTTTCGTATTTTTTCAACCCATATGCTTTTGTGAGGGATCAATTTTTAGAGAGTATTAATTGCTCAAGAAAGTTAAAAAAAAAGGTTAATTTTTTTTGTGACTACAGAAATTTTAGTTTTTTCTTCACATAATATTGAAGTATTACATTTGTATGAAAAACATATCAGGAATAAGAACTGAAATTATGAAATTATTAGTATAAAATGCCTTGAACCTTTATCTACCGTCGGTACTTATATGTACCACTCACTTTAAAATTACATAGAATAACAAATTTTATGAATATTCTGACAACACTTAGCAAAAATATTCTTTAAAATCCACTCTTCCAAGATATATGACAACAACACGAGTGCTATGATGAGTATTTTAGCAGGGAAGGTTAATAGTTTTATAGCAGAAATGTCGTTTTCAGCGGATTGCAAAGATTATCATTTTTGTCCCCAAAAAATAGATAATGTCAAAATTTAAGTGACTTGTTTTTTTGTATGTTAATGAGGACCATAAAAAACTATTTGACTCTTTATTTTAAGTGAACAGTGTATATCGAAAGAAATTCCTGATATTTTAGCAATGACAACAGTCGGTTTGAAGTAGAAAGAAGACTGGATGTATATTTAAATTCTAATAAACTAGATCACAATTGGAAAATCAACATGCTGATATTGGTAAAAGATGGGTGAAAATACTTAACCCATTTCAAAAAGGAACACATTCCATATAAAAATTTAAATGTCCTTGTTAAATTTGCGTTCTGCTGCCTTGGAATTGATGCAGCAGTTGAAAAAAAATTTCTTCAATTGATAATGATTTTTGTACTAGTGAGATAAATCAGATATTGAATGTGTTAATATTTTAGCTGCACAGTGCTTACCGTAAAATTCAGTATGAAGGATATTTCTTGGCCCCGAAATTTCCGATTTATTAGAAACTGATACATTCATAAAAAAATTCATTATAAATGGAAAAATACTCTTTTAAGAAAATAATTAATAGGAATTTTAGCTTAATTAGCGTATTTTTGTTTAAATTAATAAAACGCTTCATATATTTAAGTTGTAACATTTTCTTTAATTATTTCGTCCTCCTTTTCATTGTAAAAAATTGCCACCTTAATAAATTTCAAACATTTTAACTGCACATAGAAGCTGAAGCTCAAGTGGAATTTCTTGAGCAGTTAAAGAGAAATGATACCAAGAGAAGGAAAGTCAGAGAAAGCTGGCGGTCTAAATACGCGTAGCGTTTAATATGTTACAGTAGCTTTTATATAAGTAAATAATAGCTTTACGCCGGATGGGTGCCGTAGATTGTCTGATGTTAAACTGGTACACGCAGGTTTGAAGGTTCCATCCCGGCCAAAGTCGGTCTATTTTCATGATTTAAAAAATCGACAGCATCTTTTGTGCAATGTATTAGGTTGAAGAAAAAGAAATCAATTATTTTTGCATGGAATTCAAAACTTTACTTAACATGTTTCGGATTGTACATTTGGGTCAAATATACACCGTTTTGTTGTATAATTTGTTGCTATTTTAAGGTAGTTTCTTAATGCCTGTCTTATAGAAGTCTTGGTTCTTATAGGCGAAAAAACTTGAGTAATCGATTTTCGCAATCTTCTCTTGATCCAATTTCTTATCCCTCAGGAAATTTTACAATGCGAGAAAAGGGCGGTAATCCCTTGGTGCCAGGTCCGGACTGTATGGTGGATGCATTAAAACTTCCCAACCAAGCTGTCAGAGTTTCTGGCGAGTCACTACAGCTTTGTGTGGCCTGGCGTTGTCCTGATGGAACACAACGCCTCTTCTGTTGGTCAATTCTGGCCGTTTCTGGTCAATCGCTAGCTTCAAATGGTCTAGTTGTTGACAGTTGAGATCTGAATTTAGTGTTTGGCCATACGGAAGCAACTCATAATAAATTACTTCATTCCAGTTTCACCAAATACACAGTGGAACCTTCCTGGCCGTTAGTCCTGGCTTGGCCACCGTTTCACTGCGCTTTGACCACGATCGTTTTCGAACAATATTATCATATGTGACACATTTCTAATCCCCAGTCACCATCAGCTTAAGGAATGGGTTGATTTCATTCCGTTTGGCCAAGGCTTCGCAGAAGGAAACTCTGCCCATCATGTTTTTCTGGTGTTAATTGGTATGCACCCAATCGTCGAGCTTCTTTTTGAATCCAACTTTGCGCAAATGGTTTAAAACTGTTTTATGGTCTATCTTTAGCTCCTGGGCGATGCTATGACTACTAACATGCCGGTCAATTTCGATTATTTATGTGGTTTTATCGATATTTTCGACGATGGGACTGCCTGTGCGAAGTGCATCTTTAACATCAAAAATGCCTGAACGGAATCTATGAAACCAAAATTGCGCGTAGTTAGCTGTTACAGCATTGACACCATAAACACCATTTACAATTTCAGTCGCATGGCTTGCATTTTCACCTTTATCAAAGAAAAAACTGTAAAATGTATCAAATGTTTTTTTGTTGGCTTTCACTTTTAAGATCTTGTAATTCACAACTGAATGGACCAAACAAAAATAGCAAAAAAGGCTTTTTTAGTGTGAAATGTCACCTTGACAACGAGCATAAATTTGAAATTGCTGGAGCGGTACTTCACGAGATATCGACATTACAGCCATCTACCGAACAAATAATGGATTTCTTTTTTCCCAACATAATATTAAAAATCCTTAAAGTGCCTGTTGGGCTTGAGGGCTCTCGACAAAACTATTCCTGGTACAGTTTCACATCGTCAGAACTCATGTTCCTCCCTCTGCGGATGAATTTGGGTGTCAAACACACTATAGCAAGGGGGCGAACCTGTTTGGATCAACGTGCCATTTTTTTTTTCTAAAGAAGTGTTTAATGAGGTGTAGACGTGCCGTCAAATTATTTTGAGTTGTGATTCTTGCGAAAATAATAAAACTAAATACTCTCAACTCAAAACTCTTGATGTACTACGAAAAAATACCTTTTGCACTGTATAGTTGTAAATGTTTTAGTTATACGTGTGATTCAAATTAAAATAACATTAGTGTGACTTCTTTGGTTGCAGTGACAAGTAGCGTTTTAGGATTGTAAGATGTTACTTTTAGTGGCATGCATGCTGAATTGCATTTGCCAAATGGTTTCTAAGCAGTTAATTATTTTTGCTGTGGTTCACTTTTTTGTCAAGAGGATTTGTGATTTGTTTCAAAATGCTATTTTACAAACGATGTTCTGCATACCATTGTTCCAGAACATAAACCACACACCGCCTGGCCACTTTTATTACTAAAAAAGCCATATTTATAGATTCAACGTTTGAAATTCTCTGTTACATTTACTATCTTGCACTTTTTGCTCTTTTGCTGAACTAGCCATGTTAATTAAGAGTTAAAATTCGTAAATAAACCCACTTACTTGTAGTAATTCATAGTGAACTTAGTTATTTTGAAACAAAATGCAAACCATTTCGATTACTGGCGTGCCCAAAATATAGTGTCGCGTGCCATTAATGGCGCGCGTGCCACTGGTTCGCCATCCCTGCACTATAGCAATTGATACCTACCTATATGGTGCCACACTAGAAAGAGATACCAGCTCCCGGAGGGTGTACTAAGTCTGCATTTACCAATGGTAATTACCAGTCCACAGCCCCATTAGAAAGGAAGAAAAATATTAGCTAAAGGGGTAACAACAAATAATTTACCCAATTTTTACTCACACACTACTCAACACTTCTCTTAACTCATAAACATCAGTATAATAATCTGTTTGGGGGAAGATATTAGAAAAAAAAATATTTATTCAAAAATATTTTTGTTGTTGATTTATTATTCAAAGTTTTAAACATGTGTCAGCAACTTTGTGCGCTGGACCTCTCCTACAACGAGAGAGAAAACAGTAACTAAGGTTATTCAGCAGACTTGTATTACTTTCAAAACAAACATGTTGCTATATCGCAAAAGATAAATACATAGCCGATGTCGATGGTAAATACCCTAACAAAAATAATTATTTTACACGAAATACATACTAATAAGAATCGAATAAAAATTAAGTGCAGAATATAAATGAATATACAAATAAACAATTAATGTGATTAACGTACAATTTCATCTAAACTCATATG
Organism: Trichonephila clavipes; assembly: GCA_019973935.1. NCBI lineage: Eukaryota > Metazoa > Arthropoda > Arachnida > Araneae > Nephilidae > Trichonephila > Trichonephila clavipes. Next base: position 281,770 of record BMAU01020861.1, on the reverse strand, counting down.
ATGAACCAGCTGCTGTAATCAAATCACGTTGCATTCGAATTATTCATTTGAAATTAACTAAAAAGCTAACTAAATTAAACTAAAAATGTGTTTGAATGGAATTGTATTCATTATTATTCAAAGCTATATTTTTGTTATTAATGTGCTTGGTAAGTTCATTTATATGCTATATTTAGTTTCTATTCAATGCTTAGTATTATTTACAATTTCTGTTATATTTGTTCTTTCTGTAAAATAAATAGTTTTATTTTCGTGTCTTCTACCAACACTATCGACTGTATTTAGTCTTTACGCGATGGCTATGCTTTGTTGTTTGCTTTGAGTTTGTGTAGTTTCATCTGTGTGAAATATTCAGTTGCTGTACCGTCTTTCGCTAGAAGAGGATTTGCTGCACGAAGCTGCTGGCATTTGTCTAATTCTTTTTACGCTAAATTACAGCTGTTGTTAAAAAGCAAGAGTCATTATTTTATGCCATGTGGTGAATAATATTTCTTATTTATCTTAAGACTTACACAGCAATAAATATAAGAAGGTGTAACGACTGCGCTTTGTAACTATCTACACCCTTCCATTCATGTCAAGTTTTATAGCTTAGTGCCAGTTGCTCAGAGACTGTGCACGTGGCTTTGGGGTCATTCTCTATAGTTTGGCCTCGGATCCACAACGACACTTTGACTGAAAGTCATAATGGACACAGAAGTGCCCCACCGATTGACAATTGACGAAGTCTGTCTAAGAACACTGACGCCTAGGCGGATGACAGGAGAATGATAACAAGCAAACAATAGCAACGTGATGGACAAGCATCCCGATGTGCAGACAGACGTCTGACGCCGAGTCGTTAAAGACGGGCCAGAAAGTGCTATAGTTAGGTCCGAGCGAATAGGACGCTAATGAGTCCGAGGGTCGTGTGCAGACCTTTGTGGCCTTGCCAATGATAAGTGACGAGGGGCGTGTAGTGGACCCACCCTGGAGTTTAGAAGGGCCTTTTTTTCGTTAGATCGTGGGCAGAGACCAGAAATTGAGAGCAGGGAGCAGAGATGTGAGGTCGAGATTAGAGCGGAGAGCAGAGATCGGATTTAAGTCTTAAGGGGATTTTCCTGGTGTAAAGGGAAAGAAAAGAGAATGAATGCCGGTGGCGTTGTAGAAATTATCCAGCCAACTTCGTATAAATATGGACAAGAGTCCTTCGGACAAAGCAGTTGTGTGTAGCGAAAGAACTCAAACGTTTAAGATACAGAACACACCGGCTTGGCGCAGAAAAGCCTTACGTTATTGCATCCATAATAATTAATTTGTGAGGAAAATATTGTTTTCTATTATTTCTACAATTTGCTGTGGATTATCCATCACGCTACCAGTCCATGACGTCACAAAGGAAGAATTAAAACGTTTCGTATTTAAATGCATTTTTAAACCTAAGAAAAACGCTTATTCCTTGTATTTGATTAAACTAGTTTTTCTAACTACTTTGAATCAGTATGATGCTGGCATGAAAATTTAAAAAGCAGTATCCCTTTCTGAGACATTCAGTCGGTCGCCAAAAGCCCTCGTGTAGCTAAACAGTGCGACGTTAATATTCAATCAAGCAATCCTTTCTGAGTAGTTTCAAGGAAATCGGGACTACCTCCTTCCTCTCTTGAAAAGAAAATTGCTTTAAAGACAATAACACTGCAATACATGTAATAAGCAATACATGTAATGCAGGAAGTTTACACTGCCTCAGACCTCCTACTTCCCAGTGAGGAGTGTGTAAAAGACAAGGGAGGAGTCTCCATGTTATGTATCATGTGCATTAATTACTAGGACATTCGTCAATAAATCGAATTATGCAGGTTATTAGATTTCAGTTTAGTCGCATAGAAACGAGGTAACGAAGTTTCTTATAAAAGGATTATGATATCTTCAAAAATTTTAAAAAATGACCACAATTATTTACTTTTACAGCAATTTACATTGCTGCTGGTTAACATTTTTTTACACCTATTAACAGATAAGATGGGGATAATTTGTTACTTTAAAAGATTATTTATACTTATTGTAGGTAAGTAATCACGAAGAAAAATTTGTATTGTGTATAATCCGTTTCTTAGAGTTAGTTACAGAAATGCGTAAGCCGCTTACGTTCCAAATTCCATTCGAATCTGATTATTTATTCCACAGAAATTTGAAGAGGGAAAAATTGGCGCAGTCCATATGTATTAGATTACTTCAAGCATATGATTAAAATAATGGATGGAAAATTAATTATTATAAATGAACGTAGAGGTTCCTTACACATTGAATTTGGAGCTAAAATTATAGTTTTCAAAAACTAAAAAACACGCTTTTATGGTTTTTTAATCGAACTAAAAAGTAAAAAATAATTCTTAATATAAGAAGAAATCTATTTATGAGAAAATTAATGTGATTAGTGTAAGAGCGTGGGGTGCTCTATATCAATTGCTACAATTTCTTACTAGTTCTATTCCGAAATGCTGAGTTACTGTAAAAATTTAGTACAAAGCACACCCCACGCTTACACCACGACATTCATTTTCTCGTAAATTATTATATTCTTATATAAAGAATTACTTTTTAATTTTTGGTTCGATTAATCTTAAAAGGGCTTTCTTTAGTTTTTTAAACTATAATTTATATTTTTTCATTTTTTAGTTCGATCAATAATAAAAGCATGTGTTTTTAGTCTTTTAAACTATCATTTATTCATTTATTTAAAAAATTTTGGCCCGCGACCGAAAACGTTTGCCCATCCCTGAATTAAAACAATTTTTTTTTCACATGCACAATTCTTTTTTATTATTATTATTTTTATTTTCAGAAAGTCAGGATAGTGGTTTATATTATGATAAGAAATTGCTGACGCAAAAACCCTTTTCGCTTTTAGGGTTAATCTTAATATTTTAGTCGCCAAGTCTGGAAATGGGATCCGGAATTAAGTTACCAAATCTGGAAATGCAATATAGAATTAGTAGCCAAACCTGTAAATGGTGTATGAAATTAGTCCCCAAATCTGGAAATGTTATAATGAATTAGTCACCAAATTTAGAAATCGTTATTGCTAATTATCCTGTTCAGGACAATGGAACAAATTTATGAAATTATTATAGTTTCTTTAGTCCTTGACAAGTGTGCAAAATTTTGAGTTAATCTGACCTTTTTAAGTGGGTAAAAATCGAGTTTAAAGATTTCATTACATACAAGTGAAATTTATAAAAGCGAGCTTAAAAAATTAAATATATGATTTTTTTCACAGTATGTTTCACAATATTTTCCTTAAATAAATTTAAGAATTGTCATTTTCAAAGTAATATTATTTTCTCATTCTTTTATGTTTTTAAATAAAAAAACTCACAGCTACTATATTTGGTAGAAAATACTTTCAAAAAAAGAATGAGTAGATTATCAAATGTAATTGAGGTACTAACTTAACATTTAGAGAACCGTTTTCTATTCCCCCTCGCCATATCTCAGCAATTTTTACCCAGAATTTTCAGAAATATTTTTATTGATTTTAAGATTTAAAAAATTTATATATACGCGAAGATTATTTGTGTAATGGAAAAAGTAATTTTCAAAAAATTTGACGATCTTGAATTATAATCTTTTAAATGCCTCACAATGACCAAAAGAGAAAAAAACACTAACAGTTTTTGGATTAAATATATATAACTTAAAACTCAAGCATAAGAAATATAGAAAGAATATATATTTGGCAAAAATAAATAAATAAATTCTCATGATTTACAACATATTTCATAAGCGGAGCATTGGCATTCAACACTTTTTTTATTTGATCTTGAAAAATTATATCAATAATATCAGCGTTCAAAATGTAATTTCAAAAATATGATACGAAGTTTTGAGTAATTATTCTTGGACACCATCTTTATTCTCAGATTTTTATCGGTTTAATTATGCCATGGTATACCCACGCATTTGTCAGAAAGAGATATGATAACAATCTTTCTATTCTAGATATAAATATATGCCTTAAAATACTTATCAAGCTGAGCTAACGTTAGCAAACCTAAAATATGGATGGGGCATATATTTTAAGAGCTATTCTTTAATTTTTTCCCTGATTCATTAGTCCAATAACTATGAGACGTTAGTCGATCCAAGCAATTCATTACACAGACATGTAATTACACGAAAACAAAAATCAGCAATGAATAATATCGATTTATTAGCAACAGCTGTTGTTGCAGAGATTAGTTCTAAAGAAAAAGTAACTTACTTTTCTTCTTTATATCCTATTTTCAGTCGTCTTGAGAGATCTATTACGTGTTGCGAAGAATGGCATGAAAAGTAGTTAGAAGTTTTCATCAATTCCGTACATCAGTCACAATTGTGTTCTATCTGTTATGTTATCGTTACAAATACCATTACGGAAGCAGTTAGAATAGAGTAGCAAACGATGTTATGAAAAGAAAAATAATATTAATAACGATTTTATTAAAAGAAAAAGATTATTAATATAGATCTTATGAAAAGAAAAAGAATATTAATAACAACGATTTTATGAAAAATATAAAAATCATCATACCAAACGATAGTTGGAAAAAAATAACCATTCATTAGACTTTCGAATCGCTACCTAACAACGTCATTGAAAGTGGTATTTATACTTTTAGATACGAATTAATTTTGATTGCTGGCGTTTGAATTGTATAATGTTTAATATATTTTTATTTCTCCTTGCGTTATGCAAGCGTCATATATATGTACAAAGTGTGATATATTTTGAATACTGTAACACTATTTTTTAAATACTTATATATATATATGTGGGAGACAACAAGGGGTCCAAGACATTTGTCTTTCTTTATATTTATTTTAAAATTAACAAAATTAATTAAAAAAGTAGCTATTCTAACAGATAGGTTTTTTTTTATGTCTCGACGGTAACGCCTGCTCGCGCACCTCCGTCCTTCTTCTATCTACTCTTCTCTTTTCTAATTCTTAAATGTCCACAGGTTTCAGTTTAGATTTGCTGCGCCTACGCGCGAAGACTGCGTGGAGTTTTCGAGAAGTATTGGATTCTACATCCGGCCAGCCTGACTGTACGCTGTCCGCAGCGGTACTTCCATGGAGACCAGAGAATCTGAAACATACAAAAAAGACGGAACAGACAAGGACTATACGACAAATGCACAAAGATTTAACATATCATAATTCTGTTGAACTAGACAGTTTCTCCATCATGTGAAGGCACCTCTTCGACATCCGGAATGTTCATCAGGGAAAACATTGTGTTTCACAGCACGGCATGATTCTGAGATAACGATAGTACGGTAGGATGAACGGAATCATTTATTTTGCTATCTTGGTCTTTATCGGTTCCATCAGGCATAAGAACGTCTTTTTTAACAAGCTCTTCTTTGCTTGAACGCATCGATATTTTCCTCTCTAGAGTTCTGGACGTCTGTTCAAAACGATCTCTCTTTTTCCTCCGTTTCCACTGCCAGGGCTGGAAGATTCTCCGGAGCATTGCGAACCGACTATGTTTACTCTTCATAGGTGAAAGGTTATCAGAACAAGATAAACGTCTGGCTCTCTGACACACAGGAATATCATCTTTTAATATAATATTCATTTTTAACTTAGTACTCTTAATTTTATTACATTTATAATTCTTGATTAGAGAACTCGAATCATTTCTAGTATTAAAGTTTTTAACATATGACAAATCATAACTAGAGTTTTCTATCACATTTGAAACATAAACAACAGTATTAGAATAAGCACCAGAATCAGCACCCAAAGAGGATCCACTTTCACTCAATAAAACATCGCTCTTTGCGTGGCCTAGTTTCGTTATTTGAGTATATACACTGGGATGCATAATAAATTCTTCGGTCAAGGTCGGTGATATTGCCGTTCGAACACTTAAACCGGGAGAGAGTTGATTAAGAGAAATATTTATGGGTTTAACTTCTACCATTCACTGTTCGCCAAACCACGAGCTTAATGTTATGATTTCTTCGGAAGGTTTGTGCACTCTAATTAGTGAGGAATTTAAAACTGGGATCTGGCAACCTGAATCAATCAAGGCTGTTACGGGCTGATTTTCCACAAAAATGTTTGCATATTGGAGCTGTGCGAAGTCATGGTTTTGTTTTTCGCTCTCGACTTTCAAAGTATTCGCGATTTTTTTTATTATGGATGTGGCCGTTAGATTCTTTAAGCTTAAAACGCTTCTCACAGTCTCTTGCGTAATGAGATGAATCACCGCATATATATAGCAATTTTTATTTTGTCTTTCAAGATATTGGGGATAGTCATCTCTAATCTTTGGTTTAAAGTTTCGTGATCTATTTTTAAAGGAGTCTTGGGTATATCCATAAGCAATAGCAGTTTCCTTACGTGATCCGTTTCTAGATGAAATATAAATATCACACTCTTTAGCTAAATCAATAGGCCTAAACCAATCTTCTGCTTCTCGAATGCCAATATGAGTTGCGGTTTCCTTACTTAGAGTTTCAAATAATTTATCAGAAATTATAAGATCACATAGAGATTCAAAGGAATTAACTTTTCTTAACGAACAATAATATTGGAAGTTTGCCGTCAATCTTGCAGCAAATTGAATGTACGTCTCGCCTGATGATTTTACAGCATTTTTAAATGAGTTTAAACACTCGCGAGGGGTTAATTGTAATTCTCTGAGTACTATAGATTTTAGTTTTTCATAGTCATTTAATTCCTCCTTTTTAATATACAATAAGACATGAGCTCTTTCGCCCAGAAAATTTATTAAAATTTCAGATTTATATTCGTCATTTATTTTCTTGGTTAAAAATGCGCGTTCTAATGATTGGAAGAACAGATTAAAATTTTCAGATCTGGTGGGAACAGGAAGAGATAAAGTTCTAATACTTTTGATCATGTTTTCTATGTTTGTTTCGAACTGTTTCTCTTCGACTTTAGCTGCAGGATTTAAACTTAATGCTTCATTTTTAGCCGTTTGAAGTTCGACTTCTTTTTCTAATTGTGCTAACTGAAGTTTAGCGAGCTCAATTTTCTGTTTTTCTAAAGCTGCCTCTCTTTCGTTTCGCGATACCCTCTCATCTATACAGTTTTTAATTAAAGTTTTAACGAAATCTGGATCGCTTTCAAATGTACTACTCTCCTCAATTTTAGTCTTTAGTTTAGCTATATGGTGTCCGTACTCTCCACAGTACCGTCTAGATCCTCAACAACTCTTATGAGATCCTCTTTAAGAGCGTTTTTATACATTTTAGAAAAATATGGAAAGCTCCTACCTTTTTTTTCTAGCTCCCTTGTTGCTCGCACGTACGATGTATCCAATAATTGAAGAAAAACGTTGATTCCACTGATTTCACCTCTTCGCAGGTAATATAGTTCCGGCCTCTACACAGGCGGAATTTTCGTCGATGGTTCCAATCTCTACACAGGCGGAACGAAGTTTAAAAATTCAACCTCTACACAGGTTGAGCGAAGTTTAAAAATTCAACCTCTACACAGGTTGAACGAAGTTTCCAAAAAATGGCGGCGCGTCTCCTTCACGGACGCTGCTTTAGTTCACTGTCCAAACTTTGGTCAAAATCGAAATTTTTTCGATCCCGGCCTCTACACAGGCGGAGTATTCGAAAAATTCAACCTCTACACAGGTTGAACGAAGTTTCCAAAAAATGGCGGCGCGTCTCCTTCACGGGCGCTGCTTTAGTTCACTGTCCAAACTTTGGTTCAAATCGAAATTTTATCGATCCCGGCCGAGCTCCCATAATTTGTGGGAGACAACAAGGGGTCCAAGACATTTGTCTTTCTTTATATTTATTTTAAAATTAACAAAATTAATTAAAAAAGTAGCTATTCTAACAGATAGGTTTTTTTATGTCTCAACGGTAACGCCTGCTCGCGCACCTCCGTCCTTCTCTCTACTCTTCTCTTTTCTAATTCTTAAAAGTCCACAGGTTTCAGTTTAGATTTGCTGCGCCTGCGCGCGAAGACTGCGTGGAGTTTTCGAGAACTATTGGATCCTACACACACACACACACACACATATATATATATATATATATATATATATATATATATATATATATATATATATATATATATATATATATATATATATATATATATATATATATATATATTTACTTTTAATTTTTATAACTATTCTTTTCCCAGTCTAATAATACTGTTTTTCCACACTAAGCTCACAAAACGTGTTTTGACCTGATCTACTAAATATCGAAAAACATCGAACAAGGAATTCTATATTCTGCACAATTTTAAGTTTGCATGTGTATTCGGTTCCTTTTAGAGTTTGAGGTAGGTAATACTTTTGTATTTTTTATACTTAAAAAAAGGAGAAATTTAAGTTACTACTATAGTTTTCATCTTTGAAGATTATTTGGCAAATTACAAAACCGTAAAAAAAAGCATTGTTTGATTAATTGTATTTAAATATCGTGTTTATAGAATTTACACACGTGTATCTCTTCTTAACGGTGAAAATCACATTTGATTGCATTAATATATATAGAAAATAGAACTGATATGTATATATATATATATATATATATATATATATATATATATATATGTGTGTTTGTTTCCTCGCCTATTTTCAATGTTAGACACAGATATTTTGACAAAGTTTGGAAATATAATCACATCCTATGATCTGGCCGTTCCCCTTTCTTTCTTTTACCCAACTTACTTACCTATGGTGCGATGCTGATTCTTAGTTACTGATCACGTTTTGAAGAAAGCAAAAACCTTAAATTTAATGCCAGTTTAATTTTTTTAGAGTCTTAAACATGACACACATGTAAGCATTTTTTAACAAAGGTGCAATGTAGATTGCATCAAAATTTTAATGATATTTAAGGGTTTATTTAGTTAAGGTTTTTCAACAGCAAGTTTACTGATTCCACAAATTTCCGTGAAAAAATTTCACTGGTCCTCGGAGGTGTTTACGAAAACATTGTTTACTAAATCATGCAAAAAAATCACCTTATTCAATATAGAATGAAAGGAGTATATCTGATAGACTGACTTTTTCTAGATTAGTTGTTGCTAAAACAATGATTTCTTCGAAGAAATTTTTATTTGCATAATTGCTTATCTGTTCCCCGAAAAAGATTCCAGTTTCTTAATTTTATTGGTATTAAATCATTCTACTGATAAAATGTTTTATCATGAATCTCCGAAATAAAATATCCTTTGTTGTGGATCTTTTCGAAGTCACTATGGGTCCCAGTTAGGAAACTCTGCTGTAAACCATATATTATTTAAATACACAGAAAGCGTGAAAGAATGTATGCACATTAAGTCGAATTTGGAAGCGCAAAAATTGTTTTATTTCCGTTTGAAGAAGTACAAATCGTATCACGAAACATGCAAATCGTCTTCGTTACAAATGTACCGGAATAAATAATAAATGATTTTTGCGTGATAAAGGCAATGAGAAAGGTTATAAAAAAATTGTGTTACAATATGTTTTGGAGAAAAAAAAGTAAGAAAAAATGCTTGAATGATTTTTTTTTTTGAATATGCATTTTTTTTCTTTTCCTTTTTTTGTACTAGGATTTGATATTTGAATATTCAAGTGATCCAATTCTCAATGTACTTTTTTTTTAAAATACCATTTTTTCTAATATTGTGGTTTGTGAAAAAAATATTCAACATTTTTTCCTCCCTTTCATCTCAGAGAAGTAGTGTCTCAAAGCCTTTTTCTAGCAATTTTTTCTCAGTTATTCCATTTCCACATGATTTTTTTAGCTCTACTTTTTAAATTTGTGCCTTTTAAGTGGATGATACAGTTCGCTTAGTATGGCTATTTGTTCATCTTTAGGGAACAATCTCAATGCCCATCTTTTTCAATAAAAAAAGGAGAGTAAAAATTAATCTCACAATTATATGTCACAAAAGGGTAAAAATAAACTTATACCATTCAATAATTAATGCATTGTTTTAATTTACAGATATGTATGTGTTTTAATTATGTAATTTGTTATTATTTTTAATTACTATATATTATTCGTTTTAATTTGATACTACATAAATTTGTATCTCTTCTTACAATAAATCACCACCGAAAAGCTATCAAATACTAAAAATCACATTCCACAAAAATATAACGCATCATTTCTTATGAGCTAAAATTTTGGTGTGAAATAAAATTTAAAAACAAGTACATTTTTTGATATTTTACATACATAAATGTCATATGTTTCAATGGTTAACAAACTATTACGATAATTTATAATAATTAAAAGCATAAAAAGGAAGAGAATTGAAAGAAAAAGAAATAAAATGTTTACTATACAGTGGTGACAAAAAGTCCTGAACACACTCATTTTTTGGCATAATTTTTGTGTTTAACATCATTTTTCGTTATGAAATTATCGCTATATCTTAAATATTGTTATTGATTTTAATGTATTTTTCCATGCTAAATTCAAATCTGTTTGTTCATTTCATCTAAAGTAAATAGTTTCATTGATATGTTGAAAAAACCTTGACAAGAAAGCACAAGGTCACTGTAAGAATGAGTGAGTGTGTTTTCCACCAATGAAATGCTCCATTATTTCAACCAATCAGAGAGCAGTGACGAAAAAGGGTTGAAAAAAAAGGTAAAATGCTTATCTACACCCTGATTTTAAAACCACTTTTAACTTATGCTTCACCAATCTGGGCACACGCAGCAAGAACCAATATCAATCTCATTGAAATTTCCCAAAACGTTATTCTACGACAAATGTTGGTACATGAGGAACGCTGACATTAGATCAGCTCTTAACATTCCGACCATCAGACAAACTATAAGAAAACTAGCTATAAACTTCTTCAGTAATATTGACGGGCATGAAAACCCATCTATTCAAGAGATCCCTACTTATCCAACTTATCCCTTCATCCGTAGACCAAGAGATATCTTGGTTGATCCTGATTTTAATTAATTTTTAACTTTTTCCTCTTTTTCTCTTCATCTTCCAATTTTCAAATTTTGCTGCGTTCCAACTGCAGTGTGTTCTGATTGGCTGCCTATCCTTGCAAAGTACTTATTCCCCATTATCTGAATTCCTGGCTCGGCCAATAAAAAATCGCTAAATATTCCCACCTCCCTGATATTTTTTCCCGCACTTTCTGATCTCGGTTCTTGCTGTAACCCGATTGGCCACTTAACCCGCCCACTTAATGGACGCTTCGAAAACGATTTTCAGCTCTTAAAAGAGCTTTTTGATTACTTATAACTTTTATTGTAATTATTTCTCCCATTAAATTTTTTTAAATTTCAAATTTTTCATAAACTAAATTTTAATCTTATTTAAATACTTTTCTAAAAAGGGCAATGGTAAATTTTTACAGTCATCTTTATTCCAGGATAGGAGATTTGAGTCCGACGGGACTATGTGCTCCAATATTCACCCTAACGTATAAAACGTAGTTTATTGTATTGAATGCAGTTGTTGTTGAGAACTTTGAAAAAAATATTGAATTATTCTAAGAATAAACGGTACAAAATAATACATTTTAAAGAAGAAGGTTGCGCCAAATTGCTGCTAAAGTACCACAGCCTTTCTACTGTTGGGAGAACTTGAAAAGATTTTCTGAAACAAATTTTATTGCGTACAGGGGGCGAACCAAGAGAAACATCTTTACGTGTAAGACAGGTTATTGCTTTCAAACAGAAAGCTTAATTCCTCACAAATTTTGAAACAATGGACTTTGACATCAAATGTGAGTGTGTGCCTAAGAACTGTTAGAGGAAGACTGCTGGAAATTGGGATACGTGGCTGTAAAGCGCACCCTAAACTAAAATTAGATGAGCGTGGGCGCCGGTGCCGTAGGCGCCTATTCCCAGAAGGATGGTAGAAACATATGGACTATGATTGAAATTAAAACAAAAACCGAGATCTCCCACAAAATGCGGGGAGGGATGGCGCACCCCAAAGCGCGACCGTTATAACGAAGCAGAACGCCGGAGGGGGGGGGGAGGAAACGCAGGAAGGAAAACGGGACGGTCGAAGGCAGTGCATCAATTCGGTGACAAGTTCACCTCAGTACCCAGAGTGAAAGATGCAGCTAATTCATATTGTTAAGAGTGTGAAAAGAGTGTTTTTGTTGTGTTATGGGGGGGAGGAGTGGGTTCCTCCACTTCATTGAAGAGTATGCATATTTGATTTTAGGATGAGGATACGTAAACAATGTTTGTGCTTTGATAATTGGTTTGTCATGAGATTCAATAGATTTAAATACATTTCTAGAGAGTTTAGTGATGTAATTAGTGATCGGCACCCAAAATCATTACTGACTGAATTTTAACGCAAGAGGCGATTGACGTGGGCAAGGGAACATTCATTATGGACTATTAAATACTGGGAAAAGGTAATATTTAGTGACGAGAGTCAGTTTTGTATCTCTGGCAACCAAAGTAGTGCCTATGTAAGACGACGCACTCATGAGGAATTCAGCCCTTAGTGTCTGAAGCCCACAGTAAAGTACCCGACAAAAGTGATGGTATGGGGTTACATGTCTTCTCATGGTTTTGGAAGATTTCACATCGTTAGCGGAACAGTGAAAACCATGGATTACATTGAAATACTACAAAATAAATTGCTACCAACTGCGAGAGACCTTTTGGGGAATCAGTCAGGGATTTTTCAGGACTATAACGCCCCTTGCCATCATGCAAAGGTAGTCCAGAAATGGTTGGATACCATACTGTGAATAGAATGAACTGGCCAGGACAGTCTTCCGACCTTAATCCGATAGAGAGTTTATGGTTTAAAATTGGTTATGAAATTTCAAAGAAAAAACTTCAAACAAACGTGAATTAATTGAAGCTTTAATATTTTCCTTCAACCATATTGTCACGAAAGATCTTCTTTTAAAATTGGTGCCTTCCAAGCCAAAAAGATGTAGAGCCGAAATTAAAGCAAACGGCTGGCCCATAAAATATTGATTTTCTAACATGTGACAACAATGTAATTTTCAAAATGCTTATATATATATTAAATATACCGTATTTGTTAATGTCCGTGTTATTTTTCTTTGCATATTATGTTATTCTATATTGTTTTATTCTGCACTTATTTCACATTATTGTGATCAGGCAGCTTTACTACAAAAAATATTTTAGTCATTAAGAAACTAGTAGTAGATTTGAAATCAGCATAAAAAATACATTAAAATCAATAACAATATTTAAGATAGTGCGATAATTTCACAACGAAGAATAAAGTCAAACATAAAAATTACGCTAAAAATAAGTGTGTTCATGACCTTTTGCTACCACTGTATATTTAGTTCATATCAATTTATTATTGAATATTCACTCTAAAAAGAGAGAAAGAACCACTTTTTTATTTAATTTTGTTTCCTTAAATTGATGTTAGTAGAATTAATTTAAATTATCATTCATAATCATAATAAATACGAAAATCGTAGGCATGCATGCCGTATAGTTATGTGAGACGTAAAACTTTCCTGGAGTATTAATTTGGTTCTATACTTTTGGGGAAATTAAATCACGGCAATATTTACCATCCGAAGAGAGTTTAAATTCAACAAAGTTCAAAAGTCACAATTTCGTAGCGAAAGCCATCACTAGATGGTGCCAACAATGAAATGGCTACCACTCTTGAGGACTTGCCATGTCTGCATAGGATAAGTTGCTAACATACAGCTCATTGGAAAAAAAATAATCAAAATAAAATATTGTATTTTTTAACACCATAATTAATTAATTAACACATATCTATAATATTTCAAAAATAGTTTCTCTATCAAATCAAAGTTTTAATTATGTAATTTGAAAACAAAAAAGAAAGAAATTTTAAGATAACGGAAGTACACGCACAAAAAAACTTTCATTATGTAAAAGTAATACATCGAAATCTAACTATTCTTTGGCTGCTGTAGCAGAATAATCATAGTTTCTCAAAATTGGGGGGTTATGTTTTTTTTCTTTTTTTTCGTGTTGGGATTATCAAATGCCACTGAAAATCGTGGTGACAGTATCCTAACGATTATAGACACAAACATGTGATTATCGTGTCATGAGTTCGAGCCTTGTTGCCATGAAAGACTTCCCGTGCAGAGGTGTTGATGGTTGTTAAATTTGTTGAAGCTCATAGTCCTCCTATTAATATGGTGTGATGGTTTGGAGACGAAGATATCATCTTAGGTGTCGTATTTGTTACTTGATCGAGGTTCAAACTGATGAGGTCCATTGCCAAGGGGCCTTGTGTTGATTCATAGTTTATCGTTAAAGCACTCACTGTTGGAAAATATAAAAAGATGGCTATAATATCTTTCTCATTAATTCTCAAATCTATTGATGGCGTTAAAAACCCCAACAGTATTATCTAATAACTTAATACGATCAAACCGAACGCAGAGTCCGTCTCGTTAAAAAAAAACAAGAAATTATCTCTTCTTGGTACAACAAAACTAAGCCCTGTGTGTCGGGATAAAACAAAGAAACTTGCTTCCCTTTATTTAAAATTCAACCCAACGCCGTCGTACTCCAAAACAAAGTGACTTCTTTCTTCTCTTCACGCCGTTCAAATGTCATCCACCTTCTCCTCACAAAAATAGGAACAACCCCCACGGGTGTGGAGAATTGAGCCAAATACTCGATAATCCACCACCAACAGTAACCAGACACTACAATCGCTTTCACCAACTTGAAATATGTTATCAACTGCTGATGCTGTAGCCAAATAACCTTAGTTGTGAAGTCATGCCTGTAGTAGTATTTATCATGTCGTGGGTACTAGGACTGTTGCCCTTAAGAAAAGTAGCAGGGCTGATACACGTTAAATACGTAGAAGCTGAGTGTCAACAGCTTTGCGTGTTGTGGCAGTTTGTTGAAAAGGAAGCCCTGATCAGATATTCTCATTACTTGAGTGCATTTTAAAATTATGTTGTTCGTTGCTAGTATACCTGTTTTGATTTGTAGTGTGGCGTATCACAAAGGTTTGATTACTATGAATGGGCACAGAAACAAATTAAAGGCATGGGGTCTAAAATTTAAATATTGAAGATTTATTTTAAATAAGAAACACACTTAAAGAAAATACACTAAGAGACAGGACTTCACTCCTTCGCACCCAGACATAGAATGAATTCCTTTTATACCCCAAGGGGGAAGAAGAATCTCCCTCTCTTTTTTCAGCTGGCTTCTGTCGGCCAAACCATGAATACTTCGCATTCCAACCGCAAGGGAGGAGGGGGGGGATCTAACCATCTCCTGTAGCAGGTGGTGAAGAATACTTTCGACTCCTACAGTACCTAATCAATCAATCAAATTCGTAGTATCCAAATTTCACAGAAATTTATAAAAGCAACCCACTTTAATAACCTTTTCATTTTAGTAATATTACTAAATTTCAAGAAATAACTTACATTTTACTAAAAAAAATGACCGAATTATCTTTCCATTTGTATTTTTTTTATTTGTAATTCCTTTACTTCGTTTGCAGCTTACATATTTTGTTTAAAATAAATATAAATGCAAATTCCGACTTAAAAAAGGAACGGTAGGGATTGCTAGTAAAATAATAGCAAATATGTTCTTCATCCAAAAAAAGATCAAATGAACTCATTAGCTAAACCACAATGTAAGATTCATTCGTAAAACAAAGAAAGAACTTTGCTTTTGAATTAAATTATTGAATAGCATGACAGTTCATTTATCAAATCTTGAAAATGCTCTCAAGTTCCCCATCTCCGGAGATCCTTAATTGGATTTTATTTTCCTGCGCTGGATAATTTTGAAGGAGGTCAAAATACGCGATAAATCTTATCCCTCCAGGGTATTCAAAACTTGAACAATTACTTACTGAATAATATAATTTACACAGCCTCTTTGTTGGAGATCGCTCAGATTTTCTTCTTTAACACAGAAATTAACCGTGAAAGATTTGATTTACGCCAGCTCATCGAAAACGAGATAAGCTTAATAATGTGCTAATGGAATTGATACACAAAACCAATTCTCGATAACCCAATGAGGGAAATACATTTTCCCTTTTGCTTTTCGAAATTCCCATATCGATTGAACCCCGTAACAGATGGCGTATCGATATTTTCCTTTGCAGCAACACCTTCGTCTCTGAGGAGTCTTCAGAATCCTTCAATCTTTGCTTCTCAAACTTTCAAAACCTTCTTCAAGGATTTGCAAACCTTTGGAAAGTTAAAGTCTGAAGAATTGATTAGGATTACGCCCTGGAGTATTTGAGAAAGGAATTCGTGTGTGAAATAAGGTGAAGTGAGATTATGAATAATTTTAATGAATGGGTCTATTACCAGTGATTACGAGATTGTCTGAGTTATATTGTTTGATCTTTGTGCTTGGTGCTGAGAAATTTAGAATGCCACTCTTGTTGAGCTTGGTAAACATAACTGGTTTGTTTGTAGTTAAAATAAACATCCCATTTTGTTTTAAATCCAAAAAAAGGGAGATTTCACTATATTTAAACACTCGCTAATATAGTTAATTCATCAATTTAATTACTTTCATAAAATTTTGTCTTAACAATTCTACATTCATCATATTAAGATATTGTAAGAGATTCCCTTTAACAATGAGATGCATGTTTGAATTACATGAAATATGCTGGCTGTATTAGTCTTACTCTTCGGAAATCAAGATATGTTTTTCAAAGTTTAATTTTTTTCTGTTAAAGGTAGTGAGATTCATATGTCTTATTTATAATTAGGTATTCAAGTACAAAGTATAAGAAGTATTTAAAAAGTTGGTGATTTTGTATGCTTCCTGTCATGCATTGAAAATACTTCTACAAAAAGAAGAGGCTTAGAAAGACAAACAAATTTGAAACTAAGCGCACCTCATCGAATTTCGTAAATGATGTGAAATGCGCAGGTCTCCAGCACACGTTGAGTAGGACATAAATGAAGAAACATGGGAAATTGATCAATATCCGTGCCATTATTTCAGCCAAAGGTATGATAGTGATTTTTTTTATCACAGAGGAAACGTGTAATAGCAGAAATTCTCAGGTTACCGCTAATGAAGATAGTACCAGCAGACAAATTATTTTATGAGATACATGGTGGCTTGAGAAAGACAGGTTCATCTTCACAGTGAAGAAACTCCCTGCGACAAAGACGGTTGAAAAAAGAAAATGAAGCTAGTTTAAGAAAATGCAATGCTGATGTGAGTCATAAATACGCATATAGCAAAGCATTCATCCAGAAGCCCATACCTATTGCCATATTGCAGCATGTAAAGGACACACTTAAACCGTTGTGCCTTGTGCCACCGGCGTATATATCCATCTCACCCAACCAGACGTATATAACCGTCTGGCTCAAACGGAAATATATTTCGTCCTTTCGAAACGTGATTTTTTTTCTTTGCACTGATATTAGTAAAACTATTAAGAAGGTTTTGGAATGCAATAAAATCACCTCGACAGTGCTTACGAAGGATTTACTAATTTCAGAGTAGAAATTCCCTATTTGTGCCTTTCTTTGTCAAGCAATACTCCGTATATGCGTCGTGACTATGTGAAAAACAGTGGCATAGGGAAGCTAATCGCGTCAGTTTAAATAGGCAGTTTAGGGTTAATGTTCTCATATCAAACAGAACCATTAACGGTTCAGTGGATGAGAATGATATGGACTAATGGTGTTCGCTTAACTTGTAAAGGGTAATTTTTAGAGGTATAGAACTTTAAATTGCAATAAAACAACGATGTATTATTCGATTGACAGGAATTTTTTTTTATTCGAAAGATAATCTTGTGGAATTACATTTTAAATATGATTTCTGGCATAGGACTGCCACGGCTGGCTCGGATGTAGTCCAATCTGGACGTCCAATTTTCGATGACTTTTTCCAACATTTGAGGCCGTATATCGGCAATAACACGACGAATGTTGTCTTCCAAATGGTCAAGCGTTTGTGGCCTATCCGCATAGACCAATGACTTTACATAGCCCCACAGAAAATAGTCTAGCCGTGTTAAATCACAAGATCTTGGAGGTCAATTCACAGGTCCAAAACGTGAAATTATTCGGTCACCCAACGTGTCTTTCAATAAATCGATCGTGGTACGAGCTGTGTGACATGTTGCGCCGTCTTGTTGGAACCACAGCTCCTGGACATCATGATTGTTCAATTCGGGAATGAAAAAGTTAGTAATCATGGCTCTATACCGATCACCATTGACTGTAACGTTGTGGCCTTCATCGTTTTTGAAGAAGGATTCCACCAGCCCATAAAGCGCACTAAACAGTCAGTTTTTCTGGATGTAACGGTGTTTCGACATACACTTGTGGATTAGCTTCGCTCCAAATGTGGCAGTTTTATTTGTTGACATAACCATTCAACCAGAAGTGCGCTTCATCGCTAAACAAAATTCGCTTATGAAAATCGGGAACAACGGCAATCTCGTTTTGGGCCCATTCGACGAATCTACGTCTTGCTTGATGATCGTTTTGATGAATTGCCAAACCAAACTGAGAATAAATCACTTGACAGCTGTTAAATCGGTCGCCATCTTGGAAAGTAATGCCAACTTAAACTTCTATAACTGGAAAAAAACACACTTTAGTTTTAGCTCCGTAGTTAGCTTGTTTTAGTTTCGTAAGTTAGTGATGGTTTCGACAAATCACTAACTTACGCAAACATTTTAAGTGATAACATTTTTTGCCTGTAAAATGTGTCAAAGAGAACACCAAACGACAAAAAAAAATCAGTTCTTGATATAAGTGTCAAAGCTATCGAGAAATTATTTTGTAATTTGATTTTTTTAAAACTTTTATTGAATTATTCCATATTCAAGATGCAACAATTAAGTGATCAAACTAGTCTTAAAAATTAACTTTTTTTGAAAAAATTTAAAAAGAACTTTCAATCCCCTTCAACTTACTCTCCTGCCCTATCAAAATATTGATGCATACAAGTTTTCATCTGCTTAAAAAAGCGCAGCTGCTCCTTAGGTGTAGTAATGCGTTTGTCCTACAAGAACTGTTTCACAAAGAGCACAATGTACATCTGGGCGTTGCCGTGATGGAAATCCTCGTGTTGTTGCTCCACAGATCTGACCTTTTCTAAACTAAAGGGTGTTTTTTAGAGGTGTAGAACTTTAAATTGCAATAAAACAACGTTGTATTATTCGATTGACATGATTTTTTTTATTCGAAAGATAATCTTGTGGCATTACATTTTAAATATGATCAAATAAGGCGTAGATTCGTCGAATGGGCCCAAAACGAGATTGCCGTTGATCCCGATTTTCATAAGCGAATTTTGTTTAGCGATGAAGCGCACTTCTGGTTGAATGGTTATGTCAACAAATAAAACTGCCACATTTGGAGCGAAGCTAATCCACAAGTGTATGTCGAAACACCGTTACATCCAGAAAAACTGACTGTTTGGTGCGCTTTATGGGCTGGTGGATTCCTTCTTCAAAAACGATGAAGGCCACAACGTTACAGTCAATGATGATCGGTATAGAGCCATGATTACTAACTTTTTCATTCCCGAATTGAACAATCATGATGTCCAGGAGCTGTGGTTCCAACAAGACGGCGCAACATGTCACACAGCTCGTGCCACGATCGATTTATTGAAAGACACGTTGGGTGACCGCCTAATTTCACGTTTTGGACCTGTGAATTGGCCTTCAAGATCTTGTGATTTAACACGGCTAGACTATTTTCTGTGGGACTATGTAAAGTCATTGGTCTATGCGGATAAGCCACAAACGCTTGACCATTTGGAAGACAACATTCGCCGTGTTATTGCCGATATACGGCCACAAATGTTGGAAAAAGTCATCGAAAATTGGACGTCCAGATTGGACTACATCCGAGCCAGCCGTGGCAGTCCTATGCCAGAAATCATATTTAAAATGTAATGCCACAAGATTATCTTTCGAATAAAAAAAATCATGTCAATCGAATAATACATCGTTGTTTTATTGCAATTTAAAGTTCTATACCTCTAAAAAAACACCCCTTACTTTCTCTAAACTTTCTCAGGATCTTTTTTCATTAAGACAAAATAGCTTAAATAAAATAAAAAAGAAACGTTTTTTAAAGTTTATTACGATGCAAAAATTTAATTTACTACATTGAATGAAAGAATTAACCCTTTCGAAATTTTCAAAATTTGTTTTTCCTCACTTTTCCTTTTTTATTCGTGCGCTCTAAAAACCTCTCTATTCACACAAGTATCATATCCTAAATTTTAATAAATATTCAATATATTTATCTGCAATAAATAAATAAGCTATGTGATGATTAATTCTCTCTCTCTCTATTTCTAGAAGATAAGACTGAAATACTGTTTATCAGTAGACGGAGGAGATAAACCAAAAGCATCACAATGTTACTATTACATAATAGAGTTTTGGCCAAGAACCAATTAGGTAGTCCTAATGGTACATTAATCTAACATCCTCATCATATATATCAAGATACATTAGATCAGATATTTCCTGCACCAAATTGAGATGCCTAGACTTCTGTGGTTGATCTTTATCTAGCTTGTATGATACATTATTGTTTATTACATGATAATTTTATTCGACTTCTTTTGCATTAAATTATTAGAATAGAATAAATGTTTTTCTTGCTCATAAAATGGACAAAAACAAAAGCACACAATGCTATTAGAATTATAAAACATCCTAATAATTTTCTTCTTTTTTCAAATTTTACCTATTTCAGCAACAGTCATTTGTAAAACAATGCAGAAACTAAAAAATATGTTTTTTTTAATAGATTGCAATTTTTTTGAAATGGTAAAACAACATTATTTACGTCACAAATATTCATTTTCTTTCAAACGGCCCCTGTTTGATGTAATTACTATTTTGTTTTTGTAAGTTATAATGTCGTTATTTTAAAATCGATATTTTAAAACATTTTCAATTAGAAATGTTTGATTCCAGAACATTAAGAACACAGTTTAGATTTAAAAACTTGTTATTGTGGTGTTTAGTTTAACTGTATTTTCTTATGCAGAATGCCATAGAAGAGCGTATGTCGAATGCAATTACTGATCTTTAAAAAAATAATAAAAACTTCAAATCAATTTTCGCCGAAGATAAAACATTTGTGGGATGTATTCTATTACAATTTCCATTTAATGTGTCGTGTAAAAATATAGAGCTATGTTTGCTCTCTTGTTTTATGTTATTCGATAAATATAATTTTGTGTTGTAATAAAGAATATTCAAACAAATGAAAACAAATGCCTGATAATGACAAATAATTCTATGAGAAGGATTCTGTATTCGATTCTTGTATCATTCTAAAAAGCACTGCACAATGTTTTCGTGTTTTTCATATGACTTTTATTTATTTTATGCCTAAACAAAGTAAAATAAACAGTTGAAAACTAATATTTACACATAGTATCCTTATAATCCTGTAAGGATTAACGTATACGAATCACTGACAGATTTGAAGAATATATATTTTTTGTTCACCAGTTTAAAAATCCGGCTTCTGTTGACTGTTACTAGTATAGCATTTGTGTACTTGCTCGTACTAAATGAGCAAAATAAGTGGTCTACTAGTCTTTATGCCTGGTCTCATATTACTCGATACAAGGACAACTATTTTGTAATGCTTTTCTCAGTCTTATAATTTGGATAAGGTTAAGAATATTTATTTCATTGGGGATTAATCCATTAAACGGTCACATTTTCTTCCCAAGGCGTTCCAAAAAGTGTCATATTTTTTATTGCTTATAACTAAGCATCATGCTTGACAAAATTGGAAAGTGGAATTATTTTATTTTAATTTTCAATTTTAAAGTTTTAACACTATTCTTTTTTATTTTTGGAACACAAAAATGCTTAAGGTGTCCGACTACCCTAAAATCATGATTTTTTTCAAAAATTGACAATTTTTTTTATGATTTTATTTTATATGACATCCTATTAGCTTAATAAAAATACCAAGTGTTTTATTTTCCATTCACTAGAACAAAAATAAGAAGCCTTTTAGTAAAAGCAGATGCCATAACTTAACACAAGATGTCGAACTTTAAAATGCGGTTTACTCGAAATGTGTTTTTTTTTTCGAAAAGTTTAAACGGGGACAGCGATTGCTAAAAAGCTTTGAAAATAATTTGCTGAAATTTTTTGTGTCCGTTTTGAATAACAGTAGAAGTGTTTTGACGTTCAGATTAACAAATCAATGTTTTATTTCAAAATTTACAGTCCTTTATGTGAATATAATCGCTGTTTTTTTAAGCGATTTCATATAATCACTAAGATAAAGTACTCCAGTTTTTGTAAAAAATAAAATATCTCATTTCAAACATGAATAACAAAGGAACACATCAAAATTAAAAATTGAGAGTTTGTTCATACATATTTTGTACAGAGCGGGCCCCGTTTATGCAATTTTGTGTACATTTTTGCCCGTTTTTTCCCATTTTGATAATAATAAATTTTTTATCTGTTTTCAATTTTAGGATTTTTTCCTTAAAATATACTAAATAAATTTAAAAATCGCAAAAAATCCCCATATCTGCATTTTTTTCAAAAAAAAGTTGCCGCAAGTAGTCGGATATCTTAAATGTTTGCTTTTTATAAGTGCATTGCATGCTTTAAGAGAGAGAGAGAGAAATATTTCATATATATTTTCACAGAAATTCTCATACTTACAAAAACATTTCGTGCCCATACCTCTTTTTCAAACGGATGTATTATGTGTAAGTGTGTATATATACACACAATTTCAAGTACGGTGTAATACTAAACCTTACATTGCAACGGGGCACAGATAACGTCGACTTTTTTTAATCATCTTTCCATTTTCATCTCTTCTCAAGTAATAAATTACACGTTACCTTGTCAATTCCTGTTTTTATCGAATACTTTCAAGAATCTAATTTGCTGCCTTCAACGAAAACTTCCCGCCTTCACCCCAAAGAAAATCCGGAATGAGAAGTATTTCAGTAGCATGAACAAACTGCATCTCTTATAAGCACTAGCACTAACAATCTCACTACAAGAATTAAAACTATGCATACATCAAAGACAGAAAGAAAAAAATCTCAGTGTCTATATAGCGTACGGATACAGTGGTTGTGGCCAACTTTCGGTAGCCCGAATGGTGTAAGGTCAAACCAGTTAAGGGGTTAAAGTTTTGCTTGTAAAAGTAAAAAAATATTTAAATTCTGAGAAAAAAGCCAATTGTTTATTTTACTTATATAAAAAAACCACAGTTTAATTAATTTTTAAAACAGAACAAATTATTTTCTCAAAGTAGCTGGTTATATTTAGTAAAACTTTGTCAATACAAATAGTTATCAATCTACATACTCATTATCTCTTGAAAGGAATTTCTGATTCTTTTTTAAAAAAAAAAATCAAATTTTTTTAACCCATCCCTACTTTAAAGAGATTTTTATTCAAAGAATGTTCTTTAAAACCTAGCTTCATAAAAACTAACCGAAAGAGAAAACAAACATTAAAAAATAATTAATAGGAAACAGAGTAAAAGAAATATTCAGAGAATTTATTTCTTGCACAAAGGCGACTTAATTTATAACTTTACAACAAGTTAATTGTAGAATAAATGCAAATAAGTATACTTTCGTATATTGTTGGTTGTTAAACAAAAATTAACTAGATTCTTAATTGCTCTTTTGTATTCTGCAACAAACTTTTATGTTTTTCAGCTGAAAAATTTTCTTTCCAAATATAAATTAAAACATTTTAAAAGTCTCTTAAATATTCATTATTCCATTGTTGCTCATTTCTATTTTTTAACTCTTGAAGAATAATGTTGATGTTCCTTTTTTTATACATGTTCTTTTTTTTCGTTTCAAAAAGATAGTAGGATGAGAGTGTATCTCATCCTAAATACATTCTATGCAGTTTTCATTCTTATTCAGATTGAAATGACTTTTTACATACAACCCAGATAAATTTAAATTAAGTTCGAAAAATGTATTAAGATACTCTTTCATGCTTTCAAAAGATTTTGTTCCTTATTACCATATATATTTAAGCTTACATGTTTATTGACTTATACATTTTCCTGTCATTAAGAAAGCAAAAGCGCGTGCGTATAATAAATGCTTCATTCAGTGGAGTAGGCAAAGTTTAATACTATTAGGAAACATGCAGTTACCCACTGCTCAATATCATTCTATTTGATCTTTTTTGGCTTTTATATAGATGTAAGATGTTATTAAGCTTCACAGATAACTGTTATTTTCTTGCAGTTTTTCGGAGTATTTGGGAGTCTTATCTACCATAAAAATGGTGTTATTTCCAAGTAAACACATACAATACAGGAATCCTGTTATTCTAATTATTTACATGCAATAATAACTATTTCACGTTCTTTTCTTATTTTTGATAATGTAACGATGGCATTTGTTAAGAGCTACGGCGTCACACTTACGCATTTTGAATTATGATTCTGAAAATTTTAGTGTTGCATACAAAATGTGATGTCACATTCGAAACTGAATTGGAACTCGTTCTTAAACAGCACTTGACTCCATTGGCCTAAGTGCATACAAACCACCCACATGAAGCCCTTTTTCGATTGATTCGCTTGAAATCGTCTTAGAATCTGCATCATTAGATGTTCTGTCTCGACGAGATTTTAAATGGATATGTTGATTATTATTTTCGGTAGTAGCACATACACGACTTTTCCCTGGTCGACATCGAACAGGCTGTTTCTTCGAATAGATTCAACAGTCTTGCAATTACACTTATTGCCACTCCGATAGCGTTCACTAGAATTCTCCTTGTTTGCCTACATTACAGTCTCTCAATAATACATCAAGTCATGAATTCCGGTAGATCACGTTGTCATGATAATTCCCAGTTTCTTTTATCAAAATAATAGCTAAAAGGTTGAATTTCACTCTTGAAGCAACGAAAAACAACAGCTTATAAAAAATCAAAATGTCTCTACTTATAAAATGTTTCTAGATGTTGACGTTAAGAACGTTGATTATTATAGGAAGTTTTCTTCTTCGGTTTTCTACTAAATTTTAAACCAGAATTAGGCATTAAGTCGATCGCAGTTGACTGGAAGACCACAAAGACATTTTGTGGAGACCGTTTGAAAATTATGAGTTACCGGTTGATTTAAAATTGGTGCAACCAGATTTAAAAACATATAACATATGAATTTCTATCGTTTTTTACTACTGGTTTTATTTTAAAAACGAAACATTTAAATTATACTAATCTAACCATTTTTATTAATTGGAGTAAATTATGGTACTGAAATTAGATCTTCAAAACTGGAACAAAATTTTACAGCTTTTGAAAAATGGTTGTTAAAAATTCTGTAAAAAATAAAGCATTTAAAAATCAAAAAAGACATTTTCCTATTGTATTATTATCTTAACTTCAAAAAGAAATAAAATATGGCTGGCAATCAAAAACTCCAAGAAAAAAAAGCGGTTGAAAGGAAGATCTTAATGAAAAAGAAAAAAAGAAGTCGAGAAAAAATATCGCTGTGGAAAATCATTTGCCTCAAAAACCTATGGCAAAGAAACTACAGATAGAACAGTAAACAATTTATCATCAGATAAAGAAAATTGGCTATAAAAAAGTAAATGTTCCACACAGTCTGCCATCAAATGTCTGTTAAGACCGTAGAAAAACGAAGAGAGCCTTCTTGGCCTTCGTATTTAATGATATGCAAAGGAAGATACAAAACATGTGGATAGATTCGGATGAAGCACTGTTTCATCTGTCATTCACAACTGGCAAAACGAAGATACAATATATTCCTCGCAAAAAAACATCGTAAAGATGCAGCTATTTTGCAAAAGTAATGTTGTCCGTCAGGTGTTACGGTATGGATGAGAATGTTCTATCAAGGCTTAACAAGACCATTTTTTTGTAAAACCGAAGACTAAAATTAAGGCTAAATACTATCATAATAAAGATTTGAAGCACTTGATCTGAGAAAGTAAACGTCTTTACACTCAAGGAAACTTCATTTTTCACTAACATTGTGCAGCAAATCATACAACAAAATCAACTATAAAAGGACTTAAATATAAAAAGAATAAAATTTCTTCCTCCTGATAAATGACTATCACTATCCCCAGCCTGCGTTTCTGGCGATTATTTTCTTTAAAAAATGATTACATAGACGTAAAGTACGAGCATATCAGGAGCTTCAAAAAGCAATTTAAGTGGAAGTTGGAAAAATGCACCAAAAATGGTCGAAAAAACTCTTTTAGCTGATCCTAACGCAAAGTGTTAACGCAATCTGTTCAAGAGAAAACTACATTGAAAATTCAGTGTTAGCAACTTTATTCAATACAAATTTATGATCCTCTGAAAGTGGCCCCACTATTTATGAATCACACAACCGGTAGTAAATATATACCAAGATATATTTCAGATTGGGACAATATGCAGACTAAGTCTTATACTGACTAAAACTAAGAAAAGTTACTTTAGATGAAAATGTTTTATGAATTAATATATTTTGAGTTGTTTCGAAACAAATGCATCAGTTGGTATTTTTATATTTAGGGTTATTAATATTATGTTTGCATCTTGCGCTTTGCTTCAAACCCGGTCTTCCGTATATATTATTAAGTTGTAATAAAAATATTGTTAACCATTTGCTTAGCTCACCACACCTACACCAAGGAGTGGACCGCAATACATTGAAAAAATTAAAAAAAGCCCGTACCCTGGAAAAGTTTGCCAACCTCTATTTTAAACTATGGATGATTTGTTTTACGTTAGTTATCAGAAGAAATATTTGCTTCATTTCATTAAATCCACGTGCTTCCCTAATTTTTTGAGCAGTGTATATTATTATACACTGATCGTTCCAACTGACTTTCCAGCCGATACTGTGGTTTGTTGTATCTCGAAATTTCATTTCTGCACCCGTATTGTTAGCACATTGAACAGTAAATTTCAAAGATTTTCCTTCATTTTTGAAATATAGTTGAAACTATTTTGTAGCAGTACAATGCGAGACAACATGTCGCACAAAAAATGTTCAACAATTCTTCATTCCTTACTAGGTTATACTTCCTTTGACTACCCATTTTTCTGCTCTACCATCCATCGAACATCCAACTATCGATCAATGATTAGCAGACTATTGACTCATTACTCTCCCCTTTACTACATGATATTAACTTCCATAATATGTGAATACAGAATGAATTGACATACTACAATTCGCCCAAACCCACATCAGCTAGGGATGTTTTAAGGCCTGAGTCAACTGGGTCCAGGGTCTCACACCCTCAGCGATAGCCTCATTTGATCTCAACTCAGTCTTAATAATGGTCAAATATTATTACGTATTTTCCAAAAAACAGAATTTCAAACTGCATATCAACTGACAAAAGTGGCAAGACTACATTATTATGTGATGACAGTTGTCCTTAAGTAATCATTCAACTCATTTTGTCGGAATGAAGCCATCGGTTGAGCCTAGGTCTGTAAGATTGTGAATCATGCACATTTGTTTCAAATTACCGTTTGTTCGAGTATTTGATAGTGCATGCTGTTTACTGTTTATTTTTAAACATCTCAGGTAGGGCCTACTTTTGAATAGGGGCCCAGGGCATCAGAAAATCTTAAGATTTCTCTGGACACAAAGACGCAAAACGTCTAAAGACGCCACTGGTGACAGCTTTACTAACATGTAACGGCACCTTACGTTTTCTTGTTAACTTCGCACTTCTCAAGGCCACACGCCATCTATAAAAATTGTATATCTTAATTTTCATTGTTCGTCAAATGACGAGAACTGCTCTAAGAACTGATTTGTGTTCCAAAAATCGAGCGGAATGGTTTTGTTTGTCCATTAAATTTGACTTGCATGTTTTGTCGTTCTTTACATCGTATTTTAGTCAAAAAGCAGTGCAGTGGAGATTTAATTCCTTAAAATGTTGACCATTTATTTGATAATTCGAGAAATAATTTGAATTCATTCTCCCCAAAGATTCGTAATTGAATTGCACTTTCGTTTGGGAACAACAACACAGATGAAAATGACGTTTTGAATTCATATCTCTATAGCTCTTCAAAACAATTCCCATTTCAATGATATAACAAAACAGCCACTATAGGAAGAAACATGTATATCAATTTGCAATGCCAAAATTTATGACCTGCAAGTTAAGTAATTCATTATCTACACGCCCGAGAGAATCTGTTACCCAAACAAATATCTTAGTTGGGTGCATAGTTAAAATGAAGAACGAGGACCTCATTATCCCCAAACGAATGCCTCGAATTAAAGAGACACTTCTTATTATTAAATCATGATTCTACCTTTCGATTTCTTATCTCTAGAGGCACTGTAATTGGATTTTCTTCCCAAGCGGGAACTACCGTAAGATGCCAAAACGAGCCAAGCAAAGCGCCAACAAACCCTCAAATGATTGCCCATTAAACGTTATAAGAGAGTCCAGGCCTCCTTGCTAAATATCTCTCGGATTCAATTCCTTAAAATGGCAATTAATCACCAGAGGCTGCATCTGATCGGACTTTCGAAACCGTGATAAGGCTAATAACTGGCTAATGGAGTTTCGGTATAAAACAAATTCACTCTCAACTAGGGAAATACCTCTTCTCCCTTTCCGTCCTTATATCGATTGAGCCTTGAAACAGATGGCATACCGATATTTCTTCTTACATCAACAACTCTGTCTAGAGGGAGCAACATAATCCATTCATATTTCTCCCAAGATATATATTTCGGATATATTTTTTCCATCGGGAGTTATAACTGTTCCTTATGTGAGTATAAATCGAGGGAAAATTAAGGATAGATTTCACGCTCACAGGCATCGAGATAATGTGATTTATGTAAGTTAATCAAATTGAAAAGGGGGGGCTTGACGCACATTTTTAATGAATTAGATGTTTAAATTAGTTTTGCAGAGTTACAGGAATTAATTTAGAAGATTTTGTTCTTAGTGAGGATATCGGATCATATTAATATTTTATAATTTAATTAAAGAAGAATAATGCAGTTTTCTAAATGATAACGCAGAAATTTTACTACAAATTTATGCAATTGAAGTTAGAAAATTCAATATAGGGGTATTGTAATTCGAATTTTAATTCTCCACAATAAGTGATTGTGCGGAATAAAGTGGCCGCAGTAGCCTAGTGGCCACGGTAACGGACTCCTGACCAGCGTGTCATGAGTTCGAACCTGAACCACTGAAGACCCACCGTGTAGAGGGGCTACTGCACGTTAAGTCCTCCACGGCCTCCCGCTGGTGTGGTGTGGTATTAAGAGACGGAGGTGCCAGCTCAGATGTCGCCCTCGTCACTTGACCATGGTTCAAAATTGCGAGGTCCGTAGCCCATATCACTCGAGTAGCCGAATAGGGAGCCGTTACTGCTACGGCTACTTGCGTAACATTATAGGTAGAATGATCTTAAACAAATGACAAGAGTTAATCTAAAGAGGTAGAACAACCTAAACTTTAAATAAATATTACATGAACATTAAAAACTATTAATACTTTTTATATATTCCTACTGTGTCATTTTAATAATTGCATTATGTATCATTGTAAGTTCCTTATATCTATTGAACTCGAGATAAACACACTATATTTACTCTTTCTGCTTTAACAACTCCATTATGAAATCATTAGAGTCCAGAGATTAAATCTACAAACTGCATTTTAATTAACTTTTCAAATAGTTAGTGCATGAACCGTGCTTAGTGCGTTACGAAACCGGTGTAGCATTATATCAATCCGAATCTTGCTCAGTTAGCTCGAAACAATGGTATCAAATTAAGAGTATTACATTGTTGAAGAAATTTAATAATTTATAGTACAGTATTTAGTTAGCTTTCACATAAAGAGTTTGTACGTATGTATAAAAGTTTTCAGCTCGTATTAAATGGATTTAGGTAGGTAATATGTAAGTATGTGGTAACACAGACATTATGTATGCTCTTGGTTTAAAAGTTTTATTTTTTTTAAACAAAGGCAATGGTTAGTTCTATAATAATTGCAGCATATATTTTGAAGATATATTTAGAGCAGTTGATTCCATGTGATTTCAATGAGAATATGATATACATTTTATACCATATATATTCATTTAGTATGCTTTCAAAATAATAATAAAGTTAAATGTCAAATTTAATGTAAACAGTGTACGTCTAATTAGTTTCCTAGTTCAAAATACATTTTTTTTTGTAATTCACGGAAACAATGTAAATATAAATGATTTATCCAATACACTAAATTCATGTGACGTCCTAGTCCCATGATAATAAAATTCATGCGTTTCCACCTAATCACTTCATGTGGATTGTTGTTGCCAAATCTTTATTTATGCAGAATTTGTATTAATAATGATAGAACAAACAGGAAAACAAAAAACACTTGATACAAAATAAGTAATTTAAAAAAAATGAAGTCAATTCCTACTTGGATCAACAAAGAAAAGTTTTCTTTTAGCTACATTTTATTAAATAGTTACAATTAATATAAATATGTATATAAAGGGTGTTTTTTTAGAGGTATAGAACTTTAAATTGCAATAAAACAACGATGTATTATTCGATTGACATGATTTTTTTTATTCGAAAGATAATCTTGTGGCATTACATTTTAAATATGATTTCTGGCATAGGACTGCCACGGCTGGCTCGGATGTAGTCCAATCTGGACGTCCAATTTTCGATGACTTTTTCCAACATTTGTGGCCGTATATCGGCAATAACACGGCGAATGTTGTCTTCCAAATAATCAAGCGTTTGTGGCTTATCCGCATAGACCAATGACTTTACATAGCCCCACAGAAAATAGTCTAGCCGTGTTAAATCACAAGATCTTGGAGGCCAATTCACAGGTCCAAAACGTGAAATTAGGCGGTCACCCAACGTGTCTTTCAATACATCGATCGTGGCCCGAGCTGTGTGACATGTTGCGCCGTCTTGTTGGAACCACAGCTCCTGGACATCATGATTGTTCAATTCGGGAATGAAAAAGTTAGTAATCATGGCTCTATACCGATCACCATTGACTGTAACGTTGTGGCCTTCATCGTTTTTGAAGAAGGATTCCACCAGCCCATAAAGCGCACCAAACAGTCAGTTTTTCTGGATGTAACGGTGTTTCGACATACACTTGTGGATTAGCTTCACTCCAAATGCGGCAGTTTTGTTTGTTGACGTAGCCATTCAACCAGAAGTGCGCTTCATCGCTAAACAAAATTCGCTTATGATAATCGGGAACGGCAATCTCGTTTTGGGCCCATTCGACGAATCTACGTCTTGCTTGATGATCGTTTTGATGAATTGCCAAACCAAACTGAGAATAAATCACTTGACAGCTGTTAAATCGGTCGCCATCTTGGAAAGGAATGCCAACTTAAACTTCTATACCTGGAAAAAAAATACTCTTTACATAGGACAGAATCGCAACATCAAGTGTTAATTAATTTTTATTCATTATCTATAAAGTATGGTATTGCCATCCAAAACAATCGTGTTTATAAAATTTCAGTTCAACTGAATCCTTTAAAACGTGAGAAAAAAAATATTTTAAAGTTTTTAGGCAAGAATCCAAAGTGGTCGCTAAGTAGCCAAAAATTTTGCCAACGTGGCTGTATCTGTAATTCTTTAAATAATTAATTTTAATCAGTTAATTTTTATTAATTATAACTAAAATTATTGCATTGTCATCCAAAATAATATCATGTATATAAAATTCAGCTCAGTTGAGTGCTTTAAAATGTATTTTATTAACGATTGAAAATTCCACACCACGATAAATAAATTTATAGAGAGTGTGAGCTAATAATAGGAATTGAATAATAGTCCAAACAGGAAAACAAAATACACTTAATATAAAATTAAACGAATAATTTTTTTAATTTTTTTTCATGTTTGAAAAACTTTCTGAAGAATTTTAATACTGGAGCATTTAACCAATTATCAAATGTAGAACTGTACACAAATTTTACAAGTGGGACAACAAGTACACGTTTGTTGTCACTTTAACTCAATTGGAGAACTCTTGATTGTACTTATTATGTGACCATCATAGAATTAAAGAATTTTAGAGGCATCCAGATGACTTTGGCTTGATTATTTTATTAGAACCACCAGCCTGCTGTTTCAACGCCCCTTCGTGCTCGTGTTAGTGAAAGTTATATAGGGGTCTCAGGGTGTTAACTTTTTATCGAGAGGTGAAAGTATAAACAATTTTAAAGCATGCATAATTCTTTTAAATTTAAATTAAATAGTTCGAATTTTTTTAAACGTTATTTAGAAAGAATTATGGCTTCGAAAAAGTACAAAAAGTTTGAAATATAATCATAATTTTAAAAATTATAAGCATATGAAAATATGTAATACATATTAAATAATTTTTGCATTGCGCACGATATTTTCAAAAATAGTAGCCCCTCTGATGTATAAAACATTATAGAATTATAAAATATATCATACTATTTAAACCCTACATCATCTAAGAATAATGTATCTTTTATATTTCAAAATATTTGAAATATATTGAATTTTTTTTAATAAATTTTGAAAATTTAATTTTTTATTTTTTTAAAAATATAATTAATTATTCTACTAATATAAAATTACTACAGTTTATAATAAGGATACATTTAACTTTATAAAAATTTTATTGCAAGTAATTAAAGGTATTATTTTAGAAAACAGCGTGTGCAACGTAAAAATTAGTATTTCTTATAGAAATGTGTCTTATTTTCATATGTGTATACTTTTTAAAATTATGATTGCATTTTAAACATTTTATACTTTTCCGAAGCACCATTTCTATATAAATAATGTGTAAACGATTCGATTTATTTATTTTTAATTTTAAATATTTATATGTATTTGAATATTGTTTATATTTTCAGTCCTCTGAAGAAAGTTAACACCCCTGAAACTCCTTATCGTCCCATTATAAAGCAACAAGGGGGCTATTGGTGACGGACCTCATCCTTTTGAGCCTCAGTTCACCTGATCTGACATCTCTCTATCCTAACCACCAACGGGGGGACATTGAGCCTCCACAGATTTAACGGGCTTAAGTTGCATCTACACGGCGGATCTTCAGTGGAACCAGGACTGAATCCCACAACACTCCGGTTACGAGTTCGTTACACGTACGTGTTACCCAACTAGGCATTTAGCACTCTTTCATCTTAACGTTTACTGTGTTTGAGACCTACAAGAGATAGGTTCATCTTAAGATCAATAAGGAATTAACTATTTTTTTCAATATGTATATATTTGATGGATGTATTTTTGAGTATCATTAACACATACACCCCAGTGAAATGCTAATTTTTTTTCTAACAAATTATATCAGTTATCAAGTTAGACTCCTTAATATTCCAGATTGATCGAATGGACCTGATTAATCTTTGAATGTGTAATGTAGGAGAATAACCAGTTAATGCAGTGCTTCTCAAACTTTCGATTCTTGCGACCCAATTTTCAGTCATAATTTCCATCGCGCGCCCCTTTCTCCATACAATAACAATATATTTATTTCAGTAATACTATGCATTGATGCTAAAACTGCAATACGACCTTTAACCTCTTAAGTCCCACCGACGTATATAAACGTCTTAGTCAGCCTATGTATTAATTAGACCGGGCGTATATATACGTCTCGGTCAGCCTATGTAATAATTGGACCAGACGTATATAAACGTCTTGGTCAGCCTATGTATTAATTGGACCGGATGTATATAAACGTCTTGGTCAGCCTATGTATTAATTGGACTGGACGTATATAAACGTCTTGGTCAGCCTATGTATTAATTGGACCGGACGTATATATACGTCTTGGTCAGCCTATGTATTGATTGGACCGGACGTATATAAACGTCTTGGTCAGCCTATGTATTAATTGGACCGGACGTATATAAACGTCTTGGTCAGCCTATGTATTAATTGGACCGGACGTATATATACGTCTTTCCAAAGTACGAAATTTTCTGTGAACTTCTATCCATTGAATTACTCCGAAAGCTTTGTAATGCAATAAAATTAACTTGACAGTGTTTGCGAAGGATTTACGTATTCCTCTAGGAAGAGGATTTTATTCCACTTTTATCCCCCCCTCCTCCAATGCATCTCATACACGCGCGTATGTGAAAAAACAGTGGCATTGGGAAGTGAACCGCATAACTTTTAATCTCGGCAGTTAAGGTATTCATTATAAACCGTACAAATTATCAAGATAAGTGTTAATTTTTGTATATAATTGTATATATGACAAGCCCATGGAGTCACTGGTAATTATTAAACATGTGCTCTTAAATTAATATTGTTCAATCATTTATAAAATACATTGTGAAGTACTGATACAGTAATAAGTGTATTATATTAGTATAAATGTGTATTCAATTTTTTATTGTGCCAGAATGTATTTTGTTTGTTTACGTTCAGCAAATTAATAATTTTTTAAAATAAGCTTTTGTTTTCGAGTTTTTAATATCCTCGCGCCCCCACTAGGGGGCACGCCCCACAGTTTCAGAAACGCTGAGTTCATGCAATTATCTAAGGAGGTGTTAAAAATGTACAAAAGCAATCAATTGAAGACACAGCGTGTCTAGCTGAGCACAGTAAAAATCAGTTTTTGCGTTGTTTATATATTTCTGTGTTACACAACCACACTTTAGATATCCGATAAAGAAATGCGAATATGACTTTGAAATAGTTCTCCAGATAACAACATTCTGCTAATAATCAAACTATCGTAAGTTCAAATCCTGATTCCAGCAATAACAGCGCGTCGAAATTTTATTCCTCCATTCTAATAGATATAATACGAGGTGTGACAAAAATATGAGACTGGTCCAAAAAATCATTGTACTTACGGAATCAGTTTTCTGCGACAGTATCATCTTCAAAGTAGTTCCCTTTAGCATTCACACACTTCTACATTCGGTGCAGTCATTGTTGGTAACAGTTCTAGAACGAGGTGTTTGGAAGGCTCTTCAGGAGATTCTCCGTTTTTGCCTGAATCTCTTGAACTGAGGTAAAATGGATTCCCTTAAAGCAATTTTTAATTTTAAGAAATAAAAAAAAGTCGCATGGGGCCGCCAAATCAGATGAATAGGTAGGATGTCCCATCACAGTAATATTTTTTGCTGGTCAGAAACTGCTTGACAGATAGGGCCGTTTGAGCCGGTGCATTTTCTTGATGGCACCGGCAACCATCACTCCCCAATTCTGGCCTTTCTCCATAATTTTTTCACGAAGTCCTTTTGGTACTTCAATGTTGTAATATTAACCACTCACATCAAGAATTTTGGCAATGATTTGGTCTGTAATCTCTTACCTTTGGCGCCCAGCAGGTTCATCATCTTCCACACTGACCCTTCTCCCTGAAAACCGCTTATACCAGGGAAGGTGAACCAATGGCACGCGACGCAATATTTTGAGCACGCCACCGATCAAAATGGTATTGATTTTAGTTCAAAATAACAAAGTTCATAATATGAAGTATTACGTTTAAACGCGAGTGATTGGTTCTCGGTGCCGCAACTCGTTTGTTATTTTCTTGACTTGGTTACGTCGTGGACTGCTAATGCTAATGAGGCGAAATTTTTCTACGCATAGCGTAGTAAATTTCGTTGACACTATTGCATTTTAAAGTTTGTTTGTGTTATATTTATGATTTCTAACTGATATATATATAACGTGGCTAATTCAGCAAAAAAGCAATAAGGGCAAGATAGTTAATGTAAAAGAGAATTTCAAACTTGGTGGACCAAGAAATATGACACGATTAATAAAGGCGACAAAGCGGTATATTTTCTATATGTTCTGGAACAGTTACATACATAACAGCATTTTTAAAACGGATTTCAGATACATTTACTTGTTTGGAGAAGCTGGCTCATGCTATTTTAACCATATTTTCGTTTACCTATGCTTGAGAGTCCTTATTTTTAGAGATGTGTGTGTGTGAGTAACATTAGACTCGCTCAGAAACCATTTAGCAGATGATTCCGCTTCAGCATCCATTCTGCTAAAAGTAACATCTTACAATCCTAATATGTTATTTATTATCTAATCTGCAACAACAGAAGTCACACTAATGTTACTTTAGTTTGAATTTCACTAAAACTAAAACATTTACTACTATACAGTGCAAAATGTATTTTTTCGTAGTAAATAGAGTTTTGAGTTTTTTAGCATTTAGTTTTATTATTTTCCCAATAATCACAAATCAAAATTATTAGACGGCACGTCTATACCTCATTAAACATTCCTTTAGAAAAAAGGGCACGTGGTTCTATAAAGATTCGCCCCCCCCCTGGCTTTTACCATTCAAACATATATGCACGAAACAAAGTATCATTTCCAAAATCCGAGGTTAATATTTGAAATGTTTTTGTGGCTGATTTCTTAAGGTTCTCAAGCACACTTGACGTTGATTCCACATTTTTTCCGCTGAATGCCGAAGACCTTGGTCACTCAATTACGCAGTACTCTCAACTGGCGCAATCGATTTAAGCGAAACTGGCTGTAAACTTGTGGGTTCTTTTCGGATCGTATTCGAATTGTGAAAAGAAAATAATTGCAGTCAGAATTTTGTCCCTCTTTTTTTATTCCACACCTTCTATGGGACATTTCTTAAAATAAAGAATATATTAAGATGCTACCAGATTACAATACATCGTCCAGGCGTATCTTCTTTTTCCGACCCCCTTTTTTTTGCCACCGCTTTCCTTTTCTCCCTCGTTCCGCCCCTTTGTTTTTCGGACAATCCCGCTTAAAATGTTTATCTGATCCGCAGGTGAAACAAGCGATTTTTTTAATTTCAGTTATTTGACCTTTATCAAAGTTTTTCCTAGAAGAAAAATTATCTGACTTTTTCTCCCCAAATGGCTGTTTACCCCAACTACCATTAAAACTTCTCTTTTCACTATCATTCCATTTAGCTCTCGCAGGTCCATCGTAGGATTTCCCTTTGGAAGCGTAAAATATATCACATTGTTTGCCCAAGTCCCTGGGTTTGTACCATTATTCCCCTTGGAGCACACCAATATGGGTCGCCGTCTCAGAATCCAACATTGCAAACATTTTATCTGCTACGATCAGTTGATTAACTGACTCAAAATCATTCGCTCCTCTTAACTTACAGTAGTATAACCACATCGATGTTAAACGGGACGCGAACTGAGAGAAAGTTTCGTCAGAGTTACGTTTGGCCTTTCTAAAATTTTCTAAACATATTTTTGGTGAGGGTTCATACTTCTTGAGCACAACCTGGTTTAAAGACTCGTAATTTTTTAATTCTTCTTCGCCTATGTTAACTAATAAGTTTGACACTTTGTCTCCTAACATGCATAACAAAACCTTCGGTTTTAACTCGTCGCTGACATTTTCACTAGCGAAAGCTTTTTCAAGACTAGAAAAGAAATAGTCCCACCCGTCTGATTTATTGGGTACCTTTACAGTTAAGAGCCTAACCATTTTAACTATTTCATCTAAAAATTTTACACGTGAGGTTTGACCATTATTTTGAGTAGCACTCTGATTAGCGTTCCTAGATAATTCTATTTCCAAGCGTAATTTTTCAATTGATAATTGTTCTTGTTGTTCTAGTTTTTGCTGATGTTCTGTCTCTAACCTTTCGGCTGTAATAACTTCCAATAACTCTTTTGCCTCTTCCTCCTGGTAATATTTACTAGAGATTATTAAATCCCTTAAAACAATTTTAGACATAGACGGGTCAGGTGACTCATCTAAGTCCCGCGCTAATTGAATTAAGTCAATTTTCTTACTTCTAATGAGAAATGCCATTTTTAATAAAGCTAAACCTAATGCCAAATTACCTTCTGAGAAATTTAAATACAAACACTTAAATGATCTAGTACTATATATTTAACAAGCAAAAAAAATAATAATGCACTCGTTTTTTTAAGAGTACTCAAATTCCAGAAACACAATTCGAAATATGTTTACAATAAAACTTATATGCGACACAGTTATTCGTTACTAATCAGAACGCAGAACCTTTTTAAAAAAAAACTAATTAACAACATACTTTAGCTACATTACCATAGAATTATTTCTCAAATCATAAATCTACTCTTAGTTTCTTTTTTTTTAATTAAAAGAAGAATCTTATGCAGGAAACAAAAAACCAATATAATATATATACATCATAAATTACGAGCAAATGAAATAAACTCAGATTGCATTAAACCATCAAGTAACTGACAAATTGCAACACTTTTGCTTAAAATGAAAAACTATCATATAATATTCAAAAAAAAAACATGCCATATTCTGAGTCATAAATAACCTATAAAAAATGTCTTATTTACAACATTTTAACAGAAAATCTACTTGAAATACATATACTACATTTTTTTTGGGTACTTTTCACCGATTCGAACATACATTTTTCGCAACCATTATTTCAAGATAAATTAATCTAATTCTTTTTTTTAAAATTCTGCAAACTGCAATTGTTATACAAAACACTTTCTATACACAGATTTTAATATTTGAGGCAACTTCAAAACAGTAAAGAATGATGATAAAAAAATATAGTTTAACACTATGTAGAACTCTAAAAAACATATTTTACAACATTTAAAATGATACCCTATTATTTCCAGGTAAAATAAGTACACAATAATCTTCTTATTTCATCTACACAACAATCCAACAACATAGAATATTGCAATAAACCAATGAAATTTTCTTTTCCAGATATATCTGAATTTTCTATTTTATTTATAAAAAAAACAAATTAAATATGACTGCATCCCATTACTCTTTTAAACATCTACACAACATTTTAATTTAGAGGAACAATAGCCACTTACCTCGACATGAACGCTGTTTCTGTAGTTGAACACTACTGGGATTTCCCTCGTTGTTTCAGGTCACGGCTCCATTCATCAGAAAATGAAGAAAAATACGACATTTGTTCATTCATTAGCCCAACTCGGCAGATGATAGTAAAACTCTATATGAAGAAGGTCTTGTTTTTTTTGCTTGAAACTGCTGCAGAGCAATTCCTAGGATCCACGTGGTCATCAACTTGAAAATACACTGCAGGGTTCTATTTCCTTGTTAAAATTTTTCTTTCAAACTGAATGTCCACTAGAACCTTGTTCACAACTATGTAGTACGAACACCGATCAATTTGAAATATTTTGTTCCTTTAACTTCTGCTCCATTGTATCCCACTTCTGACACCAGTGTAAGCTTGTGGGTTCTATTCGGATCGTGTTCGAATTGTGAAAAGAAAATAATTGCAGTCAGGATTTTGTCCCTCTTTTTTTATTCCACACCTTCTATGGGACATTTCTTAAAATAAAGAATATATTAAGATGCTACCAGATTACAATAAATCGTCCAGCCGTATCCTCTTTATCCGACCACGTTTTTTTCCGCCACCGCTTTCCTTTTCTCCCTCGTTCCCCCTCTCTCTCCTCTCGTTGCCAGGTCCTTCCCTCTATATTTTGTGTCTCGTTCGACCTGTTGCCAGGTGCAGGCAGTAGATCCTTACACTGGCCACATGGAGAGAGGAGGTGTGTGGGATGATGAAAATAAAACAGTTGTTGCCAACTCCACTCTTTTTTCAAGCTACACACTTAGTTTCAAGTTTTTGCGTCATACCTTGTAGATTTGCTTACAATAGAAAGCATCACAAAGAAATAAAGTCTCATTAGCATAGATTGAAAAAAGTTCGCAGGAATATAAATCTGAAAATACAATATCGCATATGGTGAAGGAAACGCACAGTTGCCGCCTAACATTGAACTTTGCTCAACTTTTATATAAGCTGCCAAATACATTCTAAAAGCATCTAAATGTAGTCACCCTACATTCTTTTGGGATTGTTTCAGTACATCTGTTTTAATCCCCAAATTTGTCTCCATCACTCCTATTTATTTTGTCAGGAATGATATCCGTAAACTATTTTACGGCAAATTCATTTGGTAATAATCTTCAAGCTTTCCACAGCAATATGTACAATAAAAGAAATCAAGGTGTAAAGTTATTAAAATCTTAAATTCCGGTATTTTAAAAAATCTAAACAAAGAGCAGAATTCTTGCAGCATGTAGGTTTAAGAAAAATATTTAAGATATCCGACTAGGTTGAAAAAGTATTTTTTAGGTGTTTGATGTTTGGTGTTGTTTGGGTCACGAGGGAAAAAGAAATTAATTATTGAGGAAGTAAGACTAAAATCGTAAAACTAGATAGTTTTTTAAGTTCCTTTGATAGCATTTACTTTAACTAACTAATAAACATATATTTTTTTTTTTAATTCGTTTTTTGAAGAATGCACTTTTCATGATTATTTGTGCACGAAAAACGGGATATCTTCTAAATAATCCAATCAAATACAATGAAATTTAT
The DNA here is from genome assembly GCA_019973935.1 of Trichonephila clavipes. Lineage (NCBI taxonomy): Eukaryota > Metazoa > Arthropoda > Arachnida > Araneae > Nephilidae > Trichonephila > Trichonephila clavipes. The sequence continues at coordinate 241,422 of BMAU01020861.1, read as the reverse complement.
AACATAAATGCTATGGGCCCTTCAGAGTGTCACAAACCGCAGGTTTTAAGACAGTTACACTTAATCACATTTTACAACCATTGTTTGCTTAGAACATGCAGTAATTTTGACGAAAAATCATGATCATCAAATTTTAAAAAATGCTAATAAAATATTTATTTCTTAAAATATTTTTTATCCTGCAATTTGTGACTCTTCAGATGGATCAAGAAGTATATCAATGACGTTAAAATTGCATAATGTGCAATATATTTTTATTTATCACGTTTTTCTTAACTTAAAAAATTTTGCTAAATTTTCCTAAAAATAATTTTTTTTTTCAAAAAAAGGGCGATACATGTTGGTTATTTAATAGTTATGACTTTTTAAGCCTATTTATGTTCTTTAAAACAGCAAAATTATTCAGAAAATCAATTTTTAAAACGTTTATCTCCGAAACTAGTCGGATACCTTAAATAACTGATTTTCTTTATGAATGAAAAAATATATATGCTCTATTAATTTTCATGAAAAATAATACAAATATATTTTAATTTCATCAATCTCTCAGTTGTAAAAATAACACTACTCTTCCCCGTCAGAATATTAACTTAGATCCTACACTGAAACATACTCTTAAGCAAACTTACATTTTGACTAAAGTGAATAATTCGACATGGTCGGGTGGCCGCGGTAGCCTAGTGGTATAAGTATCGGACCATGGCTTGCCTTGTCACGAGTTCGAGCCCAGTACCACTAAAGACCCGCCGTGTAGGGCAGCGATGCACGTTAAATCTGTCGAGAGCTGAAGCGTCCTCCCGTTGGTGTGGTGTGGTAGTTAGGAGAAGGGGTGCCAGAGCTCAGGTGTCATCCACATCACTTGACCATGGTTCAAAATTACGTGGTCCGTCGCCAAAAACCCTCGTGTAGCTAAAGAGTGCGACGTTAATAATCAATCAATCAATCGACATGGTCGGCAAAAATGAAATCATTTCAATGTTTGTTTTTGTTGTATAGTACGTAGATTTGTTTTATTATCCAGCAACTGTGTATTATACGTCCATACCAATGTTGCTTAACTCAAATCAGAGACATTTGTATAATTTCAATGATTATGTGGTTTATATTAATTGCCTCTACCTTGCGTTTGCACGATTGAATCGCATTTCCTTTTCATAAAGCGGGAAAGACCACCTTAAGTATCTTTTAGTTCCAAATTTCAAGCAGAGAACTTCCTAAAAGTGTTAGCTATCATTTTAATTGTGCGAGAAAATCAGGGAAATTTTCCACTGTTATAGTTGATATTGCTAACTTAATAGAAATTGGAATTGATTTTTTAAAATTGTCTTTCTCATAAGAAAAGAAAACAATTTATATACAAAGCATTTAGGGAAAAATTGACATTAAAATAACACATTTAACAAAATTACATGGAATTCGTATCTGTAATAACTTAAAATTATTGTCAACTAACGAATCTTAAAAAGGTAAAGAAATATATAATACATTGGATGGAATAACAACGCTATTTACTTATGCAGATTAAAATTACTTTCTTGCCAACCTAATAAAAGATATTCTACGCTAGATAACTATCGCCTTTACTTATGCAGATTAAAATTACTTTCTTGCCAATCTAATAAAAAGATATTCTACGCAAGATAACTTTTGCCGCGTTAAAATCATCTGTTCGAGTGACCGCGGTAGCCTAGTGGTCAAAGCAACGGACTCGTGGCTGGCATGTCATGCGTTCCAGCCCAGTACCACTAAAGACCCACCGTGTAGGGGAGTGATACACAATAAATCTGTCGAGAGCTGAAATGTCCTCCCGTCGGTGTGGTGGGGTCGTTATGAGAGTGGGGTGCCAGCTCAGGTGTCGTCCTCGTCACTTGACCATGATTCAAAATTCGCCAAAAGCCCTCGAGTAGCTGAGCAGTGCGAAGTTAATATTCACTCACTCACTTATCATCTGTTCGATTGAGGGATTATTAAATCCCAATTAAAAGTTATATTACGATTATTGGCGATGGTTGTCGCAAATTTGAACTATGATTTTGTGATGAGGACAACACCTGAGCTAGCATCATGCTCTCTAAAAATTGATACTCTACAAAAATCAGTACTTGTATCTCGATAGATTTAACGTGCATCACAGTTCCTCTACATTAAATGTCACCAACCCGGGTTCAGTGTAAAAATGTTGATGGTGCGCAGAAAAATTGGGATAATATTTATATTTTTATGATAACAAAACATATTATGGGGAATATGTGTGTGTGAATTATACTTTTCATTAAAAAAAATTTAAATACTACTTTTAGCAAAATTTCTTCTGAATTTGTTGAATTTTTAGCAATTTTTAACACACTTTTTAAGCAACAGTTGTGAACTCAATTTTTACCCACTTTAAAAGATAGTATTAATTCAAAATTTTGCTCACTTGCTCAAGACCGATGGCAATACAATAAGTTAAAAATTTTGTTCCATTATCCTGATCAGGATTAACGATTTTCCACTTTCAGATCTCCTCTCGCATCTGCCGACTAATTTCAGATCGCATTTCTAGATTTGGCGACTAAAAGATTACGTTACAACTTAATTTGATTATCTATAAAAGGGAGTTTTTTAGTTTCTTTTTAAATTATAATTTTTATTGATGGTGTATCTAGTGAAGTTTGAATTGATTGATTGATTGAATATTAACGTCGCACTGTTCAGCTACACGAGGGCTTTTGGCGACGGACCACATAATTTTTAACCACGGTCAAGTGACGTGGACGGCACGTGAGCTGGCACGCCCCTCTCCAAACTACCCCACCACACCAACAGGAAGACGTTTCAGCTCTCGACAGATTTAACGTGCATCGCTGCCCTACACGGCGGGTCTTTAGCGGTACTGGGCTCGAACTCGTGACAAGGCAAGCCACGATCCGATACCTATACCACTCGGCTACCGCAGCCACAGTGAAGTTTGAAAATGAGGTGTGAGTTTTAGGTTGATTTTCACCGGCAAAATGAGATTTTTATTCATCATTTAAAATAATTTAACAAATAATTTTTATATTTAGTAAACTTTATCTCACTTTATAAATTTTTAATATATATATATATATATATACATATGGATATTTTGCTTTAAAGTAGGCAACAGTTCACTGATTGCAATGATGGTTTTGATTTAAATGAGTTGCTATCTTTTTATCATTTGTGTTCAAAACTAGATCTCTTTATAACTTTTTTTAGTACTTTTATATAGAGTTATAGTTATTTTTAATTAAATTAAAGTTGTCATACCGAAAACAAGATCAATGAGGCCAAAAAAGAAAAGATTTCCAGAGTGTAGGATTTGTTGGAGAAACGTCGATTGAAATATCAACGGATCTTCCAAATTCAGGCATTAATTCTATTAAAAGACTTATAAGGAGCTTTCCGATCAAAATTTCGAACGAAAATGTTTTCCCGGGAAAACTCAGAACTGCAGTCTTAACAATGTCGTGTGAAGTATAATCCCGAAAGTCAACTTTGTTGAGCAACAAACACTCCGTTTAAGGAATTATATCGCAATAATACTTTTTAATTCTTGGTTTGCTGGTGTATTCCTCTACTTCAAAAGTTAGGAATGAAATTACGTTCTGAAATGAAAGAATATTTTTGGTACCTTGACAAAACGAGAATTCTTGATTCTACGAGGAATTCTATACCTCATAAGAAACTGTCTTTTAAAACAAAGAAAGGCCCTTCAATACTGCAAAAGTTTGAAGTATGAGGTTCAGGAAGGCACAACATATGAATCTGGAGAGTTTTAATACCTTGCTTAATCATTAAAAAGTTATGTTGCAAATATAAACCTTATTTTGCATTTTGTGAAGAATGTTGTTTTTGAACATAATAATTAACAGTAAGAGTGATATTTCTTAAAGTAAATGAAATGTTGTTATGAAATTTTTTCAGTTTCTTCTTTGTATTATAAGAATGCTTTCTGCTAAAAGCTAAGGGTAATTTTCCAATTAAGGTTTTTTTTATGTAATTTTATATGAAAAAAATTTTTAATAATAATTCTGGGTTTTTTCATCTGGAACACCTGTATTTCATAATTTTACAGTAGAATTTGAGCTTTTTTAGTATAAAGCATAGTTAAACGTTAAAAAGTTGTATTCCAGCAAACATTTTATTTATTTTTGTGATATATATATATTTAGAGTTGTTTGCAAAAGAGTAATTTTTTGTAATATTTTGGTAGAAATTTATCAATATTTTGAAATATAAGCTTTCAAAAAATTCTTCTTGCTGTATTTTCATTGTTTTGCAACATACTGAATTAAAAAATAACAACTTAAACTTTTTTTTAACTTATTTTTTAGAAAAGTGTCTCCAAACGAAGTCGGATACCTTAAGGTGAAGTTGCATAAAAACTAATTCTCTATCAAAAATATTAAAGTGCGTAAAACACGCAATAAAAAAAATCCCAAATGATCTTCCGTATGGCCATACTACAGTTGAATGGTGGTAGTGAGAGTAGCTAATTTGACAGAAAAAGAATATGAATTCGGCCTATAGGTAAATTTGTGGCAAGTGAGTTAATATTAAAGTCACACTGTTCAGCTACACAAGGGCTTTTGGCAACGGACCTCGTCACTTTGAACCATGGTCAAGTGAAGAAGACGACGCCTGAGCTGGCACCCCCTCCCCTCTCCGAATTATCGCACCATACCAACGGGAGGACGTTTGAGATCTAGACAGATTTAATGTGCATTGCTCCCCTTTACGTCGGGTCTTTAGTGGTATTGAGCTCGAACTCGTGACAAGCCAATCACGACCCAATACCTTAACGACTTAACTACCTGGCCGGTAAATTTGTGGCATAACGATTTAGTTTGTGGAAATTTTCTTTTGCGTTTCCAGTTTACTCTTTTTTCCTGAAATTGGACGGAAGTGCAAGTAGAGATGTAAGTAAATACAGTATAATTATAGTGGACCGCCATTTAGTAGTCATTTTAGTGGTCTGCCATATCATCCGCCTAGTTATCAGAATGCGTAATCCCTCCTGGGGTGCAAATTTGATAAGAGTGCTATGCCCCAAGTTGTTTATATTCGTAAAGATGGGCGATCGAGTGGTAATGTGGTTGTCATGGAAATAACATATTTTAGAGTAAATTTTTATTGTTTTTTTTCACGGTAACCTTTTAAATTTCAGGCGACTTTAATTCGATTTCTTTGATAACAGAGTTTACAGATGTACAGCGCAATCACGACCTATCCTTGCATCCAAATTCAAGAAAATAATCCAATTACTTTCGGAGCATAAGGCGCTGGCCAAGTCTCCAGGTATACAGTGTTATCACTGTATTGAACTGAACTGAACTAGTTTTTTTGAAAATTTAACCATTTCCATTTCATTTGTTCTTCAATCTACTATTTCAGTCTTCTGTTGCATTTTGTGCTATTTTCAAATATGGATACTTCTAATATTACTAGTGAGTACATGGTATTTTTTTTAAATAATGAGCGTTGTGCCTTTAATTATAGCTATAAATCGCCTATTTACACTTTATTTTTGGTAAAATCCTAGGAGGACCCACTGCTGTTTTTGGCGCCAAAAAGCGCCAAATTGAAGTTTTTCAAAAAGGTGTCAATGACGAAAAACTCTTGGGAAGCGCATGCGTCAGTGGGGGAGAAGGGGGATGAAATGGGCATTTCGCAAAGATGAAATCTAATAAATACATTAAATTAATCATTATATAAAGAAAAAAACGGAGAGAGCAATGAAATTCATTTTAAAAAAGCATTCTAAAACCAGTGTGTACAGCATGATTTACATTTTTAAAAAAGGACGAAAGGGGCGTTTTGCAAAGATAAAATCGAAGAAATACATGAAATCAATCATTTTAAAAAATGTTAAAAAAAAAAAAAAAAGCCACTTACCTTACGCTTGCATTTCGTCATGACCTGTTGGTGGATACACCCTTGCGATGGATGCAAGGAATTTATGAAAATTCTCATTCACCAACTTGTGATCGTTAGATCGCCGCCACATGTGTGTGTGTCTTATTAACTTTGTCATATTCTTATTAACTTTCAAGTCATTCACCACGAACGCATTCATGCTCTTGCCAAACCAATATCTCGTCAAACGCAAGATAATAGTTATAGCAAGTTTGCTTTCGCTGAACCAAGTGCCCTTTCTCACACTCCGAACGACGTCGTGGCGATTATCTTTCGGCTGGTTGCGGCAACGCCATTCGTAGCCGTCAACCGTTCCCTTTCGCTTTTGCAAACGCATATTTTTTTTACACCTCGAACATTCTTAACGAGAAGCAATTAAATTAGCTTTTATACACCATTCTAACGTCTCTTTCTTCCCCTATATGCCCAGGAGCACAAAGAAACCTATCGTAGCCTCACTTTCAAGTAATTTCCTTTCACACGCCATTTCACCTTCTCCATCGAAGTCAAATGTCAAAATGACGTTTTTTCGGAAAAGGCGAAAAATGTTGCACTTTTTTAGGGTTGCCATTTTTTCGGTGATTTGAAAATCCAAATTTTTTGATGCAATGGAAGGGTTACCATATTGTAACCGTTATCGCTCAAAATTTGGCGACAAAAAAATTTGGTGACCAAAAGTGGGTCCTCCTAGGATTCAACCGACTATAATAATTATGTATAATTGTTTTTTATATTTATTTATAATTGTTTTTTTTTACTTTTTTTATAAATATTACAAATGTTATTTATTTATTATGTTACTTATAATTAGTATTGATATATAATAATGCTCATATAATATAAAATAATTATATTATATGAATATTACTATTTTTTATATTAAAGCGATATGAATATTATCATATATCATAATTACTATTATATATTATATAATAATATACATTACATATTATATAATAATATACATTACATATTATATTTATATTATTATATATAATTTTTATTATATTATAATGATACTCATTATTGATTGATATTGGTTATTTTTTTAATCTATTCCTATATTCTTCATTTGAAATATATTTCAAAACAGTTCTTTAAAATTACTTTCCTGGCGATTAATTACGACTAGGCCACCATTTTAGATTCCATGTAACTCGACATCAACCGCTGCTTGGTGCGATCAAGGAATCGCGACAGACTGCGCTTGGAGTGTAGCTCTCCCATATCACATTAGTTCCTTTTGTGGATTTACTCATTCTGATAACTAGGCCGACGATATAGTGGTTTATCATAATAGTGGTCTGTCAAACATAAATTAAACATTTATAGTTAGCCTACATAATTCTAAAGTGTGGGGATCACACCTCTGCACTTTGAGTCTTCAGTGGTTTCAAGCCTCAAACCAGCGATACTCAAACCGCGGCCCACATGCAGCCCACTGAGCTGTTTTAAATGACCCGGTCATGATTCATTGCTCTGAGAAATTTACTTATTTAGAAACACCGTATGAAAAATTTGGTGGGAAATTCTTTCTCAAGAAAAGAAATACATCAATTTTGCTTTTGCTGTCGGTGTCGTACGGGTACGAATTGATGTTCCTTTTCTATTTGGAACGGATACGTTTAGTGATAACTGACAACGGTGGAATAGCGACAATTTTTATGGGTGAAACTAATTTTTAGCTATCTTTAGTATCTTATAAGCGAAAAATATTCGAAGGAATTGGATCGTTTCCAAGACGATTAGGAGGTTGCCTATTTTGTAGTGAAAAACAAACAAATAATCTGTAATTGTTTGATTTGTCACGAAGGTGCAGTATTTAAAAATACCAAATCAACAGGAATCATTCAATGACACTTTTCCTCAAAGATCTTTCAAGAGGTAATGGATAGCCTTCCTGTTGAATAATCTTTGTAACAGCAACAAAGTGTTTCGTCAGTGGTAATATCACAGCGGTAACAAAGATATCCTATGAAGTTTTTTTTTATATTATTGGTAAACATATGAAACCATTTGTTGATGCAGAAATTGTGAAGAGCCTCTAATTCAGTGTTAGTGGCAAAAATAAAAAATATATATATATAAAGTAATAATTGAAAAAAGCAAAACAGGAGTTGTAATAATTTGATCAATTTCCCACATTTTAAATTTCTAATTTTATCTTGATCTTAAAGCATTTCTTCTTACCTCACCCCTCTTCTCCTTTATGATTGTTGCAGCCCGCGTGAAATAGCTAATTAATGTATACGGTCCGCGTGAAAAAGCTGACATATTTACATGAACCAGCAGAAAAAAAAATGGAGTACCCCCTGCCTCAAACTCTCGTTTCGCAAACTCTAGCTACCAGTTTACGATCATGGCACCCATTGGTGTGGTGCGATAGTTAAGAGAGGGGGTGCCAGCTCAGGTGTTCACGTCACTTGACCATGGTTCAAAATACGTGGTCCGTCGCCAAAAGCCCTCGTGTAGCTGAACAGTGCGACGTTAATATTCACTCACTCACGATCATGACAAATCAGTTACCACAGCCCCATAATCTGTTAAAGCCATGGTTAGCATAGTGGTTAGAGCATCGAACTCCAGAACGGAAGGCCTGGGTTTCATGCCCATGCAACCAAATTCCCTCTGAGTACACACGGAGTAAGTGCTCGTTAAATCAGTGGGTCCGAAGTCTTGTGGGTTGAGTCACGAACACAGGGACTGGAGATTATTTCCCACCCCTTCAGATTCATGCAGAAATTGTGGAGGTGGAGATAGTTGGTGTCGTCATCTATCGTCCCTTCGGGGAATCCCACCGAGCTAAATCGTACTGTCACCTGTATGGTGCTCAAGGCCAACGACAGGCGTACCTCTAGCCCCTTGCTACGATGAATTTCGTGGGCCTCTATCTGACTACGTAAGACCGGTGGCATTAGAAAGAACATAATCTGTGCAAAACAAAGACATATCCTTAACTAATCGAAAACACAGTATTTATAATTCTTTTTAGAATCTGCAACACATTATGAATGTAATCTGACTGAGCAAAATTACTTGATCCAATTGCTATGTGCATAATAAATTCAAGAAATATATAGCATGTGTAACACATCTAATCCCTTACGCATAAGAGCTCTTCTACAAATCTGTGCCTATTCAACACGTCTTGGAGGAATGAATATTATATACTGCGGTGGACGTGCATTACTCCAGGGAAATAGACAGCGACATTTCTTCTAATGGAAATGGACTGTATCTTGTCCAGATACAAGTTCAGAGATGGAATTCGCTAGTCGCCCTGTGTTGTTAGGGAACGTGTTGGATCCTCTCCTACGAGCAGGTATATAACTTCGAGTAGGGAAGTGCATTTCCATGCTTTCCTTATTACATAGAAGTGTAGGTGGGGTTTGGAGACTATACCTTTAAGTATATAATTTTAGTTCCACATTTCTTATTAATTCAAAACAACAGAAAATAATTAATTTAATTCATTTTGTAGAATCATATTAATATACCTACAAAATTTGCACGATTACAGGTTTAAAAAATTACCCGAAATAATTAATGATTTTTCACAATTACTACTATTAGTTCATTCCCTGTGTGTATTTATTTTTTTTTATATCTTGTTCAAATTTTCACTGGTGTATAAAATACTTTCTATTCATTAGTTTGAATACATTTTTTAAACAGTGATGTACACTTGATGTCGATACAGTCTTTTCAAATATTAATTCATTAATTAAATTTAATTAATGAATAAATAGAAACAAAAATAATGGTCCAACAGCATATATAGAAAGAAGAGTCGTTCGTTTTGGGCTGTGGATAGCACGTTGAACATCTATTCTAAAGGTCATGGGTTCGAATCCCTCCTGGGATGGTCTAATTTCTGAGAGTGTGATTTCTTTTTTACTACATGATTTTATTAGAATAATTAAACTTAATAAATTGATAAATAGTAACAAACAAAACAATGTAGTCTAACACCCTACATAGAACGGAAAATGGTAAGGAAAATTGTTTTCTATTTTGTCACTTAATAGACAGAATCTGCCATGTGTGTATTCATATTTATATTAATTTTAACTATTTAATAAAAGGTAACTAAATAAGTTTTCTTTGTTGACCTAAGTAGGAATTTACTTATTTTTTATATTGCTTCTTATGATTAAAAATGCTTGTCTACAATTCTTATTGATTATTCATATATTAGTTCCCGTAGCCTAAATAAGAAGAAATAAGTGCATACAAAAAGGGATTTAAATCATAGTATATTTTTTTAAAGAATTGTCGACTAAATTTTTAATTTTATTGAATGAAATATTTGAACGAACAGAGTATCCATTTTTATGCTCTTAAGCTCTAATATTTATTCCGCAAATGTATGTGAGTGAGTGAATATTAACGTCGCACTGTTCAGCTACACGAGGGCTTTTGGGGATTGGCCATGTAATTTTGAACTATGGTCAAGTGACGTGGACGACATCTGAGCTAGCACCCCCTTTTCTAACTACCACGCCATAGGGAGGACGTTTGAGCTCTCGACAGATTTAACGTGCATCGCTGCCCTACATGGCGGGTCTTTAGTGGTACTGGGCTGCAACTCATGACATGCCTGCCGGGATTCGAAACCTTGACCACTGGGCTACCGCAGCCCTCTCAAATGTATGTGGTTAGGGTCACGAGTTCGTAACCGACGTGTCACGAATTCAAGCTATGGGGCCATTGTAGATCCACCGCGTAAAGAGGGCTGATGCACGTTAACTTTGTTGTTGTCTAATGTTCTCCAGACGGGTTGATGGGGGCATTTAGGAGAGGGAAGAGTAAGCTCAGGTGTCGTCCTCGTCACTTGACAGATTCGTAATTACGAGGTCCGTCGCCAATAGTCATTGTGTTGCTAATAAACACTCACACTCCAAATGTATCTCTCCAAGTACATTAACAATGAAAACATTCTAAACAAATAAATATTGGCCTTCAAAAGGAAAAATTAACAAAAATCAGAAATTTTGCATTTAAGTTTTTTCCCGATGTTTTCGTGCTTTTCAAATTGATCACATTAAAGCAATAAGTAGGACATTTTTTTGCTACTGCAAAGCTAACTTAATTTGTAACTTTCCAAGAGGTTAATTACATTATAAATTTGCTAAATTGCCTTTTAAAGAGCGCGGTTTTTTTTAATAAGCTCTTTTCGAAACTAAAGTCCCATTTGCAATTCTTAAGCGCTCTTTGGTACCTTCTTTTGAAAAAAAAACTAAATGTCTTTTTGAAGATTTAAAAATAATAAATAATGGCTGTTTTAAATTCTTAGGTCTTTATTTTTTTTTTGGTTTATTCTAACAAAGCTCGTTTCGAAAATTCCTATTGTTTGTGTGGAAATGTTTATCTCTGCTTTTATTTTCTCATTTATTTTATCTATTGAAAATACCACAGGATGCGGAGGAATTTGATAAAAATTTATTCTATGAAATTCGTATCGTTGTAATTCAAATATTTTTGCTGTTTCTATCTACTCCTCAAATAAAGCTTTTAAGACGAGGAATAAATGTCTTTGGAAAAACATATTAAAGCGTATTTATTGAATAGCTTTATGAATTTGCTTACAAAAAAAGATCCTGTTATTGAGCGAGATGTTTTTAATTGCAGGCATGTGTAGTTTGGAACGTTCTTGGCATACATGAGTACGTGTTTATTATTTGGGGAGATATCAAAACTATTTTTCTTTGATCTTCGTTATTTTTTGTCATCATTGTTAATCTTAATATTAATGCAAAATTCCATGTGTGCTCATAAGGGGCTTTTACGCATTCACCTCACACACACCATTTGCGCCCTTCGGCGAATTTCAACAAATTTTTGTTAACTCTAGAAATTGTTTAGCACTTTTCCATAGGACAGTTCTTAGATTCTTAGATGTGGCCGTGATAGCCGAATGGTCAAGGTATGGATCGTGGCTGGCATGTCACGAGTTAGAGCCCGTTACCACTAAAGTTTCGCCTTGTAGGGGCGCGATGCGCGTTAAATCTGTCGAGAGCTCAAACGTCCTTCCGTTGCTGTGATGTGGTAGTTAGGATAAGGGGGTGTCAGGTCAGGTGTCGTCCTCGTTACTTGACCATGATTCAAAATGACGAGGTCCGTCGCCAAATGCCCTCGTGTAGCTGAACAGTGCGACGTTGATATTCAATCACTAGATTCTTAGATAGGTTGCCATAACTCTTTATATCTTTAACTGCTAATCTCTGGCATGTAACTTATGGCCGCAGTAGTCTAGCTGTCAAGGTAATGGACTCGTGGTCGACGTGTCATGAGTTGGAGCCTAGTACCGCCAAAGACCCGCTGTGTAGGGTCAAACGTCCTCCCGTTGGTGTGATGTGAAATTTAGGAGAGGGGGATGCCAGCTCAGGTATTATCTTCGTCACTTGATCTTGGTTTAAAATTGCGGGGTTTGTCTTCTAAAGTCCTCAAGTTGCTGGGATTAGTGCGACGTCTATAATCACTCACTCATGTAACTTATCTATGTCGATAAATCACTAGCATTGGTTACTATCGCAGAACCTCTCATGGTTTAACAAATCCCTTAATGTAAAAGGCAAAAAAATATATTTAAAACAAATGAGTTGCATAATGGGTTTTAAGGAAATTAATAAATCTAACAAGACAAATGTTCTTTTTTTAAATAAACATTTGCGCAAAATTACTAACATAACTAAATACTCTAAATTTCATAGTAAAATTTTCTATTGCCATAACACGCTTCATATGTATAATAAAGGGTCAGGGAACTGGAGTGGTTACGGTAGCAGGACGCGAACTTGCAGCTGGTGATGTTCTTATCGAATCCTGAGTTCAGTCCTAGTGTCACTAGAAACTCTTGGGGTAGAAGGGTTAATGTAGTGTTTCTCAAACTTTCAATACTGGCGACCCAATTTTTAATCATAATTTTTGTCGCCCCCTGTACAACAATAATGTATTTACTGCAATGAAAATGCACTTTGAGAGAGAGATGCTAAAGTTACAATACAGTCTTAATTATAAACCGTACAAATTAATACGATAAGTATATTAAATTTTGTATATGTAACTTTTAAGTAATATATATTTTAAGAAAATTACTTAAAATATATATTACTTACTTATTATTATGTCATTTTTCTTTAAGTTTTAAATTGGAACACATCGCAAAATGATATATTTAATTAAAGATTTATTTCTTCTTCAGCATTCGTTTCTCAAAGTACAAATGTCATTAGAAAAACAGTCTAGTCTATGTTGCTCTATCATATCCAGAACAATTGGCATTTTAGGGTACGTTTGCGTTAGTCTGGGCAACCTATCGGACGTCTGCGCAAAACATGTACAATTCCAATCGGTTTTGGTCGACTCAATACTTCTATAGCTACCGAATCTAGCTTGTGAATGTACATTTTTTAAATTTACACGTTAATTGTAATTCACAGTAATTAAGTATTTACGGCAGTAGATTAAAACAATCATACATACATTTTTAAGTCCTAAGCAAACATTAGAAGATAATGAAGGATCAACAAGTACAGCATGGTTCCCAAAATTAAATCAAGGCAATAAATATTCTCAAAAATAATTAAATTTTGGATTTACCACTGCTGAAGTAAATGGTGGGAAAAAAGCCCCAGCTCGTCATGTGTTAAAACTTATAAATCTGAAGAACAACGTGTGAAAGTTGTTTTTAAAACCATATAAAATCATTTAGCCATGTTGGCAAAGAATTGTAAAAAGTATTTTCTGGATGAGGACAACTTGGTAGCAAGTTACGAGTGGATTAGGGGTCTATTTCAAGATACTCTAGAAGGGCTCTCAACTTCCGAAGAAGAAAATTTCATAGATTTCACATCCAGTGAAAAATTTGAAGGCAATTTTGTAATAAATCACTCTTTGAATTTTGGGTAGAGATGGATGGTGAATTTTCTGCACTGAAAACAAAAGTTCTTCGTATACTATTACCATTTTCAACATCCTACCTATGTTAAACCGGATTTTCTGCGGTGGCTTCTTTGAAGACAAAATATAGATCTCAGCTAAATATAGAAAAATAACTCATTTTGTCAATATCTGATATTATACCTACCTTTGAAAAACTTTGCTCTACAAGACAAGTCCATGGAAGTCACTAATAATTATTAAACTTGTACTTAAATTAGTATTAAGAAATTATTTATAAAACACCTTCTTCAGTACTGATACATTAAACGTATACTGGCTGAAACACCGGCTCTTCGCACGAGTTAATTTTTAAAAAAAATATAACATTATTCTTGATATAATAGCTGAACTGTAAGGAGAGTAAAAATGCGCGCACGACATTGTACACAAAAATGTAAAATGATTTTTTTAGATAATTGCTATAATTGTAAATAACTGTTTAAAAGAACCATAATTTTAAACCTCACAGAATTAGCATTTAGAATTAATGTTAAATAATGAAAAATAATATGAAATTCCTATGAAGAATAATTGTGTTTCTTTTTAATATTTAAAGCGAGAAGACTTCAAAATGTTTTAACCCGGGAGCAGGCGCGCACTCGATACTAACGCTAATGGTAGTGCGGGGGGACTCAGTCACCCGAATCATTTGTTTATAATTATTTTAACTGTACACGATACAAATTGGAATTCCAGTGAATAATTTAATAAAGAGAAAGTATACTTACCGGCTTTCAAGAATTATTCAATTTTTCTTTGATGATTTGAGAAAAAATCCAATAAAACTGAACTAAAATGATTCAAAAGTGCAAGACCTTAATAAAGGATGCAAATCAGACACTTTTCATTAATATTACAGAAATGTTATTTGCTGGCAAAGCTGTCATATTTGGTTCCAAGTTATTGTAGTTTTAATGAGCTTTCATGGTCGAGAGAGTGAGTGAATATTAACGTCGCACTGTTCAGCTACACGAGGGCTTTTGGAGACGGACATCGTAATTTTGAACCATGGTTAAGTGACGAGGACGATACTTGAGCTGGCCTCTTTTAACTACCACACCACTCCAACAAGAAAACGTTTGAGCTCTTGACAGATTTAACGTACCTCTCTCCTCTACACGGCTTGTCTTTAGTCGTACTGGGCTCGAACTCGTGACACCTTTGGTAATCAACAAATAGCAAGTTGAACTTTTCGTTCTTGTGTCTTTTTGACAAGGCGAATTGAACCTTGTGGTACACTTATGGCTTCATATTTTAAGTTGATGGAGTTCTTTAGGGAAGCATTTGAAAATTTTCCTTTTGTTTCATGTTCATGGCGTTTCACAATCATGAATAACATGTATTATTTCAGCACATTTTCCTTTTGTTGATCAGTTTAAACTTCTTTCAATACAGATCACAGATGCCCCGCGCCACCGCTCCCGGGTTATAAGTGTATTCAGAAAAAAATACGGATGATCTAAACCATACCAGTAAGTTTGAAGGTCAATCAAATGATTAACAAATGTATTATGCAGCCTGGCTGAAAAGTAAATCAAGTCTTCGTTTTCTTTTTCTACAACTAATGTACAGTATTTCAATAATAATTACAGTGATGAATTGTTTATCTTAGAATTTTTCTCAGGGTCTGGATTTCGTTTTTCTTTTAACGAATAATATTTTATGTAAAAACGTAATAAAAAAAATTTCTCATTGAGGAAATGCAGCAAATTAAACAAGATGTTTTTTTTCTCTTTAATTTGGTTTTGGGATCAAAGATAGCTATTTGATGACGGAAAAACGCCAGATGGTAAACATAAATTATGAGTGTTGTGTATTTTTTTTATTATGGAAGAAAATATTTTATTAGTTCTTTCCGGTCCTTTTTTTTTTTAAAAAAAAATCTTGAAATTTTCGATATGCTCGCGCCCCACACTTTGAGAAACACTGGGTTAATGCATATATTAAATCTGTCTAGGCTCAAAGTCCTCATGTTGGAGTGTTATGAAACATTTTATGGAATACAAGGGAAAGAATATTAATTTCACCATATTCAGCAACACGAAGGCTTTTGGGGAAGGACCTCTCAACTTTCAACCACGGTCACGTGACGAGGACAACCCCTGAGCTAGAACTTTCTCTCCTAACTTCCACGCCACACCAATGGAAGATTGCTTGAGCTTTGACATACTTCCGTGCCTCGCCTTTCCGCACGGCGGGTTTTCAATGGTAATAGGTTTGAACTCATGACATGCCAGCTACGAGACCGTTACCTTGACCACTAGGACAATGCTTCAAAATATAATGTGGATGAGTTAAGCAGTTAAATCAGTGATTCTCAAGCTTTCAACATACGTGACCCACTATTCAATCATCATTTTCATCGCGCCCCCCCCTCCATACAATAACAATGCATTGAATTCAATAATACTACACTTTGACACTAATGCTACAATACGACTTTAAACTCGTATGTGCCACCGACGTATATAATTGTCTCCCTCAGCCAAAGTATTAATTTTTTGGACGTATATATACGTATTTCCGAAGTGCAATCTTTTCTGTGCTGTGCTGTCTATAAAATTATTTCGAAGGCTTTGGAATGTGATAAAAGGACCTTGACAGTGTTCGCGAATGATTTACTTATTTCAGAGGATTTACTTATTTATTCATTTTCTCTTTACCCCCTTCCCTTAAAAAACATCAAAATACGCTCGTCTTTCCGGAAAATGGTAGCATGGGCAAGCGAATCACGTAACTTTTAATCGGCAAGGGATTAATAATAAACCGAACAAATGATCAATATAAGTGTTAATACAAGCCCATGGGGTCACTGATAATTATCAAATTTGTTCTTAACTTAGTATGGTTCAATTAATAATAAAATACATTGTACAGTACAGATACATTTATAAGTGTATTATATCAGTGTAAATGTGTATTTTATATTTTATTATATCATAAAGTATTTTGTTTGTTTGCTTTCAGTAAATTAATTTTTTAAATAAACTTTTGTTTTTGACTTTTCAATATGCTCGCGCCCCCCTCCCAAGATGTCGCGCCCCACAGTTTGAGAAACACTGAGTTAATACCTACTTGTATGCCTTTACTAATAACATGCCAACGGATGCGAGGGAGAGTAAGAATTATATTAACGTCACACTACAAAACGATCCGAGGTTTGAGGACGGACCTCGTAATTTTGAAACTCGGTCAAGTGACCAGGACAACACCTGAGCTGGCTCTTCCCTCACCTAACTTCCCCACCACGACGTTTGAGCTTCAACAAACTTAAGGTACATCGGACTGCTCTATTCAGCGGCACAAGGCTCAAACCCCTGACACGCTGGGTGAAAAATTTGAAAGTAATATATTGAATTATACAACCCATGCCATCAAACCACCTCGTCTATAATCTCATCTTCCCTGAACGAATGTAGAGTTATTTCAGATGCCGCTTTCTCGCCATACCAAAACACATCTGGTCTCGTACTCCACACTGAATCAGAACGTCCTTAACAGCACTTGACTCCAATCACTTTGTATCCAATATCGAAGTTCAACAACCTAATCCTTTCGGGCCATACGGTATCTTTCTGTCAACGGAATACATGTCATTGACCTACGTGCATACATACTACCCGCAAGACTTTTATTTTGAAATGCGTCGCTTGACACCCTTCATCCTGCTGCCAGAAGAAACTGTCTTTGAATCTACGTCTCATTGGCTGTTTTGTCTTATCGAGCTGTTAAAAGAATATATTTGTCAAAATTCGTGGTGGTTGCATGTAGACGACCTTGTTTTCGCCGATGTCGAAGATGCATTGTTTCTTGGAATCGATCCCGCAGTCTTGCATTGACACTTATTGTCACTCCAACAGCATCAGATACATTTCTTTGTGTTTGCATGGATTCCAGTCTTCCGACAGTACGTTAAGACATGGATTCTTGTAGACCACGTTGTCGTGACATTTTCCTGTCACTTTCTCTGAAAACAACATCAAGAAGTTTGAAATTCACCACTGAGCAGTAGAACGTGCAGGAATTTTTCAAGAGAGGGAAGTCCAGGATCGTAAATCTACTATTCTCGTATCGTGCTTCAGTAACAGAACCCAGCATATTCTTTTGATTTTGTAAATTTTTGGGAAGAAAAAACAGTAAAAAATTAATTATTTAATGAATAATTAGCATTAGTTAATAAAATTAACTATTAATAAGAAATACTTAATTATATTTTGCGTACTATATCCACAGAATTATAATCAATATAAAAAAATAAAGGGCTTTGGGGGGGGACTCCAGATCCCAAGACCCCTCCTTGTGTGCGGCACTGCCACTGAGATAACGAAAAACAACAGCTTCCGTGAAATCACATCTTATTTTTTTTACGTCATGAACGTTGTTTTGCATATAAAGTTTTCATCTTCTGTTTTCTGCAACACTTCATTAATGCCGAGGTAACCTAGTGATCTTTTACTTTTCCCCCAAGGGATTTACTGTCTTTGTTGTAAACACGGGCTTCACGAACCCGGTGTACCCTAGTGATCTTTCTCTATTTTCGACCCTCTTTCTTGCCATAGGCTCTCCTTTCTTTCTTTTCCCGTCTAGACCACAGATAAAGTTTTTGTAATTGAACAAGATTAGAAATTTAAATTTCTTTATTTTAATTGGATTGTATTAATTATTGTTACAAACACATTTTCTATTACATTTTGTAGTGCGTTGATTTACTCATTTTATTGTTTAATTTTATTTTCTCTAATTTCAAAATTCGCTAACACCGTTGGTTTCCCCACCCACGCGTTTGCCGTGTGCGGCGTCCCGTAAGGAGGAAAATTGGTGTCCTGGGGATTCCTTTGCGTTCCCTTTGGACCACTTTTCGCTGTAGAAAGGTGGCAGGAGTGAGCCCGCTCCTGTCAGTCGGCTGTGGTGATTAGTCTCTTCGGACACATTGCTGTAGAGTTAGTTCTGCAGATAAAGGGGTGGCGGGTTTACCCGTTGGATCATCACCCTGATGCTGTAGCACTATATTCTGGGTGTACTGTAGGTAAGCGGCGTGCCTGACTATTGTCAGTTGACCGGCACACTGCCTCCCTTGTTGGACTCCATGAAGGGTGGTTGCACGCCAGGATGAAGTCGATTTCGTGCCTATGGATCCAATGCAGCTGTGCCCGGGTCAAGGCCTTGTATTGCCCAAAATTAACATAGACGAAACTGCTACGCATGCACAATTTTTTTACTTTTATCCTTACATAACAGTGCCATGTACCAGAAATCACCATTTGCCATTCAAAAAGCTCTGATTGCAGTAGGAGGTGAACCAAAATCTGTGAAAAGCTTACGTTCCGGGGATCTTATCGAAACTATATCTGCCCTACAAACAAAGTATTTTCTCCTCGCGAAAAAACTTTTCTTGACTCACTAGTATCCATATCTCCATAAATCGCTAAACACTTGCCACGGTGTCATTTCCGAGCCTGACCTGTTGACAATCCCTGATGTAGAAATCCTTGAAGGATTTTCTGGTCAGGGCGTAATTCAGGTCAGAAGAATTACAATGAAAAAAGAAGCAACAATAATTCCTACTAAAAACTTAATTCTTACTTTTAATAGCCCGAATCTTCCAACTAATATTAAAGCAGGTTATTTAAATTGTAAATTCTGTCCATACGTACCAAATCCTCTGCGCTGTTTTAAGTGTCAGAGGTTCGGAAATTCACAAACTGTCTTTTGCGGAAATGTAACGTGCTTCTGTTGGACATTCTTCCACGGATTGCAGTCCGGAGCCAAAATGTATTAATTGCGCTCAAAACTATCCATCCGATTCGAAACTATGCCCTCAATGGAAAGTAGAAAAATAAATGCAAGCAATTAAGACTAACAAAAAATATATCACATGTTGAAGCCCGCAAATTAATAGCCCCACAACTACCTCAAACTTACGCTCAGGCTGACAAATCCTTAACAGTAAGTGATTCAACACAAACGAATGAAAATTTAACGAAAATAATGTCCGCCATTAAAACATTACTTCAACTAGCTTCACATCTCTCCAAAGAAAATATATCTACATTTGTTCCTACTGTTTCCACATCTTCTACTTACACTCAAGCATACCTATTACCTTCCACTTCTACAATATCAGAATCTTAGCCACTTATCCTTAAATTTAATACAAATGGTATAATATACTTAGCAGATCAAGCAATAGTTAAAAAATCAAGAAAGCAACTTCTTCAAAAAAATAATGAAACAAGTACCCCTCGTCTTCAATTTTCCAAATCGAATATACAGTGGTACAAACAATTGAGAATACACCTTACTTTTACTTGATAAATCCAACTTTCAATCGAAATAACACATTAACTAGAAGTGCAAACGTGTTTTTATTTTCATACGTAACAAAAGGGTTAATTTACAGTAAAAATAACGAAAATCAACAAAAAAATATCTAAAATTAAAAATTTCACAAGTATTTGAAATAAACATAGGCAGATCTTTACCTCAAAAAATTGAGGATACACCAATGAAATGTTTTTTAACTACTACTAGATTTTTTTCTGCTAGCTACAATTATAGCCTAAGTTTGGCCAATTTTATCTTAAGCTTTTTCGACTGCTAC
The DNA here is from genome assembly GCA_019973935.1 of Trichonephila clavipes. Lineage (NCBI taxonomy): Eukaryota > Metazoa > Arthropoda > Arachnida > Araneae > Nephilidae > Trichonephila > Trichonephila clavipes. The sequence continues at coordinate 220,955 of BMAU01020861.1, read as the reverse complement.
TTTTGTCTTTTGAAGTTGGTTATGTGAATTTAAAGTCGCAATTTTAAATGGAAAATGCGTCCTCGGAGAGAGACCAGTATTGATGTGAGAAAATTTATATTAAGGTTATTTAAGAAAGGAAAATCTTATCGTGAAATAGCTAAACATTTCGGTAGAAGCCACTCGTGTGTCCAGAAAATCATTTGAAGATTTAAAAGCGATGGATTCATTGAAAATAAAAGTGGAAGAGGAAGGAAAAGTATTCTGAGTGATGTAGCCAAAAGGAAAGTTCTGAAAGATATCAAGATTGATCCTAAACTCTGTACAGTCAAACTAGCAGCAGAAACTTCTCGAATAATGGGCAGAAGTGTAAGTGCTGAAACTGTGAGAAATGTGATTAGACATCCTGTATCTAGCAGTAGAGTAGATAGAAAGAAACCTTTCATAAGCTTACAAAATCAGAAAAAGCGCTTGGATTTAGAAAAATTCATCAATTGAAGACAGATAAATTTTGGAAAAAGTTATATTTAGTGACGAAAGTAAATTCAACATTTTTGGAAGTGATGGCCGTCGCACCGTTTGGAGAAAGCCGAACACCGCTTTGGATCCAAAAAATTTACGTCATACAGTTAAACATGGTGGTGGCTCCGTCATGCTTTGGGATTGTATGGCTTCAAATGGGGTAGGAAATTTAGTTTTTATAGATGACATAATGGATCATAAGCTTAATGTAGATATACTCAACTACAATCTTAAAGAAAGTGCAAAAAATTGGTTTTAGATGGAAATTTTTTTTCCAGCAAGACAACGACCCCAAATATACGGCACGTAATGTCAAAATGTGGTGTATTTTTCATTGTAAACGGCAATTACACACCTCACCACAATCCACTGACATCAATGTCATAGAAAATTTGGGGGCCATAGTCGAAACAGTGGTCCAAAAACACCAAATTACGAGCAAAGACCATTTAAAGCAAGTGTTACAAGAAGAATGGGTTAAAATATCTCCTGATACCACCAAAAAATTGCTCGAATCGATAACAAGACGTTTGGAGGACATTATAAAAGCCAAAGGACATGCAACCAAATATTGACACTGTCTTTGTATGTGATATGTCACACAAATTTCATTGATGTATCCTCAATTTGAGGTAAAGATCTGCCTATGTTTATTTCAAATACTTGTGAAAATTTTAATTTTAAATATTTTTTGTTGATTTTCGTTATTTTTACTGTAAATTAACCCTTTTGTTACGTGTGAAAATAAAAGCATGTTTGCACTTCTAGTTAATGTGTTAATTCGTTTGAAAGTTGGATTTATCAAGTAAAAGTAAGGTGTATCCTCAATTGTTTGTACCACTGTACCTACTCAAGTTGCAGCCAAAAAACAAACCTTCTAACAAAGCTTCTTCGTGAAACCAAATCTAACTTAATAAAAATAAAGGTGGAACCATATAGACCGAAAAAAAGTACTCCTATACATAACACGTCAGATGAAGAAATGTTTGAAGAGTTAAGAAATGAACCATCACGCGCGTTTTAACGCCTACCAGAAATTGCAAAAATAACCTGTTCCAATCTCACTTATAAGACTTGGTGGGGAAATCCCCACCGAAATCCATTTACTTTTACTTTTTAATAATTGACTTTTATACACAATTGGAGACTTGATATTTTAATATTAAAAGAATTTTTAAACCTATCTAGCAATTTTATATTTTTAAAATATTAAAAGTTGTTTGGCGCAGCTTGGCCAAAATTGGCTCTTGCGCCATAAAACCCTACAATCACTTACTAACTGCTACACTTCATACTTAGAATGTTTTGTTTTAAGTTAGTTATCAGAAATAGTGTTTGCGTTATTCCAGCAAATTCATGTCCTCTCCTAATTTTTTTAGCAGTGTGTATTTTAGGATAATTACTAATTTTAATTTTCGCAATGAAATTTGTATCAAAATAAGCAGTAGTTAAAAAGTGTTTAATTCATATATAGATTATAAACGTCACTAAAAATAATTTTCGTTTTGTTGTATTTTATGCAATAAGCTAATTAAAATGTTCCTAATTAATCTTTTTTTCCAAAAATGCCATCCGGTTTCTATTCATTATGACGTCAATTGTTACTGAATGCCTTAACCCTATTTTTACTCAACTCTGTAGAAATTACGAGGTACATCCGAGATAGAACATTTGATCGCAGGAAGGCAATATTGCCTCTCAGTAATATAATTTCTCGAGTAATGAATTCTCACTTAGTACAGATCGTGGTTGTATTCAGACGGATCTTTTCAGTTTGCTTTAGTCTCTTGTAAACATCTTTCTTTTCTATAAACTGACATAACCGCACATATATCAGTCTGGGAGATGTCTGACGCTGACTTATCTGTGGAATATATTATACTTCGAATACATCACCGGTGATGAGTTAAAAGTAGTGATGACTGAAATGTCGATAGGAAGTTACTGTAAGTTATTCGCTTCGTTAATTCAGAAAAGCCTGATTTCAGCGATCCTTATCGATCAAAGCACCCTATTGTACAACAGATAGACAAGTATAATCAAACTCCCGTCAGCTATTTACATTCACGAACTTTATGTTAATCCCCTACAGACTTTCTACTTTCTTTTTCAAGTATGAGTTATATTATATTTATCTGAATAAAGTAAGGTGTATTTTTATAAGAGAACATGGAATGAACGATTGTACGCTTCTGAACAAATATATTTTTCATTAGAATTTTAAAAATATTTTTTCACAATCTGAAAACTCGCAGACAAAATGCTTAAGAACAGTTATAACAGTATAACACTTATGATTTAAAAAAATGTTACCAATATATTTTAACGTATACCTCCGCAAACCCTTCATCGGAAGGGGCAAGATTTTAGAAGCTTTGGCCCCAAATCGGACTTTCCAGGGGAAGGCCTAATATTCTTCGTAACACCCCTGTGCTCTTTGCGTGTATTAAAAAAAAATATATGGCGCTGTTTCAACAGGGGTGCTATGCAACTGTGTTCGAAATATAGAGTGAGTGATGAGTTACTCAAAAGAAGGTGAGGAGCAGTAGCGATAGATTGAGAGTAGGTTCGTGAGTTTATGTGAAAAATGGGGAAGTTTACTTAAAGCAGTTGTAAGTTAAAAATCCTTTTTAAGTTCAAAAAGTGTTTAAGAAGTTTCAACATACAGTGTTCTCGCTCAAGTCCGTTGTCACCCCAATAATTAACGATAAGAGCTATAGTCGTAAAAGTGGGGCCTAGATTTTGTAAAGTTGCCATGCGCTACACAAAAGAGCTGCTTAAAGCGCCTCTCCCATATCAATTTGAAGTCAGTGTCCAAAAAGTGTCAATTCAAAAAAAGTGCAAATTACATGACAAAGTCAAAAACAAAGTTGTTCAGCAACATTAATTAAGTAAAAGAAGACACCTTCCGTAAAGCAATGTTAAAAATAAAAGGCGTAAAATGCAATTTTATTTGGTTCATAACTCTCAAAACTGTAAAGGAAAAAAATTAACACACGTGATCATCCCTGATCCCTGACATAATATCGACGGATGAGTTATGCTTTGCACGTAATAATATGCACAATAAGGAGAACATCCATTTCTGATCACTGAATAATCCTAGTGTGCTGTTGAAGTCCGAGATCAAGTTTTCTGGTCAATAAAAGTCTGATACGGAATATTCACAAACTGATTGGCCCGGTATTTTACGATGGTATGTTAATGAGATTCCGATACTTGTCGTTATTGAAGAACATACTATCCTCTTTTTTAGAAGATTTGCCGTTGAGTGACCTGCGGAATGGAGGGTTCCAGTACGACGGCACCCCACCGCACAATGTGCCACATGCCACACAGAACATTAGACACATTCCAGCAACAAGTCATCCGATTTGATACTTGCGTTGAATTTATTGCACGGTCAGCTGATCTTAACCCATTGGACTTATGTCTGTGGCTATACATCAAACAAAGGGTGTTTGCATCCCTTCCATCAACAGTGCAGGAACTTCGAAGCCGTTTCACGGTTGCTTGTGCCAGTGTGTCACTTGATATGTTGAAGAAAGTGCGGCGGGAAATGAAATATCCGTCTCCAGATGTTTATTGTTGTTGAAGGTCAGAATTTTGAGCATGACAGAGAGGTGAGCCTCATTTCTGGGAATTGTAGTTTAAACGCATGTGTGGTTTATGCTTTTCATCTGTATCATATTTTTTTTTTGTATACAAGATGTTTTTCCTTTTAAGTCAATCAATGATGCTGATCAACATTGTAATTGACCTTTTTTGTATCTCGTACTGTTTTTTGAGATAACACTAAACTTGAAAACGATAACTTGAAATTGAAAATTTCAAAAGAGAAATATAGCAATTTCCTCTTTCGATGTTAAGATTTTTGTATGCATTCATTAACTTGTTATTGATATCATTTGAGAACGATGAAAATTTTACATTTATTTTCCATTTCAACAAGTAGATCACATCTAAAAATCAAAAAAAATTCAACAAAGAATTTCACTTTTTTTTTCTTTTTTTTGTAAATTAAACTTGTTACTTAGAACTATACATGTAACGCACTAACAATTACTCACAATTTTAAAAGAACCCAACCTTATATTTTCAATCAAATTAATGCCTTAGCAAATTCAATTATTTTATATCAATTGATTCGGTCGTAAATTCAAATTCATATGCATTAATTAACTGATCAAGGTAGGTTTAATGCTGCATTTACGTCTCATTTGCAAAATATATCCCTTTGCTTTCAATGTGCTTTATTGTGATACATAAATATTTATAACTTTAATAAAAGCAACTAAATTCGTTAGAGTATTGAATTTGTTTTGTATTTGTATTTATATTTCATTAATCGAAGTTGTATAATTAATATTTCTGAAAAATAAAGATCTTTTTCACTTTCTTGCATCTTTAAGCACATCCGACTTAAACCTAAAGAAATCCAGATTTATATTCAGAAATAATTTGTTCATCTACATGGGTTATAAAAAATGTATACACACTTTGGTGAAGAAAAACGTATATGTTATCGAAAGGATTACAGTGAATAAAAAATACAATAAGTTCTCAAATTGTATAATCCACTGGCCTGCAAACATTTTTGAGCACTTCAGTTTCCTAGTGTTCGTGGTTTTTTTCTGTACACCCCATTCTTGAGAGAACCAGCGTTTTTCAAACTGTAGGGCACGCCCCTTTAAGGATGCGTGATAACTATACGAGGGGGAGCGATCATATTGAAAAGTCGAAAACAAAAGATTATTTAAAAAAAAATTATTAATTTACTAAAAGTAAACAAACAAAATGCGCATTTTGACATAATAAGAAATAAACACTCATTTACAGATATAATACACGTATAAATATATTAGAACTGCACTCTATATTTTACAACTAAGTTAAGAATGAGTTTAATAATAACCATAGACCCCATGGGCTTGTCATAATTTTTTTGCATATAATTTTATTTAACACTTCTCTTGATAATTTTAACGGTTTATAATTAATCCATTACTGCTGATTAAAAGATGTGTGATTCACTCCCCAACACTACCGTTTTCCACGCAGGCATGTGTATGTGATGTATTGGAGGGGAAGGAAGACAAGGAATAAATATGCAAATCCTCTGAAATAAGTAAATTCTTCGCTAACACTGTCAAGACCTTTTTTGTTGCATTCCAAAGACTTCGTAACAATTTTATGAATGTCAGTGCCCAGCAAAGATCGTACTTCGGAAAGACGTGTATATACGTCCGGGAAATTTAACGCTTTGGCTGAGTGAGACGTTTATATACGCCGGAGGCACTTTTGAAAACGTCGTATTGTAGCCTTAGCGTCAAATTATAGTATTTTTGAATACAATACACAGTAATTGTATGGAAGGGGGAGCGATGAAAATTATGATTGAATATTTGGTTGCAAATAGTGAATGTTTGAGAAGCACTGCCATAAGTAGAAGAAACCACATCACTTGGGAAACAAAATTTGCATCATTTTCAATCAGTGCTAAGTACCATTCACAGTACTCAGTTTAATCATCTGGATCGTCCTCGTTTAGTGTGTGTAACAATTGTGGTATGTAAACTTTCCACTTTGCTCTTTGCGAAATAGGACCTACGCTAGCGCTACTCGCGTCTATTTTACTTGCACATTGTGATGTTGAGTTTTGTGACGACCGTGTGAATGAATCTAGTCCTAGAGGATTCAATTCGCTTGTTGATGTGCCTGGCCCGTTTGATCGTCTCTTATGCATATCCTTTATTGTCCCATCCGTTTCATGTGGCCGCGGTAGCCAAGTGGTATAGGTGATCGTGGCTTGCCTTGTCACGAGTTCGAACCCAATACCACTAAAGACCCGCGGTGTAGGGAATAGATGCACGTTAAATCTGTCAAGAACTGAAACATCCTCCCGTTGGTGTGGTGTGGTAGTTAGGAGAGAGGGTGCCAGCTCACGTGTCGTCCACGTCACTTGACCATAGTTCAAATTTACGTGGTCCGTCGTCAAAAGCCCTCGTGTAGCTGAACAGTGCTACGTTAAGGTATCCGACTACTTGCGACAACTCAAAATTGGTAAAGAAAAAAAAAATATTATTATTAAAATGGGAAAAAACTAGTAAAAATGTACGAAAAATTACATAAACGGGGCCCGCTCTCTACAAAGATTTTATGAACAAATTCTCAATTTTTCAATTTTGATGTGTTACTTTGTTATTCCTGTTTGAAGTGATCTTCACGATAAGAAACATTTTAATTTTTACAAAAACTAGAGCACTTTATCTAAGTCATTATACGAAATTGCTTAAAAAACATTGACTATACTCACATAAAGAGCTGCAAATTTTGAAATAAAACAGTTATTGATAAATCTGAAGATCGAAATACTTACTGTTATGCAGAACATAAGCAAAAAATTTCAGCTAATTATTTTCAAAACTTTTTGAGCAATCGCGGTCCCCGTTTGAGTTTTTCGAAAAAAACACGTTTCGCGTAAAACGCATTTCAAAGTTTGACATCTTGTGTAAAGTTATGGTATTTGTGCTTTTACTAAAACGCTTGTAGTTTTTGTTCTAGTGGAGGGAAAATAAAGTATTTGGTATTGTTATTAAGTTAATAAAATGGTCTATAAAATAAAAATCATAAAAATTTGCCGATTTTTGAAAAAAATCATGGTTTTAGGGTAGTCGAATACCTTAATATGCAATCAATCAAACCCATCCGTTTCATACTTATCGCGGATGTTAGTAGTTTCCTTCCGTATTCCAAAGCCGCGTTGTACTTCACTGATTTCTTGAAATTCAAATACCATTTCAGAATGTTTTTTCGCTGCTCGAAAGTTAGACGTACTCGAGACATGGTCTTACTTTTCCTAATAAAACACTAGTACCAACTGTCGCTGAACTATTGTTGAACACGTCGAAACACTAATGGTAACTGTTAATACCAAATCTTATAACTTAATCCAATAGCCAATGCGATCTCAAAGGTATGGCATTAACATATTACCCATTCTTAAATTGTTTATAGTTTTTTTATATATTTTCCCTGCATATTTATTCTTTAGAAAACTATAAATGCACTGAAATTCATACATTTAGAAAATAACATTAATAAGAAGGTTTAAATATTCAAAAATAAAGTTTCATCTTTATCCAGCATTCTTTGAAATTTAGAATACGATGAATGATTTTTTTTGTGAGCCATATAAGCTCTCCAAAAATATGCTCGCATATACAATGCGGTAAAAACAAATTAGGAATGCAGATTATAATGTATTTCAATTTTTTTTCGCAAAAAAAATGTAAACATCTCAAAAGTAGATACAAATAGAAAATAAAAACGCTCGTGATTTTTTTTAAAATGAATCTGCTATTTGAAGTATTCGTGAGATTGTAGGAAAGGTAAGTAGTTTAAAAACGAAAAATAATATTACTGTATATGCACACGCATTAAATAGATTTTGAAATGCCGAAAAAAATTATTTTCCCTTTGGAGAGTTCAAATCGAATCACGAAACTTGCAAATCATTTTTCGTAACAAATGCTTTCGAATAATAATAAAAGATCTGTGTTTAAAAATGCGGATAGAAAAAAAAACGCGCACTCATTCTAATAGGAAAAGCTATGAAAAAATCTGCATAGTAATACTTAATTTTATCCTGAATATGTGTCTCGTTCGTTTTTCGAGGAGCATTTTTTAAATGTGTTCAAGATCCAGTTTGCAGTAATGGTTGTTTTTTGTGTATTATGTGGTTTATGTGTTTCTCCCCTTCAAAAAAAAATTTTTTAATACTGAGGTTAAAAAAAGCTGTTTTAATTTTATTTTGCTTACCACAAGGGTATTGAATTGCTTTATATTATTTAACGTAGTTTTTTTACTACTATTCTATTTCTAGACTTTTCTTAAAAAAACAAAATATCTGTTATTGTAGCTCTGTTTCAATTTCTCCTTACAAATGTTAAGAAAATAAAGCGATGGATTTTTTTTAACATTTGTGACTCATTCAACAATTTAGAAGTTTAATGCAATGGAGAAGTAAAATTTAATCTCCTGATCCTATAGTAGAGGCATTAAAAATAGGTTTGTAAGCATTCAATACGCTGTTTTGATTAATATATATTTTTTAGTTCATAATAAATTTGAATTCAGATGTATATTTTTTGGATGCGTGTGTGTGCACACATATTTTTTCTTAATAATGACCTTTGTAAATAAATGTAATTGACTTATTTGGAATATTAAGCAAACACTTCATTTATGTATTTGAATTCTGCATTTTAGTTATATGTATTCAAATTTTAAATAAGGAATAAATAGATATAACGGGTGTACTTTTTTGTAACTCTATTTGTTCAAAAACGCCTCCCAAGCTCTGAAGATTGGCTGAAGATTGATTCTCTGGTTATTTTCCTGCGTTACTTAAATCCACCTAGATAATGCAGCGGTATACGTTTGGTTAGCAAAAGAATTACCGAGAAACCATTTTTATTGTAAAGTTTAAAAGAGAATTCGTCTTGATGCAACGGATTCCACTGATACCATTAGACAGGTTACCAAAAAATATCGTACACCAAAAAGCTATTAATTATATTAAAATTATTTTGTATTATCATTTAAAATGATAAAAGTAACATTAAAAATTACTAAAAATATCTCCGTTATTCACCTCATTTACGAGTTTAAATCGCTATTTGTTACTTAACAGCTTTTTAAGTAATTCATACATTATGCTATACTCAAATAAGAGATGAATAATAATAAACAACACATTAGGTTGTTTTATGATTAATTTCAACTCTCCAAAATTGTAAACGAATATTAATTTAACTGCATTGAATAGCTTAGAATAATATTAAATCGACGAATTTCAACAAAGCCCCAGCAAAGAGTGGGCGTGTCAGCTAATATTTAAATAAAAAAATATCGATATCTCGTATTTTATAAGCAGCAAAAATCTGGTGAAATACATGAGACATTTTTGTGTTACTCATTAAACACTGCTCAATATATCTAAAAGTCTGTCTTTTTAATTGGAAAAACCATGAAATTTAAGTCATGTATCACAGATGGTGCAATATAGTTAACGTAATTAGTTAAAATAATGTATCCCATAGGTAATAGTAAATATATTCCTTTTTCGAGGGCACTGATTGTTTAAGCTTGAAATTATTCACTTTCATATTAAAAGTCAGCTTTGTAATTTAATATTCTAATATGTTTCTCATACTTTATAATAGTTTATGATATATAATTGTCATCACAATTATAAACTATACTAAAGTTAGATATTTTCTTAAAAATTTTAAAGAATTTATGCAAGAATTATTAAAGTTTTGTAAAAAAAGATTTGAAATGTATATTTGACAATCTTATTCAAATGATTTATCTGAGAATATACTGATATTCTTTTAATAAAACTCAACTTCGACAATCAAATGAATTCTAAGGAATTTTGTTAAAATAAGTGCATATTATATAATACGAAGAAACTATGTAGTTTATGTAAGCAAATTCTAATGAAATTTGTTTATAGCAGTGTTTCTCAAACTGTGGGGCGCTCCCCCCTGGGGGGCGCGAGCATATTGAAAATAAAAGGTTTAAAAAATTAATTTTTTGGAAAGGAGTAAAACAAAATACTTTCTGACATAATAAAAAAACACACATTTACACTGATATAATTTATTTTTATCATCTGGTGATCATCAAAAATAAAAGATTCCACTTCAAACGCTCATTAGCCATCTTTGATCCTATAACCAAATTTTAAAAAAATATTTTGTTTGCTTTGCGGTCAATATGAAAACGAAGAGATTTTTTTTTTTACGTTTCTTTTAAGGATATCAAACCATGAAATTTTTTTATTACGTTTCTTTTAACCTAAAATATTACTTTAGCTGACCTTCGAACTTACAGGTACGGTTATCTCAGTCTTTTTTTTTTTGGTGAAGTTGTAAATATATTGTCACGGAGTTCGAAAGAAGTACACAGTTCAATTAAACAAACAATTAGATTTATTCTAACGCTGGAGCTCGATACAACACTGGACTGAGAACATGCCCAACTGGCGATGAACTCTGCTTTTATACACTTCGAATATTCGAGAAATACCCAGTATGCACTCTAAAGAATGATCTGGATTCATCTAGAACCTAGAGAAACAATACATTAAAAACGAGAACAAAATTCCAGTCTTTGGATAAATCTGCCGGGGCCGGGATTCGAACCCGAGACCTGAGGAAGTTCAGTCCAACGCTCTGCCAACTCGGCTATCGGGACTTGGTATCGGGACTTATGCGTGCGGCATTGCTCCCCTCGAAAAGAAGACAGCGCCCCGCTTTCATTTTGTTCAAGGGTCTTTATTCTGGAACGAGTGATGGGTCCTTTGTATGATTCTTTGGGAGGAATATCCTCGGTTTCGATTTGCTCGGCGGGATCATGGTACGGTTTCATACGCAGTACATGGACAACTTCTCTTAGTTTTCTTTTCGTGAAGCAGGATCAAAATCTTGTACTGCGTAAGTCACGGCTGATAAACGGCGTAGCACCTGATACGGTCCGAAATACCTTCTTAAGAGTTTTTCGGAGAGACCGACTTTCTCACTGGAGTATAAATCCATACGAGATTCCGGGAGCGTAGGATACCATTTGGTGTTTGGAATCGTAACGTCGACGATCTTTGTCTTGAGCTCTCAGAGTGTGCACTCGGGCTAGCTGTCGTGATTCTTCGGCTCTGGCTGCTATCTTGGTGATGTTATTGTCATCAAAAATCGTTAGGACAGAATGGTAGCATTGTATCTAGTGTCGTTTCCGCTTCAGAGACCATGAAGTAAATAGAACGGCGTAAAACCTGTGGTCTCTTGTTTAGCGGTTTTATAAGCGAAGGTTACAAATGGTAGAATTTCATCCCAATTTTTCTGCTCTACATCCACATACATTGACAACATGTCGGCCAAGGTCTTATTGAAGCGCTCCGTCAGTCCATTTGTTTGGGGATGATACGCCGTTGTGAAACGATGATCAATGTTACACAAGTCGACGAGAGAGAAACAAGTCTGGATCGAAAGACGGCTCCAATGATCTGTGATAATTACTCGAGGAGCTCCATGCCTGAGGACAATTTCTTCAAGTAAGAACTTCGCTATTTCGTCGACTTCGGCTGTCGGCAAGGCTTTTGTTATTGCATATCGCGTTGAGTAATCCGTGCAGACTAATTAAACAAACAATTAGATTTATTCTAACGCTGGGAGCTCGATACAACACTGGACTGAGAACATGCCCAACTGGCGATGAACTCTGCTTTTATACACTTCGGAATATTCGAGAAATACCCAGTATGCACTCTAAAGAATGATCTGGATTCATCTAGAACCTAGAGAAACAATACATTAAAAACGAGAACAAAATTCCAGTCTTTTTGGATAAATCTGCCGGGGCCGGGATTCGAACCCGAGACCTGAGGAAGTTCAGTCCAACGCTCTGCCAACTCGGCTATCGGGACTTGGTATCGGGACTTATGCGTGCGGCAATATATAATATATTTCTGTTTCATCTTTTCCATGTGAGAGAGTTTTATGATATATGGATAAGCATGAGTATTCTGAAACATATAATGCATAAAGAAAAACGTTTCACACGATTATTTTTTAGAACATGCTACACTTTCCCCATGAACAATTTTGTAGTTTTGATTGATTTGTTGTACGACATATTATGGTTTATAAATGTGAATAAGCAGAATATTAAAAAAAAATGGGCATCTGTGATCTCTATTGAAGGCAGTTGAAACTGATCAAGCAATTGAAGAACCTACTGAAACAATGCATATTAATCAAGATAGCGAAAGTAAATATCAGAAAAGCGTTAGACATGAAACTTTTGAGTTGATTTGAAATTTTCAAATGCTGCCTAAAGATCTCTATGAAGGAAGCCATAATGTAGCATTTTGGCTTGTCAAAAAAGACATAGGAAGAAAAAGTTCAAAATGCTATATGTAGATCATCAAACAGCAAAACTACAAAAATGTGAACAAAATATGCCAGTTTAGCTGGAAAATAACGTTCCTGTGTTAGCGAAAAGTGTCTGTGATTTATGTCCTTTATTAAGGACACGCAGATTTGGAATATTTTCTTTAGTTTTATTGGATTTTTCTCAAATTTTCTAAGAAAAATTGAAGTCCTTGAAAGTAGGGGTAAGTATATTTTCTCTTAATTAAATTATTCACTTGAATTTTGTGATTTTTATCGTGTATAGTAAAAATAAATATAAAATAAATTAGTTTTTAAAACAAACTAAAAACACGCTTTTATAGTGAATCGAACTAAAAAGTAAAAAAAAAATATTACTTAAAAGTAACATATACAAAATTTAATACTTGCTAATTTGTACGGTTTATAATTATGATCGTATTGTAGCTTTAGCGCCAAAGTGCATTATTATTGCATTCAATACATTATTATTGGGGGGGGGGCGATAAAAATTGTGATTGAAAATTGGGTCGCCAGTAGTGAAAGTTTGAGAACCACTGGTTTATAGACTTCAGTAAAAAAAGCACTATAGCTCAATAAAAGTTAAATACGAGGATGATTGTTTCCAGGGTGGCAAGTTTGTTCTTCTTTGTGTGAGTTTAGCCCCCCTGTAGGCATTTCCACGCTAATAGGCCTCGCATTGATTTAGTTTGTGCCTTAAATAAAACAAATCTTAAATCAGATCAAGCCGAATATTTACTTGTAGACTTTTCACTTGTTATTGCATACAAATTATAACTTAAATACTTGTTACTATGTACAACTGATATTCTTAAATAAAAATCGAACAATAGTTAAGTAGTAATTATTTTAACATTAATTGAGCGAAAAATCCTTTTTAAACTATCAGCTATAGGCATATCTTAAAACAACTATTACGTTACTTATTATGCTAGATTTGACATCTTTCATTACAGCAACTCAGCTCTAAATTCGGATGCAGGGAAATAGAGGATGAGTGAGTGTGTTTATTAGTGAAGAGTTTTCTAGCAAAACGAGGGCTATTCTTAATTTTGAATCACAACCAAGTGACGAGGAGGATACCTAAGCTGACACGTTCTCTTTTCAAACTACCACACCACGTGAACTGGAGGATGTTGAGTTCCGACAGATTAACTACTTAACTGGTATGCCCGCACATTGTAAGGGCTACCGAAATCTGGCCACAACCGGTTTTCCCGTACGCCGTTCGGACTGTGATATTTTCTTCTTTCTATCTTTGATTGGCATATCTTTTTAATTCTTATTGTTAAATAATTAATGCTAACGATTTTAAGAGATGCAGTTTGTCCATGGTTATTAAAATGCTGCTCATCCGGGCTTTTCTTTGTAATGAAGGAGAGTTTTTCACTGAAGGCAAGAATTTAGATTCTTTAAGATTTTCAATAAAAGACGGATTGTGGCAAAGAATGTGCAAGTTGTTGCTTGAGAAGAAAGGAAAATGGAAAGATAATCCAAAAAAGCCTATATTATCTATATGTCCCTATTGCAATATAAGATTTAGTATTCTATGCCGTAGGGTCTCAATTTGAATTCTGGAGAAGGCATGGATATTTGTAAATCTATAGTGCCTGTGCAGCAGAGGGGGTTACTCTAAGTAGCCGTCGAGCTGCAATGTCTTCTTGTGAGGTTGGTCGAAGGGGAAGAGAGATAGGAGGCAGATGACTCCCCCCCCCGGGGATATTCTTCCTCAAAATCAGGGTGAAACCGAACTAAAAAATCGTACTGCCATCTGTATAGGGTTCAAACATCTAGCATGTTGCAATGAATTGCGTGGGTCTGAATCTGACGCAGTCGAGATCAGGTGGCATAAAAAACAACAACAAACTTAGTATTACACTATGTTTCAAATTATTTGTGAATATATATGCAAACACACATAAAATCCTCAACCATTTGAAAAAAAGGTACGAGCATGATTTTTTTTAAGTATGAGAGAAATTATTTTGAGGTATATGAAACGTTCTTTACAGCTAGCTTCTTAGTGTACTAGAATACATAAGTAGTACATAACATACTGTACTTCAAACATAGCTTCATAGTGTACTTATAGAAGGCAAACATTTAGGGGTTTTTTGTTCTACAATTATAAACAAAAAATAGACTGAAAACTTTACAATTGAAAATTGAAATAAAATTTTTATATTTTCGCATTTTGGTAAGTATTATGCTTAATTTTTTTAAATAAAAAGTATGCCTTTCTTGGAACATTTTGGGAAAAATTGACCACTTAAGAGCTTAAACGTGCATCTGTTTTTCTACATGGCGGGTACTCACGAATCGATTGATTGAATATTAACGTCGCACTGTTCAGCTACACGAGGGCTTTTGGTGACGGGCCACGTAATTTTGAACCATGGTCAAGTGACGTGGATGACACCTGAGCTGTCACCCCCTCTCCTAACTACCACACCACACCAACGGGAGGACGTTTCAGCTCTCGACAGATTTAACGTGCATCGCTGCCCACACTACACGGCGGGTCTTTGGTGGTACTGGGCTCGAACTCGTGACAAGGCAAGCCACGATCCGATACCTATACCACTCGGCTACCGCGGCCACAGGGTACTCACGAAACGTCGACCACAAGCTCATGACTGTAACAACTAAGCTACCATGGTCATAGGGAAAGTAGATTCACAACAATGGTGAAACAATTTTCTATTTATAGTATAAATATACCAACTAAAATTTCATATACTCCATGTTGTTGTGGATGTACAGCTACCACTTTTACTCTATTTCGATGCATTAAGAAAAAAACCTATAGGTGTTTAAAATAAAGATATATTGAATATATAATAGAAAAATAATGTCTTCAGTGACAAGAGTTTTTGAAACAATTTGGTTTCCGTTTTAGTGATATTTTATCTTTCTACCCCTTCCTCTTAAGCTCTAGGACTGAAACTGTTTTCAGTGACTGAAAAAAGGCATGCGTGAAAGAAAATTCATATATTAATGAATATTTCTTTACGAAACTAATTCATTATCTAACGCAAAAAAACAAAATATTTTTAGCAATCACTTTAGCTTCATATCTTTGATTTTAAAGTAATGAAATTTTATCACTAAATGGGGAATTTTATGAAGCACACACACACACATATCTCTTAAATAATATTTCTTAATTTCCAATTTTCTACACATGGGGAAACCTATAATCGGATTTTGTTCCCCTCAGGGGGAATCCTGTAAGATGCCAAACAAGCGATACCAATTATCTTTCCGAGTCAATCAAAATCCTTACCAATTACCTATTTAATGCTATAACAGAATCTCTTCGTCAGAGATCTTTTGGTCTGCAGTGCTTAAAAAGGCAATTAATCAAGTGTAATTTGATTGGATTAGGATCCACTGCGAAACGGAGATAAAGCTGATAGCTCGCTAATGAAGTTGATGCAGAAAACTAATTTTGAACAACTAAACGAGCAAAATATCTTCCACTCCGCAAAATTTTCGGATGGATTTGGTCCGATAACCGATAGCCACGTCGATATTTACTTTAACAACTCTGTTTCCGTTGGAAGCTCTAGATTTCCTCAATTATTTTTCTCGTAAAATTCCGTTAATCCTTCCTGTTATTTGCCACCATTTCAAGCATAGGGAGTAGTTAATGTTTAGTTGAACTAAATTAATGTGGACTTAATGTGCTTCTAGAAAGTCTGAGTTAAATAAAGACCTTTCAAATGATCCAAGGCACATAGCTGAACAATCTGCGTAGTGTAAAACAAACTTGCATTTTGGAATACAGCAAAAATATAATAATATAGTTGTCTCCGAAGGAATTTAAACCAATGAATTACTTGAATAATATGTATTAAACGAAAAAAATAACTAATTAGAACACGACAGTCTAATTTTCACTTCAATCAGACCAATTTCGATATACACACACTTAGCATTTATTAATTATAAGAGTGGTATTTTAGTGTATCAATTACATAGAAGAGGCCGAAAAGTCAATATTCATTTTAAACTCGCAGTGATACATGTGGGATTCTTCATGAGAGCGTCGAGTGGAAATTTGAAGAAAATGATGCTATCTCAAGAGTCGTAATCGTCACTTGACCAAGGTTAGAAAGTATAATTTCATAGTCAATAATCCTCACATTAAATTAGAATGCGATGTTACGAAGATCGATTCAAATTTAAATGCACTGTCCAGATTAAATGATGCTTGGTTTAAAAGGATCTGGGTTAATGAGGATTTACTGCATAAGCATATAAGAAACCAGCAGCGGTCTCTACCAAAGGACCGATTT
This sequence comes from Trichonephila clavipes, assembly GCA_019973935.1. Lineage (NCBI taxonomy): Eukaryota > Metazoa > Arthropoda > Arachnida > Araneae > Nephilidae > Trichonephila > Trichonephila clavipes. The sequence goes on along the minus strand of BMAU01020861.1, from coordinate 204,178 downwards.
CATGTTAGGGAACTAATGACTTTCCAACGGTCACATAGTTTCATATAGGAAAGTATCCAAGACAGGACAATATCGAAGCTTATGTTCCTCCCGCATGACAGAGGACAATAACCAATGACCGAATAATATACCCGGTTACGTTCAAATAGAAATGATTCTATGCCACGTGTATGTTTTGAAGGCGGGACATGTTCTATCTGTGAGAGACACAAAAATACATTCCAAGAATCTCTCAGACTTTCTCTCAACCTTGTTTCCACATCGGCTTGTGTGGCCGCGGTAGCCGAGTGGTATAGGTATCAGATCATGGCAGACATGTCATGAGTTCGAGCACAATAGCACTAAGGACACGCCGTGTAGGGCAGCGATGCACGTTAAATCTGTCGAGAGCTGAAACGTGCAGCGGTTGGTGTGGTAGTTAGGAGAGGGGCGTGCAAGCTCAGGTGTCGTCCACGTCACTTGACCATGGCTCAAAATTACGTGATCAATCCCCAAAAGCCATCGTGTAGCTGAACAGTGCGATGTTAATATTCACTCACTCACACACATTGGCTTGTATGCTTTCAAACCTACTGTAACCTCTCCAGGTAACCTGCAGCACAATGCGTCTTACGTAACCTTCACATCGGTAATCTGGCCTTACCAGCACTCATCAAACTATTAGTATTCATTGATATTACTAATTTCTTAAAGTAAAAAGGGTTTAATGAGTATTGAAATTCACATACTTTTTTAATTATGAATTTTCTTCTATTTCGGAGAGTTAAAAGACTTTTACGTGAAATTATGTGTTATCATAGGCTAGATGGAATTACTCCTCTTGAAAACAAAGAAAATAACTGTACAATTCTTATTATGTTTTTGTGAACATTTTCAAGTATACGGGGAGTTTCTACATTTATAACAACTTTTTTTAAAGCCTTCATGTCAGAATTATCTCACATGCTTAAAAACATTTACTTTGAACAGTGTAATGTATATATTCTCTATTTAAAAGTTTTACAGCTTTTTTTCAAAAAATAACATTTATATATATAAGGGGTCACAGGGGTGTTAAATTTCTCTGGAGGTCTGAAAATATAAACAATTTTTAAAAAGGTATAATTTCTTCAAATTTAAGTTAAATAATTCGAATCTTTCACACATTATTTATAAAGGAATGGGGCTTCAGAAAAGTATAAAATGTTTAAAATATAATCATAATTTTAAAAATTATAAGCACATAAATATAAGAAACTTTTCTATAAGAAATATTTATTATGTTTTACGTCGCGCATGCTATTTTCTAAAAGAGTAGGTTTAATTACTAGAGAGCTATAAGTTGATTTATAAAGACAAATGTATTCCTAATACTTTGTAGCTACTTTTATATAAATAGAATAATAACTTACATATTTTAAATAAAAACTATACATTTTTAAAAAATATTTAAAAAATTGCAATATTTTACAAATATTTCAAAATTTAAAAGATATATAGGGCTAAATTTAGGTAGGGTTTAAAGAGTATGATGCATTGTATAATTCTATGAAGTTTTATACATCAGAGGCTAATATTTTAAAAAATACTTAATATTTATTATATAATTTTCATATGCTTATGACTTTTAAAATTATTATATTTTGAACATTTTATACTTTTCTGAAGCCCCATTCTATTTTAAACAATACGTAATATATTCGAATCATTTAATTTAAATTTAAAAGAATTATACGCGTTTGAAAATCGTTTATATTTTAAGACCTCTAGAGAAATTTAACACCCCTGAGACTCCTTGGTATCCAACTACGTTCGGAACCGTGATTTTAAAAAAGCACATAAATGGATTATTTTCATGATATTTAGTGTCACTTAGATAAGAATTTTCTATAATAATAATAATTTGCTCATATAAAGTAAAGACTTCTCCAGAGGGCCTGAATTAGGATTTTTGAAAAATTCTCATTTCTTTCAGTTATTACCAATTGAAATAATTTTCGGTGTTCTTTTCTTAAAATTTCTCCCCTTTTGTACTAAAATATCAATAAATCCACTTCTAAGTTATATATTTCAAAAATCCTAGTTCAGGCTCTGTATACAGGTCTGAGCTATATGCAGGGAAAATATTATTATAGAAGCATTTTTCATAAAGGAGAACATTTTGAAAATAAGTCATTCAATGCTCATTTTTTGTCAAAATATTGCATTTAAATACTTTTTTATTATAAAATTATTCTTAAAACACAATTGTATACACGTATTCTAAACTCAGTGACACTAAATATCATAAATATTATCCATTTATACGATTTTGCAAAATCACCTTAATCTTAAGGATAATTTTGACCATTTTTTTTAAATGAAGATACTTACATCTATAAATTATCAATTTTAGTTGAAAATTGCTCACGAGCAAAATAAATTTATATAATACAGGCAAAAAAACATGTTTTTCTTCAGTCATGATGCACATTAGTACAATATTCATTTCCTTGATGTAAGAATAAGAATCATAAGAGACGTCTACTGTCTACCTAACAGAAAATATTCTGAGTATGAGTAGGAATTTATTTTAGTTTTTCATAGATGATTAGTATCCTATAGAATTCCTACTGGTAATGTTTTTTCAAACTTTATAAAAGAGCATTCATAATCTTATGTATTGTTGTATAGTACAGTATATATGAATGAACTACATTGTCTTACGATAAATTATACCTATACTAAAACTAAAACGTTGTATACACCTTTATTGTGTATTTGCTAAATTTTATTCATTGGGTTATTCTAAAGAAAACGTATCTAATAGGTAGACTATAACTACTTACGAATTCTCAACTTGATGGATTTATTAAAAGAGTGAGCACTATTTGGAAAACAAGTAATGAAAATTCAGAGAGATTTCAAAGATATAAACTTATGCATGAGATAAAAAATAGCGCTAAATAACGTAGAGAAAAAACACAAGTTGCAAATCAAAATATATAGAGAGAAATGTAGTCTAAGATTTTATCTAAATTAGGTTTATCTTATTTTGTGTTAGTTACTGAAAGAGAGAGAGGTAATGCGAGCTTCTTGTCACGTATAAACTAGGCTTAACTCAACAATATTTTGAGAAAGCAAAGAATTATCGAAATTTTCAATAAAACTCTATTTTTATTTTTATTTAAATTCATTAATGCTTATGGAGTTAAAAGCGATATTTAAGGCTTTTGTAAAAAATACATTAAGGATTGTTATTTAATACTTTTATTCGAGATCCCCGTTTCAGTAAACATTTTTTTAAACCCTGAGAGACTAAAATATATATCCCTGAAAATTTAATTAAGAATTCTTTAACGTAGAGTGATCAGATTCTTAAAGTTAAAGTCAATGTGACTGGTCTCTTAGAAATATATCGCAAATAGTGGAAAAACATGTCACACAATGTAAGTAGGTAACAGCATTGCTTCTGATAAAAATGGAGCATGAATTATCCGTGTACAAGTTCAAATATGGATGATATACTAGTCATTCCCAGTTAGTGAGGAAGTTGACTGTTTACTTTTTTGCCATGAGGAAATACTTTTTGTGGGAAGAGTATTTGCATGCTTCATGACCAACGCAAAATTTTCAACTATTTCAATGTGTCAAACTACTGAATATAATCTTCCACACAGAAGATATACTACCATAACGCATCATTTCATAACTATTACATGATATACATTACCATATATATACACTTGCCTCCGAAAGTCTGCGTACAGGCGATCATCTATCATATTCATGCAAAGATCGCTAATTAAATGAAGTCTTTCTGGATCAATACTATTTTCAATTGATTCCTCTAACGTCGTAAATTCAAACACAGTATAAGCAACAATCACCTGAATATTACATAAAATAATGCAAATATTTATTACTTGAAAATGACACAAATCGTGTGCGTCAAAAGTCTGCGTACACTGGAAATGTCTTTAGAATAATGGATTGTAACTAAAAGTTAATACTTTTTAAGCTATTATGTTCTTTCTATAACTGTCTCAACATATTTGGCTGGGATTTAACTAGCTTAGTTGTTTCATCTGTGTATATTTTGTTCCATTTTTCTAATATAAGAGATTTGAGCATTTATTTTGATGTTATTAAGGTCTCTCTGATTATTCACTCGAGTAAATCCCACAAATGCTGTATTGTGCTTGGGTCTGAGGTGTAGGATGGCTTACGGAATTGTTTTGGGACATGTCAGAACAGCTAAGGCTTCACAATGATTTCACAATGTGAGCCGTTTGCTTGATACCTTTGTGCCACTGAAAGTAAAAATCATCAATCACCACAAATTTCTTGGTATATGCCCTGATATCTTACTTCAAAAAGTTCAAATAACCAATTTTTCACATTGTTGATTGAATAAATTTCAGATTACTAGCTGAAATACTTCCAATGTACCCCCAAACATTGTGCCTCCTCCTCCATGTTTGATAGTCAAAAAGGATTCTCTTTCTTAAGATCTATCCAGGAATTTTTAAAGGCGTATGTTTGTTAGATTTGATGCCAAATTACAAATACTACTTTCAATTGAATATATTACATTTTTCCAACAATTATGTATCCTATTTAAATGTGCTTTTTTGCAAAAGCTATTCTCTTATCTCTGTTCACTCGAAAGATGAATGGTTTTTTGAGTGCAACTCGGACATGATAGTCATTTTTTTTCCCATTTTCTTCACTTTTTTTGCAAGATCTCATTCACACTTTCGGCTATTTCTGAAGCTTAAAGTCTTGGATTTTTTTTTATTTTTTTTAGAACGTATTACAAAGCAAGATTTTCGAGGTGACACTGCAGACTGGTGGCTGGATCTTCGCTTGGACGTTAAAGTTTTTGTTAATATGTAGTTTTTGAACCCATTTTGATTTGATGAATGTTTCCTATTAACAGTTTCAACAATTGCTTTAAACATTTCCGCCTTTTTCTTAAGATCTATGATTCTTCCTTCAATAATATATAGATCTCGATTCTATTGCCTGCCATGGAACCACAAAACCTTTCAAATCTCAAATTCTAAATAAACCGTAAACTGAGCATATAATTACTTAAAAACAGGATTTAGTGCAATTATTTTACAACAAAAGAGCTTTAAAAGCTCTATTTTGTAAGTGTACGCAGACTTTTGGCGCGGATGAATGGTGATTATTTGGTGATCATTCTTGTTTTTACTTGTTAAGGGGAATTTTGTTGCTGTTGTTTGGCAAAGGAAATTTTGAAGAATTCCTGACAAGTGTTTCGATTTTCTAGAGCGAGATTTTAATAATGATTATAGCATAGTAAGATGATTGCCCGTACGCAGACATTCGGAGGACAGTATATATATATTCTTATTAAAATAAATAATTCTCTCAAGGTAAATTACGTAAGGAATTATCTGAGTTATTTTAAATACATGGCTTTAAGAAATGCTTAATTATTTTTAAACTCATAAGTAGTTTTAAATGAATAAATTTAGTTATTTACAAAGTAAAAAAAAATTAAACTAATACTAGATTTTCAATTCGAATTCATTTGAATTTATCCGATAAAACAAAATTCCTGCGAAAGTAATTATCAACCACTTAAGAACAGAAATCTCTCTTTTCATAATTTTTTTAAATCTTCCAAAAGAATAATTTCGAGAAAAGTACTTAAAATATTATGCTACTATTCTAAAAATTTGTTAGGTGGATTTCTGATTTTATTCTCTTCTCTGCGGAAAGGGTGCTGTGGCCGGAAAGGTCGTTTGCCGATCAAGACAGAATGTTTGTGAAGGAGAGAAACACAGCTTCTCCTCGAGTGTTTCAAACACACTCTCTCTCCACTCACTTGGGGAGGGGTGGTCGCTTCTTGCACCTCGAATTACACTCAGGGTACCGGATCCCAGGTGGAATCTAGCTTTGGGTTTCGCAAGGCCATCGGTAGTCGTTGCGATGTTAGATGAAAGGACATCGCAATATTTTAGTGGTGCACATATGAATGTAAGCCGCGTAGTGCAGGGATGAGCCGACTTTTCCAGGGTACGGGCTACTTTTAATTTTTTCAAGGTGTTGCGATCCACCCAGTGTTGGTGGACTCAAGGAAGGGGAGTGGTCCGGGGGTCCAGACCCTCCCTCATAGCCTTGATTTTTCCCCGATTAATTATAAACTCATGTAAAGAGATCGTAAAGTGTGATAAAGTATTTGTTATTAGTATTTTTTTATTAATTAATGAGAGAGATAATTATTTATTCAGTAATTTGTTTTGCTGTTTTGGGTTCCCGACAATCGATAAAATCGAAAAATATATTTGGCTACGTATTGGGGTATGATACACAAGAATGGTAGGCTTTCGATCCTGACCCCCCATTATGGTGAGATAAAGATAAGGTTATTTATTATTATAACTTAATAATAAGTGCGGAATACGTACTTACCTTACTTTATATTTAAAGAGACTATAAGCCTTCCTGTGTGGAAATTTGGAATATGGGTTGCCAGCTCAGATGTCATTCTCGTCATTTGACAGCGATTCAGAATGATGAGTTTCGTCGTTAATAGTCCTTGCGTTGCCTGGAAGTGCGAAGTTAATAAGCGGTCACTAATTATTAGAATGCATAACTCCTTCTGGGAGCTAATTTGATAAAGGAGTGTTACACGCCAAATTTTTGCTTATGATCGCCCAGAGATGGGCGATAACATTACAATATGGTCACCTTGATATTTTTATCGTGTGGTAATGTGGTTTCCATGCAGATAACGTATATTAGAGTTAATTTTTATTGTTTTTTTCGCTGCAACCGTATTAATTTCAGACGATTTTAATTGGAATTTTCAATTAATTCATATTCGAAATTCGATTTTAATTCGGATATTTTTCACCGAGCGCTGTTTGGCACGATTAAGGAATCGCGCCAAACAGCGCTTGGCGCGTAGCACTCCCACGTCAAATTTAGTTCCTTTGTGGAGTTACGCTGTCTGATAATTAGGCCGATGATATTTTAATTGCAAAATCTTCAATTTTAATTTTTGTGATTATTTTTTTTAAAAAAATTATATTTTCATAACGTTGTTACTTATTTTATAGCTTTTTCCTCAATCAATTAAGAAAAGAAAGCAGCGGCACATATCGATTAAGTTTAATTCCAGATCACTTCAACTGGATAACAAAAATTAGAAACCTTTTCAAATTTTTATTCTTTTTCGCTTGTTTAATTTTTCATATTCTTCAGTATAGTTAACTCCTGGATATGTGTTTACAATTCCGTGGCATTTCGTCCTTTGTAATTTAAACCATCATTACCACATGTAATATTCAAAAAGATAAAAAATACAAACCATAAAGTTATGCTGTTTCATCTGTATTACCGTATTGAGCTAGACGTAATACCAAGCGAAGGTAATTTGTGTCAGGAATAATTTGTTTTCTTTATAACTATTTCCGTATAATCCAATAATTTTGTACCTCTCATGGATTCCAGCTGTGGCATAGAAACGTGAAACATAAGAATGAGTCTATACGGTTCGCTTGCTCGCTGCAACATTAATAAACGTGTTGTTTATACCTTCAAGATACAGTCGGTGATCATTGTGCTTCGGGCTTTAATACAAATTCACAGACGTATCTATTTTCATGTTTTATTTTGTCCTTAATTATGCTGGCTATTTCTCCGAAATGAGCGGATGTTTTTATTGCGACAACAGTTACAGTTAACAACTTCATTTAACTGTGAGATTTACCCTTGTCACAAACATCTGGAATTAATGGCGAAAATATATAAATATATAAATTCACATTATCATATATATTTACTTTTCTTCTAGGAGTTACTTTAAGTTTTTTTACCTGGAACCAAAATATATTGATTGGTATTAATAAAATATTGTTCAGAGTCATTTTAATTTTGTTACTTTGGAAGTTTTATTCTACCAAAATTTTGGTATAATCTTGTTTTTTTTTAAAAAATTGAGTTAAGAGTATAAACTCTCATGCATTTGAAATGATAACTATGAGAATGCATTAGTTATGATAATAGTGATGTTATGTAAATTAGTCTACATTACGTGCTGTTTTTTTCCACCGTTTTGATGCGTAGTTTTAAAATACATTGAACGATTTTTTTAAATGGCTTTGGTTGTTTTTTTCCCAAGAAAATAATGTTTAGTAATCATTTGTTAGTTCAATATGATCCTTGGTAAATTTTTCAGCTCATGGAATAATTCGAATGGGACATTTATAAGTGTAATAAAAATGTTTGTGTATTTTATCTGATAAGGAAGCCGAAAAGCAATATAGACTTTAATAATTTTATGTACAATGCTCAGCACTTAGCCGGCGCAGTCGATAAAGTCGCCAAAAATGATACGACAAACGAAACATTCCTACTGGTAACCTTTTGCCACCACATTTTTAAACTAAATCGTTCTTTTCAATTCCTACTATTAGATCGCACTGTCTTATATTTATTTATCTTGATGGAATTTTAAATCGTTAATAAAATACATTTTAAAGCACTCAATTGAGCTGAAATTTTATATACATGATTACCTTGGATTGCAATAAACTAATTTAATTATAATTAATAAAAACTAATTGCTTAAAACTAATTATTTAAAGGATTATTAATACAACCACGTTGGCATCCTTTTTAGCGACTTGTGTCAAAACTTGAAAAGGTTTTTCCCCACGTTTTAAAGCATTCCGTTGAACTGAAATTTTATATACACGATTGTTTTGGATGACAATACGATACTTTACTGATAATGAATAAAAATTAATTACCACTTAATGTTGCGATTCGATCCCATGTGTATTCATATTTATATTAATTGGAACTATTTAATAAAAAGCCAAAATACAATTTTTCTTTGTTGATCTAAGTAGGAATTGACTTAAAAAATGTTTTATATTACTTTTTTTTTGTGTTTCGTAAAACATCAAAAATGGATGATAAGCAAATAAGAACTATTTTTTTATATTTTTTTTGTGTATTTTGTGTGTTATCGCCCAGAAAGCAGTAGGGTGAAATGTACGCTAGCAAAACGGTAAAGTACACAATATTCTTCAACTCTGATTTACGGAGGTACTTCAGTAGCACGAGTCAGTAGCACTAGGGCACGAACTTACGATTCGGCAAAAAAAATCAACGTCGTAGTTTACCACTATTTGAGTACTGTAGCTATAGCTTGAGCTCATTTCTTTTAAAGCCACACAAAATACGTCTATAAAAATACCATTTTTATAGAAATTTGAAAAATTGTTTAAAGCACAAATTCCCCATTACTTTTGGCTAAATGTATATATGTGCTTGTATGTATATGTATTTAAACACTCTTCCTCTCGACGAAATTTAAATTCAAAGATTAGTGTGAAAATAACAATGAAAAATATTTTTTGTTATTTATAAAATAGAATAGTTTTATTATTAAAAAGGAAAGTGGGAGGCGTTAGATCCCGATTTTGTTTATTTATTGAGCTTCCTGCATTTCTTTCCGGATGAAAACTGGTAAAAATGCTGTCCGTATGCAATATTCGCGGATGAAGAAAAGTTGGATTAACAAACTTCGAACCTTCTTGAATTTGAATTAGCGCCAGGTTCGTTATTTATGGATTACTTGTTGTTTACCCAAGCTGTTATCCGTGTCTCAGTTTTGTTTTCGTTCTTTTCAGTTTTAAAATAAACAAACGAGCTCGTGTTTATGTCTTTTTTTTGTTTCATTATTCCTTAACCTGGAATCAAAATAAGTTGTGTGTTCGTTGAAACCTCAAATTAAATTAATTTTTTTTTCTTTTTTTGCCGAAAGATTACTTTTCGATGCTATTTACTCTTAGAGAGTTAAGAAATAAAATACTTCGTATTTGCTTACTTTCAATTGAAATTTGATATTGCAGGATGCCATTTTAATTCGATTAGTACACTAGTAATAATTCGAAATATCACTGAAGACTATCAATGATTGCAATTCAAACATTCGTACACAGTTTATATGTAGGCTGTTGCCAAATTCGACTGACAAATTCAGAGGGCTGATCGTAGGCAGCATGGGGACGACAAATATAGAAGCCTAACATAGAACCTGTGGTCGTAAGCCACACTTAGTCTGAGTAATTCACAAAAATAATTATTAAGAATGTGATGTCGAGTGGAATGGACAATAAGTGATGCATTTAAAGGATAATAGAACTCGGTACCTTTTGATCCGAAAGCCTTTACCTCGGTACCGAAAGCCTCGGTACCTTTTAGCCACCATACCAAAATGATCATCGTGGCATTGAGGCTATTACTGGTTTATATACATACCACCGTCACACACTCGTGATTCGGTGAATGAGCGAACGAACGATATTATATTATGGCGAGCGTGTGGGCTGTTGCGTTATTTTGAGTACGACGGCTTATAGTTTGCGTCATTCGTGTGTGACGGTTTGTGGGTTGCGCTATTCCTCTGTGACGGCTTGTGAGTTGCGTCATTCGTGAGAAACGTCTCTATTGATTGCGTCATGTGTCTGACCGCTTGCTTCATTTGCAGTGAATAGATGGCGCCACGACTGCTATGTGGAGGTTGCGATTTCTTTGTTCGGTCAGGGTCACCAATGAAAGCTAGAATCTTGTACCTTATGATCCGAAACCGAGTACTTTTGCCACCATACCAAAATGATTATCGTGGCATGGAGGTTAGTACTGGTTTATATAGATACCACCACCAAACATTTATTAGACGTGAAGCATGTTTAAAATACAAACAATGCATCACAGATCGATGTCACAAATGCAACGATAAGTGATTGTCACAGTAATTGCATTTCAGCATTACGCACGTTTTTAAACGCTGTAATTCCTCTTCTAATCTTTTATCTTAGCCCAGTAATATTGGCGTCGTAAAATTACGTTTAGCCACAAAATTTTTGCTCTTGCTAAGCACAAAGCTTAAGAATTTATTGTAAGTTAGTTTAGAACTTTCTTTCTTACTCATGTAGCTCAAAGTTGGAATGAAAGCTCTGACTTGTTTGATTCTTGATTAACGTCGTACTCCGGAGCAACACGAAGTATATTAGTGACAGATTTCGTAATTTTGAAACACAGTCAAGTGACAAGGAATATGCCTGAGGTGATACTCCACACTCTCCAAAATTCAACACCTTTGTCAACGTAAGGAGTTTCAGGTTTGAGACAGATTTAACGTGTATCTTTCTCTCTGCACGTCGGATCTTTAGTGGCACCAGGACTCGAACACATGAATCAACAATAAAGGTGGCTATGAGTTCAGGACTATGACCACTTCGAATTATAACTATATATATATGTAATTTTGAAACCCATGTTCTTTTGAATCAATATATTTCAAATACTTTGATAGAAATTTATCTGAATTACCATATTTCTTCATTTAAGACAAAAAAGAAAAAACTATGTGATATCCCCAACGATGGGGATATCCTCTCTCCACTATCCACACGACCTATGTCCAAGAAAACGAAAGAGGAACCACTAAATCCTGCCATAATAAAAATAGTTTATTATGATCTTAATTTATATACAATGCAACAATACTAGTCTAGGAGGATAATGATTAACAGTAATTAGACGCAAAACTTATTATTGATAAATAACGCAATTAACCATTAAATAAATCTTTATAGATTAATTCCTATCTTAATGGTATCCGCTCTATCCTTAAAATTTAAATGAACAAGCTGACCGCTATTTCCTGAGCAAACAGCTACGGTCCGTACAACATCAATTTATCTTTCCATCTAGCGCTCAGAGCTTCACTCAGCGATATATATGATTCCTAATTTTCAAAAACATGTTCTCATCTTGGGTTGGTTGGAAATAATTGCCGTTCTGGCCTCAAAGAAAATCCCAAGAGAATTAGTATAAGTAATTCCGATAAAGCCCCGTCACAACTATAAGTATCTATATTTTGAACTATATCAAAAGTCTCCTATTCCGTGGTTAATTAACACTAGAACGTCCAAGATTGGATTACCCTTAAACGTCCACCGGTGTCGTTTCGATACCTACGCATAAAATGTATAAAATAATTGTTATACTAAATAATTTCTGGATTAATAATTCATCCGGGAATTCTCTGTTCATTAGATTTTAGTTTTAAGACTTTTTAATATTTCAAGTAATTATATGTATTACGGCCCTTTATACCATAAAACATTATAACAAAACAAATAACCTAATCTTGTGAAATTGAATGAAATAATAATATTTATAAATATTTATATAATAAGCGAAATCATGATTTTTGTGAGAATGCGAGTTTTTCATCATTATTTATCGTTTTTATGCATAATGTTTTGTACATACCTCATTTGCAATGAACAAGGTGATATTCAATTTTTTCCGTACATTTTTTTCAATTTTTTCCGTACATACAAGAGACACACATTTTTTAAGTTGCAATTCCATTACACTCCTTAATTTCGCAATTTTTGTGTTTTAGTGAAGTTGTAATTCCCTTATAAATTCATTATTTACCAGATTTTTTTAAATTTTTTACACTTACGTAATCTGAATGTAGTAGCAAATATGCAAATACTATGTAATGAAACACTTAGACACAACGATTTCAGAAAAAACTGACTCATTTACGCTGTGAACCCAATAACGCTGCATTGAACGTCAAATGTACGATATTACTTCCGGAAGTTTGTTTTACTAATGGTATCTGCTAATTGAACTATCTTTTGCTGAACGACATTTATTTATAATGACAAATTGTGTTCGTGTCGAAACGACACCACACAGTGGACGTTGTAGTAAAATCTATCCTAATTAACTTAGAACTACAAAAAGTTTTCTGTGTAATCACTTGACAATGATTAAAAGTCACGAAAATTTCTTAAATTCCCTGCAAAAATGGGGAAAGGAGATTAAACTAAACAGGTTTTGGTGTCTAATTGACAACGACGGACGTACTAGTGTTAAGGGGACACAGTACGATTCTTTTGACAAAAATCGTTCGAAAGTCATACCTAGTTTTTTTAGTCTAAATTATTTTTATATGCTTCTCTACAAACTATCAAAATTTGAAAGCTCTAAGTCTAAAAAACGTCGAGTTATGATAATTTTTACGTTAGTTTTTATTCGCATTCCAATGTCAAATCAAAACTTTAAACTGAATTATCTCAGAAAGATAAAATAACTATTTGTCTTCATTTAAAATGTTAAAGCTTTTTTCTATTGTGCTTAATACTTGAAATTTTTTTTCACTTGTTGCTAATAGTACATGGAACAAAAGTTGGTATGCATTTTCTAAGTAAAGCAATACTTATTTTTTAAAAAAAATAATTGAAGTTAAATTTTACACATTTTTTTAAGTAATTTTTAATAAGTATTCATAAAAAGAAGTATTGTATGAACATCAATCATGTTACACAAAACCCATACCAACTCTTACTAGTCATAGTTTAACGAACTTGTAAATCAAATTTCATATTTTTATGTCAATTTGTGTAGGAGGAGTAGCATTTTAACACCCCCTCCTATGTTTCAAGTTTTTCCCTTAAAAAATTAAATGGTTAGCTTTTTATGAAATTTTGAGCATGAAATCCGTTTTACATTATACATACACATAGGAGGCAACCAAAAAATTATGAAAATCATTAAATGAAAAATTTCTGTGTAAGTCGTACCATGTCCCCTTAAGTCTCAATAAATTGATTAAAAAAGTGTATTCTGATTTTAGTTAAATCAATATTTTCAAATTTGTTAAAACGGAACTTCTCCTAGATATAAATTTTCAAGATTAAATACTGAAGATTTTTTATAATTCTATAATTGTTTTAAGACAGATGAGAACTAAATTTCATCCATAAAAAGGGAAGCTTATTTTAATAAAGAGTAGTTCAACACAAGATGTCTGTGTTTGCAAATAAGGCTTTTTATGCAAGTCATTAATTTGTCCATTTGAAAACATTTTTACTTCCATATTCTCTTTCTCACAAATTGTTTTGATGGATATGTATCGCTAGTAGTTTGATTGGTTTTTTTCTAATTTTTGACGGATACCAAATATCTTGTAAGCCACGAGGGATTGGCTTTTCGTACGCTTAGAAAATCTATTTTTTTCTCCCCAATTCATCATGAACATTTTAATTTACCTCCTTAGTTTTTAGGAAATACTAACATATATATACTCTCTATCATACTCTATCTCTCTAACATACTCTCTCTATATATATTTCACTATATTTTCAATTGAAATGGGTCTCTTTTAATGAAATAAATTCTTAATGAAACGTAGCTGTCGATACTTGATTCCATTTTATCAAATAAGACTAACTTGCAGTGAAAACTTTGTATTATTGTTTTTATCATTAAAACGAAATGGATTTTGAATTGATATTCTCCTCAAATAGAATTTTATGATGAATGTGTACTCCAAGGGGAAATAATAATCCAAAAGCGAGAGGGTTTTTGTTTCTTTATTTTTTTAAAACTTCTATGTGGTAATTATTTACACGACGTTGTACACACATGTATATCTGTAGTGGAGTTTCAAACCCTGTAGAAATAATGTACATATACAATGTAGCTTTTAACAGAAATCACTTTTGAAGCAACGCATATTTTTTTTGTTAAAAAAATGCTTTATGTATACTAATATATTTTCTTTTATATTGGTTTGGATCTAAATATTAAACAGAATGAATCATTTGAGAATATTTTAGGAATGTACGTCTGTAAAAAATGGTTATTTCATGGTAATAGAAAGGAATCTTATTATAATGTCAGCAACATAAAGCTATTTCGCTCACTTTTATTTTGCATTTTTCCTAAAATAAATGCTGAGAGTTTCTGCTTTAAAAAAAATTCAATAAATATGACAATGGAAGGTTTTTTCACAAACGACAGTTTAGATTCTTGATGTTTCTAAATATATATATTTATCATTGGTTTTCTTCTAAATGTCTTTTTTGTTGTTGTTGTTGACTTACAGGGGAAGAGAAAGGTACTATCCCATCTCAGAAATATCAAGAATAGCGGGATTTACTTTCTACCCCAACGCGCATGCGTTATTGTGGGGTAGAGGAATGGTAGGAGTGCGTTTCACTTCAGTGTAGAAACCACCGGTCGTGGATTGTAAAGTGAGATCTGTTCGGTCCTCTTTACGGCTGGGCGCTCCAAAATCGCTCGCTCAGTTCTCGAGCAGACGGGTTCGGAGAAATTTCAAATTTTGGAATAAATTAAAAAGTCGTTTCCATTTGTTTTTTTCGCTGACGATGAAGGATATTCTTATCCAGTGATTCATATCGCATTTGTTATACTGCTTTATATAGTTTGAAAAAGTTGTGAAGAGGAAAAAAAAGTTGTGTAAAAGACAGGTAAGGAATTGTTGTCTCTGTGATTAGATTTAGAAAAAAAAATTTTTTTTACCATTCTAAAACTGATGTGATCGATTTTTTATAGTGAGAAACGATGACGAAAATAAAAGTTTTTCTTGATGAAAGATACATTTTTAGCTTAAAGTAATTTATGTCGAAATATTTAAATGAATGAACATTTATTTTTTTACAACTAATGGCTCCATGAAATGTTATTTATAATCACTTCTGTAGTTTTATCTTTATTAAATTTTTAATAGTATGTTAAAGTAGAAATATTATGTCATAGAAAGAAACGATGAGCTTAAAAATGCAATTTTTATGTTCTAATGATTTTATAATAAAAATGTTAACACTTTGAAGACGGAAAACATGAATTTCCGTCTTTTATTTTCCCTCCGTTGGTTACGGAAATTCCGGTCATTTGGAGATATTCCAACTATTACGGAATACATTAAATACGTTCATTTTTTAACAATTATTTTTTAAATATTTTTTTTTTCAAATTTGTAACCACTTCACCCATTTAACTTAGAAATTTTGATATATTGCGAGGAAAATATTAATGTACGAGAAAAAAAATGGTGATTAATATATTACACAAAAGTTGACATTTCTAAAAATGACTTGAATTTTTCCGTTATACTTCGCCAAAAGTAGAAAGGTAAAAGATGGGACTTTATTTCGCACATCTTCAATGTGTTAAACGCTTATAAATAAATATATGCAAAAATTCTTGCTATAAGTTTTAGTCCAGTATATGATTTTTAATATTCCACGGAAATATAAGTCCCAAATCTGATTTTATAAATTTTTGTCGGTTTTTTTGTCATATTTTAGACGTAATGACAGTGGCGTTAAGTGCACACTCGCAACGCCCACGTCGCGGGGGGGCAAGTATTCTAAGGGACTCGAAGCCTGACTGACGCCAAGTACATATGGTTTTTCTGTACTTTGTAAGCTCCAGAATACCCCCCCCCCAAACCTGAAATTGTGGTGGGGGCTAATTATATCCGTACGCCACTGCGTAATTAATAAAATGGAAAATGATCTGATGATGCGTTTATTTAATATTCGAAAAAATGTAAAAAATTACCTGATTATTTGATATTCCTTTTACATTTTATATCAAAGCTTATGCCCTGTAATATTTACTGTGTATTACAGAAATAATACAGCATTGGGTGAATTTGAGCATAACGTTTCAAAAGAAAAAAGTAATTAAAAATCAATAATACCTTTAGGATACAAATGAATGATATTATGCATATTACTAAACGTCTATTTAGGTATTCATGGTATCGCTAAATGCAGCGGTTTCTAATGAAAAATAATTTGTTTCAAATGAGGGTATCATAATCTATTTATATAGCGGGCGTCCATAATTAAACTTGAAATTTAAGTGCTGTCTGTAGCAAAAACTGTACAGCGGAATTGCATGCAAATTGTGTAATGGCAGAATGAAATTATGTGAATTTTGTCGAGGGAAAAAAACAATGAGTCTAAGAAACCATCCCTGTAGGGCGTTTTTCATAGGTTTGAGAACATATAAATAATCTACAAAGTTTACAAAACATGCTCGATATGCTGTCCACCATTGTCTGCTAGCATCTGGAAGCGTAAAATCGTATGTTCGATCGCAGAAAACATCATGAACTGGGGAATGTTAAGCACATGGCGTTTTCTGCTTTCTTTAAGGTCGGATGGAGAAGTGATGGGATTACGGTAGAACAAAAGTCGTAAGGATTCAAGTCGGGGGATCTAGGAGGTCAAGTTGTAGGAAAATGCCGGCGTATTATTCGGTCGTCACTGAAATGGCGGAACTTTTTTTTCACACAATGGTCGATGTCAACGTTATCATCTTTGACTTGGAAACGTATATGACTGCGGTTCACCTCTCGCATCTTTATATCAAGAGGGTTGCTGCGCGTGCTCAGGATTACTATGGTTTCTACATTTGCCTATGACAATAGTTTATCTTGCACAACGCCATCTAGTGGTGGATTTTGAAATTCATTGGTTTTCTTCCTCGATAAAATTCCCAACATTTCATTCTGCCTTTACCCTATTTTCATGCAATTATGCTGCATACTGCTCTCAAATTTCAAATTTAATTAACACCAGACAGATAAATTAAGAGTTAAATAATGAGATGAAATGGAGGTAATAAAATCTTAATTCCGCGATAAAGTTTAATGACAGTAAAATTTGAAATATCATTCCACGAGACTCTTGTTGAAGATTGGTCATGGTCACAGCTAGTAGCCGTTATTGAGTTCGAGTACTGGAGACTCTAAAGTAGAGGTAGGCAATCTATGGCACGTGGTGCCATTCTTGATAACACTCTGCAGTACTCTACACATTCGTCAATTTTTGGGTGGATGGAAATTGATAAATATATAATGGGCCTTATTTGGCAAACATCTTCAGAATTATGAACATTTAAGGAGCATGAAAAAATCTGAAAGATGACTCTAAAGATAAATGTAAAACTATTTTGTAAATTGTTAAATGACATTGCTGGAGAGATTGAATTATTTTAAGAGAGAAAATTGCATGTACTTTGCTTTTCCCTTTAGGTTCTACATATGTAAGTAAACAAACTTTTTATCACATAAAAATATTTCGAGCTTGCAAAGAAGTTAACAACTGAATGTTCAGAATCGTGTCAAATTGAATGTCACGAAACTGAATGGCAACCTTTTCCGATCAACGTGCCATTTTTTTTTCTAAAAAAAGTGTTTAATGGGGTATAGACGTGCCGTCAAATAATTTTGACTGGTAATTTTGGGGAAAATAATAAAATGAAATACTAACTACTCAAAACTCTTTATTTACTATTAAAAAATACATTTTGCTCTGAATAGCAGTAAATGTTTTGGATATATGTGTAATTCAAATTAAAGTAACAATGTGACTTCTGTTGCTGCCGATCAGATGGCAAATACCTTACATTAGGATTGTAAAATGTTACTTTTAGAAGAACACATGTTGAATTAGAGTCATCTGTCAAATGGTTTTCTAAGTGAATGGTTTTCTATGTTATTCATCTCGGAAAATAACTATTTTTGGACATAGGTAGATGAAAATATGGTCAAAAAAGCATGAGCCAGCTTCTTCAAACAGTTAAATGTATCTGGAATCGAATTTCATGTTTCCAAAGATTTGTTGCTGACATTTTTACTTATATTGCTTGTTAATTTTCTGTTTCATTCAATTCCAACATTTTTCTTGTTTTAAAAATATTTGAATCCATATTGAACTAGACTGGAAATCAAGCACAGTTGTGCATTTCAAATTCTTCAATTCCAATAGGATTGGGACAAGTTCAGTTTATCAAATGGAGTCACATCAGGGTACATAATAATTATGGAAATAAGTTCTTGAATAACTTTTTCTTTGTCTGATTTTTTCAAGTTCGGGAAGTACTAGTAGTTTCTTGTAATAATATCGTTTCTGAAAATATGCAATTTAGCGTCAAAAGCATTGTGATCTCTCTTGAAGATAATATTTTTACTTGTGTCTTGAAGTTACATTCAATTCTTTGAAATGTTGGCATATGTCTGTAAAAACGCGATTGATCACTCGCGCTTAATCGTAATACTTCATAGTGAACTTCGTTATTTTGAACTAAAATGCTAACCGTTTTGATTGTAGACGTGCCCAAATAATTGTGTCGCGTGCCATCAATGGCACGCGTGCCATTGGTTTGCCATCCCTTCCCCAGATATTGCGGTATAAAGAAGAGCGGTGCAAGCAATAGTGTTCGAATTAATATTTTTTATTTCTTTATTTAGCTATAATGAAGGGGAATATTCAAATTTCATGTTGTTTATTTCTTATTTTAATATATATTTATATATAAATATGTTTAAAAATACATAATTTATGTACAATTTTAATAATTTTTTATGTTGAAGAGAGAGAGAGAGAAATAGTTATATTGTTTTATATGCTGTTAAGAAATATCATTAAATGTTGCAAAATTAATATAAAATAAAACTATAAATCGAAATTATTGACCTCTGATGCCTAACTCTGCATGCAATATCGAGAGGATTGATTTGTTTCGCAAATGTCCTACTGAGTCGCCCACCGAATCATATTGGTAGATTAGTTTAGCACGTCACAGCTTAAAGAATGCCGATCCTTGCTCTAAAGCTTTGAATAGTAGAAAAGCTAATATTTGTTCTTATATATAGAAGCTGTAAGTCCCTGCATTAGCGTGAAGAGCAGATTTAGAGAGTGGGGTTCCAGATCATGTTTGTTCTCGACAATTGACCGTGGAACATAAACGATCTTTTCTTATTTTTGATTTTCTCCTCACTCCATGTTCCTGTAGCATCTGAGTAGCTCCTAGGTCATGTCCAGTGTTATTTCTGCCTAGCTGTTAATTTGATTCTCGATACTATTGAAGACCCATCGTGTATTGGAGGTTCTAACATTGAATCTGTCAATGTTAGAACTCCTCGCGTTTGAATGGTGTGGAAGTGAGGAGAAAGAGAGCCAGGTGAGGTGTGTGTGTGTCGTTCTCATTATTTAAGCGTGGCTTAAAATTACGAAGTTCTTCGTTAATGGACCTAGTGTTGCTTTAAAGTGCGATGTTGCAAAACAATAAAGTAACCGTGTCATCTCATATTTTTATTTCATTCTTGCTTTAACAGATTTAAATTAAGATCACAGATGCGTTTTCTTTTAAGTTAGCTAGTGATTTTCTCAGTTTTGTCAAATTTGGCTTTTGAACCAACAAAACCAGACGTGCGATAGATAATTAAGGGCAGTCGGAAACCCCTCTATACCGACAATGTTAAATTGGCTGTTTTCGAGGTACATTTTCTCAATCTGTTATATGTACATGCTTGAAATTTTTCATATAATTAAAATACACATTTCTCATTATACTCAAATGAGCTTTTAGCTAATTTTGAATTTTTTCATAATTTATAAAATATTTTATCAAACATAGTTTACGTTAACCCGTTTTTCACATAAAAAATTTGTAAAAAATAAATTTTGGGGTTTTTACAAAAAGCTCATTTCAGTATATATTAGCCACATTATAAATATATCATAAAAATTTACATACCTGTGAACAGTAGTTTCTAAGAAAGGAACATCGAACATCAAAAATTGACATTTTGAGAAAATTGATTTTAACGTATAATTACTTTTTAGTTAAAACATGCCAGCTCCATATTCTAAATCATCAGCATTTTTAGTAGCTCATCATCTTCTTTCTTCCTTTTAAGTCTTTTTTCCTTCCTAACTTCCTTTGTTTTTTGTAAACAATAGTATTTTGCTCGTAACAGCCTCTGTTTGTCGAGGCACTCCATCGCCTGTACCGTGTAATCACCAGGCTCAATACACATTTTTCTCAAAATTTCTAGTTTTGATACATTCCCCATATTAAATGAGGAAACTGCATCATATGTACCCAGTGACAAAACTTCTAATTGTACAAATGTTTTCTTCGGTACACGAGACCATATTACATTATTTATACACTTTCGTTAGGATTTTGCGTACCTCCATGTAAACACTTTTTTAGCAATTCTGGATTAACTAAATCCCTAAAAACAGGTCGCATGGCCTCCACAACATCCACAGGTAAACTATTTTTGTGATGATAAGTCTCCCCAAGCAATTCTGCTTTTTTAAATTTGCACCACGTATCTGAATCAGAGGGACAAAATCCATGCTGAGGTTTTTCATCGGTTGATAGCTTGTGTAAAAATATTGCCCATATGGCTTGTTGCATGTCCTTCACGCTAGACAAATTTCTGCGGATAGCTAGACCATAATATGCTTGCAGACGGTCGATTTCTGCCTCTGTCAATCTATTTCTTCCGCATAAAGGCTTTCCGTCAGAAAGTTTTTGACCTCTCATCTTAGTTTTCAAGCGTCGAAGACGTGTCCCCATTCTTTTCATAACATGACCTATGCATTCTAATTTCTCGACAGAGCAATGGTCACCATATACTTTGTTCTCGACAATAGAAGTAAACGCTTTGGAGTCCCCATCTCCTAAATATTTTGTGTACCGAACATTGTAGAGAGACTGGGAACGCTGAAAAATGGATAGAGCTCCAGCTACTTCCATCTTACCGCTGTAGCCTTCAAAATTTCTCTTACAATTTTGAAGATGCTTGGTTTTGTTCGGACAAATACAATGTTTTGAAAAAACTTCGACATCTATAACTTTGCCGGTATCAACACTTGTGACTGTCACCAAGCCATTCTTCGAAGAAAAACCACGCTTCTGCCAGCTACCATCAACAGCAACAGCAAGGTCCCTTTTTCCATCATTTTCATCAACGGCTTCACGAACAGCTTCTGCCATACTGTGTTCACAGGTTTCTCTTGTTGCCTGCAGTAAAATGTGGTTGTACTTTGAGAATTTTGTAGGTGGCGGGGAAGATTCATGATACCGCAAAACATCCTAGCAGACTCAGCACCTTTACCTATGCATCGCATAGCATACACTAGCCGGGTATTCAGTTCGTAATTCTCAGAACTATCGCATTTCTTGGAGTTAAAAAAAAGTATAGTTATATTTACAAGAAGGACATTTTAAGTGAAACTTCACAGCTTCACCACAGTTACTTTCACTGAGGTGCAACCTGAGTCCTGTTTTTTCACACTTTATACATTTTACAGCTTCAAAAAACACACAAGCTAAAAGGTTAATGTCCACAATAACATTTCTGAAACCAGAAAAAGCCTCATCCGAATATGAAATATCCATGTTTACAATTTTTCTCTCACTGGCAGATGGTTCAGTTTCATTAGTACAAAGCTTTGCACCATCAGCACAATTTTTTCATCAGCAGAGTTCTTTGGAACAGTAGAATTGCTTTCACCACAACCATCATTACTTTTATTACATCTTCCTTTATTAAAAACTCCTCTTCGTTTCTTAAATACTTTAGTCGATGCTCTAGGCATGGTAAAGTCGATATATTATAGCAATTTTTTTGAAAGTTTAAGCTTAATAATGTTAAAGAATACTTGCGAGTTCAAAAATTATAACGCAGTTTTGAAAGTGTAAACAAACACTGATTTGACCGTTAAAAATACAGTGAAGTTTCAAATGGGTTAGGAAATAAAATAATAAAAGGCTCAATTTATACAATAAAAGATAAATGTTTTAATTTGTACCAGATGCTCAACTTTTAAGCCAAAACAAAAAACTTTGTTTACTTTTACGCTTGTCAAATGGGCGTGGCCCAGTTTCAACGATTATTTAAAAATAGGTTTTTAGGGCTTCTACTTACCCTAGAGGTTAAAGTAAGGTATTTTTAGAAAGGTTAAAATCTGTACTATGTGGAAATGTAAAAATCTCAAATTGTCAAAAAAATCAAATTTTACCTTTCCGACTGCCCTTAATGGAACAAGAATTTGAAAATGTTGCCCAAATTCGAAGTTAGTTGCCTATTGCTGTCTAATGTCTAAATGGATGAAACCTAGTCCCATATATGTCTTTAGGAATGTTGTTTCTCAAACCTCCCTGAGTCTGTCGTCAAACCTTTTTGACTATAAGAAAGAGAAACACACACACACATATATGTATATGTACATATATATATATATATATATATATATATATATATATATATATATATATATAATATATTATAATATATATAATGTTATAATATTAGACCAATATTTACACGACTACACTTTAAAATTATTTATGATCAATTAAACATTTATGTCCAATCGCACATTTATGACCAATCAAATGCTTATGACCAATCAAGCAAGTTTTTTACATGCGGGTCTGGTTTGCATCTAATGCCAAGTGGTTAAACTCTAGTGTTAGATCATGAATCGTTTGGATTGACATGGCATTGGTAGATGTTATGAGCAAAATATGGATGTGGTAATTGATATACTAAATATGAAAAGTCGTTCTGTAAGATATGGATTGAATTCTTGATAGGATGCTCTTTGGTGAGTTTTTAATGATTTACGCTATTCATTTGTGAATATACTGGGTTTTTAATTTGAACATTCGGTTTTTAGATATTCTTTAATTTGAACTTTCGGATTTTTTAGTTTGAACTTTCGGATTTTTTAGTTTGAACTTTCGGATCTCAAATATTTTTTATACATATACAACTATTTTTTCAACTATTTTAAAGATGAGTGCATCATCTTAGGTGTTTGATGGTTCACTTATATTATGCACTAAATTGTTTTTAAATTTTAATATTTTAATGTTATAATATCTTTCAGAATGCGATGGCGAATAGTTTAATTTTTCTAGTATAATGGTTTAATTTTAACTTTTTAATTTTTTAATTTTTTGAAATTTGGATATTTTCCAATTAACTTACCAAGTATCAATAGGGGGAAGGTTGGCGCCATCAAACTAGTGTAACCCCACTTATCGGTCCTTAGTCCGAGATTGCACTTGGATATTTTATAAATTTTTATTTTATTTTATAATTTTTTAATTTTGTTTCAAAACGATGGAATTTTATCTATTATATTCGCCATTGATATTTTGAAATGGAATTTGGTATTATAAGATTCATATATTTCAATTTTTCAGTTGATTATCGTGATTGATTTTATATATTTAAATATATATTAGTGACGTCATGGTGGTGGTATTAATTACTTTAATTACAGATAGTCATTTCCAAGTTGGGGATATTAATTTTTTGGAGTGACGAAGAATTATTCTTGTAGAAGGATGATCCATTTTTAATGCATGTAGACAATTAACTCTCCCGTAGGAGCGCTTCAAAATGCTCCGTCCATTGGCATGTGCTATCTCACAGATGCATCACCTATTACTTACGTTTGAATATGATTGAATTATTTTGTTGGTGACTTTAAAATATATTTGACATAATATAATACTTAAGGTATCCGACTACGTTCGGAACCGTGATTTTTCAAAAGCGTATAAATGGATAATATTTGATATTTAGTGTCACTTAGATTAGGAAATGTATATAAAGTTGTTTTAAGAATAGTATTATAATAAAAAATTATTTAAGTAGAATATTTTGACAAAAAATAAACATAGAATGCCCCATGTTCAAAATATTCTCCTTTTTTGAAAAATGCTTCTATTAAAATAATATTTTGCCTGTATATAGCTCAAACCTCTGTACAGAGGCTCAACTAGAATGTTTGAAATATATTACTTAGAATTGGGTTTATTCATGTTTTACGACAACAGAGCAGAGATTTTAAGAAAAAAACGCAGATAATTATTTCAATCGGTTGTAACTCTGAAAATAATGTGAGTTTTTCAAATATCGTAGTTGAGCCTCTGTACAGATATTTGAGCTATATACAGGCAAAATATTATTATAATCGAAGCATTTTTCACAAAAGGAGGACATTTTGAAAAAAAGGTTATTCTAAGTTAATTTTTTGCCGAAATATTGTATTTAAATAATTCCTTTCGTCAAAATGTCCTTAAAACAATTTTATACATGCATTCTAATCTAGGTGACATTAAATATCATGAAAATTATCTATTTATGCACTTTTTTAAAATCACGGTTCCGAACGTAGTCGGTTACCTTAAAATAGAATCAGAAATTGAGATATTTAAACGAAAAAACAAAAAGATAATGCTTAGCTATCACTGCGTCCTCACTGTTTACATTTTAAGCTATCTTGTTGCAGTCTTCACAAATCACCTTACATTGTTCAAAACACATGGAGTTTTTGTATAATACAATACAAAGTTTTAATAATCTTTTCTTGATATCCTAACAAGATGGGAAAATACCTACCTTTCCAAGTTCAATGTGACGTTTCTCATGGACGTTCGTCTTGAATGAGGCGTTTTATATCAGATATTTCATCAATCCGGAGTCAAAATGAACGAGACACGAGAATGTTACTCAGACCGTCTTCGAAGGTGCTCTTGTAGCCGCGGTAGCCGAGTGGTATAGGTATCGGACCGTGGCTTGCCTTGTCGCGAGTTCGAGCCCAGTACCGCTAAAGATCCGCCGTGTAGGGCAGCGATGCTCGTTAAATCTGTCGAGAGCTGAAGCGCCCTCCAGTTGGTGTGATAGTTAGGAGAGGGGGGTGTCAGCTCAGGTGTCGTCTACGTCACTTGACCATGGTTCAAAATTACGTGGTCCGTCGCCAAAAATCCCCGTGTAGATGAACAGTGCGACGTTAATATTCAATCAATCAATCGAAGATGCTCTTTGAAAAGTTTTGACCTAATTTTCCTAGTTATGAACGTGAGGATCTGTATGATTTTGATTCCCATATAGATATTTTTGGAGATTATTCCAGCTACATTGAAGATACAGTCATTAGCAGGTCGCGCGGAATCCCTTAGATGTATCTCAACTACCAGCAGGAAAAAAATCTAACAGAAGCCACAAAATACTTATTTCGAAATATTTTCGTATAAAACTGAAAATTACTTTATTTTACAAGGAAAAAGAAATTAAAAAAATTACGAAATACTACTGTCTTAAAAATTGACGTTGTTGGGAACACTGCAAATATTAGATTCAATAGCTCCTGCCATCCTATATGAAGACATTGTCCGCATCCTTAGCACTGAATCCTAGGGTGATAGACGAAAGGCAAATAGAAGGAGGGGGTATTCCAACCCAACGTGTGAACGCAGCACCGAAACTATTTTTATCATGTATTTGAGAGATTCACGTGCCTAACGGAGGGATAAGTACAAATCGGCACACACACACAAACATAAAGCAAATGATTATTAACACAATAATAGAGTTACATTACGAATACAACAAGTGGCAGGCAGTTTTCAATGTAACGGAGGCTTAAAAACAAAACGCCAAAAGGAAAGTCCCAAAAATCCTGTGAAAAGCTGCTCTGATTGGTGAAGTGAGTAAGTGAATATTAACGTCACACTATTCACCCATTCCAGGGCTTTTGGCAACATACCTCGTCTCTCATTTTAAACCATGATTAAGTGAAGAGGACAACACCTGAGCTGGCACCCCCTCTCCTAGTTATCATAGCATACCAACAGGAGGATGTTTGAACTCTCGATAAATTTAACGTGCACCGTTCCCCTACACGACGGGTCTTCAGTGGAACTAGGCTTGAACTCGACACGCCGGGCATGAGTTCGTGACCTTAAACACTAGGCTACTGCAGCCTGAAATTACGACACAGCGGTTTCATTAAATAAGTTTGTAAGGAATGTATTAGTACAATGGCATACTTTTGCCATGTTTCTTATTGCTCTCCAATATTTTAGCTTTGGGCTTGAGTTGCCTCCGCATCAGTCAAACTCTACTGCACAACTTCTGTCTGTGAAACAATGCATATCCATAAGCTCTTCAGCTGTAAACAATTCCTCTCTTTGATATCACCATGAGATGATATCATCTCGACAAACACATTTTCATCTGAATTCTCGTAAAATTTCGCTCTTTTCTTCTTTTCTCTATTTAATTTCAAACTATCTTGTCGATTAACAGTTAAGCTGTACCAAACGTCAATCAGGCGCATTGCGTAACAATTCCAGCCTGCTTATTTTCAATTGCCACACCTTCGCGTTTTGGGGGTCGTGGTAGTCCAGTGGTCATGGTCACGCACTTGAGACCGATATGTCATGAGGTTAGACTCTTGTGCCGCCGACGGTTTAGAGGGGCAGATGAGCGTTAAACTTGTAGTGGCTCAAAGTCCTTACACACAGTGGCGTGCTATAGTAGTCTGAAGAGATTACCAGCTCAAGTGTTGGTTTCGTCACTTGATCGTGGTTCAGAATGACGAGGTTCGTTGCCAATGTAGCTTTAAATCCTCTTCGGGTGAGTTTGGTACTCTTTCAGGAACCTTTGTGTGTTGAGGTGTGTGTGTGTGTGTGCGGAGTGCCTCTTCCCTTTAGTCCAATGTAGACTATTCTTGCTCTGAATTGTTTCCGTCATCACATCTCATAAACAGGAAGGGGGGAGGGTTGATTAATTGATTGAGTATGAACGTCGCACTGTTCAGCTACACGAGGGCTTCTGGCGACGGACCACGTAATTTTGAACCATGGTCAAGTGACGTGGACGGCACCTGAGCTGCCCTACACGGCGGGTCTTTAGCGGTACTGGGCCCGGACTCGGGACAAGGCAAGCCACGATCCGATACCTATACCACTCGGCTACGGCGGCCACTCCAACGTTGACAATGAAATTTCACTTCTATCGCGTGGCGTTCACGCACTATTTTTTAATTTTTTTTAACTTACATAGTTTCTGGCTATGCGAAGTATCCATTCTATACCATTCCTTAAACCATTTACAATGATCGAGGAAAGAAAATCTGTGCCACTTGTTGCGATAAACCAAATGAACTTTAAATTATATTACATTTACACAAAAAAATCTGAAAAATCATTATAATGCATGAGGTTGGCGCGTCATTTGCAAATAAACCAAGAGATAAATAAACAAATGAATCTTCTGTTCACACAAGATCATGAAAAATTTATAAATACTAAATATAAAGAATATAAAACTGCTAAAAATAAGTTTGCTTTCTAAAAAAATCTAACCCCAAGAAGTCATTTAAAGTTAAATATAAAAATACATTTTTCCCTTCGGATTATGGATTCTAACCAAAAATAAATTCGAGTCAACTAGAATACAAGTAAGAGTCAGGAATTTTTTTTTTACACTTAAAGAAAAACAGCTTCTTATAAAAATGAAACCGAGATTAAATTCTCAAGCACCCCATGGATGATTCTTTCGTTTTAAGAACCCCTCAAGGATTCATAACGAAGGGGTGCAAAAATTTTTTGGCAGATTTTCAAGTTAAGTAATGTTTTTCTTCATTTTTAAACATTAAGCAAACATAAGTGTTCCATTTTTTTTTTACTTTCTAGTCTTTTATTTTTCATTTCTTATGAATTTTTGAGAATTACATAAATATATACTTTTGATTTTAACAAAATTTAATAGCAACGAAATGCTTATTTTTCAGTAGAAAAATTGTTTAATTCAGTGCAAAAATTCATTTAATGTGTGTGGTAGTGTAGTAACTAATTAACTATGCTCTGAGGTATCCCTAAACACAAAAAAATAGCTCATCGACTTTACTTTTCTATAAAACCTAATACAAGATGATCCCTGTGAGATTTTCTTTGTTATTAATTTAAATTAAAGCACAAATTTAGAAACTATTATTTCTTGATTGATTGATACACTAGCCGTTACTCTCCGCTTCGCTGTCTTTTTTAATAAAATGTTGTATGACTATGAAATATATTTCTTTAAGATTTCGCCTCTTGAGATTTGAAAAGGTCATGAGAAGAACTAATAAAACGGAAGAATATTTATATTTTACCTAACCGTTACCCGACCACTCTTTTGGAATTTATTTCTACACCCCCTTTTTAACAAATCTCTAGTCATCAAAAGAAACACCCTTGCCAAGTTTCTAGTCTTTAGGCCTAATAACTCATAAGCGAGAATATAATAGAACCATAAGTGAGAATATATATATATATATACAGAAGATAGAGATATATAGATCTATAGAAGATCCATAGAGATCTATAGAAAATCTATAGATCTTTACTCAATAGAAGGAAGATGTTTGCCAAATTTCAATTATGTAAGTGCTGTAATACAAAAATGGGAAATACTATGAAAACACCCCCTAACCCCCTTAAAATTTGATTTTCGCAAAACTCATTCTTTTATGGATCTCTACTCAAGGAAAGAAACACGTTTCCCAAATTTGAAGTCTTAAGGCTGCCTTCGGGTAATGTTAAAGAATAGGGACCAAATTTTGAATATTTTTCAGATATAAAAGTACTCAAACGTTAATATTACATATGCTGGCTTCACTCTCCGGTAGAGAATCACATATTTTATCACACTACTCATTTTTAGCCGAGTTGACATATTTTTTCTTTTATAAAATGGGTTTCGCATTTGTTCCCCTATACCGTAATGCTAATTGAGCTATCTCTTTACATGTGAAAAGAAAAAACTAATTATTTATGAAATATTTAAAATTTTATAAACACCATATATTGTAAACAAATGCATGAGTTAGACTGTCACAAATTTTTATAAAAATTTAAGCATTTTTTCTGTCTGAAAATGTGCTCGGAGTCAAGTTCACGCTCTCGTACATATGGCGAAAACAGACTTAAGGTGTTATAGTACAAAAACGGAAAATTTTCTTTTATCTCTGACGCCTTCGAGACTCTTTTGTGTTTCAATTTCTGCAAAACCCATTCGTTGCGTATATTTTCTCTACAAAAAGAACACGATTGCCAAATTTTATGTTTGTAAGCCTAATATTTAACAAATGAAATGTTTTTTTTTATGTATGACTAACCCGTCACACTCCTGACCCCTTCCCCGTTCTGGAGACGATATCCATAAACTCATCCTTATTGGATCTCTACTTAAGGAAAGAAACACGTTCCTAAAATTTTAAGTCTATGTGCAATAGTTCAAAAACAAAACAAAAAACTTAAAAAAATAGTTAAAGATTTTGTCTGTTACACCTCTCTCCAAACCCTCTGAAGAGTCAATTATTACACATCTGAGAGCGGTTCTATTCAAGTAAAGATACACGTTTCCCAAATTTCAAGCATTGCAATAGTACAAAACATGAATTTTTGTGTATAACGCCTCAGCAAACTCTTTGGGTGTCGATTTTTTTGTCCAGTGTTGTTGAAGATTACGGAATCAACAAAAGTGTTGTTTCAAGCGCTTGGAAAGCCTCTTACACCATCGGTACAGCCGTTAAAAACGTTGACGGTGGCCACCCTAGGAAATTAACTACAATGGATGACCGATATATCGTCTTTCAGGCGAAAAGAACGGGGTACCAGTCAACAAGTGCCCCAACTTAGTAACTGTTTGCAATAACATGGTGCAATGATTTCACATAGCTCTGGGATAAACTATTTATTTCAATAAGAAAATCATCAAAACATATTCTATCCCAATTAATTAGCAAAAGGGTCCACAAATTTCAAATCTCTTTCGATGCAATGTCTCATCTCTTTGGCATAAAATGACTTAAATTAATATGCTTGAGAAAAGTTCTATACATTCACTCTGGGTGATTCCATACCGAGTCTGGGTGAGTTCGCTGGCTCTAAATCCGCTGTGCAGTTGCTCCTGCGGAATTCCCACTGTTCCAAAATCCACCTTACTTCGCAAACTAATTTATAGTATCACAAATCTTTAGCGGGAGGGTCCTCCAAATCGGTTCTCTCACGTAAAGTTTCTCCGGTTCAGAATCCGCCTTAATTCGCGGATTCAGTATCGCCTTCCTATCGTTGATCGAGACTCAGACCGTTCCCGGATCTCCCCGTTCGGAATCCACGGTACTTCGCGGCCTCACTATCGTTTTTCCTCCTCACTGAAGGGGCCTCTCAACGGCTCCCTCAAAATCCAGTCTCTCTTCGTACTCTCTCGCTCTTCTTGTATACCTCTCGTCTTCCATCTCTCGCCTCATAATTCCTTCTTTGATCTCTTGTTCTTAGGCCACCCCTGTCTGTCTCGGCTCATTTGATCTCTTTCCAGGTGGCTCGATGCACATTGTAAGTTTTCAGGCGCGCTTCCATCACCGAATCGTGGGAAAACGAAATCACAATGTTACGGCATTTCTTTTTGACGGTCCGAACAGCCTGGGAAAAAGGGTCCAAATCTTTGACCATCCAGTTACGAAATTCTTTCCCAGCAGTTAGTGAAATGTCTGGAATTTTCCCAACGTCTATCGGCATCAATCTTAACAATTAGGGGAAAGCGTCACAAGGGCAACAAGCTTCCCAGTTTACTGTAGCCAGACGCTTTCACAAAGGTGAACACCATCCTTAACTCTGGGTCCTTTTGAAAGTTGGTCATTGACGGCACCGCTTAAAGGGGAGTTAGAAACACAAAAACTGGACATTTCATCAAAGCAGTCGTGTCCTCTTAACGGATGAGCGTCATTTCATTGTCCCAAGCGATTCTCAACACCAGTTGATTTGGAGAGGGGCTGAAATGCGATTTCATCCCAGTAACATCATGGAAAAAGTCCGTAACGGTGGTTCCGGAGTTGTCGTCTGGGCAGGCATTATGCTGAGCGGGTGGACTGAGCTCCACATTCAAGACGACGTTTCTGTAACCGGCTTTTGTGAGGAAGTGATCCATCCCCATGTTATTTTGCTCCAAGGTGCTATATCAGACTTCGTTTTTATGGATTACAATGTACCAAACTGCTGATGTTCAGGAATTACTGAAAAGTCGAATGGATTGGCGAGTGCTGTCTCATGATTTAAATCTCATAGAAGATGTGTGGGATGCTTTGAGGAGACGCCGTGCGGTGTGATTACATGCTCAGAGAACACCTGACTTCTGAAACAGATGCTGATTGAGGAATGGTCACTCTTATCTCAAGAACTATAGGATAATCTGGTGTTGAGTATGGAGAGATGGTGCGAAGCAACCATTGCAGTAAGTGGATAGCTTATCCCATACTAAGGAGCATCTGATGTTGTTCTTTCTCTTGGAAAGACAATCATGTAAACCAATATTATTAGTTCAATAACGATTTTTTTTGTTTGATTCCATACTACATGCGTTGTATTCATTTTTTCGCAACTATGCTCTTGTCATCGCTTAAGTACAAAATACTGTCTCTCATTTCTGAATTGTTCATGTCTCTCAGATGATTTTTCGTCGAGCTACGATAAAAAAAACAACTGTTACCTAAGTTTTGCACACCAGTGTAGATTATACTATAGTTCAATTTTCTAGGTGCAGGTTGCCATAGGCTAGGTAACACATCTCTTCAAACATTCATTAGTCCATGCAGATTTATCTTTGACGAAACAACTAAGGAAAGGAAAAAGAAGGATAAATACATGCGAGATAGTAAAAGGGAAACATTTCCCTTTTGAAAAATAAAACTTTTAAAAAATTAAATATAGATAGATGTAGATAAATAAATACGTTATCGTCTGGAGAACAGATTCGTGAGAAATCAGAAAAATATCTTTTCTTCATGAAAAAAGCGTGCACGATGAATCCTAATTAGCTAATTATCTCCTTTGATTTATTACATTCATAATTATCTTATACTTTCAAAGATTTATTATTAAGTATTCATTTTGTATGTTCTTATTCTTTCTACATTGGAGAAATACTGAGGCAGGAATAATCGCATTAAATTAACAACGAAGAAAACATCGTTATTTTAGAAATTGACGTGGGAAAAAAAACAATAGATATTAGTATCAAATGTAAGCATTTCTGCCTCTACTGGAAATCAAATATATAGAAAATAAAAGTGTTCTAGAAATCTGTGTGCGTTTCAAAGCTATTTATTTTTCATTTACTTCTGAGTTCTTATGATAATTTATGAGAAGCACGAACATTGGATGAATTAATTTTAAGTATTGACATTACTTTATTTCGTTTCCTGGCATACAGTATTTTGTCTTTTTCACATTATATATTCCCGTAACATCTCTTTTAAATATTCTATTCCCTGAATTTAGATTAAGATATTACTCTATTTGTGGGAACTATGCTCAAAAGAAAGTTAGATGAATATAATTAAAGAACAGAAGTAATATTTGTAGTTTGAAATTTTGTTCACACACACATGGGAGTATTCTTATGCTTACAAACTCACCCACGCATATCAGAAATGCGTAGGCAAGTATAAATGAGATAAACGTAAGAGCTCTAAAATTAAAGCAACTTGATTTATTATGATTTTAGGTTCCCTTTCCTGTTCCTGCCTTTTTTAGAGAAACTAATTTAATTACAAGATAAGATAAATGTGAAATCTAAGAAGATGTGAAATGCCCTGGTCAAAGAAATTCATATACTTTCGTAAGGTAATCTGCAATTACTTAATGTAATAATGTAATTATTACATTAAGTAATTGTACATTGCGACTTTTGTTTTTATTCTTATTGATTCAATTTTTTCTTAAGCATATTATTCTAAGTATTAAACTCTAATGATGCGTTCATGCGTGCACGGTAATACATGTTGGTTGTCGCGAACTCTCCGCTGATATTCTATCATTCGACTCATAGGTGCGAATCTTAAAGCCACTACCCACCAAATTCGACAAAATATGCAAATTCTCTTAATTTTGAAACAACTTTTTTTGTGTGTTTTTTGTGTGTACACAAAACACAGCATATAGTGTACAGCATAATACACCCTTAGCATATGACTTCAAATATGTATAATATTATATTTAATATATTCATTTTAATATATAATATTATATGCAAGGTGTTACCGAATTTGGCCGACAAATGCAGAAGAGAGATAGTTGGCAGCATGGAAATGAAAAATCAGCATAAAACATGGGGTCGCAAACCACATTTAGTAGGTGAAAATAGCGATACTAGTAGCCATAGGGAGGAGGATGAGCCAAATGAGGGGATACACATAAACCACCCGAACGTATTAATAACGGAAAATATCTTGTTTTCCTACAACACGTCTGAGAGATTTGGCCCTCTTTTGCCAGCTTAGAGGTGTGGCAGGAAGGTAAGGCATACTAGACCTATTCAAAATCAATCTATTAATTGATCAAACAATTTACCAACTTTATTCAAGTAGTATCAAAGTGAAGATAATGTCTCAATATAAGCAACATGTGTGGATTAACAGCAAAATACACGAATTACGAGAGGACTATAATTATCGATCCTCTTATTCAAGGATTAATTCTACTCTTCCAAATATTTCAACTCTAATCAAACCCTAGTGATCAATCGACACTTTAATTCTTTCGACTATTTAATATTAGAAATACGACTATAAATTCAAATGATACCTGATCATTAGTAATCTCACCTGTCTCCTGACTTTCTCTCTCTCCTTTTCCTATCCAGCTAGAAAACCTAGAATAAATGTAGTAGACTTATTTTAAATATCACGCGGTTTCTTCTTCAAAAGGTTGGTTGTGAATAAACGCGAATTGAAAGCCCAAAGATTTCCCAAGAGGATTAAAAGAAGGTACGTGGATAGATTCATCACACGTCCTCCCAGTTTTGCTAAGGGAGTACATGCCATTGCACCCCAAAACGTGTGGTATATCTCCACATTTTTTGATTATGGTGAGTAACCACCTCCAAGCTACATATCCTGGGAGGTGAATTTGGCACAGCAGACCTATTGCTTGGCCTTCACGCTCTCCGTATTTCAATCCCTTGGATTTCTTCTTTGGGAGCCACCTGAAATCGCTTGTACATGAGACGCAAGGTGGATCTCAACGTAAGAAGCTTTGTCACTTTAGTTGGTCTATTCAGTAATTCAGTCGGCCCGAGCGTGATTGATGCCATTTGGAGTCAAGTAAGCCTGAATCAGCCTAACGCAGCCGAGCGTGACGCTTTATTTACGTTCATTCTTCATCAAAGAATGGACCTAAAGACATTATCCCTTCAAACACGTTAGTAATTCGCCTGGTAATCATTTTGAAAAGAAAATAATATTGTTAAAAATCTGTTAATTTTATGTGGAGAAAAATGTACCTACACAGAGAGGTAAGTCTCCCCTATATGATTAACTCATTAGTATCCAAGTAAATTATTTTCAGTAATTTTCAATATCTATTATGCGCTGTTATCATTAACATTTTCAAATAAAATAAAATACTCATTTATATTTTTATCGAACAATGCCGAACTTTATCGCGAACCATAACTGGCTGTGAGTGACCAACTAGTAGTGAAACAGCTAACTAGTATACAGATATTTGTCTCTATATACCGGCTAGCTC
Source organism: Trichonephila clavipes (assembly GCA_019973935.1). Taxonomy (NCBI): domain Eukaryota; kingdom Metazoa; phylum Arthropoda; class Arachnida; order Araneae; family Nephilidae; genus Trichonephila; species Trichonephila clavipes. The sequence continues at coordinate 169,147 of BMAU01020861.1, read as the reverse complement.
AGCTTGTTTACAGACATCAGACTACAGAAAAAAAAACGAAAAGAAATAGGTATCGCGTTATGTATATATATATATATATATATATATATATATATATATATATACCTTAACAGTTCAGCCTCTGGTAACCCAAGGATTAGGTTTAGACTGAGTTTTTCTTGGAATCCACTAAGGGGGGTCGTTGGATTTCTTATACGAGAAATTTGTTCCGCCTAGTTGTCATACGCATACAAGAAGTTAGCTTAGCCTCAACGAAAATAACCCTTCTGGAGAGTCTTGCCTACATTCATCACACATAGTGATATAAAAGGCTAAATGCATGCATATTATATCTTCGTTATCTTATTTACTTAGACACATCGCAACTAAGCAAATTACCTCGAAGAATATTTATTATATTTACATAATTATATCTGTGTGTGAATTTAAAACAAAACTTTCTTCTAAACGTTATAACTTTTTAAATAAAAAATACAATACAGTAGCACTAATTAAAAAAACGAGTGTGCTTCAGACAACATGATTGAAGTAAAACTTTAGCTCCATCTATATGTATATATATGTATATATATGTATATGTATATATATGTATATATATGTATATATATGTATATATATATGTATATATATATATGTATATATATGTATATATATGTATATATATATATATATATATGTATATATATGTATATATATGTATATATATATGTATATATATGTATATATATGTATATATATGTATATATATGTATATATATGTATATATATGTATATATATGTATATATATGTATATATATGTATATATATGTATATATATGTGTGTATGTAATACATATATTAATTTTCTACAAATATTTAAATTTATTATGGGTTTTCATCGATAAATTAATATTCTTGAATAGATTTTTTGTTTTTATTTATTATTTTCATTATCGGATGCATCAGTAATTACTGTGGTTGATTGTAAGACTTATATAGGCTTATGGTATGAGAAATAAGATACGTATGTTTTCGAATTAAAATTAGACAAATAGCTAGAGAAAACTGCATCGATTGTTGTTCCATGTCTTGTGGTAGGCTCATTTCAGTTATCATTCATTTTATTTATATGTAGTTCTAAGTTATTTTGTAGAAAGTTTACCAAGATTTGTCCATCTTCGGACGCGAAATTAACATTAAAATCTCCTGGTAAAAGTAGTGGCAACGTATAAGGGTTTTCTCCTAATTCTTCAGAGCTTACTCGACCGTAAATCATAAGTTTTTTATACAAAAACTTTATGATATTATTATCTGAGTTATTGGAAGAAATGTAAGCAACTGCCATTATGATGTTTGTTCCATCGTCCAAATCACAGTGAACAGCACATATATCACCAATAGATGATTGACCAATATCGATTTCACGAATATATTGTAATAAAATGTCCTTGTTCTAAGTTAGTATATTCGAGGCATCATTTGATTTGTGATCTAACATTTTTATGCTTAAATTTAAATTAGGGATGTCAACATTTTCATCGTCATTTGACCAGGTTTCTGATAGAAACAAAATATTGCTTGAATCAATTACGGGATCGCTCAAGTCCGACTCTTCACTAACTTATATCTCCCTCTCAACTTTCGTTCGCCTCACCCGATCACACTTTTCTTAACACTCTCGTCACGCATTCACCAGCTGCTTACTTCCCAAGTCAAGCGTGCTCTCAAGCGTTTTACTTCAAAATTACTTTTTTTATTACATCACGGATGTAGATTTTTCTCATTCAAATCCACACAAAAAAATTTCAAATTTAAAGAATTTTATTCAAAGTTATATATTTTATAATCATTTTGAGAGATTCTCTCAATTTTCCGAATTTTTTTTTTATCGAAAAGTTTCGAAATAAAATTTCACAGAAAAATGTTAGTTTGAAAAAAAATACTTTCAAGTTTTTATCGATCGTATATATGTCAGTTTTAAATCTCTCTTATTTTCAACATTCCGCACCAGACACATTCAAAAACATCGAAAAACTTTTAGTCACATAATTTACCCGCGCAAGTCCAGGCAATAAAACGGATTTGTTGTAAATGCAAAAATCTATTTGCGCACGTGTCTTTTCACACTTTTTAAAACTATTTTTTTTCTCTTATTGAAATTCGGATACGTCTTATGTGTACTCGCTGGATTTTTTTATTACGGCTCACAATATTTATCCTTATAAATGGGATTTTCTTTAACAGTCACGCTCTCCCATCCAACATTAAAAGTTTTATTCACAGGCTGGTGCTTTACGAGGTATTTTATAGCGTCATAAATTTTAACAAGACGAAAAAAAAAAGTATGGCAGCATCCCATTTTTTTCATCCCTTTATTTAAGCTTTTCGAATTATTAATGTCCTATAACGTAATGTACGACCATGCGGGTGCAGGGTTCAAAGTGATATGTTATTTGAATAACTGAGCATTAAAACACGCCGTCATTGAATGCCCGTGCACATGCACGTTGCAGGGCCGTCCATCTATCATAAAATATGGATATTAGCCGTTTGTAAGCTGGGGAAACGATCGTAACAATCATGAAGTATAATTTGATACGGGATTTTTTGAGGGTAAACAAAAAATGAAGGATGTTTGAAGTACATTAGAGAGTGCATCATTTTGAGAGTACGTGCAGTCATGAAAATGCGAGAGGCAAAAAAGTTGAAGAATTGGTGCTGCTATTCGAATGGCGGTTTTCAGAAATTTTGAGAAAAGGGGAATAAATCTTCACAAACTTTATGTTCGGATTTTCATTTTTGAAAAAAAAAACTATAAAAAACGAGATTTTGTATCGATAGCTAAATAAAATAACAAAAATTGTTACAAAACCAAAACATTTTACGAAATTGTTTTTAATGGTGCCTTAAAAATAAAAGATATGTTATTGTTGTAAAAGAAATGTTTTTCGATGAATTCATCGAATCACATTTTTTTTAGTTTGAATTTTTTTCAGGGGTGTGATAAAAAAATAAATGGTTGATGTTTTATTCAAATAATTAGCTGATATAATAATTGATTGATTACAATTTTGAATTTTGTTTTTTAATTGTGTGATAAAAACTTAATCAATACATTAAACTCATTTAAAAGCATTGGTGGAATTTGTGAAGGAGTATTGAAATGACTTTCATATTTGTGAATTTTTATTCTACGCTATAGAAATATTTCTTCGATTTACGTCTATAAAAAACAGAATACTTTAAAACGAATGTTTCTAAAAATAAATGTTCTATACCATACTCTGAAATTAAGTTTGAAAAAATAAATTATACATATTATTAATAAAAGTAAATCAAAATTGAAAATTTTAGATATACACTGCTCAAAATAATTTAAGGATATTGCGGTTTTAGGTGGATCTTGTGGCTGGGAAACTTTTTAGTTGATTGATAAATGGTCGACAGACGTAGTAGGTTATATGAGAATAAATTACACATGTTTGGCAGAAAAAAATACATTTTATTGAGCATTTGTGTACAAAAGGAAAAACAATTTGTGCATATGAGAAAAAAAGAATATGAGGAAGGTTTTTTCTTCAAAGGAAATCATTTTCAGTAGGAGGTATGGTTTCGACGGACGGCCAGCAACGTTGAGCACCTTTGAGGCATGGAGTAAATGAGGCTATTAATCACGAGTTGGGGTATATTGTCCAACTCTTCCAGTTCTTGGAGAGTTTGTGGGGGTGGTTGGCGGCCAGCAACTCGTCTTCCTAGAGCGTCCCAAACGTGCTCTATTGGATTCATGTCTGTAGAACACGCTGGCCATTCCATTCGTACGATTCCTTCCTCGAAAAGGGAATCCTCCACGAGGTTAGCACGATGTGGCCTGCTGTTATCGTCCATTAAAATGAAGTCATCTCCGATTGCTGCAGCGTAAGGGACAACAATAGGTCTGAGGATCTCATCCCTATATCGTCGAGCAGTCAGAGGTCCATCTTGAATGATGTAGAGGTCTGTGCGACTGTCAATGGAGATGCCACCATACGCCAACACTCCTCCACCGCCAAATCTGACACTTTCGTGCACGAACGCAGGATTATTCCTACTGCCACGGTCCCTCCAGATGAAAATACGCCTATTATCCGGATGAGCAGAAAAACGGAACTCGTCAGAAAAAAGAACATTGCTCCATTCATTTCTCCTCCAGTTCACATGCTCTGTTGCTCACTCCCAGCGGTCGCGACGATGCCTTGATGTTAGTCTAACACATACCAGCGGTCGGCGAGCATAAAGACCTACACCATGGAGCCGGTTTCGGACAATCTGAGTTGAAACCGTGGTGCCAGTAGCCGAGCGAAGGTGTTGTTGGAGAAGAGTAGCGTTCATATTTCGGTGTCTCCAAGCCGTTAACACTAAAAAACGATCTTCATTGGGCGTTGTTGCCCGTCTACGACCTTGTCCTGGTCTTCGGCCTGCACTTCCAGTCTCCAAAAAACGGTTCCAGATCCTGGAAATCACACTTCGTGACACTCCAATGGCTTGCGCTACTTCGACTTGAGTTTGGCCCCCTTCTAACCTACCAACAACTCTCCAAGCTTCTGAATCGGTTAAATGACTTCGCTGAGACATTGTACTCATCGAAACAAAGCAGTCACTTAATGCCGATCATCCTTATCTTCATTTCAGTTGAAAGTCAAATTTCATTCACTGCCGCTGAAGCGACGTTTTTGACGTCGAACTCAAAATTAGCATACTCCACAGTTTGAAAATCAGAAAAAAAATTTCATTTGTGACTCTCTTCCATTTTCGGCAAAAAAAAATTTTCGCTTATATCTTTATTTTATATAAAACTTACAATATCCTTTAACTGTTTTGAGCAGTGCAGTATGTATTATACTTACAAGGAGAGGGCACGACTAAGGAAATTCATTTGAGGTCGAGACTTAGTGTAATGATAGTACTCCCCTTTAGGGTGTTCAAGCATCAATGTAATTCCGCCGAATGGCCAGTCAATTCGGAGAAGAAAGCCTTAAAATTCATCCTTAGCTTTTATATAATTAAATTTCAATTTCCTCCACCGAATTCGTAGCTAGGTTGATATATCGTCTGCATACTATGTGCGAGGTCTGGGTTCGATTCATCGGTCAATTTTTTTTATTTCATTTCATTATTTTTAAAATTAAATAAACTTATTTATGAAAGGTTTGATAAATATTAAATTATATTTTATGTAATTTTGTATTTTAAAATTACATGCGCCGATTGGTATCCGCCTATATGATGCCGCACTAAAAAGAGATACCAGAAATGTACTAGGTCTACGATGGTAAGACACTAATCCGCAGCCCATTAAAGCAAAAACAGGTCGAGAGTCGAAGGTCTACCATTCTTGTATCATACACCAATACGTAGCCAAACATTTTTTTTTTATTTTGTCGATTATCGGGAACAAAAAAACAGCAAAAAATAAATTACTGAATAAATAACCAACGTTAATTAATAAAAAAAAACTAAAAAATACTTGATTACATTTTACGATCCTTTGTCTTGAGATTATCATTATTCGGAAAAAAATCAGGGCTATGTGAGTGAGGGAGGGTCCGGACCCGTGGACCCACCCCCTCCTTTCGTGCGCCAATAACACTGGGTAGACCGCAACAACTTGAAAAAATTAGATTACGCCCACCCCTCGTCTACAGCTTTCACGATCCGTTATACCACAGGTAAGGGTCTTACAGTTTCCATGAGAACATTCTCCAAAGCATAATACCACCATTTGCAATTTGTGTACATGGAGGGATTAATTGTTCGCCGGAGGAAGACGGCGCACCCTGACATGTTGACGTGATGAATGAAAAGTCGTGGTTTATCCAACCAGGAAACATTCGTTTTTTATTTATGGTCAAGTCTTAATATTTCGTATTCCTTTCTGGGCGTAGACGGTAATGACGCTCGGTGAACAGAGGGTGTAAGAGAGGGACTTCTGCTGCACATTCCCATACTGAACAGAGTCCGCTGAACTGTATGCTCCGAAACAGTGAGCCACTGTTTCAATTTCCCACGTCCTTTTTTATGACTCTTGGCCATCCGACAGTTAGGTGTCTACTTTTGGTTTCACCGTTATTTATCCACTTTGCATAAATACTAAAATCAGCAGAGCATGCATAGACTATCAGTTATGTGGTTTCGGAAATTACTCGTTCCGAGTCCCCGGGCCAATGCGCCCTCTTTCAAATTCGCTTAGACTAAACGCCGTTCCCTTATCTCACAAAAGTAAGCGCAAGAATCATAACTTACCTTCTACAGCAGCAGTCAAATACCCTACCCTCTAAGTCATGTAGCTTCAATGCCATCCAAAACGAGTTCCTTGAAAAATAGGGAGGTATTCATAATGCATCGTAATAAAAACCCAAAAGTTATAGGTGACTGACCGCGTAATTTTCATACTATATATATTCGCACTTTCTTTATTATTTATGTAGTACATAACGGATAAAGAAAGCATAATCACAAGAAGTAATATAAAAAAAAATTTAATCAATTCATACTTTGAATGGATGAATAGTGATGCGGTGCTATTTTTTTTAAACTTATTTAATTTCTAAAACTTTGAACCCAGTTTCTTAACTAATGACTACTAATTAAGTTAACTAATTCTAAAATTAAAACACTCATCTCACACACTAAATCATACACAGATCGTATAGTTTTAAAACATTATTAAATTTATTTTAAGCACAAGTATATGGAAATTTAATTTACTACAAGAAGTTCAAAAATTAACTTAGCTTGAAATAGGGAAGGAGTAGGGAAAGGACATGGTTGATGCCCGGAATTTTCGGAGTTTTTTTTTATTTGCAGCTCTGGGATCGGCTCTCTGTCTCTAAAATCGGGGTGCGTCCCGCTTTTATTCGGCGACATTTCACATCGAAATCCTAGGGTGGGCTCTGTCTTCTGAGGTGTAGTTGTCTCTGATTGGTCCAGAGACCAGCGCGGTGTTACACCACCTCACAATTTATGGGTTTAGTGAGCTTTCTTAACGCGGGAACTTTCTTGACGCACACCACCAAAAGGAATTTCACCACATCCGGTCCGGGGACTCGCAAACAAATTCCAAGCCATCTCAGGGGCGAATTCTAAAATAGGAAATTCTGGCCTCCCACATAAATAGAAAGTTCAGGCGAATCTCTATATAATAAACCTCTATATTGCGAGTTTTTCTATGTAGCGAACTTTTTCCTGCAACCTTGAACATTTCACAATTCACTTCGTAAAATAACCTCTCTATAGCGAAGTGCATTTTCTATGTAAAGAAGTTTTTCTTTTTGCGATTCAATTTTTTTCTCCCTATTTTTGAAGTATTTCTGAACATTTTGAGTTATTTTTCTTTAGCACATTTCATGGGGGTCATAAATCTTGAACTGGTTTTATAAGATCCTAACTCACGGAGAGCAGTAGAGTTCTGGACGTGTCATCCAAGCACAACCTTTAACCATCATTGTCCAATTCACTAGAAACGTCTTTGATATCCCCATTCACCCTCTGTTTATTTGTCTCGTGTCCCCGTGTTCTAGTTATAAAATAATGTATGTTAATATTACTTGTATGCTTTAAATTAGAAAACGTCCTTAAAATTCATTAATTTTAATATAAAATTATTTTCTTAATATTGAAAATACAGACATTCGGCATACTTTTGCATTGTTTTCCTTGCAGTTTTCTTTTTTTTTTCTTTTTTTTTATGGTTAAAATATATAAAATAAACATATATTAATTTTAAAAAAGTGAGAATAATTTCTTCTTTAATACATAGCGTTTATGAATTTAAAATTTCTTTCCATGTGGATTATAAAGTATATTGAAAGATGAACCTCTCTATATAACGAATTTCCCATATAACGAACTTTTTTTCGAGATTGAGCGACTTCGTTATATAGAGGTCCGACTGCATTTTATTAGTGATTTAAAATTTGAACAAGATGAATACATAAATAAATAAATATATAGGAGTGAGCTAATAGTAGGAATTGAAAAAGAAATACATAAGTGTTACGCGTGTAATGTATGTTGTCTGATAATCTATGGAAATTACAATCGCACTGACATGATTCTCTCCAAAGTCTCACGTGCATTTATAATCCAGAGAGCACTTTCTCCAATACATTCTCCGGGTATTTTCATTTTCTAAAAGTTTCTGAACAATTTGTGATTTGTGTCGCTACGATTTTCTAGGGAAAAAAACTCAATGTGAACCCAAGACACCTCGAAACACTTGGGGATGGTTGATTTACGTTAGAATACCTTGAGGGGTGAAAAGTAGTGCTCAGTCTACTCATTTGTTCATCAACATTCCTTCCCGCATAAGTTTGCCAATGATCCCCGTATAACGAGAATCATTTGTGAGATCAAAACGGTGTTCATTTGTAAAGAGGATGTGTTGTTTTTAATAATGCTACCCGATCGACGATGTCAGATCGAGACGCATGATATGAATGGTGTCAAAGGACTGGAACAGTGCTACTCAAACTTTCAATATTCACGACCCAATATTCACTCATACCTTTCATCGTCCCCCCTCCATACAATAACAATGTATTCAATCCAATAATACTATATTTTGACGGTAAAGCTATAATATACGACTAACTTTTTAAGTGCTACCGGCGTATATAAAGGCCTCGCTGAGACAAACTATTTATTTTCTTGACGTATATATACGTCCTTCCCAGTAACACACAAAAAAATTTTTGAAGGGCGGGAGTCCAGGGTCCAAAGTCCACCATTTTGGCATCATGCTCCAATATGTCGCCCACATAATCTTTTGATTTTGTCGATTTTCGGAAAGAAAAACAATACAAAATTAGTTATTGAATAAATTATCATTAATTAATAAAATGAATTATTAATAACAAATGCATAATTAAATTTTACGTAATATATACATAAGATTATAACCAATCGGAAAAAAATTCAAGGGTTATCGGAAGGGAGGGGGGTGTCCGGACCCCTAGAAAATCCCTTGTGTGTGCCACTGGTCTTTCCAAAGTACGATTTTTCTGTGCACTACTATCTATAAAATTATTCCGAAGGCTTTGGAATGCAATAAAGGGACCTTGATAGTGTTTGCGAAAGATTTGCTAATTTATTCCTTTTCTCTACCAACCCCCCAAAACATCACATACCAGCGTTCTAAGTAGAAAACAGTGACTTTGGGGAACGAGTCGCGTAACTTTTAACCGGCAATTAAAGGATTAATTATAGGTCGTACAAATTATCAAGATAAGTTTTAATACAATACCATAAGGTCACAGGTAATCATCAAACTTCTTCTTTAACTTAGTAATGTTAAATTAATTTTAAAATACATTGTATAGACTGATACATTTATAAGTGTATTATATCAGGGTAAATGCATATTTTATTTTTAATTATGTCAGAATATGTTTTGTTTACCTACAGTAAACTAATAATTTTTTAAATCTTTTGTTTTCGAATTTTCAATATGCTCACCCCCCTCCCTACAGAGGTGCGCCCTACAGTTTGAGAAACACTGGAGTAGAATGTCTATCGTTTTGGCCTCAGGCTTGCGTCGCACGCGCGTGCGTGCTTTTTCTCCTTTTCATCCTAATTTTGACGGAGAACCTTCCAGAAGGTGGTCAGAGAATCTACCATCCTTCTTCCTCTATCACTGTTCTTTCGAGAGGAATTCAGGTTCCGCGAATATTCATCTTCATAGCACTCTGTTCATGTCTGAAATAAAGAAACCCCATGTCCAGGCATTGTGAGCTCATGTACAACGCCGCCTATCACTTTCCCTTCATGCTTTCTTATGTATAATTATGGCTCCTCACAATGTTTGTACGCGGCATTCGGGGACACCCTGTATACGCATCCCATTCTTGTTAAGAATTGACTTTTCTCAAAAATCTCTTATATACAATTTCATGGCTCTATGCTAAAAATTATTTTGTTGATCAAATTTTGTTGATTAAATTTTGTTTATCTAATCTATATAAAAAGGAGAAAAGCGACTCACTGAATCACTGACTCTCATCGCCATATCTACGGAGCTATTAGACCTACAAACTTGAAATTTGGTAGGCTGGTTCCTTTCAGGGAGTAGACATCCGCTAAGAACGGATTGCGCGAAAATTGAATCCCAAGGGGTGTTACGGGGGTTTATAGGGCGTTATACATAATTATTTTTTTTTATTTTTAAACTATTAGACGCACAGTCTTGATATTTTTATATATATAAAGGATTAAAGTGGCTCACTCACTGACTCATCATGATATTTTTTTAATTATTGAGCCTACAGACTCGAAATTTGGTAAGCAGGTTCCTTTCATGGAGTAGACATCCACTAAGAACGGATTTCTCGAAAAACAAACCCCAAGGAACGTTACGGGGGTTGAAGGGGCGTTATGCATAATTATTTTTATTTTTAAACTATTAGACGTACAGTCTTGAAATTTGGTATGCAGATTCCTTTCATGAAGTATAGGGCACGCTACAAATGATTTTTTTACAAAAATAAGCCCTTAAATGGTATTGCGGGGACTAAAGGGGCATTATAAATAATCATTTCCGTTTTTAAATTATTTGACGTACAACCTAGAAATTTGTTAAGCTGATTCCTTTCCTAAAGTAGAGTTCCGCTACTAAATGGGTTTTGCGAAAATCAACCCCCAAGGGGCGTTATAAATAATTATTTCCTTTTTTAAACTTCAACGCTTAATATCTTGAAATTGTTTAAGCAGATTCCATTCATGGAGTAGAGATCCAAAATAAAACATATTTCGGGAAAATAGCTCCCTAAGTGGCGTTGCGAGAGCTTATGGGGTGGTATAGGTAAATATTTCCACTTTAAATCTATTTGCCGGACGGTCTTGAAATTTGGTAAACAGATTCATTTCATGAACTAGAGATCCGCTGCAAAATGGATTTTGTAAAATGCAACCCCCAAGTGGCGTTGTGGGAGATGAAGGGACGTTATACATAATTATTTCCATTTTTAAATTATTAGACGTACAGTCTTAAAATTTGGTAAGCAGATGCCTTTCAAAGAGGATACATCCACTACAAAATGCGTTTTATGAAATTCGACACCCAACTGGCGTTGCTAATAATTAAGGGGCGTTATAGGTAATTACGTATTTCCACTTTTAAACGATTAGACGTACTGTCTTGAAATTTGGTAAGCAGATTCCTTTCAAGCGCTACAAAATAGGTTTCACGAAAATCGCCTCCAAGGGGCATTTCGGAGGATTAAAGGGAGTGATAGATAAATATTTCCATTTTTAAAATATTAGTCCTATTTGCTTGAAAACTACTAGGCATGTTCCTTCCATGGAATAGAGATCTTCTAACAAAGAGTTTTGCGAAAATCGAGTCAAGGAGTCTTTGGCGCGGGGTCAAAGTGAGTTCTAGAGAAAAATTCCTATTTTTGAATTCTTGGCCTATTTACTTGAAATTTTTTAAGCATGTTTCTTTTGTTAAATAGAAACTAAGAATAGATTTTACGGAAATCGACTCCTGGAAGGAGTGGGCGTTACGGGGGCGAATTGACAAAAAAATCATCTTTTCGAAATAATAGGACTGTAATATTGAAATTTGGCTTGCACGTTTCTTTTGTTGACTTGAAATCTTCTAAGAACGTTTCTCTTGAAAATCGATCTCAACTTGGTTACGGGTAGTATTTATAAAAAACAATCCATTTTTAGTATATTAGATTTAGACTTGAAATTTGTCATGCATGTTTATTTTATTGAAATCAGCTTGTTTATTGAGTTACGAGAGTCCAAAATTATTCTACTTCAATTTTAGAGATTAGAAAATATTAGATGTTCTTTCCTTTTTATACCAAGAGGGGAGAGTTACAGGTATAAGTACTATACTGTTCAAATTAATTGGGACAAAAATGTTTTTCTTCTTTGAGTTGGTATGTGATTACGGGTGATGCTCTGAACCACTTCAAACCCATTATATCTCCATTTAGGTAGTTTGACAGATCGACTTTTACTTTAATGTATTCATTTTAATGTGTCAAGAGCTCAGTTGTGAGCCGTTTAAATGGGGAAGCTAGTAATTTTAATTTTGCGTTCTGTATAACACGTGTTACTTGTCCAAAGATGCATATTATTCTGGGGAACCGTCTTTAAATAAATCCCTTTCAATGAACACACTTCTACGACTGTGAGAGATATAACTATGGCAATTGGTGTGATCGAATTAAGTGTTTGATGAACATTTCAAAATTCTGGATCATCGTCCCCAAAAAGAAAAGAAAAAAAATGGAAAACTACTTCAAAATTTTATAAACTTTTAATAAGAAGTAGCAAAATAAGTCCAAGAAAGACAAGTATAGACCTTTGAAGGGATTTATTGGATAATGGTGTTTGTTGAAGAGAGCACCTAAACTGCACGAAAAATGCTTCTGGAAGGTGGCCGTTAGACAACAGGACTGAGGGAAAAACCATACTTTTAACTCAGAAGATGATGAAAAAACTTTGAGAGCATGGGCCAAAAAATACCGAGCATGGACTTGGAGAAGGTGACTTTGAGTGATGAAACATTTATTTGTGCAGGGATAAAAATCAAGTGTAGTTAGACGAAGTGGTTGAAACTTTGTTACCAGATCATATCCAACAGATTGTAAAACACCCTTTTAAGCAGATGTCTGTGGATTTTTTCACATCAAATCACACTGGAAGCTTAGTTCCTCTTAAATAAATGCATGATGAATTTTGTCAAATATAAATAAATATGTAGTAGAATTGTTCCATTCATGGTAACATTTGATGGGACACTTCAACATGTCCTGGTACCTTGTCACAATTCGAAATTGGGAAATAAACGGATTCGGAAAATAAAATAGAAGTGCTCGATTGGCTTGTGAAAATTCCCCAGACTTAAATCCTATTCAAAACTGATGGCATATTCTCAAAAATCGGTTCGCTATGGTGATTCGCACGACAACAGAGCAAATGATAAAAATGTCTATATTAGTATATTTCCAAGATGATGAAATCAAGAACATGTATTTACTACTCTAGTGGAGTCAATGCCAATACGGGTTCCAAAGATCATTTCTGCTAAAGGAAGATATACTTCGTACTAATATACAGATTTTTCAGCCTGTTTAAGGCATGTAATGATAAAAAGCTAAGGTTTTAGAAAAAAAACACTTTTTACCCATTTGTCCTAATTAATTAGAACAGTATAGTATGTTTTAAGGTACAATCGAATTCTTAATGTTAGGACTTAGATATAAATATTATATACATATATAAACAGTATAAATTTATACATCATGAAATACCCATCAAAGCGGGTGAGTAACGAGCAGTAATGTATAATGAAAGACAAAACGCATAAGCCAGTAAATCAAGTAAAATCATGTTAGTCCAAATTATGAAATAATCTGTAAATATATCTCGTTAAAAGCGCATATGCAGCGATTCCAGTTGCAAGCTACGCTTAGGATTGAATAATGGGATTCAGTTGATACATTATGTTCTGTGTACAACTTTAAATACAAAGAAAAATTTCTTGTGGAAAAAGAAGTTTTAATGGACACAACTTTCACAAAGATACAGGGTGGTCATAACTAAATTGCAAGTGTTCAAGGGGGGGTTAGTGAGAAAATCACTGGGAATATCCCAGTGAAATTAGGTATCTACACGTTTCAAAACATGCGCAAAAAATGCAAAAAAAAAAAAAAAGAAAATCGCCATTTTTATCTGATAGGTTGTGCTATACCGTATTTCAACGCTAACCGGTGGCATACACAACTTTCAAAACTATTAGACAAGGTTTCTAATGGTTTTGATAATTCTAAGAGGCATACAAACAATATACAAAAAATCACTTACAGTTTTTCAAAATTGCATACAATTCGCTTCAGTAATTAAATTTTTTGCAGTATCATGTAACCAAAAACATAAGTAAATTAATATCACAAATTAAACAATCCATAAAGACGCTTTAGAAAACAATTAAACCATTATTTATTTAATGAAATTATCACATGATGTGCTCAATATGCGAACCACCAGATGCAATTACATGCTGAAAACGTAAACAGTCCATCATCGCATTTAAAATCTCTGTTGCAACTCGCCTCACGTGTTTTATTATGCCAGATTTCAATTCAGCAACAGAAGCATGATATCTATAAACCATATCTTTCGGATATCCTCACAGATAAAAATCGCAAAGATTAAGTTTCGGTGAACGTGGGGGGTCAGACGTTTTCAAAACCTCTGCTTATGACTCCGTACTCACCAAAAATGTAGCAATTTTTAACAGGCGTAGCGTTGTGAGGGAGTGCTCCGTCCTGTATAAATTCCGTGGTTTCTCAGCAATGTATCTCTTGCAATGCTAGAATCAATAGTCCTCTCAACATCGCTACTCAATGTGATCTTGTTTTCATACTCTTCGATGGGCTTAAATTTTGCGTATAATTCGTCGATAAGCATTGAAACACGGCACAGGGAGATCTATTGGGTGAAAATGGTGATTTTCTTCTTGTATATTTGACATGGGAATATTCTGAAACGTGTAGATACCAAATTTCACTCGAATATTCCCGGTAGTTTTTTCTCCAGTACCTCTTAAACACTCGCAGTTCAATTATGGTCACCCTGTATATTTTTATCTCTCGAGCTGACTAGAATTTGGGGGGGAAATAATTCATTCAAATACTTTTAACTATGAACAATTGTTACTCCTCATTTCTTTTATACTTATTGGCATACTTAATCCGAATTATGAAGGTCTGAAATTCACATTATTTTTAACTTTATACACAGCTTAGCTAGATTTCGAGATGTACATAGCATCCGGAAATTTCTCATTTCTCCTTGAAATAAGAAACTTATTCGTAACCTATTCCGAACAACAATATCATACCAACCAAATCAAACGAGAAAAAAGCTGAAGATTTATAAAATTTACTGTATAAACTCGCGATAATTGTTATATCAATTTTATTCTGACATACGTAAAGTTAGAGTTGTTCACTGTAGTACATGGTTACTTTCCGAGTTAGGTGTACGATCGCTCAAAACACAATACTCCCTCCGGAGCTATTTATGTCATCGCTCTTCCAGATTTGACAGATCTCAGCATAACTTTGTCATGTAATCCATCACGGTTTAAACAGCTATGCGTGATCAGCCAGGTTCTCGTGATCCTGCTGTAACATTCGAACACATGAAAAGGCGAATAAACCCGCCATAAAATTGCACACACACACACAGAACGGTAAGGTTATTGAGATCTGGCATTTCTTATTCCAATTGCATATGTTTAAATATTTCACAGATTTTATTTATTAATCTATTGTATAATTACTAAAAATTACTTACATATTTGTTAATAACAGCAATAGCTTATTTAACGTCCTCGGATTCTTGCATGAAGCGAATACCTCTTTTTCAATTAAATAATTTTAGTCGTCGAAGGATTATGAAGACGCTGTCAGTTATTTTATTGGTTGTTTATTCAGCGTCGCGCTTCGAGGCTATTCGAGAACTATTGCAGGTGGGACTCATAACTTTTATTCATGACGGAGATGAAGACTTAATTGTTACACATCTCCAATCTTCCCCGCCATGCTAAGACTTTTCAACATCTACAGTAGTGATTTTTCATCTGGCAGCAGCAATATCGGCTTTTATATGCAGAAAGCATGACACCACTCATATCCACGTGTGCACCCTTAAAATATTTCAAGATCCTTTCATCTGGCATCACATCAACAACCGATGGTCATGAGAAAAACCGCAGCTGCACTCCACTAGCGAGCTGATCCTCGAGTACATTACGAGGTGTAAGAAGGAACAGCTTCATCCCGAGAGAGTGGAGAGGACAGATGGCTTGAAACACTTGAAAAGAGACGGTGTGTTTTCTCCTCCGCCATCATCCATAAAATATCCTGTAGTATTGAAATACTCAATAGTTTGAATAACTTTAATCTAAATGTAAATAGTGTAATTAATAGCTGTAGATATAATGAATTAATAATTTAGTTTTATAAGTTTCAAGCTGCTCATCAATTTTCCCTAATCGTCACACAATGCATTTAACGTACTTCAGGAAATTTGGAAACGTATCTCTTTCTCTATACTGACAATGTTCAATTGGCTGTTTTCGATGTACCTTTTCTCAAAGTCTGTTAGATGTGCATGCTTGAAAATTTCCATACAATTACATCTTTCTCATTATACTGAAATGAGCTTTTAGCTAATTTTGAATTTTTTCATAACTTATAAAATATTTTATCAAACATAGCGAAATTTGACCCATTTTCACATTAAAAAAAATTGCAAAAAATATATTCTTGAGTTTTTTACAAAAAGCTTATTTCATTATATCTTAGCCATCATTATAAATATATCATAAAAAATTTATATACCTATGAACAGTAGTTTCTCAGAAAAGAGATACATCGAACATCAAAATTTACATTTTGAGGTAAATTGATTTTAATGTATACAATGAGGCTTCTAATAGGGTAGTAAATAAAAAAAAATAAAAGGCTCAATTTACAATAAAAGATACATGTTTTGGTTTATATGAGACGTTCAAATTTAAGCAAAAACGAAGTATTTGGCTTAGACTTTTCGCCATTCAAATGGGCGTCTCCCAGTTTCAACGATTTTTTAAAAATAGGTTTTAAGGGCTTCTAGAGGTTAAAGTAAGGTATTTTGAAAAGGTTAAATCTATATAATTTGAAAATGTAAAAATCTCAAATTGTCAAAAAAATAAGATTTTAGCTTTCCAACCCTTTCAGTGCATCTACAAAGGTTCATCGGTGGCTTTAGGACTAGAACCCACGACTTTGAGAAAAATAAGTCTACCATTTTGCAATCTTGACCATTTAGACCAGGGGTACCCAACCCATATCGGTTGGTGGGCCAAGTAAAAATTTACTAAACTGAGGTGGGCCGCACATATCAAAAAACAAATTATTCAAAATATTTTATTATCGTACAACATTCAAAATATTTTATATTTCCTTACAATTAATGTGACACTTGTTTTTGTACTTTACTTGAGATAAATATATAATACAAATTTATTCAATAGTTATTGATATGATCAAAAAACAGCAAGTTGACCTTTTACTGGATCGCAATCACAACAAAGTTGTAAGTCGACCGATTACACTTGTTGGTGGAAGAATATCTCTTAACATACAAGGTTCTTATCTACAGTAGATTTATGCTGCCATCTGAGGTTACGTAATATAACAATTATGTGCGTAACATCTTCACATTTTATACTTGTGTTACAGTATGTTTGCATAAAATTGATTTAGATTTTCAAAATTTTTATTTCAAATGCAAAAAGGCAATTAAGCAAAGAAGAACAGCATTGTAACTATTCCACTGTTTGATTTGTTTTTTTTTCTGCCCGATAGCCAAATGTTTAGTTTCTTATTGTATGACATTAATTATTGCACCGTGATTAAAATATATCATAAATGAAAAAGTTACATAATTTCAGAAGGTTAAAATATTAAACATTTTTACTCTGCTGCCTTAATTATCTTACATTTCTACTAACTGGTCTTACAGCTCTGAGGCAACTCATTAAATCCATCATCGGATTCTTTCATTGCCAAATAAAACAAGAAAAATGCTACTAATCTGAACTTAAAAATATAGACATAAGTTAGTTCTCTGACAAATAGAACTAAATACACTACTCACTCTCAACGAAGTTCTCATTGATAAAGGAATAACATACCCACGCTCATCTGCTTTCCTTCATCCATCAACACCTGTTATTACAATTTCTTGGAAGTCAAATGAAGGAAAAAAATTATTTCGGTAAGAACTGCTCGGGGAGAGGTGGGGGTGGGTCAAAACACGTTATTTTCAATTCTTCCGTCTGTAGTGCAAATGTCTAAAATAATATAGACAAACTTCAATTGGGCCGCAAAAAGACTCCAAATGGGCCGCATGCGGCCCATTGCCCACGGGTTGGGCATGCCTGATTGAGACATTGCCATATAACAGTGTACTTTCCAAATTTTTACAAAATGACAACTTGTAGCCTTGCCAGGCTTGGTGTGTATGGGTCTCTTTGTGCTCTGGTCTTGCATAGAACCAGAATCAAGATTACTCAGAACTATCCCTGCTACTGCATCCCCCTTTTAGGGATCATACAGATATTCCATTAAATGCAATATGACAAATAAAATTTGTACACTTTATAAATGATAATGATAAATTTTCAATGTTATACTTAGAACTTCATTAATGGTTCGTATAATTCTGTATTGTTAATTATTATTTACTGGTATATTAGCATCGAATATAGATTTAGAAATTACGAGAGAATATATTACAAAAGCTCTTAAGCAGATTATCGTGTCACTTTAAAGTATTAGTGCATTTAATAATTTTACACTATAGTATTGCACTATTTTTAAATAAAGTGCATCACAATCGGGAGTTATTTAAGTTTAAACTCTCTATTAGTAAATTGATTACTTAAGAAGTAGATTAACAATATAAAGCCAAATTACCTGCACCATGACTTTAAATTAATTATATGTAGAATTTATTTAGTTTTATTTTTAAGTGATTTAGTGTAAAGCTATACTGTAATTCTATTAAATTATAACCATTATCTGGCTAATGTATGTATATACAGTATATACAGCTGGTCAATGAATTATTAATATTTAAAATTTTTGAATTTGAATGCGTGCTAGGAATGAAGTATGCACATTTATGACGAGAATTAAACTAGGTTAGAATACTTGTAAAAATAAGGTGAAAGAATGCTTTTCAGGAGTAATGAAGTAAAATGAGAAAAACCACAAATCTCCCCCTTGAAAAAGGGCTTATTGTTGGTGTCCATTTAATTGAGGCCTTAATTATGAAGACTGCATATCTCACTGGGGTTTCTAAAGCAGCCATATCAATGATTTCAAAAGATGAGATCAGAATCAACTGTCTTTTTCTAAAAGATGTCACTGCAATTTGAGCAGTTTTCCAAGAGCTTGATCGATGTGTCGTCTCCGACGAAATGTATGGCAGAACATGGACTCTACTGAGCTTCAACTAAAACAAATAGTCAGACAAGGCTCTTTTCAACTGATTTAAACTCAAACCATGCACAGAGGATTTCAGAATATAGGAATGAATAACCGCGTGCCTTTGAAAAAACCACGCATTTCTGCCGAAATGCAAAATTTCGTTTGCAGCGGTATCGGGAAACAGGACATCTGGGGATTGGAAACGGGTAATGTGGTCGGACGAATCACGCTACACCATATTTTGCGCTGTCGAATTTGCCCAGAACTCCACGAAGCCATGAATCGATCTTCACTTACTCACCCTGTGTAAGGTCTGGTGAGTGTAACATAATATGGGGCAGGTTCTGAAGCGGCGAAATTCTTGACTTGGTGTTCCTCGAGGGTAAACAAATAGCTATGAGATACCTAGATATACTGGGAGATCAAATGGACTCGGCAATGTCGAATTTGTACCTTAAAGTAGACGGATTCTTCGTGAATGATAATGCAGCTGTACAACGTGCCAGAAGTGCTCAAAATTGGTTCGCGGAATATCAGTCTGACTTCCAACACCATTCCTGGTCACCGCATAGCCCGTATCTGACCCCATAGAATATGTGCGGGATATGGTGGAAAGACATGTCCGCAAGAACTCGCCTCTTTCATCAAATTTACAAGATCTAAATAGCTGCATAGCAAATCCATGGTATTCTCTGGACGTAAATGTACTCCTGAAGCATGTTCACTCGATGTCAAATCAGAGCAGCGATCCGTGTAGGAGGTGGTTCAATAAAATATCGATATTGAGTTTAAAATTCCTTAGCCAGGCCGTGTACGTTGCAAGTTCAATCCTGTTACGTAATCGCAATGTTTTTTAAATTTGACCATGGGAGTTTTATTTCACAAATCACTACAATGAAGCTGCTTTAAATAATGATATATAGCTAATTGTAGTTTGCGTTTGGACATTACCCACGTGTCCACAGTACCCTGAGGTCATGGTTCATAAACTGTTCCATCGAATTTTGAATTTGAATCCTGATACCGTGTTTAAGAGCTGATGCATGTTAAATTTATCAAGGTTAAATTGATCAAAGAGTTGGTGTGGACATTTAAATTACAATATCAATGAAGATAAGCGAAAGGTGTTTGTATCGTATTTTAGCACTATTCCAGTGACAAGAAGGATATTTTGGTTTATATCCGTTGCTTGGAGCCTCTACGGTAAATGGTGAGAGTATTCGGGAGCCATGGTTCATTTCGCGTGAAACAACTCCTAAAGTTTTCCCGTTGAGGAAAGACGCGAAAATTTGGTTTGACTTCTGACAAAACCTAGCCGTATAAATCACGCTAAATTTATCGTGACTCAAAAGTCCTCCCGTTGGCGTGGTGTGGCAGTTAGGAGTGAGAGGGGCCAGCTCATGCATCATCATTGTCACTTGTTAAAATTATGAGATTTCCCGCCAATAGCCTTAGCGTAGCTTTAGAGTGTGAAGTTAATAACATTTATTCACGCCGAAATTCTGTAAACACGTGACTTAGCCCATTCTGTCACTTCAATCAAAGTAAAACAAATATAAAACATGACAAACATAAAAGGAGAAAAGAAAACAAAAATTAAGAAAGAAGGAGAAAATATTATAAATTATAGTTACTTTGTACGCCTTTTTTCCGTGGATATCTCTAAATTCTTACCCGGTAGAAATTGTATGGAATTGAGCGAAGTTTTGTGCGTCGTCGTCCTCAAAATTCCCAACATAATCAAGGCTACTTCATTCCATAAAAGCACTCGTGTAATAAGGCACATTAATTCGGCGGATGTCTTATGTTCGCATTGGGGTTGTGTGGCAGTTTGGAGAAGGAGTAGAGTGCCAGTTCAGAAGTCATTCTTATCTCTTGACTGTGTTGTTCAAAATTTTGAAGTGAGTTGCTAATAACCTCGTGCTGCTTTGAAGAACGGCATTAATAAGCTTATGGTTATAATCCGTGGCCGTTGTTGTATCTGTCATTTCCTTGTATCATTTTAGACTTGTCGTGTACATAAACTAAGCTCATGAAATCAATTGAGTCACAAAGCATTGATGTATATCAGAGATTCCCAAACATTTTTGTCTCACCATAGACCCTTGCCATGTTTATCGGTTTGACGTAGACCCCTGCTTACCCAGTATTGAATTTTTACAAATTTATCAACTTAAATGTCTTTTTGATAGCTAGCATAGAGCTATTTGTATTAAAAGAATTAAATTTCTAACTGTAGAGTGAAATATAGTGTTTAAAAATTAAGAAGTACGTGTTAATTAATTACACTAAAATTTAATTAATACATGAAATAAATGAATAACAAACAAATGTTTTATTGGGAGGGATGAATCTAAAGCTTCAATAACAAATTTTCAACATTTGACATCAATCTTGTGAGTTCAACCCTAAATCTCTCCTCTGTTAGTAGTGAATGGTTCATCCCCTCCTTTCTTCTTTCTTTTTTTGTTTTGAAGATTGGCAACCGCGCTGAAACTCCTCACTAGGTTGATTGATTGAATATTAACGTCACACTGTTCAGCTACACGAGGGCTTTTAGCGATGGACCACAAAATTTTGAACCATGGTCGAGTGACGTGGACGACACACCTGAGCTGGCACCCCCTCTCCTAACTACCACACCACACCAAAACTCCTCACTAGGAAAATGCAACTAAAAACTCGCTTACGATATTCCTTAATTCGAGATCAATATTAGGTATGTCTTGTCTTTTAGGTTATTTTATCCGTTTCTAAATTTTACTTAAAGGTCTTTGTTAGTGCCTATTCCGATCAGTTCCTATTGTATTATGAATTTTTTTTCAATGTGACCCTATGAATTGATTGTACACTGTGGTATTACCATAGTCAAACCATATGTAAAACTCGTTTCAAAATCTGAATAAAGGGCATTGAAATGCTGAATGTAAATTAAAACGTCATGACAGATTGTCTGTGACAGAGAAAATTCGCGATCTCCAATGTTATACTGCATTAGCTTAATTCTGGAAAGAAACGATGAAATAGTTTTTGCTTTAATAAAATTTACCTTAAAATTGCAAATTAACTCATTAAATTTAGTAAATAAATGTTAAATAGGTAATATCTGTGTTTTGTACTTGATTAAATTTTCTTTTAAAATTAAACTCACAATCTGGTTTAATGAGAGCCACTCTCATAGACCCCCCCTTTACTCCTCAGAGACCCCTCAAATTATTTTTTCGCTTATGTGGACCCCTTGCAAGTCGTCATAGACCCCTGGGGATTGATATAGACCACTTTGGGAATTCCTGATGTAGGTGTTTGGAGTCTGGAATTTGGATAGTAGGTGTAATCCTCATCGATTAACAGGGAGTCAAAATTAACAGGCCCGAAACCAATCTCTCTTGCATTGTTTCTCATTGCAGTGTTAGTAAATAATAAATCAAGTATTAAACCATGGACCAAACACAGAATGAGAGAACACTACTAAAGAAGAAATACCGTAATTAATAATTTCAAGTGAAACGAAGCATTATTTCCTGGTCTTTCATGGCCACGGTAGCCGAATGACGATGGTCGTGAACTTTTTTTTATTTCCAGTAGAGCTGCGGATTGGTATGTACTACTACAGACCTAGTACATTCCCTGGTAGTTGGTATCACTTGTTAGTGTTTCACCATATATGTGGAATATCAATCATCACGATGTAATTTTGACGCCCAGTTTCCTCCCCAAAGGGAGGCACCTGAGCTCTGCCGATACGAAAGTTTAGTTGGAACTAATCTTGAAGAGGACAGCAAAGCCAAACTGGTACTATAGAGATCTTTAACATGTATAATCATTGGGCATGGACACTGTCTGTTTTCTGCATCATGAAAATCCTCTGACTCGGGCCGGGGTCGAACCCGCAAACTTGGGCGTACACGGTCAATCACAAACCAAGGCCTGCATTATAGATTTGCGGTTTCGACTCCTAGGCCGTTGAAGATTCACCATGTAGACGGGCCAGTGGCGTAATGTACACGCTCAAAATCCCCGCATTGCAAAGGGGGCCCAGGATTCTAGCGGGTCTAACGCCTGATTGAAGCCAAGTGCGTAATAAACTAATTTATAAAATATTAAAGGCAAGGTGCCCCTAATATTCTTTATTACGCCACTGAGAGGGGCAAGTGAGGGAGTGAGAGAAAATTAACGTCGCACTGTTCAGCTACACGAGGTCTTTTGTCGACAGATCTCGTAATTTTGAACCATGGTCAAGTGACGAGGACGACACCTGAGCTGGCACCCCCCTCTCCTAACTACCTTACCACACCAACGGGAAGACATTTGATCTATCAACAGATTTGTTGTGCATTGCACCCCTACACGGTGGGTCTTTTGTGGTACTGAGCTCGAAATCAGAACATGCCTGCCATGATCAGATACCTTGACCACTGGGCAACCGCAGTCCTCTGACAGGGAATAATGCACGTAAAATCTGTGGAGGCTTAAAATCCCCCCACCCTTATTGTAATGTGGAAGTTTGGAGAGGGTATAACAGACCTCATGTGTCACTGTCGTCACCCGACCGAGGTTCAAAATAATGATGTCCGTCACCAATAGCCTTTGTGTTGGTTCAGAGTGGAACGTAAATTAAGATCACACACAAGCCATTTGGGGTTCCGTCACTGAGATCGCCCTCGTGTTGTTTCTAAGATAAAGTTAATAAACAATCAAATCTACGAAAAGGAAAAGAAAGGAAAGGTAAAACGGGATGAAATAAAGAAGAAAAACGAGGGAAAATATATAAGGATCAATAAAAGGCATACAGAAGAAAGAAAAGAACAAAAGAGGAAAAAAAAAAAAAAAAAAAAAAAGAGTGATAGCTCTTACATACTTACTTCCACATCTAGATCCTTAGCGCGAAACATTTATTTTCCCCAATAGATTGATTTGTTGCATTTTGTAGCCCATCTAACCTCCTTAAGAGCAGGGGCTTCCAAAAAAAGGATATCATCCCAACAAAGAGTTACTCTCAACCAGTCTTCAGGAGGAGGATGCTCTGAGTAATGCCCAGAGGTCCATAACAGCAAATAACAGAAACGATCCGGGGCGCCTCCAAACAAGGCCATTTTGCCCCAAGAAATGGCCGCTCTAAATTCACCCTCAGCTGGAATTATGACCGGGGCGGCCTTCTTCTTTCGAATGTGGAGAAGAGTACTTTGTCTCTATTATGCCGTGACTTCTTTCGCTGCTTGCATAATAACAGCCCCTTGATTAGTGCATAATTACGCCCCGGCACGAACAGTTCCTCCAATAACATTTAATCATATGGTAGGGCGCCTTTCACTTACGTGTGAAACTTTTCGTTCCCCCACATTCAGGGAAAAGACGCGATTAGGGATTTTGTTGGCGAGGGATATTCATAAAGGGTGTCGTGACGTAGATTGGAATTTCATTTGATTACGGCTGGAATCGAGATGATGTATTCGAATTGGAGTTCCGTCCTGGGGGGGCTCACGATCGGAAATAGGGTGTTTGCCAGCAGTGAGAGAGTTATGGGTCGTTGGGAAAATTAAATGGGACGTGAAACATGAGCGCGAATTGCGGGGAATAATTTGGGTATAATTGCTGCCGCGCTGATTATGTTTTTGTTTTTTTAATTAATAAATAACGTAAAAAATATTTCATTACAAACGATTTTAAATTAGATAATTAGTACTGTATGCATTGTTCTTTGCACCTACTTTTTCTCACATGGAGACCAAACTAATTTTTTTAGTCATATCTTTAACGAGAGAATGTGTAAGCAATAAATACGTAAAATAAGTCATTTATATGACTGCATGTACATTCGTGTGTGCTTTCACCAATAATGAATTTAATTTTTCTCTAGGCGATGAAAAATATCTTAGTTTTATTAGAACTTAAGTAAGCAATATTTATTAAAATTAAATATTCGTTTCATTTATGTATAACGGCATTTATGTATTATCGCGTAATGTATTTTTAATTGGAGATAAAATATACGACTGAAAATGTGAGGACCAAATTGTTAAAATTTCAAGAAATTTTTCAGCTAGCCCATCTTTGTCTTTTAGTTTTAAACTAGATATCTTGTAGAAAACTATTTCTATATTTTAATATCCTACCATCAATCTTTTTGTAACTTATCGCCAAAGCTCTTCATTGTTTAAATTTTGTCGCTTTAATTTTCGTAAAAAAAAAAAAAAAGCATAGAAACGTGATAAGACCATTCTGACTCCTGCGTACGTCGGGATTTCTGTTAATATTTTAGCAAACAGCTATTTCATACTTACGAGGACGAAAGTATATTCTTACGTTAATCGAAAGATTATGGGTTTGAGGATTTTATGCAATCAGTCTTAAAGAGCAAGACAAATTGTAACAATTGTAGACAGAGAATTCTAGAAAAACAATCCTTGAAATATACAGTATACATCAATAGAATTCGCTTAGTAAATCCCAGAAGGTCTCCACATCTTTTACGGCACTCAGATACAAATATCAATGTCTTAAATTATAAATACGTCATAATTAAGATTATTCGCAAATATTTGTTCAATAACAGCGACTAATCGCTAGTCGACTCTTTAATGATCATAACAATACTGACTCAGTTTTAGCGAGTGACTTATTTTTAGGTTGTACGGATCTTTCGAGAAAGATCCGCTTTGGTCATATATCGTGATAACAGATTTCTCCAGTAAAAACAGAAGCATCCATTTGGTAGTTAAGTCGCTAACTTTAATTTACATTGAATTGCCACAATAATGTAAGAAATGGCTTTGCTCGTGAATATTACAATTTTAACATGAAATAAATACAACAGAAAGTAATATTAACGTATTGCACATCTAGATAACAATTATTTCCAGTATTTTAAGCATTAATTACACAAAATTCGTAACAAATAGTTATGAAAGTTATTTCTGTATATTTAAATATTCTACCAACAACTTTTATGTAACATATCATTAAAATCTTCATTGTTCAAATTTTTTGATTTAAAGTTTTGTAAATAAAAGGATAGAGACGTCATAAAATCGCCCTGACTTCTATTGTTTTTATTTTAACTGTGCAATTATAAATTTCACGAGAATGATCATCTCATGGGTATGTCGGGCTTTCTGTTAATATATTAGCAAAATACGATTTTAAACAAACCAGGAATAAAGATGAGTTTTATTAACATTACTTCTTACAGCAACATGATCGCTGTTGGCGATGGATGTCATAATTTTCAACCCCGGTTAAGTTTCAAGGACGACACCTCTGCTAGCATCGTATTCCACACCGAGTCAACGTGATGACTCAACAGATTTAACGTGCACCGGCCACATTACAGGGTCTGTTTCAAATGTTCTCTGAATGATTTTTTTTGAAATTCTTTTATTCATTATCAGTTTACAATCTCTTAAAAAAATTTGAAAGTAGTCACCCCCTGATTCGATGCATCGTTGTCAATGCTTCATTCAATTATTGAAGGAGCCTTGGAAGTCGTCAACGTGAATCTCCCTCAGTGAGGTCGTCAAAGCTGTTTTACCACCCTCAGCGTTCCATGCCGAGCTTCTTTCAGGGTTTTGAAACAAAAAAGAAGTGCGCTGGTGCCAGATCGAGGCTATAAGGTAGTTGGGAAGCGTTGCCATGCCCATTTTTACCAACAACTACGAGAGAATGAGTGTAGTGTGGTTTGAAGAGTTGTCATGGTTTGACACCATTTTTGTGCAGACTTTCCTCATTGGAATACCTCCCTCCATTACTCGTAAAATGCTACGAAAGATTGTTTTGGGTATTCCACACTTCTCTGCAATCCTCCGAATAATTAGTCGTCCGTACTTGTCCAAAACCTGGCACATTTTTTTTTACACCGAGTCGTCCTTTAGTAACGTCT
The DNA here is from genome assembly GCA_019973935.1 of Trichonephila clavipes. Taxonomy (NCBI): domain Eukaryota; kingdom Metazoa; phylum Arthropoda; class Arachnida; order Araneae; family Nephilidae; genus Trichonephila; species Trichonephila clavipes. Next base: position 142,251 of record BMAU01020861.1, on the reverse strand, counting down.
GTGGGCTTCCCGAGCGGTAGTCATCGTTAACCGATTTCCAACCTTCCCGGGACCTCTTGTACCTCATGAAATGTTGGCTTTGTTTCATCACGCTGTCACAGTCGGTTTCCCACAGCATTTCGAGTGTCACCACCTTGTTTTTACACAATTTCATACAAAATGCCTGCTTACATAACACTTCTCCAAAAACTAGTCCATTTTTTGCTCAACAAGAGTGCAGTAGATACCTCAATATGGAGTGTGACCGCACCTCAACAACAGTCCACAGGCAACTGACACCGGTCAAATTCGAAGCTTAGATCCCACACCAACTTCTACAGCCGCGGCTCTGGCCCGCTAGTCAGTGTTGCTAACTACAACGAATCATTCCGGAAACTTATGGGGTAGAACATGTACTTGGTGAGTCTTGAATGGCACCAGGAATCTACAGAAACAACAATGGTCACCAGTTAGTGATTATGGCCACTCGGGAATCCGTAGCTAATGGAAATAAATAAACTTTTTTTGGAAATGGGTAATAAAAAGCATGGGAAATCATCACTGAAAGGTATTTTTTGTAAGTTCACGTAAAAATAAAATTGGCTATAATGATGTTTCACTTTTTAAAAGACAAATACACAGTAAAGAAAAAAAAGTATCCATAAAAGAACTATCTGTCCACCGGCCATTGTGAACTCACGAATTTAATGTTAAGGGGACACAGTACGATTCAATTGACAAAAAATGGTAAAAAACAACATTTTTTATCATTTTTTAGCCTAAATCATTTTTATATACTTTTCTATAACCTCACAAAATTTGAAAGGACTAAACTTAAAAAACGCAGAATTATGATAGCGTTTACATTCGTTTTTATTCACATCCCTATGTTACACACACAAATCAAAACTTTAAACTTATTTATCTCAGAAAGATAAAATAACTAGTTTGTGTCTTCATTTAAATTGCCAAGGCATTTTTCCAATTGTGCCTAATGCTTTCAATTTTTTAATCTACTTTTAATAGTACATGTAACGAAAGTTGGTATGCATTTTTGAGTCAAAGCAATACTTATTTTTTAAAAAATAGTTGAACTCAGAATTTATGCATTTTTAAGGAGTTTTCAATACGCATTCATAAAAAGAAATATGGTACAAATGCCAACTATCTTTTAGCAAAACCCATATCAACTTTTTTTATGTTGACGTACTTGTAAATCGAATTTCACACGTGTACGTAAATTTTTGTAAAGAAAAAAAAAACTTGTGTGAGTGAAAAATTTGTGAAGTGAGCATTTTAAAATCACTTCACAAATTTTAAGTTTTTTTCCTTTAAAAATTAAATGGCTAGATTAAATTAAAAATGATTGTCCCATGAATCGTCCCATGTCCCCTTAATGGTACGAAGTACGTATTTGCACATTTGTATCTAGATTATTGTACTTACAAAAAGGCATTCTCACTCACGCACAAAAGCACATAGGAGGTAACCAGAAACATTTTGAAAATTCTTAAATTAAAAATGTTTGCGTAAATCGTACCATGTCACCTTAATGGTATGAAGTATGCATTTGAACATTTGTTTCTAAACTATTGTACTTATAAAAAAGGCATTATCAAAAGAATAATACAAAATAAGAATTTTATTAGATTTCCCTCTAAAAAGAAACTTCTTTCCATTTTTGAATGAGTGAGAATTATATGAACGTCGCATTATTAAGCAACACGAGGGCTTTGTCATTTTGAACCTCTGTCAAGTTACGAGGACGATACCTCAGCTGGAACCCCCTCTCCAAACAATCATCCTACGGAAATAGAAGGAATTTAAGCTTAACAGAGATTTAACGTTTATCTATCTTTCTACCTTGCACTTCTTCAGTTGCATTAAAACTGAAGCCCACGATACGCCGGTCATAATCACTAGGAAACCGCGGTGACTTCCATTTTTAGAAGTATTTTGTATTGATTTCAGTGTGAAAGCCCAATAACTTAAAAAATGTTAATAATAAAGTTCTTATATATATATATATAAGGTCCAGTGGTCAAGGGGTGGCGTATAACGCTTTCACACTACATATGCGGGTTCTATTCTCGGGCTGAGTAAGGTCGACTCAGCCTTTCATCTCCACTACAGTGGGTCGATAAATGAGTATCAAGCTTGCTTGGGGACTTAAACACTGGGGGACTGGCTTCTGACTGACCACCTGATCGGAACTTCGGCACATGCCCCTCAGCGTCCAATGGTCACGTATACTGGGATGGGCACAGTAGCCTCTAGCCCTCATGGCCTGTTGCGCCACTGAGTTTGAGTTTATATATATATATATATACAGGCTGTCCGGGCTTGTAAAGTATTCAAAAGTAATGTCTTATTACGGAACTATTCATCTAAATGTAATAAACTGTTCATCCATGGATTGGAAACCTCTCCGAGATTTATTGGGGTCTTGTCCAATCGGCTGCACGTGCGAGCATTATTCGGCAATCGTAGACGATAAATGTTTTACACTGATTTTGTTAGTAAAGATATGTGCGCCACAGTAAAAGATTTAGTGCGTACTTTAGTTAACAGAATTCAAATCAGTCACGTGTGTACAGCGACGTGTGTGAACAGAATGGAATGTCCGTAATGGCTTGCCTAATAGACTTATCAGGACTCTTACAAAATGAATCACGCAGACGATCATCAGTGTCTTCTATCACGAAAACTTAAGAATACTTGCCAGTTTTTGATACCAAAGTTCCCGTCTCCTTTAAAGTTATTTCCCATTGGTGATAGATTTTGGTGTCGGATGGTCGACATTCCATTCTGCTCAAACACGTCACTGTAGACGCATGACAGATTTAAATACCTTTAACCATAGTACGCACTGAATCAAAAGTTTCAGCCACAATAAAAAACTGTGGCGTCCACATATTTACCAATTAAGCTAGTGTAAAAATTTTATCGGGTGAGATTGAGGAATAATGTGTGCACGCGTGACCGATTGGACTGACCCAAAAATTCTTGGAGAGTTTTCCAATCAATGGAGAACAGTATTACATTCTGATGGGTAGTTCCAAAATTAAAAAGCCATTACTTTTGGATACTTTAAGCCCGGTCATCCTGTATATATATACACACTCAGGAACATTGAAAATAACGACCCAAGAAGGAAGCTAAGTACAATCGCAAAACTTTGCAAATAAGTACAGCGTAATGTGATATGCAAATGATCCAAGTTTTGTCCCAATACGCATGCTCGTGCATGCCGAGGTGGCGCTACAATCAGGAAGAGAGTGCTATATAAGCCAGCGCAAATTCGAACATTCATAAACGTGACGATTACCCGCCGATTGTAGGAAGACTTTGGTAAGTGAAACATGCCAGGTAAACGTGCAAGAAGACATTTCTCACGGTTAAGCGAGTTTGAGAGAGGTCTGATCATCAGGGACGAAAACTGCAGGCTGGTCGACGCACCGTGTTGCTGGGCAGGTGGATCGTTCGGAGTGTGCCGTTAGAAATTGTTGGGAGCAGTGGACACGAGGAGGTACCCACGCGCGGAAAACCGGGTCTGGAGCGACCAGGAAGACCACGAGGAGAGAGGATCAAAGGATCTTGCGGCAAGCACTTGTGAACCCCCAGTGACTCGTTTAACGATACGAGCAGACGTAGGCGTAGTAATTGTTCCAAAAACAATTTCCAGACACCTTGCAGGAGCAAATCTTAAATCCAAGCGCCCTTTCCGTGCACTCCCTTTAACACCGGAACATCTGCAACTGCGTCTACAGTGGTGCCAAGCCAGATCAATGTGGAATGTCACAGATTGGCAAAAGGTTGTGTTCATTGATGAATCCTGTTTGTTTTGGGGACAGATGATAATCGTGTACGGGTGTGGAGGTGCCCTGGTGAGCGGTACAATTCCCCCACACTGTTCTACGTCACACTGCCCGCACAGCTGGTGTAATGGTCTGGGGGACCACAGCCTATGATAGCCGGTCCACTTTAATTGTGATGCGTGGAACCTTAACGGGCCAACGTTACGTTGATGATATTCTTCGACCCCCTGTAGGACCTTTCCTTAATGTTCTCCCAGGGACAATTTTCCAGCAAGATAATGCTCGTCCGCATACAGCAAGAGTTGCTCAAGACTTCCTACATCTTTTTTAGACTCTTCCATGGCCAGCACGCTCCCCCGATTTGTCCCCTGTAGAGCACGTGTGGGATCAGGTAAAACGGCAGATGCCATCGTGTCACTCTGTACTTGATTTAGAGATGGCTGTCCAAGATTTGTGGGCATATCTGCCTCAGGACAACATAAGGTGTCTTATCAACTCAATTCCGGACCGTGTGGCGGCATGTATTGCAGCTGAAGGAGGTCCAACGCACTATTGAAGTTGTCCAGTATTTGTGTCGTTGCACACCCTGTATTCGTTTAATTGTCTTGTTTTTGAAAGCAAGTGAATCTCACATCTGTGTCATGTGTATTAAATTTCATTTCAATCCGATGCTTTCTTCTTGGGTCACTATTTTCAATGCTCCTGAGTGTATATTACATATTAAATTATATATATATATATATATATATATATATATATATATATATACTTTTGATACAAGAGTGCAGTTAGACAAACCTATCTTTATTGGGTTTTTGAACATGAATTTTTTACTAAATCAAGTCGAAGATATTCTAATTGAGATAAATACAATAAAAGAGTGAATGCGAAAAAGAACCAGATATATTATATGTTTATCTCAAATTAATGCTTTACCTCAAGTTTTTGAAAAATTTTTAAAGTTTATTTTATTTCATTAAGAAATATTTTCAAATACCGGAGGGAAAAGTCAGTTCTCCAGAAAATTCTCAACATGTTTTGCTCCTTCAGGTGTGCTTCATAGCATTCAGATCGATATACTAATAATCTATGTTTGAGGAGAAGGTAGAATCTCCATAAGATTAACATTTCGTTCTCGAATACAAAATGACCGGTTGACGGGAAGCTTAAAAAGATAAACTGATATATTCTCACGCACATTTCTCAGAGAAAATTTTAGATCTGGCAAAATTTTAGAGGAAATATTACATTTTTACGCACTGCAATTTTAGCAAGTGTAAAGTTTATTCATATATTCGTATTTCAATTTTATTTTGTTTTGCTGACATTTAAAACCAAAATTATATCATGCTTGAAAATTATTTCCTATCTTGGGAACTACAACAAATTAGCGATTTTTTAGATCAGGGGGGGGAAACGTTTCCAGGGTACGACGGACTACACCTAATTTTTTCAAGGTGTTGTAGTCCACCCAACAGCGTAGGTGGGGCGAGCTGAGAAAAAGGTCTACAATATTTACTATAACTTAATAAATATCGAATATATACTCACCTACATAAGTACAATAAAAAAAGTTACACTTTTAAGACCACGTTCAAAGCAAAAAGCAAGATACACACAAACATAATAATAGTAGCCACAAATATAATAATATCAAATGATGCATTTATTATAAAACAATTCAAAATACATTAAAAGGTAAAACACTTCTAAAATTATTTCTCGTACTTATAGTCAGTAGAAAACAGCCTGCATACTGTCAGTCAGTCTTGAATATATTTCGGTATATAATTACTAACTTCTAATCTTCAGGTGGTCACTCCAAAATGTCTTGGCGTTCTACTGGTCGATCGGAATCGACTTAACTCCCAGCTCCGCTTTATATTTTAAATACTTGTGCATTCCCGAAACAAAGCTAACATCTTTTCACGCTTATCTTTAACGGGTATTATGGCTAGAAGTATAATTTGTCAGACAAAAAGAAAATACTGTCAGTAATGTTGAATATGGAAGTCTGATCTTTTTAGCGACAAAAGACGATGTTAAATTTTATCATTAAGTATCGCAAAGTCATCAAATTCGATGACAAAAGTAGATTTCTACCCAAGACAATTCTGAAAGCTTCTAGATAGATTGGATATACAAGATGCGACACACACAAAAAAAAAACGAGACTACGTGTAGCTTGGAAAAGAAGTGGATTTGGTAACAACTGTTGTGACGGGCTCACGCGTCTTTTCTTTAACATGTCCTTTGAGTTCTTTGTTGCTATAATTAATGTCAACTCTTTTCCAACCAAATTCAAGAAGTGAAGCGTGAAGGAAAGATGCAAATAAGGAAGATTTAAATATCAGAACTTAGAGTAAGCTGTGTGGCAATTCGGGGAATGTTATGAAAATAAGTGATTCAAGCGTGAAGAAGTTTTGGAAAGGTTAAATGACAGCCCACAGAAGTTATTCGTGACAGAGAGCCATTAAGTCAAGGTGCATACCATTGCACTCCTGTAAACCGCAACTTCATGTAGGATTACATTGATCGCGCTACTTCATTCTACATTAAAGGTTGGAGTAACTATTTAATATTCGGATCTGTGATTGGGAATTGAGTTCAGGCGCGTCAGCATTGATAGTGGTCCGGGTTAGGCTATTTCGGTATTATATATATATATATACTGTGTATTTTGTAACCGTAGATTCTCTCACTTATATTATTATAATCTAATTTGTTAGTCGATTAAGTTAAAGATCTTAATAAAGTGATTATAAGATCATAACGGCTCCTAGTTCTTCCTTTTTTCCTACACCTCTAGTTTACGCTGATAATCAAAGAGAAGGTCTCCCGAGGAGGTTACCTCACACTGTTTTGATGTTGTCATATCACACACACACATGTGGCCAGTTTTGCCATATTTGACCATGCCAGTGGGGAAAACAGCGTCATTGAGGGAACACGTGCTACTGCATTCTGCCAGAAAATTGTCGAATCAGCATCAAGTTTCTTAAGAAATCTGACACAAAAACATTTCAAATACTAATCGAGGCTTATAGAGATGCAACTTGGTCTTGTGCACGTGTGTTCGAATAGTATAAAGCTATGGTTTCCTAGAGCAGCGGTGCCGTTCTTTAACGTCCGTAACATTACGGTGGATGACGTCACTAAAACGTCGCCTGTGTAAATAGATAGGCGTGGTTTCCTAGAGAGCGGTGATGGGAACGGAATGTGAAGTTGCAGAACGTTACGATCGTCATAGCGGCAGCAACAGTTTGTTGAACGTTTTTCTCGATAGCGGTGGCAAAAAAAAAAAAAAAAAAAAATGAGTTCCAATATTTTCTGAATTCCTGAAGAGGATGAAGCCAATGTTTCGGATTTTTTTTATCTAAGTTGCAAATATCAAAATTGCATATTTTTCATTTTTTTTTTGTTGTTCAGTGTTTAAATTAAATTATCTTATTTTAATGTAAATAAAGGTTAAGTAACTTATAACTTAACTTATAATTCACTTATCAAAATTGTATTTTTTCATTTGTATTTTTTTTTTACAAAAATTGTTCAGTGTTTAAATTAATTTTTTAATCTGTAAAAATTTAAACTGTGAAAAAAAAAACATTTTCAGAAATATATGAATAAAACTATTAAATCATGTCATGATTGTATTTTTTTACAACTATATGCAACACTTCTTTGGAGCACGATATTGTATTTTTTTGTATTATAAAAGCATTTGAAGTCAGTTAACTGTTTACCCAATTCAATACAAAAATATTGGTATTAGTATGTGTTATATGTGGGATTTGACTAGAAGTTTTGGAAATTTTACAGATTCTTTTAAACTTTTCCAAATGTTTACTTTTGAGAAAAGAATTTTATGAAAATTAATCCTTGGAATTACTTATAGAAATAATATATGGTTTTTGTAATTCTTTAATTTCAATGAACTAATGCAACAAATAATCAAAATTCTTTGATTTCATTTATTGATATAATAAAATAACAATATATGTAAAAAAAACACACAAGCTAAAAGGTTAATGTCACAATAACATTTCTGTATGTACAACGCAGTAATTAGTTAAAAATTGCTTTCGTCACTTGAAGATACAATTTCAACCGATTTATTTTTCGACACCTTTAAGTGATAAGTTTTTAAATGTTTTGATTTAGACGCTCAACTTTTAAGCCAATTTGCAAACTTCACGATTACCAGATATGCATGATTAAAGCTCTTTTTGAAATTCAAATCTATCATCTATCTATCAAATTATTGAAAGTTTCATCTTCAATCAAGCATTCGTTTCTAGTACATTGAGAGAATTAAAGCAAAAATTGAACGTTTCATCTTCAATCAAACATACGCAATCAGGGAGAAAGTTCATAAAAAATGAACAATGCATCTTGGTGTGTACATACTCTTATGTGAAATGATCGAAAACATTACAGTGGTGGCAAAGGTGTTGAAATTCGTATACCGCATAGAAAAGGACTGCACAAAAACAGGTTCTACTATATAAAAAATGTGTATAAAATATAAAAAAAAATATGTTCAATATATAGGTACAATATATAAAAAAAATATGTTCAATATATAGGTAAAATATAAAAAAGATATGTTCGCTACATCAAAATCATTCATTTTAAGATTGTTTACAGCTACGGACGTAAGTACAGCAGACCGCTATCCTAGGAAACAACTCGATCAACGTTAACAGACAGCCATCTTTTCTGTGACGTCATCCATCGTGATGTTACGACCGCTAAAGAACGGCACCGCTGCTCTAGGAAACCATTACTTAAGAGGCTTTCTTGGGAATGGGTTAGTGTGGAAGATGAGGAACCTTCTAGGCTTCAAGGTCAGTGATTACAAAACCAAACCTAGCCAAAATTCGTGATATGAGCGGGATCCCACTCACATCAGTGATCAGGCTGTTAATCATTTAAAAATTAGGGGGTGGGGTGGAAGGCCAGAATTGGGGAGTGATGGAAGGTTGTTGCATCAAAACTGAGCATCCGCTCACATGACCCTATCTGTCAAGCAGTTTCTGACCAGCAAAAGCACTATTGTAATGAGGCATCCTCCTTATTCACTTAATTTGACCCCATGCGACTTTTTATTTCGTTCAGGTTAATCTTGCTGAAGGGGATCCCATTTTATTTCAGTTGAAGATTTTCAGTCAAAAACGGAAAATCTCCTAAAGGGGTATTCCAAAATCCTCGTTCCAGAACCGTAACCAGCAATGGCAGCACCGAAGTGCGTGGATGCTGAAGGGAACTACTTTTAAGGTGACACTGTCACTAAGAACTGATTTTGTAAGTACAACGATTAAATGAACCAGTCTCGTATTTTTTGTGTCACATCTCGTATATATCTGTAGCCTCGGGTTTTTCTGACTTTTGAGGTGGTCCGTGGAATATTAAAACTAATTTGGGAGTGCTTGGGCAACGTTAAGGGGTCCGTAAAAGGTTTAATAAAAAGCAAAATATTTTTGAAATACATTTCTATTATTGGGAAAGTTAAAATAAATTGTTAATGTTTTTTACGAGTTAAAATTTATAGTAAATATTTAAACTCTTCTCTAATAAAATTTTTATATAGGTACCGTTAAACTGGAACTAATAAGAAAAATAAATGGGCACATTAAAGCAGTGCGTTGCGTATTACTTGTACAAAATGTAGCAGTAATAAGCATCACACGGTTGAAGCGAATCCGACCGTGGGTGCGTTCGTCTATGCAGATTGCAATAGTCCATGCAATAATTTGTCTTAAAATATTGCAGTATTAAAGAGCCGTGCACATTTAATCAACAATTAGTTTTGTTTTGTGCTTGATTCCAACATGTGAAGTGGTTACAGCAACTTTCTCTTAGTTTTGTACAGAAAGCAGTATTATTCTTTGTATTGTTGTGAAGATAACCATCTCATTGAGAGGAGAAAAAATGTTTCTATATTTTATTACAAAAGTTGTTATCTAAATAAATAATATTTCAGATATCACTATGTTTAATTTATACTATATTTCTTACCATTCAGGATATCTAAGTTGAATTTATAATTTTTCAATTATGCATGGGAAAAAAACAGTAATAAGGGGCGTGGAGAAGGCTGTATTAAAATAAAACTGTAATCACTTGAGGATTCATGACGAAATTTTTGGTATAAAAATGGGTCCATGGGCATATTAAGTTTGGGTGAGTGAGTGAATATTAACGTCGCACTATTCAGCTACAAGAGGTCTTTTAGTGATGGACCTTGGCATTTTTAACCATGGTCAAATGATGAGAGGACGACACTAAAGCTCTAATACCTCCTTCTACTAACTTCCACACCACACCCAGGGAAGGACGTTTGAGCTTCGACATAATTAATGTGCATCTGCCCCCATTGCGTATTCCATTGCGTATATGAGGACTATTGTAGCTTTGCGCATTTCAATCCTTTCATGCGATATTGTGACTACACATTTGAATTGTTGAGTTATGTGACTGTGAGAATTTTGAATTGGTACCATTGTGGATTTCCTAATGTATGTTAATTTTTCCTGTTTGAAGGAAATCTATTGGGTTTATTAGGAAGATAGATAAACTCGAAAATTTTGATCAAGTCCGCAAGAAACTGCTTGAATAATTGAGTGAACTTTACCAACATTTTAAAGCTATTTCACAGCGTAACAGCATGTACTTATGTGGAATTAAATGCTTTTAAATATTAACAAGTAATGCAAAAAATTTGCCCATACTTACTTAGGTCAAAATGAATTTTTTTTATTTTAGTTACTTTTTATTAAATAATTACAATTAATATAAATATGTATATACATATGACAGAATCACAATATTAAGAGGCAAAATAAAAAGCGATTTTATATATATATACATTCTACATATGGTGTTGGACTATTATTTTTGTTACTATTTATTCATTCATAAATCACATTCTCAGCAATTAGTCCATCCCAGGTAGGATTCGAAAACACGACTTTTAGATTAGAAGTTCAACTCGCTATCCATTGCGTTACACGGAGACAACGAGTGATTTTATTTTTTATTTATGGTCCTGGACTATTATTTTTGTTCGTTACTATTTATTCATGAATTAAATTTAATTAATGAACTAATATTTGAAAAAAATGCATTAACATCAAGTGTCATCCACTACAAGTTTAAAAAAATGTATTTGAACTTGAGTGGATGAATAAAAATATTTCACTAAAGATTGAAAATTTGAACAAGATGTATAAAAATATACAGGGATGGCGAAATTACACTTCCGCTAAACAGAGGGCTCTTGATGCCTTCCACTGGTCCGAAGAAAAAAATATTTGGACAACAGACACTTCAGATGATGCGCTGGAGGTTTCTGAACTAAAAACAAATTTTTAACAAATGCCAAAAGATGGCTTTGTGGATCAGCACATTCCAGCAAAATATGTTAATTTCGCGCACAATGAAAGGAAAATATTGTTTTTTTGCCATAATCAGATAAACATGGCAGAATGCCGACGTAGCCTAAGAGTACACTTCTTGTGAAGCTATACTACCGCAATAGTGAAAATGTTAAAGCTTTGCATGATACGAAAGTTACTATATGGTGCATGTTCACTGCTTCAGTCATTCTCGGGCCCTATTTTTTTGAACAAGCGACCCCTCAATGACTTACTACCTGTTCTGTTAACGGGGAACGGTATCGTGAGATGTTACAGACCTATGTAATTCCTACTGTACAGCAACGAGTCTGCCTACAAGAAACCATATCCATGCACGTTGGAGTCCCACCTCATAACACAAGCTCAGTCCAACAATTGTTAACACCGGAATTGAGAGACGTGCGTGTGAACTGTCGATCTTTTAAAAAGCATCTTAGCCTCCACGATCACCCGATCTCACGCCTTGCGACTTCTGTTTATGGGGCTTTTAGAAAGAAAATGTTTACCGGGAGCATTTGACCACTAAGTTGGATTTGAAAATTGGTATTCGCCACCATAAGCGCCATCTAATGGCTGTTTTTCAACTATTTTTTATTTCATAAATCTCGAACGGATCGTGTGAAATGTCTGTTGCCTAAACATTTTTCTCTTTTACAAGTAGAACTGCATCCATGGCTCTCTTAGTAGTTGAAGTTTAGTTTCGCTAACTCTGTATCAATTTATCTATCTATGTTGTGCATGTTGTCATTGCCTGTTTACATATGCTATATATAAAGAAAAGTTTTCTCGAATGAAATATATGTTGAGTTTACGAAGAAGGGGTGTAACAACTGAACATTTCGAACTGAAATTCATAAATTATGCGCCTATATTAGGTAGCAATATAGTGGTTTCCTGCAATATTAGGTAGAGTTTTGCAGAGACAAAATTTGCATTAAAATTTTAATTTTTAATTTACCTGTTTTGCTGGAATATTTATATTTTATGTTGCTGATTCCTTTGTTTTTCATAAATATTTTCAGTTCATTCTTAACGATAATAAAAAAAAGAATATTTTTTTAAAAAATGTAATACATATATTTTTATTGTAATAAATTGTAATAGATAGTATAGTACATAATTTAAAGATATTTATATGTGCAATTTTAATTATGTTGAGGGAATAGTTATACTTTTTGTTTATTTTTATGTTAATAAATACCTTTTAATGATGCATAACTAATATATAATAAAATAAGAAATATCTGTATTTTGACCTCGAATCCTTAACTTCACGTGCATTGCAGCAGGAATTGAATTGTCTCAAATATTTTTTACAACGCGGCACCCTGAGTCATACTGGTAGATCAGCTTGGTACGCAACACCTAAGAGGGGGCCTACCTCTAATTTTCAGTTTCCTACACACGGTCTACATTTGTTAGTACAATTTTAAGCACTTGAACTACTACAGTTTAGTTATGTATAACAACGATACGTTATAGAAAACTTTTCTTATCTGTGATTATCAGTGTGATTTCCCGAACCTCCTCAAAAGGCTATATCTACCTAGAGGTGATGTGATTGATAGATTTTGACTATAATTTACTCGTTTGATCGATTTTGATGTACCAATTTTCCTGATGTGAGCCTTTCAGCGTGGCAGCTAGTAGTTATAATTTTGTGTTCCTTGTAACACGTATTACCTTTACTTGTTCTGAGAGAGATATTACTGTAAAGAAGCGTTCTAAAATAATCACGCTTAATGAACTCACTTCTAGGACTGTGAGAGATATAGCTACAGTAGTTGTGTGTGGTGTGGGCAACTCAAGTGTTTCAAGAATTTGAAGAACATTGCAAGATTCCTTAACATCGTCTCCAAAAAGAAAAGGAAAATGTGGGCTTAAACGGAAAACTACTCCAAGAACTGATAAAATTCTAATAAGGAATAGTAAAATAAGTTCAAGAAAGATAAGCAAAGTCCTTCGAGGGGTTTATTGGAATATGGTGTTTAAGTGAGCCTCTCAAATATACGGAAAAGCTTCTGGAAGTTAGTTGTAAGGCAACAAGACGAGGGAAAAGCAATTTTCAGTTCAGAAAAAAAGAGGAAAAAAAAACGTTTAGCATGGGCCAAAAAGTATCAAAACTAGACTGTTAACGACTACAAGAAGGTGGGGATTTTTAGTGATGAAACACATTTATTTGTGCAGGGAAGCAAATTAAGTGCTTTTAGACGAAGATGAAACTTTGCTATCAGATCATACCCAACTGACTGTAAAAACACCCTTCTAAACAGATGTTTTGGAGTTTTTTTCTCACCAAATGGCACTAGAAACTTAGTTAATCTTAAGGCAATAATTAATTCTGCCAAATACATATAAATATTGCGCAGTAGAATTATTGCATTCATGGAAAAATTTGATAGAACCTTTAAATATATGACTTATTGCCACATTTCGAAATGGGTCCAGACTTTTATGCGGGAAAATAAAATAAAAGTGTTTAATTGGCCAGACTTAAACTGTATTGAGATTTTACGGCATATTCTCAACAATCTCGTAGCAAAGATGAGTTCCACGACAACAGAACAAATGGTAAAAAGGACTACACGAGTGTGGTTCCAGGATGATGAAGTTAAGAACACATGTGCGCTCTGCACTAGTGAAGTCAATACCAAGACTAGCTGAAAAGGTCATTTCTGCTACAGAAAGACATATTTCGTACTAATATAGAATTTTTTCTGTCTACTTAAGGTATGTAACGATTAAAAGCTAGGGTTTTAGAAAAATTCGTTTCCTTACCGTTTGTCCCAATTAATTCGAACAATATAGTAAATAATGTTTACATATCAAAATTTTTGTAATCGGTATTCTTTACGCTTTCGTTTATTTTAAAAGCGCACCATGTTTGCCCTCTTTTTTTTCTCTTTTAATTGACTGGAGTAAAATAACTAAGAAGTGGGTTTATGCATATTTTACGACAACAGAGATGAGCAATCTTAAGAATAAAACGCCGATAATTATTTCAATGGGTTGTAACTCTGGAAATAATGTGAATTTTTTAAAACTTCTAGTTGAGCCTCTGTAGAGAGGTCTGAGCTATATACAGGCAGACTATTATTATAAAAGAACCATTTTTCACAAAAGGAGAACATTTTGAAAAAAGATTATTCTAAGTTAATTTTTTGACAAAATATTATATTGAAATATTCTTTTTTCATAAAATGCCCTTAAAGTAGTTTTGTACATGTATTCTAATCTTAGTGACACTAAATATAATGAAAATTATCTATTTATGCGCTTTTTTTAAAATCATGGTTCCGAACGTAGTAGAATACCTTAATCTTCCTTGGCTACCGTGTAAATGGAAGGATTACTGTGCTTTTCTTTCGTCCGTGGGTTTCGAAAAACTTAAAACAAAGTTATGACTCAACGGAACATTTATTTTTCAGATAAATATTAAGGGTATAAGTTGGATTTGTAAGAATTAAAAATTAAAATCGAGGCTCGTCAAATAAGTAACTGGATTAAAAACGTATCAGGGCAAGAGTTTTATGGCTAGATTTTTAACCATGAATTTGCTTATTATAAATATTTATCAAACTCAGATCGTGATAATTTGATTTCTGTGTAAGATGAAAATTATAATTCTCGTCGTAAATTGAAATATGTTCTGCCGATGGCCTAGAATCTTTCAAAAACAGAATTCAAAGATGTGACGAATCTGTACGGAACCTTTCCACTAATATTCTTAGGCGTCTTTTTGGGGATTATAAATTCGGGTATATTTCCAATCAACTCCAAAAAAGCGAACGGGATATGCAAAGTAGATAGGGTATTTAAGTAGAGCGTTGTAAGCTAGCAAGGAGGAAGGCTATTGAGACAGCAATAGTAGCCTCAAGTTTGGAGGATTCAATTGGATTGCGATATTGAAGAGTTACGGTTAGTAATCTACGAAGACATCTTGTGAAGATACATAAGTATTGACAGGTGATATAATATAGTTTATTATCGCTTAAAACAATCATTAGTTTAATAAAATTAGTTTAAGTTAATGAAAGCTAATAACTCGAGTTACGTGTATTTCTCGGACCTCCTATTTCGGTAGACCTTATTTGATCTTACACGTAATTATTGATTAACTTCATAATTCATAATTTAATTTAATATTAAAAGTAAATCCCTTTTAGTTGACGTAACATAGAAATATTGTATGTTATTAGAGTTTCTGATATTTAAATCGATGTAATAAATACAAGTTATTACTATACAAATGGCTCTTAGTGATTCTTTGCCTCAAATTAATCTTGGTATCCAGGGTGGAAACCAGGGGGGTTCTAACAAAGAAATAGGTCATTTTTGCCTTAATTCACTCCAAAAATAACTCGAAATATATAATCTGAAAAAATAAGCATTGACAGGAAGGAAAACTGAAATTTTACTTTTAACAATGGGCTGTCCATGACTCTAACTCGAATTTTCTTCCATTTAGCAACATTATCACTTAAAGCTAGAACGCCTCCAAACAAGAAAACGTCACTACCGAATAATATGGATATTCAGCGAGAGAAAAAAAAAAAAAGTAGGACCAAATTGCTTAAAATGGCCGTGAAAATTATTAATATAAATATGCTTCCTTACCACAATTCTGCATGATTGATTTTCGTTCTAATATTTCCAACTACGTGTTCTATGTACCTTAATTCCCATAGGAATGTGTTGATAAAATTGATCAGAAGACGATGAATTTAGCACTATTTCCCGTGAATTTTCTCCTAAAAATTAACTTAATTATGAATGAGAAATACCAGGTGCGTTCCTAAGTGGATACGAAGCAATTATAATTCAATTAACGTTTTATGGCTACTATCCCACACAACAACGGGATGCATTTATTGATGCCAAAATAAATTATTTTGTGTTCATGATCTCTCTCTCTCTCTCTCTCTCTCTCTTATTAGAGAAAGGAACATGTCTTCAGAAAACTGCAGGAACGTTAAAATATAACAAATCTGTGCCAAATTCGTTCTTTAAAGAAAATAATTCATTTGATTATACTTCAATGATATTTTTACGTCAGCATGCGGCGAAACTTTCTCTCGCAAATTATAAGTAGAAAAGCTCTGACTGATCAGGTTTTTTATTAACGAAGGCATTCACCACTTAAATTAACTCAAAGGCTATTGGCAATAGACCTCTTAATTCTGAACTTTGTTTAAGTAATGAGGATGACATCTTAGTTGGTATTGCAATCTCTAAATTTCAGTGCCAACATGGAGCCCTGAACCATCTGATTAACGTACCCTCAACACATGGAGTTTTAAAGGGCATCAGAACTCCAACTCACAATCCGCCATCCAATTTTATGATCATGACCTCAGAAAGGAATGGAAATTAAAATGACTGACAAGGATAAGAGTTTAGTTTTCATACAGTTGCCCAACGCGCCTTCGAAACCTAGAGTGCTACACAATCCAACACATGTAATTGATTCCCTCTTTGGTGAATCTACACTCATGTCCATAAATTAAGGATAATGAAGTTAAGGCAAAGAAAGAGACAGAAGCAAAACAAACTTGACTTATTTGTAAAATCTATTTATTAAACAAAAGGTAAAGAGCAAAAAAAAATGCTATATGTTTGACATAATTAATAAAAATAGCGATTTTTACTCTCTGGAGCAAATTTCAAAAAAGAACCTATTTACAAAACCAGTATAACATGGTTAGTATGATGGTTAATACGGAGTATGTCTCCCGGACGATGCAATACAGGCCTTACAACGCCCAGGCAAGCTGCGTATCAAATTATCAATCTGATCTTGGGGAATATTACACTACTCATCAAGCAATGCCCTCCGAAGTTCCGGTAGACAGGTGAGAGGGGGTTGGCGGGCTGCAATTCGTCGGCCAAGCATATTCCACACATGCTCGATTGGACTCAAGTCCAGTGAGTATGCTGGCCAATCTATATGGGTGAAATCCTCCGATTGAAGGCATTCGTCTACAATGTTTGCACGGTGAAGACGGGCGTTGTCGCCCATAAACAGGAATTCAGCACACATGACGCCCATAAACAGGAATTCAGCACACATGACGCCCGAAACAAACGTACATGTTATTCCAGAATGACATCCCAATGCATGTGGCCTGTCATCGTTACACTCTAAACATGCAGGTCAGTTCTGAAACCAAGAATAATTCCTTCCCAAACGAGTCATCCTGCACCACCGTAACGGTGTCGTTCAATGGTGTTCTCTTGGTGGTAACGGGTACCTGGCGCTCTCCATATTAATGTCCGGCGAGAATCAGGCTGCTAACTAAACCTGCACTCATCGGAAAGCATCACACAAGACCACTGTTGTGGTGTCCACAATGCAACCTCTCTACTCCAAGTTAATTGCAGGCGACAGTAAGTTGCGGTAAGTGGAACACATCCGACAGGCCTACGAGCATATAGACCAATGTGCCCTAAGCGTCTGTACACGGCCTGCCTTGAAACTGTCGTACCAGTAGCTGAAGAGAGCTGACGAGATAGGTCTGATGCTGTGCTCCATCTGTTTCTTTTGGCAGTAACTGTCAAATATACCGATCCCCATTCGGCGTTGAAACTCGGGGGCGACCTGTGCTGTAGCATCTATTCACATTACCATCATCTTGGAATCGTTGCCAAAGCCTGGAGATGACACTCTGGGCGATTCCAAGTTCCTCGGATACTTCCAGCTGGGTACGTCCACATTTCAGTCGTCCAATAATTCTACCACGTAAAAAATCATCCAAATGCTTCCTTTGTGCCGTAACTATTCGGTTATTGCACTGAAAGGCTTTTAAAGCACTTGTGAACAATTTTACTTATTTGCCTTCATTCCTTATGTACCCCTCTCTTACACTTTCGTCATCGTGACGTACCATCCGCGCCATCTGGTGGTTTCCTGTAATTTGCATATTCTTCTTCAAGATGTGTGGGATAATTCTACTGGTGAATTTTTTATTTTAGAGTTCAATTTCTGTGTGATTCTTAATTATCCTTAATTTATGGACATGAGTGTAATAAGATATAATGATTTATGTATCACTAATATTGACATAAGCAGCTACGGTGAATACGTCGAGTAAATCTACCTTCTCAACTAGAGACTGCCAATGGCTTAGAGAGAAAACGTTTCAAATTACACTCCATTCAATTGGGGATTATATCAGTTGCAATAATGGCTGAAAAAAGAAACTTTTTTAAACATCACTCTGAAAGATCTACAACAGATTTTCATAGAAGGGAGATATGCGGTGGCTCTCACATGTCGCAAAAAATAAAGGTTTGGATTCAAATCACTTCATGGTTAGCCCAAAAAGAGATTCCGTTTCAGCCCAGTTGTTGAAAGCGATGAACGGCGGGTGGTTCGGACCAGCAGGTTGATGGCTGATATCAAACGCTGAAGTCAACACTAGACACATTTCAAAAACAAACAAAAAAAAGTCTCTTAATAACACATAAAGTGTTACCTGGTTTTAACGAAGTTTTGATATCAAATACTTCTCTAATTAACATGCAAATGTTTAATTTTTCCTCGTCAATAAATGAAGCAGATAGAGTTCAAAAGCATCATGAATGCTTATTCATATTATATAAATGAGAATCTTAAATTTTTTGTTCATTAAATTTTGTTCGAATTCGAATTCAATCTTTGATTTACTTTATCTGAAAAGATACCTCCATATGAGTGTTCACACTAGGACGTATTTCACGTGAAATGCTACCTTATTTTTTTTCTTATTTGAAACTCTAATCCCTCATTATTAGATGGTGCATTTTTTAGTGTCTTTTAACAATAAGACTGCACTTTGAAATTACATGAAGGTTAAGCCTCGACGAACGTTTTAATTTTGATCTTCTGTCGAGTGATCAGGAGCACACCTGAGCTGCCACCCTATACTCCAAACTAGTCCACTACACCTATTTGAAGACTTAATTTTTATCAAATCCTCTACACGGCAGGTCTTGAGTAACACCTAAATTCGAACAAATGACTCGATGAAGTAACGTTTCCCCGAGATTGTGCTCAAGATTATTTAGAATCCAAATTGAAACTTTATTTTTAAACTAATAAATTATAAATACCTTTTTTTAACTATCTCTTAACTTTCGTTACATTTATGAAGGGATTTTCAATATACATTCAAACTTTTTTTTTCATCATTAATGCAATTTCATGTTCAAAAGAAAAAAAAGATTATTCAGAATATCTGCTTAGCCAATCAAATCATTTGTGATCCTGTTTTTCTCCGTTATATTAGGATATCTTCCTACTATATTAGGATACTTTTTGGGAATATAAAAATGTTGTATGCTAATTATTTACTTCGGTTCTTCGCATTAGCATCCCAGACCATGCTCCAGTGACGGGTTTCACAGAGGGCAGTATGTTATTCAAGTGAAAACTCCCATGATTCCTGCCAGATTCTTGCAATATAATGCAGGATGATACGCTTTATGTCCAGAAGCGGCAGATGGGTCGTCGCTGACCGACTGTTCGCTTGCTCGTAGCCAATGATGCATGCGTGTCTTACTAACCAGCAAAATGCTATATCGAAACATTTGTCATACAATCGACTCGTGATGTCGAGTACATTTTCCACCACTGTGTGGATGACACTTCTAAGAATAAAAATAAAACTTTAAGACTCCTCGTTTATGTTGATTCTTCAAATTTGACTTCATTTTTGTTTTTCTTCATCGTCCTGATATTGGCAGAGAAATTATTCTAGACTTTTTTAGTACTATGTCCTCAAACTGTCCTATTAGATTTTTCTAGATTTACTTTGAGGTACCTATTGTTCACAATTCCTACTATTAGCTGGCTATCTCCCTATATATATATATATATGTGTGTAGGATTTTCCCTTTGAAACATTTGTAAAAAGGTTGAGTCATATCCTTTTCAGAGGACCATAAATCTCAATTTTATTTATTACTGCATTCCGAAGCAGCGCCATCTAGTGAGCTTTCGTAGCTCCGGCTTGAATAATTTTTCGGCATCCTACTAACCACTGCTTGTTCAACACGTCGCGTCTTTACCGCATTTTCGCGCCCAGCGCGGCGGCACCACAAGTCTAACGTCCAATAATGAGAAAGGTTTATTTTCCCCGTCTTCTAAAGGTATAACTCAACTTTTTAATTAACCTAATTCCTGCATGTCTTTCTCTTTGTAAATATCCCCTTTTGTAAATATTTCCCTTTAACTTTAAATAAATTCTCTTTTACTTAAATGAAGTATTTGTGTGTTTAAATGGCTTAGATTAGATTAGTTCATCACTCACCCTTAAATACCACCTCCCAATCTAAAAATTTCTTCTGAAGCTGATTTTTTATTCGTATTCGGACTCCCACAGAAATAATTCAGGATTTGATTTCGAAAATCTTCTCTAAATAATAAGTTGATAACCTTCTCTCTTCTTTTAAAAAAACCATTTTTTGGCTGCAAGCCTAAAAATCATCCAAATGCTTCCTTTGTGCCGTAACTATGCAAAGGTTATTGCACCGAAAGGCTTTTAAAGCAATTTTGTTTTCAAGTAATTCATCACACGTCGTCAACAATGTTACTGTTTTTTACTTATTTGCGATTTCATGAGTAATTTATATTTTTAAATATAGAGTGTGTGTTTTTCTGATTATTTTTCCTTATGTACCCCCTTTAGTTATGTCATCGACCTTGAACTAAGAGATTAATGTCTTCCCATTCCTAAACATTTTGTAATTTGATGCGATCATCGTGACTCATATAGTACCATTTCTCTTGCAGCAGTTTGGTAATTAATTATTTTTTATGAGTATTCCGGAAAAGATGGTTATGCTATGTTTTTAGAATTGATGAAGGATCATGAATAATCTTATTTTAATGTTGTGCATCATTCAATATATAAGTACTTTGAGTTCATTTTTGACAGAATTATTATGTTTTCTATTGAAACATGGGTTTATCCTTAGAATGTTCTGGATGAGATCCTAAAAGATTTTTATTTTTATTGGTGTAATAAAAAATATATAAAGTTTTTTTAAGTAAATTCTTTGTTTGCTTTTTTCAGAAAGTGATTAAATTTTCAATCACAATAAATTTAATCACTGTTTCTAAACGAGATTTATATTAATTTATAATATATATTTTCTTTCAAATTCTTTTTTGCATTTATTATAACGGAGATAATTATAGCAAAATGGTTTAAAAAAAAAAGGGTTTTGTTTTTAGTTGAAATTAATGATTTGACTACTTTAAATTAAGCATTTATTTTATCTCGCACTGTTGTCTTTTTACGCGTTATAAAATATTTCTGAATGAATAGAATTTGAATATTTTCAATGTATATTTAGTGTATTTTGATGCAATATCATTTTAACTTGAGAATTTTTGTAAATGCAACGAGAATTGCAATAGCAAAACATCATTGTTTTTGTTTGAACGCGTAACAATTTTGTTTTTATTCCTTTGTGGTTAATCTTAACATAAATTTAAATTTTAAAATGGCGTATCTTGGCAAAGGTCGACGCGAAGATTTATTTGTCTTAGCCACGGAATTAAATTTAAATTCGATAAATCGATGGCCATCGCCACACTCAAAGATCTTATTAGAGTGAAGATTATGACGAAGAACTGACCAAAAAACATTTCAACGATTGTTGAGGATCGCAAAGCCAGAGAAGAAAATTTTACGCATTGAAGAGCAAAAAAGAAAAATTACGCATTGAAGAGCAAAAAGAGAAATTGCGCATTGAAGAACGAGAAGAAAAATTACGCTAACAATTGAGGTTAGATGAGCAAAAACGCAAATATGATTTGAGTTGGAAAAGTTAAGAATCTGGCGCTCAACATCCAAAGAAATACTAAATTTTCGTCAAAGAAATTTCAAAGTTTATATGTATCATTTGAAAGACATCAGTGCTTTGAAAGTATTTGAAACTACAGAGATTGAATATTGATCAAGAAAACTTTTCTCAGTTAAGTTACCGATGGAAGTATCTCACATCATGCGGAGAGCCTGGATAAAGCCAACTCTTACGAACGTTAAAGATTTACTGCTGAAACGCTTTAAACTAACTCCAGTTTCGTATTGTCACTCACCAAAAATGAAAGAACAAATCACTGAGTTAACACTTACTTCAACGGATGGATAGATGGATTGAAGATAGATACTTTCATAAAGGATTATCAGATCTAAACATAGATCAACTCAAACGAAAAAACTCAACTTTGAATTTAAAGAATATTATCTTGATGAATGGGCAAATATGAACTCCCTGTTCAATTAGCAGAAAAACTAGAAGAATTCGTTTAAAAGGACTCTGAAACAAAAATCTAGCCATTTGTGAAGAAACAAGAACAAATTCCCAGAAAGGAATCGGGTATGGTTCGAGTATAACAGGAAAGTTTCCAGCGTCAACGAATTACAACAAACATTACGAAGCCCTGTTACCAAGAATCTATTCAAAGATATCAACAGCGCGCAGAAATGGTATTACAACAAAAATTACGAGAAACACTCAAATCACAATACTTCCAAGCATATATGCTCGGACGAACTTTCAAAGAACCCTCCAAAAGAAACTTGCACACTCATCGTTAAAAGGTTTAAAAAAGGTGAAAAATCACGCCGCTGATAGACAGTGGTAGTACCGTAAGTTTGCTTCGAGAAAACACAAGCAGAAGAATAATGGATCCAACAAAATTATCGAAGAACAAGATGCTTAAAGGTATTGGTGAAGCACAAGTGACAACTATCGGTTCCTTTGAACATAAGTTCAAAATAGATGATGAAAATTACTCGTACACTTGGCATGTTGTACCGACTGATAAATTAAAATTCGAAGCAGTTATTGGATCAGATCTTTTGGAACAAGCATCGATAAGTTTTACTAAAGAAGGAGCAAATTCAACAAATATGAGAATCCTGCACAGCTTATGCTGAAAATCTTCAAGAAGAACTAGACCTATGTCATGTGTTGAAAATCGTCAAATCAAGAAGGAACTTGAAAAGTTGATTCAAGACTACAAGCCAGAAAAAACAGCATCTACTGACGTCATAATGAGAATTATTCTAAAAGACGAAGAATCAGTCTGTCAACACCCTCGTCGACTAGCTTTCACAGAAAGACAAGAAGTAAACAAACAGATAGAAGAATGGCTCAACGAAGGCATTTATACGTCCGAGTTCTTCAGAATATGCAAGTCCAATCGTAATGGTAAAAAGAAAGATGGATCTTCGAGATGCATTGACTACAGAAAATTGAATCAGAAGCTTGTGAAAGATAAATTTCCGTTACCTATCATCGAAGATGTTTTAGACACTTAGCAAGAAGCAAAGGTATATTCTACATTAGATTTACGCAATGGTTTCTTTCACGTCGATGTTGATGAAGATTGCAGAAAGTATACATCCTTTATCATCCCAGATGGACAATTTGAATTCAACAAAGTTCCTTTCGGACAAGCACAAGTCCAGGAGTTTTCCAACGCTACGTATCAAGTATATTTAAGATCTTACTCGGAAAAGGAATTGTAATCAGTTATTTAGATGATCTCGTCATTCCAGTGAAAAACGAACAGGAAGGTCTCGAAAAACTTAAAATTATTTTTAAGTCGCAAAGAAATACGGATTAGAGAAATTAAGTTCAAGAAGTGCCAATTCTTAAAAAAGAAAATTGAATTTCTAGAGGTCACATTGTATAGAAAGCGGAACTATTAAACCATCTCCCACGAAGACACTAGCTGTCCGAAAATTTCCAGAACCAACAACAATAAAAACAAGTACAAAGTTTTCTTGGTTTAACTGGATATTTCTGCAAGTACATCAAAGATTATTAAATATAGCTAAACCACTTAGCGATTTAACAAGAAAAAAAAACCTCTTTTTTTTTTTTCGGGACTCAACAAAAAGAAGCATTTGAAAAATTGAAATCCATGTCCGAAGGCCCGATCTTGCACTAACAGAACTGCATACAGACGCCTAAACAAGGGTGCAATTTTGTTAGCAGAAGATGGAAAGTTACATCCTTTACTACATGTCAAAAAGACAAATACAGCAGAAGAAAAGTATGACAGCTACGAACTAGAGGTACTAGCAATTCCCGTAATGATGGTATGCAATGATACATTAACTTCAAAGCTGCACAAGAGCAACATCCAAACATTTAAGGTATCGGAACGATACTGATTGTTAAAAAGCCCTTTTCTCAATGTTCCTTTTCTAAGAATCTGTTGTAAATACAACACCCAAATTTTTTACAAGTTAAGCATAGATTTAGTATTATACTAAAATGAGCTTTTTTAAAATTTTTATTAGTTTTTTTTTAAAAAAAAAAATTATTTGATTTATTTCGAAAACAAAATTTTTTGACAAAAATGTATAAAAAAATATATACAAAATTTTGCTAAAAGCTCATTCCAGTAAATACTAGAACATACAAAGAATGTGTCATATAAATTATGTTTACATAAGATATACACTTTCTGAGAAAAGGTACATCGAACCTTCAAAAATGACATTTTGAGAAAAACACATTTTTATAAAAAAACTCACCTTATCAAAACATCTATATTCCCAGTTTTCAGCATTTTTTGAACATTCACCCTCTTGTATAATTCTTTTTAAGTCTTTTACCTTTCTGACCTCCTTAGTTTTTTGCAAATTGGCATATCTTGCCCTTGTAATCCTCTCTTTGTCGAGGCGTTCCATGCAGCATGTCGCATAATATCCAGGCTCTATGTTTAGTTTTTTCAAAATATTCAACTTAGTTGTATTCCCTTTATTAAAGGATGCAATAGGATCATACGTACCAAAGGAAAGTGTTTCTAAGTGCACGAATGTCTTTTTAGGGACACGAGACCAAATAACATTATTAATGCTTTCATTTGATTCTGCGTGTTTCCGTGTAAGCATTTTTTCAATAGCTCTGGATCAGAAAGATCCCTAAAATAGGCCTAATGGCTTCCACAACAGCAACTGGAAGTTTATGTTTGTGGTGGTAAACTTTATTTTCTAATTGTGCCTTCTTATAACGGCACCACGTGTCAGGACCTGATGGACAAAATCCATGTTGTGGATTTTCATCCGTTGATATTTTGTGAAGAAATATTGCCCATATACCTTGTCGCATATCCTTCACACTTGATAATTTTTCTGAATGGCAAGACCATAATATGTTTGTAATTGGTCAATAGATGCTTCCGTTAATCTATTTTTTCCACATAATGCCTTGCCATCTGACAATTTTTGACCTCTCATCTTTGCTTTGAAACGTCGGAGACGAGATCTCATCCGTTTCATAACATGGCCTATACACTCAAGTTTTGTGATCGTACAATTATCACCGTATACTTCATTCTTCACAATGTTATCGAAAGTTTTGGAGTCGCCATCTCCTAAATATTTCGTGTAACGCACATCATAGCGTTGAACAGAGCGCTGAAATATCGATAGAGCTCCATCGACTTCCATTCTTCCACTATACCCGTTGAAGTTCTTCTTCTTGCAGACCGGTCCA
Organism: Trichonephila clavipes; assembly: GCA_019973935.1. Classification (NCBI taxonomy): domain Eukaryota; kingdom Metazoa; phylum Arthropoda; class Arachnida; order Araneae; family Nephilidae; genus Trichonephila; species Trichonephila clavipes. The sequence goes on along the minus strand of BMAU01020861.1, from coordinate 116,531 downwards.
TGTTTCTTTTATCTTTGCAAACACAATGTTTAGATAATATCTCAGTGTCAATTACCTTCCTGTGTCCACACTCGTAACTGTCACAACACCATTCATGGAGGAATATCCTCTCTTTTGCCATGTTCCATCAACCGCCACAGGAATGTCTCTAATATTTTGGTTTTCTTGTACAGCTTCTTTTACAGCATTTTTAATCATTGCATCACACACATCCTTAGTTGCACCTAACAGCATTTTATTGTACTTTGAGAACTTTGTCGGTGGGGGTGGTAAGTTCATGATTCCGCAAAACATTCGTGCAGCTTCTGCACCTTTCCCTATGCATCTCATTGCATAAACAAGCCTGGTGTTTACTTCGTAGGTGCTGGGTTTCCCAATTTCAGCTTTGCACTTCTTGGGAGGAGCAAAAGTTGTAGCTATAACTGCAAATATCACATATTATATCAAGTTCAACAGCTCCACCAGAACAATTTTCTTCACAGGAAAGGTTAAGCCCTGTTGCTCCACACTGTAAACATATGGCAGCTTCAGAAAACACACCAGCTAAAACATTCAAATCCACAATAGCATTTTTAAATCCACTATTAAACTTACTTTTGTATGAGTTATTTAAATTGCTAAGTTTTTTTCTGAAGCAGAAATATTACTGTTAGAAGCAGAAGAAGGCTGTGGTACAGAATCACTTCTCACTGTTGATTCGGAATTACTTATTCTGCCTTGATTAAAATTACCTCGCCTTTTCTTAAAAACTTTGCCACTAGATCTAGGCATTTTAAATATAACAAATTAATACTAAAATCAAAATAATAACGTTGTAAAGAGCTAAGCAGGTCTAATTACTATAAACACAACTTGAGGAAAACAAACAGCGTTTGAACGAACGATTTTTTTCAAAACTACAAATGTAAACAACGTATAATTAGTTGTATCGCCGAAACCGTTCTTAGGGTGAAAAATAACTGAGGCTTGGCAGCTAGCATCATGAAAGAAATTTTAAAAATGAAGTTAAACTTCTAGCTGGCCAAAGAGGAAATGCAATGTTTACCTTTTCTCTGTCCATTTAAATCGGTGACGTGCGTTTAGATGATTTTTTAAAAAGCAAAATTTTAGCACTTCTAATTGTGCTATATATTAAAATGAGGTATTTTTGGAAAGGTAATGAGCTAAAGAATTTTAAAATGCAATAATCTGAAATTGACAAAAAAAATTTTTTTTTGGGTTTCCAACAGCCCTTAAATCACTTCTAGAGAAGCAAGAATCAGAAGAATGTTTTGAGCGAAATGGTATACTCTACAAGTACTTAAATGATCGAGAATTAATTGTAACACCTAAAGCAATGCAAGCTGAACTAATTAAATTGATTCACGAAAATGGTCATTTCTCAGTAGGAAAAACAGAAGAAATTGTGAAACAGGAATTTTTTATTCCAAATTTATCCAACGTCGTTAAAAATGTAATAGTTAATTGTGTTCCATGTATCTTAGCTAATAAGAAAACTGGCAAAAAGGAAGGGATTTTGAATCCTATTTCTAAGGAAATCATTCCTTTAAGTACGTACCATGTTGACTTCATTGGTCCTTTACCCTCCACAAACAAAAGTTATCAACATATTTTCACCGTAGTAGACGCATTTACCAAATTTACTTGGCTATATCCCGTCAAAACTGTGTCTGCTGAAAGTGCCCTCGAAAAACTAAAACAACAGCAGAAGACCTTTGGTAATCCCATCAGAATTATCTCAGATAGAGGTTCAGCGTTCACTTCAAAATTATTCAACGACTATTGTGATGAAGAGAACATTCAACATCTACAAATAGCGACAGGTGTTCCTCGAGGAAACGGACAAGTTGAACGAATTCATCGAACTTTGATTCCAGTTCTCACCAAACTATCATTAGACGACTCAACGAAATGGTACAAATACGTCGACAGATTACAGAGAATACTAAATAGTACTATAAGTCGCAGTACAAAATGGACACCATTCGAACTATTAGTGGGAATCAAAATGCGTAACAAGGAAGACATCCTAATCAAAGACTTACTTCTAGAAGAAATGGCGAAAGAATTACTAGAACAACGCGAATTTTTAAGAAACGATGCAAAAAAGAACATCGAAACCCTACAGTCTGAAAATAGAAAGACGTATAACAGAAGAAGAAAGAAAGCTTCGTTATACAAAGAAGGTGATTTAGTAGCCATCCAGAGAACCCAATTTGGAGCTGGATTGAAACTAAGACCAAAGTTCTTAGGCCCTTAGATTCAATTAATAATTCATCACTCACCCTTAAATACTTACCCCTGTGACAAGCCACCTGCCAATCTAAAATCCCGCCTTCTGAAGAGTCTGATTTTATTCGAAAGATTTATTCGACTCCCATATATATATATATATATATATATATATATATATATATATATATATATATATATATATATATATATACTTTCCATTCATCCATTCAAGTTCAAATACATTTTCTAAACTTGTAGTGGATGACTTTCGATGTTAATACAGTTTTTCAAATATTAAATCATTAATTAAATTAAATTAATAAATAAATAGTAACAAACAAACAAAACTAGTCAAACACCATGTATAGGAAGGAAAATGGAAAGGAAAATCTCTTTTTATTTTGTCACATATTATTTTGATTCTGTCATATGTATATACATATTTGTATTAATTGTAACTATTTAATAAAAAGTAACTAAATTAACATTTTTTGTTGACCTATGTAGGAATTGATTTTTCTTTTTTGCATTTTAAATTACTTGTTATCGTATAATTTGGTAACTCGGGGATATTTTACGATCAACTTTATTGCCAACTCTGTCTCCAAGATCATTTATATTTATTAAAGATTACTGTTTCTTTGCTAAAAATTATCTTTTCTGCAGAGAAGCGAACAAAGTTCGAAATTTTCCAAATACTATCCAAATGTGTGGAAAAATTATAGGTATTCAGTATAATTCTTTTTATCCTTTTCACAGGTGCTATGCTGAGTTGTGCCTGGAGCTATGAAGCATGGAGCTAAAAAGGAAATGCGAGTTAGCGGGTGGACCTTATTTGTGCTACTCTAAAAGGTAACTCTCTGAAATATAAATTATTGCTTCATTGCCCTTAAAAAAAGTGAGCTTTCAAACCTGGAAAGTCTGATAACCTTAAAGTTAAGGCTGTTTAAAAGAGTCTTACGTTCATCTGACTTTGGAGTAAAAAGGCGTTTTGTGTAAACCAGGTGTAATGGATAAATATGAGCACAAGCTAAAAGGCTCTTTCAACTTTTTGGATTAAAACCTTCGCTCTCCTAAGAAATTGAGCAAAAATATGAACGTCAGTTTCGTTTAAGCTCGAATAACAAAATGAATAAAAAAATATTAGCGAAAGAAAAAAATTGCTGTCTTTAAATATATTTATAAATACTTGTTCTTTCAGAGTCAACTGTGAATATATTTTGATAAAAAATTCTACAATATATTCTGGTTTAGATGAATAACAGTGAATGAAGTACTTTTTCCGTTTTTCACCGCACAATACTTGGTATGGTATCTTCTTACATATGTAGCAAATTTTTCTTACAATCTACGAACCGTAAGCCGCTTCATATCCTGTTAGTGGCGTAACATACACCCCCGCATTGCGGCAGGGCCCATTGACTATAAGGGACCCAAAGTTTGACTGACGCTATGTACGTATTTAGGCTTGGTGCCCAAAACCTTAATTTTTCAGGGGGGGATCAGTTTTTTGTCAGAGGTAGTATTTAGTTATTAATGTGTTATGTGTAATAACTTGCACCAGAATGTATTTTTATTTTTGTAGATGGCCATTTTGTTGTCCACCCTTACCGTCATGATGATTGGTCTGTCGGAAGCGAAATCTGGCAATGACCTGTGCACATTCAATCCTCTGTGCACGTGTCGTCGATCACACCACGAAGTCATTTGCCACGGAGTGCCCTTTTCAGAGTTCCCCACATTTCCCACTGAAGAAATATACCAGGTATAGAAATTTGAATTATTTTTAAGACACATTTCAATAGCTCTTTTTTTCAGTTTCTGGAAAAACAAAATTAAAAATTGAATGTGACTGATAATTAATTTTGAGTTGATTAAATTCATGGTGATTCGTTGATTTTTTTTAGTTCTCAAAGTTATGGTTAAAAAGTTTTTTTTTAAAAAAAATAATTTATAGCTGTCGTTTTTTTTTCTGTTCACACTTTGATCATTTCCTCCTATACAGAAGGAAAAAATCACTTCCCTCATAATCAAAAACTTTTATTTTGCACTTACATACATACTTTCAGTAATTTTGCTTAGTGATCATTCTGAATAAAAATTTGAACAGTTCTTAAACTTACCTCTTCGCTTTAACTTGCGTCAAATACAAAAAATGCATATAGCAATAATTCAATCACATTATATTATTGTTTATATAAGGGTTGCCCAAATGAAAAGTCGATAAGTTGAATAAAAAGAACGTCTTACTTGAAAATCAAAAGAAATGGCCATGGGCGTTGTAGTACAGATACCTTCGTTTCAGCAGTAAGTCTATGCCTTAGCTGTAGAAAGTACGTGGTTGAATTTTGTAGAAATCCTACACAGCATCTGTTATTTTCACGTCCTAAAGGTGTGGGACTCTCAGGGTGATAAATTGGACTTTACGGTGAATGTTCCAACATTTTCCAACGGGTATTCTTAAGGTCGTTTTGGTCTGACGGGAGACATGTAGATGAACATTGTCACATGGGAATCTGATATCGTTTGCCACTTTTCACACACAAAAAAACGTTTGCACAAATTGCTCACAGGTGTTTGTTCTAAGCAATGTCCGGCATAGACTACCACCACTTGTCAGACCAATAGATGTTCATATTAAATTCCCATTCCGCGATCATAAACCGTCTACCAAGCGTTGTTCCAATATGAACGAATCCATTTAGAGTACAATTTTACTTACCATCAATTTTGTCAATCAATAACAGGCCTCACTTTTAAACGCCGTATGCCATATGCACCTCTTATCACCCTTTTTTCCTATTTGATAGGGAGATTATAGCTGCTGTCATTTGGGCAACCTACACACAATACTTTTTGACATCCGTATAAAAGAAGAAATGATACTATTCAGTTATTTTAAAGTGTTCACAGTTAACCTACGCTATACGTTTTCAGTTTAATTTTTTAGAAAATTTCTCTAATTATATTAATATTTCTGATTCTTTTTCAGGTAACGATTGTTCGTTCCGGACTTGAGGCACTGCATCATAATTTCCTTGAAGGTTCCAGCATCGCCTCCTTGCACTTGATGCAAAACCAGTTGACTCACGTCTCTGCCAAAGCTTTCAGTGGCCTTGAGAACATCCTCACGACGCTAGATCTCAGTTACAACCAACTGGATGACACTCTCTTGGCAGCCTTGACACCTCTTTGCACCCTCCAATGGCTCAATCTGAAAGGCAATCAATTGGAAGAAGTACACACCAGCAAGTGGTCCCAGGTGAAATTCAAGGAGGTCATTAATAGCCTGTTCTTAAGTTCTAATCACATAACAAGAATTCAAGAAGGTGCATTTGCAGTGTTGAATAACCTGGACTTGTTAGATGTTGAAGGAAATCTGATCCATGATATCGACAGCCATTCTTTTCCAACCTCTCTGAAATCTCTGTCCCTTTCCAACAATATACTGAAGAAAGTGCCTCTACACGCCATCTACACTCTCAAGAACCTGCGTTACTTGTACTTATCCGGAAACTTGTTTCGAAAGCTCCCAAGCCCGTTTCATCTCCAAACGCCTCGTTTGGAAAAACTAGAGATTAGCAACAATATGCTGACTCAATTAACGGAATTCGTATTTAATGGCTCGTTCACTATCAAAGAGTTAAGCCTTGATTTTAATTTCATTCGGTCTGTAGCGGCGAGAAGTTTTAAGAACACGGCTCTTGAAAGATTAGTTTTAGCCAATAATAGGATTATCTCCTTGCATTCCGATGCCTTCGTTGGAATAGAAAAAACACTCAAGACTTTGGATTTGAGCTTTAATTTGATAGAAGAGTTTCCTGCGGCGGTTAATAATCTAAATTCCTTGTTCTATCTGTCACTGAAAGGCAATATGTTGCAAAAGCTTGAAAAAGATGATCTTATTGGATTTCGGCGTACCCTAGAGATTTTGGACTTGTCCGGTAATATGCTGGAAGCAGTGCCACACTTGACTTTAATGAGAATGAAAACTCTCGCTCGCCTGAGTCTCCAAGATAACAGAATACGTATTATTCAGCAAGATGATTTTAAAGGGTGGGGAGAGTCACTAACGACACTGAGCTTAGCGAATAATGGCATAACGAACTTACCAGAAGGAAGTTTTACTCATCTCGGAAGACTGAAAGAACTTAAACTTTCCTTCAACAATATTTTATTCTTTTCCCCCAACATATTCAAACCCCTCGAGAGAACTTTAGAAGTTCTTGATTTGAGTTCCTCTTTGTTTTCACACAATCAATCAATCGACGTTCTATGGAGAAATTTGAAAAATCTCGAATGGTTGCAGCTAGATCACAATAACATCTCGAAGATCTCATCTCTGGGTCTCAATTCTCTGGTAAAAGTGCGCCACTTGGATTTCAGCAACAATGACATCAAAGAAATTCCGATAGATTTTTTTATGAGTTCAAAGAATGTGTATCTTAACACCATCAATTTTGGTAATAATTATTTGAAAACAATTAGAAGTGGGACATTTTGGGAAATACAGCACGTTTCGACCATTGTTTTGTTTGGGAACAAAATCACCGTTGTTGAAGATTATGCTTTTGCTCATTGCACATACCTACACACAATAGTCTTGTCAAAAAACAATTTAACATCAATCGCACCGTCGGCAATCTACAATCTTACTAGACTTTCGAATCTTTTCCTACAAGACAATTCATTGGGTGTGTTCTCTTTAGACATTATAGAAGGGGAAACGTCCCAGTTATACATAAATTTATCGAACAATGCTTTACGAGAACTAAAATCAAGCGATAGTAATTCAACAACTGTCCTAAAAATAAGAACTTTGGATCTTACTAACAATCAAATATCTGTGATATCCAGTCATTTCATGAGTTCTGTATCAAAATACCTAGTCTATTTATTTTTGTCCAAAAACGAAATTGAAAATACCTCCTTTTCGTCGTTGCCAGTTTTGCAGATGTTAGACTTATCGTGCAACAAGTTGCACACGCTCAGTTCTGACAGCTTTGGGTGTTGTCCAAATGTCCAAATATTGATGTTGGATCACAACAACATATCAGATATCTTTGATGGTGCTTTGGATGGGTTGGGAAACTTGAGAGTACTCGACCTGAGCCAAAATAATCTGGCATCTCTAAAGAAAAATATATTTTATTTTACTAAACTGGAAAGATTAAATTTATCGGGAAATCATTTATTGCATCTGCCGTCATCGATCCTGAATATGGTGCATAGAACTCTACGAAATTTAGATTTATCATTTAATGAATTTAAAAACCTATCTTCGGTGAACTTCACCAATTTGAGCAAACTTCAAGCCTTGAATCTGTCTTCCAATCACATCGCTTTCCTTGATGGTGAGAGTTTCCGCAGCTTGCCTCACTTGTTGGAACTGGATTTATCCCGCAATCCACTAAAGAAGATTCCGGAAGAATCTTCTGTAGGTTACCTTCCATACCTTAAGTCGTTTTCATTGTGCAACAGTAGCCTAACCCTGTTGGAAGCTGTGCCACTACCGCAATTGCAAGTTATATCGCTACGAAGGAATTTTCTGTTTAATATATCCCAGCATGCATTCCATGACTGTGATCAGGTTCGTCACCTAGACCTGTCGGGAAATTTTCTGCAGGATGTACCTCTACACTTGTGGCCAAAAATGAGACATCTCATTAGTTTAGATATTTCCTGTAATCCCATCGAAGTTTTGAATGTAAATAGCTTTGCTGGCCTGGAGAAACTCCAGTCATTGGACATCAGTGGCTTGTTGCTGAAGCGTCTTGATCCGAGAACACTTCATGGACTGAGGTAAGATTTAATTTAAATCTAAATCACGTAAATGACATCTAAGGTATTGTGAAAACCCCGTTTACAAAAAATTGTAAATTGCAAGATACAGTAGTAAAAATGCTTAATAACTCATCTAAACAATGCACTTTTTAACTCAGTTGTCTAATGAGCAACTTGGTGTATGTTTGTGGACCGAAAGTGTTCGATGGTTCCAGTCTTACACCCATAATACAAAATTAGCTTCTTGCACCTTTATCTAATTAGCATGCATTAAATCTAAAGTTTGATTAAACTCTTAATTTAATGTATAAAATTTATTGAAAGGTTTTGAAATCTAATTAAAACACTTCGAAGAAATTTAGTGTCTAATGTAACTTTGAAGTAAAATGTATCACAAAAAATTAAGTATCTGTATTTCTGTTCAATTTCAAATGCCTGTCAACTTCCTTTTGGACTTATTAATTTAAAAATTTATTTATCAGATTTTACAAGACGGAACAACAGAGAAAAGAATAATATTTTAACTTTAATAGGGTGGATAGGCGGTATTTCATGTGGAAGGAATTTTTTTAAAGGACTGGGATGTGTTAAAAAACTCTACCAAGGAATTTCTTCCTCTATTAATTGATTTATTGAACATGTAGTTTTAAAAACATGTCAACATCAACTACATAATCAAACTTTTTTTGGTATCACACAAAAGAAGCATAAAATTCCCCTTTTTTTACCTTACGTTCTTTGCTAGCAACAAAAGGAAATTTTATACTTTAATTTTTTTATGCTTTCTTAGCAATTAAGAAAGCCGTTAAAATCGCCAACGCTCAGAATGTGAAAAGAAATTTATCTTTTTGCTATTATACGATGATACAGTGTCATTGGTTAAAAAAAACTCGAAGGCAGTATAACCAAAAAATAAGTATCATTATAAGAAAGTAGTATAAATAAGTCATAAATAAAAGTCTATAAATTGCTGAAGAGTAATTTCTTTTCAAAGTTACTCGTCTTTTTCTCTCAGTAAATATTTTTTTTATTTTATAGTTGTCACTATTTACATAAATGTGTCGATTATTTTTTATTCTGTTAAAATCTAACTCTTGACTGCACTTTCAGATGTATAAATTTAGTTTATTTCTGATACTAATACAATTTAAGACTTTAAAATTTCTAATGGAATTCGTTTGATCCTCTGTGCTAGCAATAAAAATCAAATTTATAAGAAACGCTGAATAGTTTAACAAATACTTTAAATCATATTCCTGTAAATCTAAATATTTCATAGAATTTTACTGAAAAATGTGTTACATAACAGTTTACATTCTTCATATCTTATCCGATTCCCTATATTTTTAAATCCCTGCATTATTAAATATATTTAAAAAAACAAAATAATTTACATAAGGTCTCCCCCAATAACAGGGTTTGTTTGGAGGGAGATATGAAACTCGATAAATATTTAACGAGACACACCACCATTTTTCGCTTCAACTGTCTCACATTTTTGCGAAAGAAAATCCGATTTTTTTTATTGCTTTAGGTTCATTTCCGCTTACAATTCTTAGAACCTTCATACCCACATAAATTGGAATTTCTTAGGGAGAGGAATATTTTCAGTATAATATGAAAATATTTTTTTAAATTTCTTTTCAGCATAGTGCGAGTTTTCCTTAGTCTATGTAGGGTGCAATGTCGTTTATAATTTTTGTTACGCCTTGTTATTTATATGAAGGGAAAATATTCATTTTCAAAGCTTCAAAAACAGAAACACTTATGGTGCACTTGAATTCTGCATTAAAAATTAAATTATGTATGGTGAACAAAGTTTTCGGATATTTATAAGATATAGGGGTGTGGAGTAAATATATACATGAGACAATTATCACTTCAACTTCAAAATACTTTATTTACAACATTCTTAATACAAAAAAATTCTTTTTATACAAATAAATTTCTTCTTGCCAAACAGCAAAAATTAATATTCACTACAAAAGTATGAAATATATTTTTTCCAACATTTCAAATAATCTAGAGTTAAGTTTCTTCCGGTGGTCTGTGGATTATATTTCAAGAACTTCTATGTGTTTCAGTTAGTTTCTGAGCAAAACTTTATGCAGAAGTTGCCTATTACTTTTCAAGAAAATAATTAAAGGTCACTTCGAATCTAAATCCACTGAAGAGAAAACATACACAATTAATCAACAAGTAATGTAAAAAAATTAAGTCAATTCCTATTTAGATCCAAAGAAAAATTTTATCTCAGGAATCTCAGGAAATATCAGCGTGCATACGGATTACTAGGAACCCAGAAAAATTTTATTTTAGCTATTTTTTGTTAAATAGATAAAATTAATATAAATATGCGCACAATTTGTTTGTTCTCACGTGAAGTGGTGCACTGAGGTGGATGCGATCGACCACGTCGGCCCGTCGTACCCTCCTGCATCCAACGGTCACATATCCGCATTACAGTTGTTTGGTTTCGTCCAACACGACTATCGATTTCTCTGAAAGATAATCCACAACCTTGGTAGGCCACTATCCTTCCTCTATCGAACACAAATACTTGATCAAAAGCTGATCGCTATTTTTTAAGAGACATAACTGATCGTTTTTTTAAAAAAAGCACAAGAAAAACACAATTGCAGAACTTTAAATTGTTGAAATCTCCAAGCCTTAAATAGCACTTTGAGGTGGCGCTACAGATGAGCGTGATGTATGTCTGCGCTGAAATTCTAATCATTTGCATGTTTCACCTCTGCTAATGCATGTTGTAAATGTCATGTTATTTGCATGCTTCCTTCAGGGTGTTGCATTTACGATGGGCAGCAGTGTATTAAAAAGATTATGAAAGCTCATACTGAATTATGGGGTCACAGGGGTGTTGAAAATGTTTCGAGAGCACAAAATACAAACAATTTTCGACTAGAAATAATTCTTTGAGATTAAAATGAAATAATTTGATTCTTTTACACATTTCTTATAAAGGAATAAAGTTTCAAAAAAGTATAAAATATCTAAAATATAATCATAATTTTAAAAATAATAAGCACATAAAAATAAGAAAAATTTTTGTAAGAGACAAATAGTGAGTTTTACGACGCGCATGATATTTTCTGCAATAATAATTCTAATTACTAGCAATAAGTTGATTTATAAAGTCAAATATATCCTTATTACATGCTAGCTTATCTTATAAAAATAAAATAAAAAATAATATTTTTAAAAATAAAAAATACATTTTGTTTAATTTTTTTTAAAAAATTCAATTTTTGTTGAAATATTTCAAAAAATTAAAAATTTATAATACTATAAATAGCTAGGATTTGAAGATTATGATAGAATTTATAATTCTGTAAAGTTTTATACATCAAAGTATGATAGTTTTTGAAACGCAATGCGCGTAATTGAAAAAAACACAAACTGAGAAAAAGGGCTTTAAAGTTTTAAAATTGAATTTGAGAAAATAAATCTTAAAACTTACACGCTAAAATTCTCCAGGATAATAATATATACCTTCCTGTTCCTGAAACAGCTCAATTTCTTTACTCTTTTTAATTTTCTTGGCTCTGCGAGCTTCAAAAGATGATTCTTAAAGCCTCTGTCTTGACGTAAAGATTCGACGATTGTCACGTTCAGCCAGGGGCACACAAACATTTCTGTTAATTTTCCAGCCAAATTTCTCTAAAATAGTAATAAGTATTTGATTTCCATCATTAAAAACACTGGTTTCTAGATTTGCAGCAATCTCTGCAATCTGAAGCCTAGAACCAATCGTCTTAGGACAAAACTTCCAAATTCATGAATTTAAACTTTCATTAGGATTCTGTGTCTTACCTCCTAAACATTTCTTCAGGAGTGCCGGATGAGATAAGTCTGCAAATACAGGCTTAATTACATCTCGAACAGCTTTAGCAACTGAGGGTTTGTGTTTATAATTTTGTAAATTATTATTAATTGCGGCATTATACTTACACCATGTATTTGGATTTGTAGGACAAAACCAGTGCATCGGTTCATCATCAGTGCTGCAAGAATGACCCCAAACAGCCCAAATGGCTTTCCGCATTCCCTTTACACTAGTAGAATTGCATCGAATAGCATTACCATAGTAATGCGCAAGTTTATCAATTAAACTATCAGTTAACCTACCTTTACCGCCAATAGTTTTACCATCAGATAATTTCTTTTTACTATATACTAATATAAGCTTCCTAAGTCTTGTACCCATTCTCTTTTGCACATGGCCTACACATTCTATTTTCTGAATAAGATAGTCATCGCCGTATGGCTTGTTTTCAGAAAGGGCATTGAATGTTTTTGTGTCGCCATCTCCTATGTAGTTCGAATATTTCAGGTTGTGAAGCTTTTCTGATCGATTAAAAATCCTCAACATCCCGTCAACCTCCATCTTACCAGCAGAGCCAGAATAATTTTTTCTACATGAAATCTTATGCGCTGTTTGCCATTTTTATTGTACTTGATACCAAATTTTACCCCTTTATAACTGTCGCATCCTTTGCAAAATGAGGACAACACTTCCCTATCCAAAACCTTACCTGTTTCGGCCCCTATTACAGTACATACTCCAATCAACGATGAATGTCCTCTCGTCTTCCAGGTACCATCACCACTTACCGTTAAAAGGTTATCAGGTGACGAAGAATATTCTTCGACAGCTGACATTTTCATGCTTTCTTCAGCAACTTCCTTCATAACACGTGAAAGTTTATTATTAATAACATCATGTGATTTTTGTTCAACAGGATTAGGAAGACTCATTACAGCACAAAAGGTTTTTAATGACTCTAAACCTTGGCCTATGCATCTCATTGCTAAAATAGATCTTCTGTTAATTTCTGAGCATTATTTTTATTCCCAGTGTTTTCACAGCTTGAAAAAAAAAAAAAGTACAAACACTCCCAGTTTTTACAACGTATTTCAAAATTCGAACATAAACCACGAGTGGACTTTTCATTAATTGTTAATGGTTTATGACATTTTAAACAACATGATACTGATAAAATAGAGCTAAAAATTGAAATAAAATCAAAAATACGATATCCTTTGAAGTTTTTTTTTCACTTATCTTAACAAGATTTGACTTTAATGAAGTCTGATATCCTGAGATTTTATTACTGGAAGCATACATTTTTATCTCTCCTTTCTGCAACATATGTATGAGAACATACCTTCATGATTTGGTTCCCTCTAAATCTTCTTTTCTTAGGACGTTTAATTGAAGGTCTACGATGAGTATTTTCCATTTCAATCGAGAATTTTCAATTTTGATAAACGGTTTTAAACAACGCTGTTTTGAATTTCGATAAGTTATTGCAAACAACGTGCTAGCATTACCAAAACAGAATCAAAACACATTAAAAAAGCGTGTGTTGAGTTGCAAGCTTCTTTCTCAATTAAGCAAGTGTTTAAAATATTTCATGAGGCTTTTTAAAAACAGAAAAATAAAACGTATGCGGAAATCAAGAAAAAGTGGGTGTGGCATGTAGCCATTTAAACATTGTTATTACTAAATTGCTGTTTGGAATTTTTCGAATAACTTTCGAAGTTTTTGTAGTACTATCACGTGGTTGGTATCAAAATGTTCAAAAGAAAATGAGGAACAACATATATTTTTTTCGAAAATTCGAAAAAATAGAAGATTAACACCCCTGTGACCCCTTATATCAATACTACAAAAAAATTCAAATATTATTAAGAAATTTTATTTAGTTTATATTACAATATTGACAAACATTGTAGAACTAAGCCGAACGTTTATTTTTCTAAAACCATTGTAATTTATTTATTTTATTTCTTCATAAAAAACACTTTTTTAATTAATCTCTATGTGTTGCCAAACTTTTATAACGCGAAAATTAGTATACGAATTTTTTGCTCAGTTTCTAGAAATCTGTTAAAAAACAATGAGAAGAAAATTGTTGATACTTCGAATGTGTGTATGTTTTTTTTTCCGAGTCATCAAGGTAAAGAAAGTTAATGAAACTCTCTAGTGAATAAGAGAGAGTTTATTTACGTCACACTATAAAGTAAAACGAAGTCTATTGGCGATGGACCTGGTTCTTTTTAACCTTGGTCAGGTGGCAAGGATGACATCTGAGCTGACACCTCCCTCTCCTATCCACCCCACCAACTGGAGGACATTGAACTACGACAGTTTAACCCTTTATTTACCGACACTACTTATAAGTACCACACACTTTAAAATTACTTAGAAAAACCATTTTTACGAATACTTTGACGACACACAAAGCAGGAATATTCTTTTAAATCCACTCTTCCATGCACGAGTTCTATGATGAGCATTTTAGCGGGGAAGGCGAATAGTTTTATGGCAAAAAATGCGTTTTTAGCTGACGACGGTTTCAGCGGATTATGAAGATTGTCATTTTTATTGCGAAAAAATAATTAATGTCAAAAGGTGTCTTATTTTTTTTGTATGTTAACCTTTTAGAGGGCAGTGGTTAATACGTCTAGCTACATATTAAAAAAATTTTCTTAAAGCGGATGTTGGATATTTAGTCTATCTATATGCGTTAATTAAAGCTAAAACGCATATAAAAATTAATAACGATGGTAGAACGATACCTTTTTTGCATTTAATGCCTTCTCATGTGTAGTTAAAATCCGCTTTTCTTGGTGTAAATTTACAAATTGTATTTTGATTACTATAAATAAATTTTATAGCAATTTTCAATTAAAAAAAGGTTTGATAGAGGTTTTTAGAAAGCTTTTATATGTGGCTAGAGGCTCTAGCCACTTCCCACATAGAGCAGAAAAATTACCTAGAAATTTTCGCTTTTCTCCACACTTAGAACCACATGTGAGAATGTTGGGGGTTGGAAAAATAAACAATTTTGTTTACAAGATGTGGTACAAAATTCCCGGGTTTGAAAATCTTTCATTACACCTTTTCTGCTCGGAAAAAACGTTTGCATATTATAAAGTTCCTCAGTAAATAGCTCATCAAATTTGGGAAAAAACTAAATTAAATTTTTAAAAATATTACTTTATTAATAACTTTTTATACTAAAATTAAATAAAATATAAAATGTGGATGTATACCAAGTTCGATGTATATTCTAAGTATTCTATATATTTTCTAAGTAAGTATTTTGTGGTGTACAATTATTCTATTGTTATTAAATTACACTTATATATTTTGTATTTAAATGATATTGAAATAGTTATTACATAAATGTTAATTTTTCATAAAAAGTTTATTGTAATATGATTCATTATTTCTGCCCTAAAAAGTAAGTTAAATGCCTTAAATGCGCATTGGCTATAATGTCTAGCCACCACTCAAAGAAAAAACCCACGATTAGATATTTTTTGTGACTAAACAATGTTTATAGAGGATGAGAACATTACATTTATCAAGTACTTTGTCACAGAAAATTTTATTTTAACTGTGTGCCCGTGAAAGTGTTAATGAAGACCTTAGAAAACGATATGAGTATTAATTTTAAGTGAAAAACGCTTATAATTAATTCTACAGTCGAATATTTCTAAGTAGTTAATTAGCTCTAACTAATTAAATATCCTAAATTTGAGCATTTTGTTTAGGTATATCCCTTAAAATTTTCAATGCAGGGATTAAAAAAAAATTCATGAAAAAAACTGCAGTAAATCATAATAAGGTAGATAAAGGGTTAGCGTGCTTTGGCTCCTCCACACGGTGCGTCTTCGGTGGCACTAGCGGGATCTCATGTCACGCCGGCCACGAGCACGTGACCATAACTCCGGTTCTGTGCGACTTGTTAGTTGATATATATTATTATTTTCAAAGTGTGTTTTCCATAAGAGAGAGAAATGAGGGACTGTCCCTTTCCCTTCGTAAGATTTCCGTGGTTGAAATAAATACAGTCGAACTTCTATATAACGAACCTCTATCTTGCAAATTTTTCTATCTAGCGAACTTTGTCCTGGAACTTTGAACATTTCACAATTTTCTTCGCAAAATAACCTCTCTATAACAAAGTGCATTTTCTATACAATGAACTTTTTCTTTTGTGATTCAATTTTTGTTCTCCCTTTTTTAAAACTATTTCTGAAAAATTTCAAGTTATTCTCTATTTAACACATTTTATGGTGGTCATAAACTTTGAACTGGTTTTACTAGCCCTAACTTGCCAACAGCAATAGAATTCTGGACGTTTCATCCAAGAAGTACAACCTTTAACCCCCATTACCCAGTTTACCAGAAATATCTTCGATATCCTCTTTCACGCTCAGTGGAGTTATTCCGTGTCCCCGTGTTCTAATTATAAAATAATGTATGTTTAATATTACTTGTATGCTTTAAATTATAAAATTTCCTTAAAATCCTTTAATTTTAGTATAAAATTGTTTTCTTAATATTGAAAATACAGTGAATTCTTCGACATTCTTTTTTCTTGTTTTTCTTGCAGTTTTTCTTTCCTTTTTATGGGTAATATATATATATATATATATATATATATATAATAAACATATATTAATTTAAAAAGGAGTGAATAATTACTTTATTATATAGTGTTTATGAACTTAAAATATGTGTTTTATGTGGTTTATAATGTACATTAAAAGATCTACCACTATATAACGAATTTTCCATATAAAGAAATTTTTTCCGGGATTTAGCGACTACGTTATGTAGAGGTCCGACTGTACATGATAATCCTGTTTTAGCTTTGCCCTTCTATAGTTTTGTGCCACCTTCTCTTGTAAAAGTTTGTTGTACGAAGTATTTGTTTCAATGTAAAATATATGGATATATGTACATTGTAATAGAGAGTAAAGGGGGTGAGCCTTTTTTAGTGTATGATATTCCTTCAAGAAAAATTTACAAATACACTATCCAAATGAGAAGAAACTTGCCAGTGTATTTATTCAAACACGTGAAGGATTTTGCATCTTTTCACTCCAGTGTTGATGCGTTTTACAATTAATTAACAGGTCACTTGCATTCTTTTCAGCATTTTCCACGTTACTTGTTGGTAGAAATGTAATCAGAAAGCACACATCATAAAATTACAGATATCCATTTTAAAAAAAAACTAGAAATACGTTTCTGGTTAATTTCTTTCTTATCATTCAAGGGTAATAACTGCATAGTGAGGTGGTTTTTTTTAAAAATTCTAAATGTGATTAATCACATTTAAATTTTACAAAATCACACCCAGACCTATTTTCATCAAATTGTTCTCATTTTTAAGCATAATACAAGGGTTGTTAAAATGAAAAGGAACAGAACGTCGTAGAAATGTAATAAATTAACATATTTAACTAATCCGTTATGGGGGAACTTAACTAGACATCAAGGGATTCGAATGGAGTCTCCGGTGAGGATCGGATCTTGCGTGGGCAACCGCATGCACTTTAGAGAGCAGAGACTTTTATAGAGCTCAAGTCAATGAGCTCAATTCATGTGACGTCATAGCCACATGATAGTGAAAACCACTGATTCTAGCCAATCAATTCAAAAACTCATGCGACGCCATAGTTACACGATAAAAACTGTCTAGTGTTTCCAGCTAATCTGCTCACGCGCTCCGGTGTTGCCAAGTTTTGCTCTTTGCAGAAACTTTCTCTTAAAAGTACATATGTATACAAAATGCTTTTATTTAAAAGTATAAACATAAAATATGATTTTTTTAAATTTAAAAAAGTCTTTTTGAAGAATTTTTCCCAACATTTAAACATCTTTACCCAAATATAGAATTTGAAATTTCATCTGAGTTTTACAAATAGGACAACAAGTACAATTAGTTTAATGTTTGTTTTCAATTTAATGGAAAACACGTGTTTTTTATCATGCAACTTCATGAATTGAGCCCATTGACGCGACTCGTTGAACTCCTCGAGCATGGAAGAACCCTTAACTCTGACGAGTATTGTGAGACACTCCGAAATCAACAAGAAAAAAAGGGGCTGCACACGGAGGGTGGGGTTCTGCTCCATGATAAAGCGCGTCCACACGTCTCCAGGACAAACATGCGGAACTGGTCAAATTCAAGTGGGAGCAGCTGGACCACCCACCCTACAGCCTTGATATGTCACCCTGCTATTTCCATAGTCTTGGTCCTCTGAAAAAATATCTGAAAGGGAAACGCTTCAACTCAGATGACTAACTGAAGAACGCTGTGAAGAACTGGATCTTGTTAAGGTCACAGGAATTCTGGGAACAATGAACCCTTCGGCTCGTTAATTAATGGAATGGTTGCGCTCAAGCCTATGGTGTATCTTTTGAATAAAGTCTTCATTTACACCTACTTTGTCATTTCGTACCTTTTAATTTGAGCATCCCTTGAAGAATTGTATGAATAAGTGGTTTCATTTGGAAATCACTGCCCTTGAAAGGGTTAAAACAATTTATTCCGCTTGTGTAAAATTTTACGATCTGGATATATATTTTAGAATTAATCGATATACAGTCGAAGCCCCATATAACGAATAGAGGAAGAATATCCTAGAACATTGAACATTTCACAATTTTCTTCTTAAAGTAACCTCCCTATAGCGAAATGCATTTTTTATGTAACGAACTTTTTTCTAACAAGTCAATTTTCTTCCTCCCTATTTTTAAAGTATTTCTAAACATTTCAAGGTATTCTTTATTAGCACATTAGGTGGTCACAAACCTTAAATTGGTTTCATTAGGTGCCTAACTCGTCGAGCGCAATAGAATTCTGGGAGTTTCATCCAAGAAGTACAACTTTTGACCTCCCCCCCCCATTATGTAGTTCACTGGAAACATCTTCAACTTCGCCTTTTACCTTTAGTGGAGGTCTAGTTATAAAATAATGCATATTTAAAATTACTTGCGTGCTTTAAATTATAGAACATATCTTTAAAAGTCATTAATTTAATATAAAATTATTTTTTAATGTTGGAAATATAATGTATTATTCGACATCCTTTTTTCTTGTTTTCCTTGCATTTATTTTTTTATGGGTAAGATTCATAAAATAAATAGATATTAATTTACAAAAAGGTGTGAGAATAATTACTTATTTTTTGTATATATTGTGTATGAATTTAAAATTTGTTTTATGTGTTTTATAAAGTATATTGAAAGATGAAACTCTATGTAACAATTTTCCATATAATGACATTTGGGGAGGAGGGATTTAGCGACTTCTTTATATAGAGCTCCAACTGCATTTCGCCATCAATAAGGCAATTTGTAACCAACTGTGGAAGCAAGAAATATTGCTAAAGAATTTTTTTATCGTGTAAATCAGAGTTTCCCAAACTTTTTGTCTCTTAGACCCCTTGCCATGTTTTCCGGTTTGAAGTAGACCCCTGTATACTTAATGTTGAATTTATGCAAATCCGTCAATTTAAATGTGTTTTTGATAGCTAGTACGGAGCTACATAAAATTATATTAAAAAGTCGTAAAACTAAACCCTATTGAACAGTGTAGTCCTGCAATTATTCAGTTAAAACAGTTATTTTATGTATTTTATATCGCGGTGTCGAAATGACACCGGTGGACGTTTAAGGGTATCGAAATCCCGGACGCTCAAGGGCTAAAATAAAAGTTTGAATCCATTTATTAATTTGATATGTAATTGGCTTTCATCAGTCCGAGAAATTTTGAAATGAAATTGCTGCCAAAGACAAATTACGAATAAAGCTAACTGAGTGCGTCTCGTAGGAGAAACATTTATATATAGACGATATATGTGTTCCGAAAAAGGAAGGAAATATATGAAAAAATCGAATATGTTTGATAAAAATTGGATGGCTTGTAACTTCCATCTCTCTTTGTAGTACCTTTGATTTAGTGAATTTTTTTAAGTCAAAAATTTTGTTACATTAACTCTCAAATGTATAAATATTTTTGAAAAATAAATCGAAACAACTTCCGTACATTAGAAAAGAAGCTCGAACTTTACTTGAATAAATTGTGTATTTCAATAAAATTCAAAAGTGCTGAATTTAAAAAAAATTAGGAAAAACACTTCGTAACTTTTCAAAAGTTAATTGTTTTTTTGAGAGTTTATCTTAAGATTGACAGAATTATCATGAAAGAAAGCGTTCCTTTTTGTTTTATTTAATACTTTGAACACGAATCAGGAATTAATGTTTTAGGTGTGGAAAAGATAAAACGAGTCTCTCTTTCAATGCGCTTTTTTTTACTATTGAATAGCTTTTTCAATTTAATTTATATTGATGGGTTAGAACATTTTTAATCATAGGACACAGATATTAGTTTCCACCCGACACAAAAATTATGGGAAAACAGAATTCTAAAAGTAAAAAATAAAATGAACAATCGTAAAAAAATTTCAAAGTATATTCTAATATTCACTCTCTTAGTCATGTCACATCATTGATCAAAACATTAATTAATCAGGAAAGATTTAATCTACGCACAAAGCTAAAAAAGGAACAATTTTCTATAGTACAATAAAAATTTGTGAGCATCATCAATTTTTGTGATGAAAAGAGTCTGTATAAGATATATGATTTGTTCCAATACAATTGTAGTTAATTAAAATATGTCATATATATTTGATTATTTAGGAACAATTCGGATTATATTTAATTTATTTTAGCTATGCAAAATTTTTTGTCCCTTGATAAAATTGATTAATTTGTTTTATTAAAATCTTTTTCACTATGAACTATTTGAAAAATGATTTTTATTTGAAAAATGATAGAAACATTAAACTCAAAAATAACAGTACTTTAATGGTTGAATCTAATTTCAGTCCACAACTTTATATATCGCTAGCTTGACGAATTTTATCGTCTTTTATTCGATAGAAATAATCCAATATAAAAAAATTGAGCTGTTGGAACAAATTAGAATCAGTTTCTCTTTTTTGTTGCTGCCAAAAGCACGGTCTAAACTAAGATTTTATATATTAAGTCTTAAATAATCAGTCACTTCCATGTAGTGTTGTTGAAAGTAATAATTGTTAAAGTATAAAATGAATCATTTTGCTGAATTATTTGACTTAGAGCAGCGATTCTTAAACTGTGGTCCACGGACTCTCGGGAAGCCCCAGGGTGTCCGTGAAGATCTCGTGTCCGTGGTGGCCGAGTGTGCAAGGCATCGGATCGTGGCCGGACTTGTCACGAGTTCGAGCCCAGTACAACTAAAGACCCGCCGCGTAGGTTAGCGATGCATGCTAAATCTGTCGAGAGCTGAAACGTCTTACCGTTGGTGTGGTGTGGTAGTTACGAGAAGGGGTGCCAGCTCAGATGTCTTCCACGTCACTTGACTATGGTTCAAAATTACGTGGTTCGTCCCCAAAAGCCCTCGTGTAGCTGAACAGTGCGACGTTAATATTCACTCACTCATCCGTGAAGATCTCTTGTTTAATGTTTTGCTGTCGCACTTTTCAGACTCTGAAAGATCTTGTGGAAAAATTGAGCGATGTGTCATCCTAGACTAGATCACTAAATTGAACCCAATGATAAAACAACTACAACATGCATTTCGAAGAATATATTAATTCACTTTCTTTTTAATATTTGCAGCTACACAGCCATTACTACAACGCAATATTTTCAAAAAAAAAAATAGTAGGAACACATGTACACTGGATGTATACAGGATGGTCTCCCATCAGTAAAGAAGAACAGATGAGAGAAATTTCCACAGATGGAGAGGTTTTAAATTACTTAACAATAAGTCCCTTTCAAATTTTTGGGGTCTTTTTATAGTAACATTTATCCGAGCTATCCACGCGAAAGCTCTGAAAGTTCTCATGACACTCTAAATTACTTACCTGTGTAAAAAACATTTTCAGCTCTTTATCTTCAGAATGTTGTTGTTTTTTATGCCACCTGTCTGACGTAGTCAGATCGAGGCCCAAGAAATTCATTGTGGCAAGGGGCTAGAAGTACGCCTGTCGTAGACCTTGACCTTGAGCAGTGCGAATTAGCTGGGCGAAATTCTCCGAAAGGACGATAGATGACGACACCACCTATCTCCAACTCCACAATTTTGCCATGGAACTGGATAGGAGGGAAATATTCTCCAGTCTCCTGCACTCGTGATTTAGCCCATAAGACTTTGGACCCACTGATTTAACGAGCGCGTACTCCGTGTGTACTCGTAGGGTATTTGGTAGCATCGGGCATCGAACTCAGGCCTTCCGGTCTGGAGTCCAATGCTCTAACCACTAGGCTACTCATGGCCCTTTATCTTAAGAATTTGTACACAAACCGTTTGAAAAGTGTAGAACTGGAATTAAAATTGCAGATTACAAAATATTTCGCTTGATATAACAGCAGGTATAGAAGAAATGCAGGACCCTTATTGTCATTAAAAATTTAATTAACACAGTTAAGCATATCATTGAATGTAGTTGAAATAAATATTTTATAAAATTTTCAATTAAGTATTTGTTGTTTTCATAAAGGGAAAACAGAAAAAGAAGTGTTAAAAAAGTCTATATAAGTGGAAGGCGGTCTTAGGATTATTGAGGAACTTATAAATCCTTAGTAATGTGTTGGGAGTCAAGGAAAGGTTTAAAGGCGGGAGGATTTCACGATATCAAGCTGATACATAAAGGGAAGCCGCAGTGGTTAAAAGTTTAGGAATCACTGTTTTAGAGTGATTGGAGTTATTTTAATAGAGTCGTGAGTGCGATTTAGAATGCTACCGAAGATTCAACGCCTAAAGGGACTGATACACATATAATCTATCGTTGTCCAAACGTTGGCATGACTTGAAAATTTGAAGACCAGGATGATACGGTAACCCTCGTAACTTTTCTTTCATTTCAACGTCCTTCAAAATTATGTCAGGGGTTGTCAATGAGCATCATGTTGCTTTGAAGTATGAGGCTAATCAATCTAGCTTTTGAGAAAAATAAATTATCAAGTTTAAAACTATTTCATAATTCATTTACAGGTACTGAGTATTGATCAATTACAGACAGAGTTGAAATTTTTTTAATTATTTATATGATTTAAAACCACCTTTTTGAAAAACGCCATTTAAAAAATTTTTCAACGGGATATTAAAAATGATCTTATGGTTCCGAACTACACCTGAACCAAAATTCAAAAATTCTGCAACACATCGCATGAAATATTTTGAGTGCGATGCTTTAACGTTTAACAAATCTCAGTATTCTCTATGTGCCTTCAGAATATCTTAAATGAGAAACTCTTAGATATATCTTTTAAACTGTATAGAACAGAGGTTCCCCAACTTTTTTGTTTCATAGACCCCTTGCCATGTTTTTCGGTTTGGGGTAGACCCCTGCTTACCTCATATTGAATTTTTGCAGATTTACCAATTTAAATGTCTTTTTGACAGCTGGTATAGATCTACTTAGTTTAAAGTATTTAAATTTCTTAATGAAATGAAGTATGGTGTTTAAAACTTAAGAAAAAGCAAGTTAATTAAATTAAAATTTAATTAATACATATAATAAATGAGCAACTAACAAATGCTTTTAAAGAGAGGAATAAATCTGGTGCTTCAATAACAATTTTTCAACATTTGAAATCAATTGTGTCAGTGTTTTAACCCTAAATTCCTCGGTTAGTAGTGTCAAGAACTTGTTTCTCCTCTTGCTTTTTGTTTTCGAGATGCTGAAAAAGTAATTAAAAATTTGTTTACGATATTCCACAATTGGTGATAAAAGACAGGTATGTCTTTTAAAACCAAAATTGCAGACATGGTCTTTGTTTTTAATAAGATTTATGCTGTCACTTTGTAACTACAAATTAACCTTATTAAAATTAGTAAATATATTAAATAGATAAAATCTGTTTTCCACGCGACTAAATTTTCTTTTAAAACTAAAATCCTGATTTAGTTTAATGAGAGACACAATCATAGACCCCTAAATTATTTTTTCGCTGATGTGTACCCCTTGTAGGTCATCATAGACCCCTGGGGGTCTATATAGACCACTTCGGGAATCACTGGTATAAGACATCCAGAGTGTATGGAACTTGGATGTGGATTTCTTTACGTAACCAATCATTCATCAGAGGGTAATTTGAAAATTGGGATGCATATGCTGGTATACAATTACTTTTTGATGTAACATTAAGGATAGCAATATCGGACCCAAAGTACAATACCGGTATTCGGTGTTTCTTAGAACTTAATACCGGGATACTGGTTTTAATACCGGTAGTAGAAATTTTAGAACAAGAAATCATTGGGTGTTTCTTTGTTTTATTAGAGAGCATAAATATATATATATATCATAAAGAATAATTTGCAACTTATAAATTATAGCAATGTATAAAGAATCACAAAAAAATAAAGGAACATCTTATTTATCCAAATCATTAAAAAAGTGTGAATATCGCTAATCAATCTGTGGTACTACTACAAAATTTTGAAATGCGATCTTAAAAAAACATAATGCATCGATTGTACTGTCATTAAGCCTGGGACGCGTAATTTTGTGCAGAAATTACCAAAAGGGTAACATGCAAATAAAATGTGAATAGCAAACTCATCAATTTAAAAAAAAAGTCGAAATATATTACGCATTTTCTTCACAAGTGCAACCTTGGTTTCTCAGATGCGAATATCAGACTACGATACATGCGCGAGTGCAGTATAGGATAGTTTTAGTCTTGGATGATTCACATATTTTATAACTTCTCTTGATAGTATGATATAACTTTGTATTCACAGTCTAATTAATGTCCCCGTTATATAGAGAGACATTATAGCAACTGGTGTTGACGGATGAAGGAAGGCAAATGAGCTTGGATATGTTATTCCTCTTTCAAAGAGAACTTAGTTAGGAGTAGTGTATTTAGTTCAATTTATCTGAGAAATGATTTATGTCTATATACTTTTAAGTTCAAATTAGTATACTTATATACTATTGTATCTAGCAATGAAAAAAATCAGATGATGGATTTAATGAGTTGCTTGAGAACTGTAAAACCAGAAAGGAAAAATAAAAATAAGAACAACAGAATGAGTGGAATATAGACGCTTAATATCTTCACTTTCTGAAATAGATAAAAAATTATTTCATTTAAAATATGTTTTAATCACACGGTGCAATAATTAAAAATATAACAAAAAAAACGTATATTATTGTGATGTCGGCGATCCCTGAACATACAGTGGAAATAATTTTAAAAATTTCTAGTAAAACCAGTATTTAAACTTGTGAATACCGGTATTTCAAAAACGTAGAAATGGCTCAAAATACTGGTATTGCAATCCGCTATGTATCACCTTCATCAAAGAATACTATGATAGCACATTAAAAGAATTATATTAAGTTGGAAAAAATGCAAAAAGAAAAGGATTTTGATTTTATAAATGTATATATATATATATAAAATGTAATATTAATTTTATTAAACTGATTTGCAGATAGTAATTTTTGTTTTTCATGTGTTAAGTTCAGTAAATAATGTTTGTTCGACTTAATATTCAGTGTTGTACATCCCATTTGATGGAATTAATATATCTTATTAATTATAATTCTTAGAATAATATTCTTCTTTTTTAATATTTAATTTCAGTGTTAATTTATTGAATTTTTTGAACGTTTAAAAATTTGAACGCACTGTTTAAAAATTTCTAAGAATTAGAAAAATTATCGAATTTTTTTCAGTACCATTTTTTTAATGTGATTACGGTACTTAAAAAGTTCTGAGGAACAAAGAGATTTTCGAGTACTTATTCGAATTGATCGATGGATTTGTTTGATCTGTAGCTATCTGATTTTCTCTACTGCATATGGATACTAGCATATACCCACTTGAAGCATGGGGCTCTTTGTACTTAGTACTACATAGTTACATCCTTCTAGTGATAGGTTCTCAGAACATGTATGACGAAAAACAGTCACATATGTTCAGAAATTTTAAAAAGATTTTCCTGTAAGTTGTCAAAGCACTGTTATTCCAGTGTTTGTAATAAATACCTCTTATATTTATAACTTTTGTGCTACATTTAAAGCCATAAACGTCACCTCAATTGCAAGTGCCTCAAATTCGGCATTTTTACTTGCCTGTAAGATATTCCCTTATGCTAGGCGGCTAACAAATACTATAAGTAGTAGTCACGTTAATAAACTTTACTTAATGAATTCTGTGCTAATTGCTTTATTTATTTCAGATTTCTAATCTCCCTAAAAACTGATTCGTACGCATCTGTGCGTTCATTCCGCCTCCAAGATTTACTCTCCCAAGCCCCGGCCTTGCGGAAGGCAACCGTCAATGTAGAGGAGTCCACTCTCTCTCACCAGGTTCAGAGAGCGTTCGGCACCAAGCTCAGAGAACTCGTCATCACGGGATCAAATCTACGCACCATTCTACCGGACGCCTTTGCCGGACTCACCACACACGAACTTATCATCCGGATCAGCGGCACGTTGGTTAGCAAGTTCCCCGACGGTCTTCTCCGGTACTTGCCTGACGTCCGCTACCTAACGCTGGATCTTAGGCACAATCAGCTGACCAGTATGGATCCGGGAGTCCTGGCGGCGATGACCAAGGATGGTCCAGTTGCTTACCAAACGCAACATATAACTGGTAAGGGATTATTTTACTAGGTGTTACTTTTCAAATTTCAACGTTGGGTGTTTTAGCATATGTGTATAAAAGTTTCAAGTACTGCTAAAGTTCAGAATTTTATATAAACTAAAACTCAGTGGCGCAACAGCCCAAGAGGGCCATTGCCTACTATGCCCTTCCCAGTATTCGTGACCATTGGGTGCTGAGGTGCATGAACAGATGTCCCGATCAGGTTGTCAGTCTCAAGCGAGACATCCAGTGTTTCAGTCCCCAAGTAAGTTTGGTACTTGGTATCGACCCACTGCAGTAGGGATGTAAGGATGAGTCAACCTTGCTCTGCCCGCGTATATAACGGACAAATATTCCCGCCATATATATATTCTCTTTTTCTGCTACAGTAAATTATTGCAAATTCTAAAAAAGAGAGATTGAAAATAGATAATATACACTGTGTCCACAAGGTTATGAAAGAGATTTAAATAATTTGTATGCAATGGATACAAATTCTGTTATTTTCGTCTTTCTTTCTTTTAAGCATCTCCGAATTTCAGTGTGACTATAATAACGGAGTGGTCATGGTCGCGATTCCATCGTTGGCGTTGTTCAGATACAGGTTCCAGTCCTGAAGCTGCTGAAGACTCGCTGTATAATGTCTATATAATGTTAAATCTGATGAGGCTAAAAGTTCATTTACTGTGATAGTTTGGTGTAGGGTGTCATGCATATACCGTCATTTGAACGTGACTCAAAATTTTGTGGCTCTTCGTTTATAGCCATAGTGCAACTTAAAAGTGCGAATTTATAATAAACACTGAATCCCCCCACATTATAACTAACTCAACTTATTATCCCTGCTCACTTATCATTTTCAATTACTTTGCTTTGAGTGTTCAGATTACTTTAACAAGTGTATATTTAAGGCTATTTACACGAACTTATTTGCACGTAAGTCTTCATAATAAAAAAAAGTCATATTATAAGTACAATTTTTATATCAGGGCTCGTTGTGTTAACAATCGGCTATATTAATAGATGGTAAAGTTTAGGTACTAGTTGCACTCATGAGAGTGCAGTATGCGTAGTACATAAAATGCTCATTCTGATGAGTGTTTTATATATCTTTGTGTTTTCGCTTCTGAGGTTGTAGTGTGATGTGGGTGTATCTCCAAGAATTCTACTATACGATATTCTGTGCCGATTGAATGTATCTGAAATCGATTTCAGTAATTTGTCTCTCAAGACCGACTCAGTTGGGGATGGAAATAACACCTGCAGTCACAAAACACGTGATAGAGACTTATTTGAAGTCTATGGACTGTTATAAGATCATGTCATCACCTTTACTCCAAAATTTATAACACTCGACAAAGAACAAGAGACACTAGATGTAACAAATCGAAAGTCTGGAAAGGGGTGCTTAGGACAGAGCTAACAGAGCAGCTGGGAAGAGATGAACCTAGTAATGGTCGAGATTTTATGGGAGGTTTCAACCACACTACTCTATATTGAGACAATTCAAGGCGTACAGGAATAGCTAACTTAATATGACTTAATACAGCGCTGAACCTGTTGTAGAATGGACAGTAAATTTAATAATAAATTTTAGTTAGCACTCTACTCTCTCATTGTTATGTGGTTTGCTAAGGTTTTGTGTCAAAATATTCCCGCTCTGACTGGTCAAAGTCGATCGTGATGATTAGTGCCTGTAAATGTGCTGAATATTTCAGAGATAGGTTTGATTTTAATTTGCATCACCCGTTGAAGCAATAGGAAGGCAATTGGTGATGAGAACTTTGTAATTTTAAACCACGGTCAAGTGACGAGAACAAATGTGAGATGGCACCCCCTCTCCGAACTTTTACACCACGCCAACTCAGAAGATATTATGCTAATGGTAGATTCAGTTCAGAGTTAACTTGCTTTCAGTGTTTATGATAGATTCCTCACATGAACGTCGGTTATTCTTGTCATCTGATTCGCATCATAAGATCTCGATCATTTTTAACGAGATTTACTTTTTACATTCAACACATGAGAAGTAACTCGCAATCGGATTGATCCCAAAAAATAATAATTTTAAATTATGAATTTAAGTTATTCTTTTGGATGATTTAAAGCACAAATTATACATTTTTAGAAAAGCAACTGACAAGTACTAAAATTAGGATTATTTTTTATTTATTATCATAAAGAGGAACAATATAACGTCTCTCTCTTTTCTGTCATATTTTTTTTCAAAAATATCTGAATTTTAAAAATAGAATCACTTTTAATAATTAACACTTTCGATAAATTTACCACTAAAATTACTTCTAATTTTCTGTTTAAGTTGAATGACAAACAAGATCCACAAAACATCGAGAATATTTGTGTTGTAATATTTTATTCCCGTTTTAATTATATCCAAGAAATACTTTCCCCAACACAAAACAATGGCATTCCAATTATTTGGCAACTAATATGGTTATAAGCTAAGTAATTATGCCTAGAATTTACAAAAGGGTTTCAGCAGTGTTTGCACTCATGCTTGCAAAGTAAATAATAATATTAGATAGTGACTGATTGAACAGGAAGCCGAATTTACAGGTACAATGCATTCATCCAATTATGAGCTATCGAGTTGAAAATCTCTTGTGTTTGTCTTTTAAATTTGTCTTAACTAACAACTAGTTTCTCGAATAAATAATCTCGATTAGCTTTTGTCATAAACTTATTATTATAATAACCTTAAGTATTATTACAGATAAAATAATTGCCCTTCATTTATTGTAAAATTCTCAATTTATTTGTGGTATTTTATGAAAAAAAAACTGATTATTTTTTTGTCTTTATTTGTTGCTAATTTTTGGAAATAAATGTTTTATTATGAATTTCTATCTATACCTAACATTTTTTTTCTCTTAAAAAATAAGTTTTTATTAATAACGGGTGGGCAAAAAGTCCGCATAAACTTTTAAAGTTTGAAAAACCCGGACAATTAAACAAAATAAAAAAATGGTTTGCAGGTCTAGCATCGGTAAGTCACGGGATCTCTATAAGATAAGTAAAAACCCTTCGAACGTATATGGCGCTGGTATAAACAACTGAGTTGGAAATATGTAAAAGAGACAGGCGATTACAAATATTGATGCTCTTAACCCAGATCTAATTCTCCATTGCATGCCAACTAAGTGAACAAGGATGCTGAATTTGTTGGTGAAGCTATTTTTCATGAACAAGGAATCCGCGACCGTTGCACTGCGTAAATTCTGACTTCAGAAAAATTCAAATACTGGGAAAAGGTCTTGAACACAGTGGTACGCCTCATAAAGCTTGTTCAGTGAATTGAGGAAAATGTATCGCTCGAGAGGATCGTGTAAGATCCGGACGACCAAGTCTAAGAATCATTAGCAAATGTTGCAAGCTTACATGGCCTCCATGATCTCCAGATCTGACTCCAATAGACTTTAGGCTGTGAGGATATTAAAATTCCCGGATGTAATAATCCTGTCCATCCAATCTGTCGTAATTGAAATATGCAGTCCACCGAGAGCTGTCATGTATACAGGCGGACATTCTACACTCTGCTATTGCTGGATTTCTGATACGCTTTGAATGTGTCATCCCTTGTGGTGGTGGATATGTGGAACCCATGCTGCTGTAATAAATGATTCGGTAACGTTATTTCTGTTATTTACGAATCTTTTCTTCCACTTATGTACGAAGTGCCACCTATTGGTTGTTTTTGAATGCTTATTATTTTTCTTATCTTAAAAAAATCCCGTAACTTATCGATGCTAAACCTGCAAACTGTTTTTCTTATTTTGTTCAATTTTCTGGGTTTTACAAATTTTTAAAGTTTATACGGACATTTTACCCACCCGTTACTTAACATAAAATGAGTATAATAATTTGTTTGAGAAATTGAGAATTCAACGCGAATAAAAAATCATAAGGTTGCCATGGTTATACATAAAAATTTCTATAAACATTTTTAAGGTTCCAACTATCAGCCGTTTCTTGTTCATGTAAATATGATTCTATGATGTCCATGCTTGTGAGGATATGGAAATCTCCTACTACATTTTTATGTCCGCGTTAGTCTAGTGGTTATGGTCACAACCTCATAGCTAGCGTGTCATGAGTTCAAGCACTAGTGCCACTGAAGACATGTCGTGTGGAGGGGCTAATGTCGCTAAATCTGCCAAGGCTCAAAGTCCTTCCGCTTAAGTGACGTTGAAAAATGGTGTGCCGTAGATCAGGTGATTTCCTCGTCATTTGGACCAGGTTCAAAATTGCGATGAACGTCGCCAATAGTCCTGGTATTGCTTTATGTTTGGTCGTTACTAAGCACTCACTCAAACCAGGAGTAGTGCATACATTTAAATGCTATCAAATGCATCCGAAAGAGGAAAAAAAAGTTTTCTTTGGATCATTACATTTTTCCTCCGTTAATATTTGGAAATATTTCTAATATTTTTAAATCTGAAACTCTCTGGAAACAAAACTTAAAAATAGACATAAAAATGTTTTTAGAACAATCCAGGAAAATGTTATTTTAAATAAACTTCATTTTTTCAATTCCTACTATTAGTTCACTCTCTCCCTATATATATATATATATATGTGTGTGTGTGTGTGTGTGTATACATATATGTATATATAATATATATATATATATATATATATATATATATATATATATATATATATATATAGAACCTGCTCGTTAAATCAGTGGGTCCGAAAGTCTTGTCGGCTGAATCACGAGTGCAGGGGACTGGAGAATATTTCCCTCCTATCCAGTTCCATGGCAAAATTGTGAAGGTGGAGATAAGTGGTGGCACCATCTATCGTGCCTTCGGGGAATTTCTCCTAGCTAAAACGTACTGTGACCTGTATGGAGCTCAAGCTCTTGGCCAACGACAGGCGTACTTCTAGCCCCTTGCCACGATGAATTTCGTGAGCTTCGTTCTGACTACGTCAGACAGGTGGCATTAGCCACAACAATATATATATATATATATATATATATATATATATATATATATATATATATATATATTACTGTTTTTGGATGAACTTGATTGCTTTCAAATCGATGCTTGGTGGTTAGAAGGAGAAGGCAGGTTTTCGACAGGAGTAGCAGTCACCAATTTAGAATGGCTGGTAGACGGAAAAAAGCTGATAGAAAAATAGACGGAAAAAAGCTGATAGAAAAATAAATAAAAAAGCTAATATATATATAATGAAAAATAGATTGCAAAAGAGGATTATTTGTTCCGCTTATTCATAAAATACATATACGCTTTACGTTATTTGTGTATCAGACGTGTAATCAACTCACAGTTTATTTTAATATATCCTTTCATAAATATTTTTTTAAAATATTATTTGATATAGGAGACATATTGTCTTAGTAATGATAGTTTGATATTTTTCTAAAGTAATTTTCAACTTGATTTCATTTAGTGCTGGTATATATTTGTTAAATTAAAGTCCGCAGAATCACAAAAAAAGTTGTTTTTTTTTAGGAATTGGTGATATTATTCTATGATAAAGCGCGTTAAAACATTTTTTTATTTGTATGGATTTTTTTCTGGAATCTCATGGAACACGCTTTATGGAAAATTTATTTTAAATAGCATCAAAAGGAAACATTAAACGTTTAGTGAAATTAAAAACAAATTTTATAAAATATTTACATTTTACCTAAATTACTTTTTCCCCTTACATCTGTAGTTTATTTATTTTACTAGTGTACAAGATATTCATTACTTTACCATTGGAAAAACTTTTTAGAAATGGTCAGAAATTATATCAAGTACTATTAAAAAATAATTCAGTCAGTTCCTACTTAGGTCAACAAAGAAAATAAATATTTATTTACTTTTTATCAAATAATTATAATTAACATAAATATGTGTATTTGTGTGAAATAATCACAACATTAAGTGGCAAAATAAAGGGTGTTTTTTTAGAGGTATAGAACTTTAAATTGCAATAAAACAACGATGTATTATTCGATTGACGTGAATTTTTTTAATTCGAAACATAATCTTGTGGCATTACATTTTAAATATGATCAAGCAAGGCGAAGATTCGTCGAATTGGCCCAAAACGAGATTGCCGTTGTTTCCGATTTTCATGAGCGAATTTTGTTTAGCGATGAAGCGCACTTCTGGTTGAATGGCTACGTCAACAAACAAAACTGCCGCATTTGGAGTGAAGCTAATCCACAAGTGTATGTCGAAACACCGTTACATCCAGAAAAACTGACTGTTTGGTGCGCTTTATGGACTAGTGGAATCATTGGTCCGTACTTCTTCAAAAACGCTGAAGGCCATAACGTTACAGTCAATGGTGATCGATATAGAGCCATGATTACTAACTTTTTCATTCCTGAATTGAACAATCATAATGTTCAGGAGCTGTGGTTCCAACAAGACGGCGCAACATGTCACACAGCTCGTGTCACAATCGATTTATTGAAAGACACGTTGGTGACTGCCTAATTTCACGTTTTGGACCTGTGAATTGGCCTCCAAGATCTTGTGATTTAACACCGCTAGACTATTTTCTGTGGGTCTATGTAAAGTCATTGGTCTATGCGGATAAGACACAAACGCTTGACCATTTGGAAGACAACATTCGCAGTGTTGTTGCCGATATACGGCCACAAATGTTGGAAAAAGTCATCGAAAATTGGACGTCCAGATTGGACTACATCCGAGCCAGCCGTGGCAGTCCTATGCCAGAAATCATATTTAAAATGTAATGCCACAAGATTATCTTTCGAATAAAAAAAATTCATGTCAATCGAATAATACATCGTTGTTTTATTGCAATTTAAAGTTCTATACCTTTAAAAAAAACACCCTTTAGAAATCGATTTTCCTTGCAATTTTCCATTTCTTTTCTATATAAGTTTTTGGACTAATTTTTGTTTGTTTGTTACTATTTATTCATTAATTAAGTTTAATTATTCTAATAAAATAGTATAGTAAAAATGTAATCACATTCTCAGAAATTTGGCCATCCCAAGGGAGATACGAACCCACAACCTTTAGATTAGAAGTCCAGTGCGCTATCCATTGCGTTACAGGGGCACAACGAACGAATTTCCTTTCTATATATACCGTTGGGTTATCATTTTTGTTTGTTACTGTTTATTCGTTTTTTAATTTAACTAATGAATTAATGTTTGAAAAAATTGTATTAACATCACGTGTCATCCACTATAAGTTTAAAAATGTATTTTAATTTGAATGAATGAATAGAAAGTATGTTATTAACGATATTGAAAATATGAACAAGATATTTATGTGTGTGTGTGTTTGTGTTTGTGTGTTTGTATGTGTGTGTGTCTAATAATTCTCTCTAGTATCCTTTTTGTTAACTCTTTGTATTAATATTTAAGCAAACTTTAATTCTTTAGATTAAAAATAGCACACTGGAATCTTAATCGTAATCGGCTAGTCCAAAATCCCTGTCCCGCCCATTCTGTCCAATCAGAACTACTATTACGTAATAACCACTGCTAGTATAAAAGCCATATTCTTGTGTAATCGCTCTCATCTCTTTTGTCTACCTGCCTTCATCATGTAATCAGCCTGCTGCAACGCGTTCTATGTTTCTCTTTGTGTTTGTGCTATGATGTTTGCTTCTTGTATGTGTAATGCCGTCCCTACTGGATCTTAATGTGTTTCCGGATGTGAATAAAATGGAATAACGATTTACATGAGTGCCTCTTCGATAATACCGTACTCGGCCATGCTCTTCGTAACACAGAAAATCACACCACCGGCCACGCCCTATATTTGTTTACCTACAGTAATTACATCCACTCACCACGTCTTACAGTTATTTTTACTACACTCCAGAAATATTATAAATTGCTATTTCATATGTATATATGGAGAGTGAACTAATAGTATTAATTGAAAAATAAAAACCTTTGACGGAACCATATAAATGGTTTATAAGGCGCTCTAAAGATACTAAAAATAAGATAATATAGCATGAAAATTTATTAGTATTTTTTAAGGCGAGGAGTGCAATTAGGATTGCATTCCTTTGTTTCTTCTTCAATTCTTTCAATTTTAAATCTAAATCAAATAAATGTATTTGAATAATTTCTATGTATATATATCGAAGTAAGTTTTAATTTTGATACATGTGCACAAATCTTTAATCAGTTTCTGTATAAATTATCCAAATTATATTTCGTGAATGCAAAAATCATTCATTATTTTGTAAAAAGTTTTGCATGTGCAGAAGTTAAATATTCACTTATAAATAGTTTTTAAAACAATAAAATTTGTATGTCATGAACCAAATTAAATGTATAAGTGGGCTGCATCTGATGACTCAGGGGCCGTATTTTACTCATTAATATCTTCAGCAATGAGATTCTTTTAAAAAATAGCAACAAAAAATTTATAATAATTTTAGAGACATAGCTTCACGTACACACAAACTTTACCTATCCCCCAAACGTTACCTATTTTTTTTAATAATTCTGAAGAATTATTTATTTCCATTCTAGAATAGAAACTGTTTGTCTTCATTTACAGAATTAAATTATACAACCTCTGACAATAAAATTCAGTAAATAGTCCTGTAACATTAACGTAGATGAAATATTAACGAAAGTTACCTTACTGTGTATGTGTCCTACAAAATATTTATCTCCTATAACTATGCCCCACTGAGACCTGCTATACATGTCCTGGAAACTTTGCAAGAAGTCTTCTTTTGAGATGGAGATCAAAAGTCTCGTCACGTTTCGTTGGATGTCAGAAATATCGTGAAATCGCTTTCCTTTCAAAGCGAGTTTGGGTCGGGGGAATAGGTAGAAGTCTGGGGATTGAGATCTGATGAGAATGGTGGATGTTCAATTTGCACACGCCCCCTTTTCCCTTTTTTTTTTGACAGCAACTATTTGATGATATTAGCTCTGTGCGGACGAGCATTGTCATGAACCTTTTTGTGCGTACTGGGGTCGTACTCTGCGTAGACATTTCATGAAACGGGTCAAAATTACAATGTACCTTGCAGCATTCATCGTCCAGCTATCATGCACACAGTTAGTTACTGTTCTTTCATGATCAATTTACTTTTTTTTCTCAATGTTTTCGTCACTGATGGAGGTCGTCGGACTTTCACTCCGGTGGTTGACAGAAACACTTTACCGGCCTTTTCGAAAACGGGCTATCCACTCGTACACACACTTCATGGACAGTGTTTGATCTTCATAAACACATACCAGAAGCAAATAAGCTTCTGTTGGTGTCTTGTCATGCTTAAAACTAAACTATAAATTGATCTTTTGTTCGTTCATTTTTCTGTTCTCGGTTAAAAATCAAAGCACTAAACAAGAACTTTGTAAAACAAGCCTTACACGGAACACAAATGACGCTTAGCTTAAAAATGGTTGGGGGGAGGGGGCAGATGTGGTCAAGACCTGCCGCTACGCAAGTGCAGCGTTTTCTTTCGCCGGTGTTGCCAGATCAACCGTTCTGACTTCATTCACCGAACTATACTATAAGAGGTTGTATTTAAGTTACAAAATTAATATGTCCAATTTATTTTTAGAAAAAAAATTAATTAACTTTACTATTTAATTTTTTAAAAACTTTTATGAAAATTAGGAATTGAAGGCATTTAACATTACAGACTTCTTTTTTTTATTATATATAAAATTTTAATTCTAACGATTCTTTAAGAAAGGGTTTATCCCCTTTCAATGAAATTTTTCTCCTGAATTATATGTTATTTGCGTAAAAAAATTATTTTTGTCACAAATTTAATTTAAAGGAAAAATAATTAAAGGTAATGATACTAGGCTAAATAATGTATCATGTCATGCAGAATATTAAAATAAAATAAACATTAAAGTATATAAAAACTATGCAATTTGTTTGCTATTTTTTTTCTTCTGAAAGCATTATTTTCCTATTAACCTAAAACTTTTTGACTGATCGTTGATTAAACATATATATATATGGCATTTTTGAAATATTTAAGTTTAACTTGAGTTATGTTGTCAGTAATTTTTAATTCAAACTTAATTCTATTCAAAACGTAATTTTTTTTGAGATTTTTGTTTAGGGATTCAAAATCGTCTTTTCAATGATAGATTAGCTTAGATTAACATTAATTGTAGCTTAGATTAACATTAATTGTCAACATAATATGGAAATATCTGCGCTTGAGATAAAAACTATCTTCTTGAAATAAAGGAATATTTTATACCTTCTTAACACACTCTTTCATGTTTAAAACTTGTCTTACAATTAACTTGTTTATTACTGAAATTAATTCAGAACACTTTTTCAAAAAGTTTCACGTAATTTTCCCCGGCAAAAAGTATTTTGACAAATCCTTTGCTAGTTACTAACTGGAGTGGAATTAACTTCACTAAAATATTATATTATCAAGTAATGGTGAATTACAGAAACTTACGTCTGATTGCTACAAAATCCACACGTGGAAGAGAAGTTTAAAGAATAAGATCATAGTGTATACTTGTATGTAAATTTGACACTGTTTAAAAATTATTACACTACATTTTTTCTATGTTAGTTGCGAAACTTTTAATGAGAGAATTGCTGTGGATAAACTATTTTGTCTTAAGACGACCTAATGACAAAATTGACCGAAAAAGATTTTTTTTCGCAAAATGATTTGAAAATATCAAAAATATCTCCAAAATCGTATGTATAATATCTCCCATTATTTTACTTTTTCTATTTTTGCAGAGAATTGATATTTGGAATTTGATTCCTTAATGTAAAAAGAAATAATAATAATAAGGTTTGTTCTTAATTATGTTGCTTTGTTCAGGATGGTTTTATTTTATCCTTTCTATGCTATTTCCTGCAATGAGTCCATTTTCAGTTCCCGAAATTCCTTTTGTAAATGCATAAGCAATTTCTGGCACCGTAACCAAATTCTCGCAGTTTAGAAGTAAGAACTTGTAAATTTAAGAACTGAAGAGAACGATGTTTTGTATATTGTAATAGAGTTCTTTAATGTTGTTAAGCAAAAATTACTGTGAATAAGAAAGTTCAGTAAACCGTCTTGGTTCCATTTACTTAACAATACGTTGATTTTAGGCATAAGGTAATTTTGCAATGTCACAAATTCAATTCTGTAGCTTTCATTTATATCTTACTCCTTCTAATGAAATATTTTTTCTGCTTTTTACAAGTCAACGCTAACAAGTGTTAAGAGACTGTTAATTAAAATAAAAGGAACTTTTTTTCTTGGCTCTGAATCCGTCTTATAAATTGTGCAACCTCGATTTTGATTTTTGTATTACCACCTTTCACACTGACATAGCAAGTTCTGGGTGAGCCCTTATTAAAAATCTTTGGGTGCCCCTTAACATTTAACGATATTTTGCTTGCACATTTGGGAGCACCTGAAGCTTGGGGCCACGTATCATTGATACGGCTGATTCCGCATTAGATACGCTCCTGGTCTTTGTTTGTAACTGATCTATGTAGAGCTATTGGTGGCGGCTCTTATCATTTTTTAATCACGGTCCAGTAAAAAATGCGTCACATGAGCTGTCACCCTAATCTTCAAATTTCCACACTATGCCAATTCCAGAATTTCTAGCATCAACCTATTTAATGTGAATCAGCCCTACTACATGTCTGGTCTTCAAGCACGATAACTCGAACTTATGACTGGACAATACCAGCTACCGTGACCGCGTCTACCTTCTAAAACGTTTATGACTTACATACTAGATTATTGATCAAAATCCATCTATCTGTCAATATACCAACCATTTCTATGACAAAAATATACAGTGTAACGGGGATTTATGTTTTTACTGGGTTAAGAATAATGAACAAAACCTCGCAGCGATAAAATAATACATATAATAAACTAAAAAATATCACCATTACAAAAATTATCAGTTGTACAAGATTCACAAGATAAATACAATTAAACATTTAGAGAAACAAATTACAGTAAATTTTAGATAAATACAGTCAAGATTAGACAGCGAGAGTGAGAGATCCTAACTGGTTGGGATGCGGGCTCTCTCTGATATGCAGACAGTGGGCTCCTAGTTAACATTACTGATACTCATGTGTCCATAGCATGGCGACATCTATATTCCTTTCTGGGAAATATAGCGTGCGTTACAACAATAGATTTTACGTTAAGAAGTGTGTCACCCTACCTTTTACTCCATGACTGTAGAATGCTTGATATTAATTACGAATTAACCCACTTTTTTACGCTTTATATTTCTAATACAACTGGAGCAATAACTGTAAAAAATGCTTTATTCACAGGTGGAGTATTACTGGAAGAGAACCCCTGGAGCTGCAGCTGCGATTTACTGTGGCTAGGTCGCTGGTTAAGACGCTGGCTCAGAGAAACCTTCCACGTGCACATGCTAAGTGTCGAAGCCTCCCTTTACGTGAACAGTGTCTCCAGAAAAGCCACGTGCTCGGTTTCAGGCACCAATATCTCCCTGGCCATCATAGACCTGCGAAAGTCGGACGTGGACTGCAATCTGATGGTGGGGGCCGCTTCGCGACTGGACACACCTTTGCTCACATTCCTGTCCATGGCAGCATTTTTCCTACCCATTTCACTCGCATGTTGTGTGTTGTAAAAATTATTTATCATATCGTCTATCGATGATGTCATTATTAAAGGATGGACTGTGTTGAGAATGCTTGCGGCATGAATGACGGGTGTGTAAGAAAAGACGTATGTAATATATTTCCTAGATTAAAAATACATTTTTTGACAGTGCTGGTTTTTTTATTTCAGGTTCAGATTTATTTCCTTTTCTGAATTTTATGAATATTGATGTTTGTTATCCACAATATTCAGAATATTTCAAGTCGTTAGCAATCGTGAAATGTGAGACAAATCGGAGCGCTCGCTAGTGATTGGGTACAACTTTTAATTACCCTTGTCTCAAAATCTAAATTGTAAATATGCAATAGGCTCAAAATATATATATAAGTCTCGAAATCTCACCAAAACAATAAAGATTCACTTAATTTTCATCGATACCTACGAGGCGCCACAACCATGCGGTTTCCAACACAAGGAATAGTCTAAATGACTTTTTATCAACGTTGCGCTATAAAGCAACATGAGGGCTATTGACGATGGACCCTGTAATTTTGAACAAAGTGACAAGGACGACATCTTAGCTAGGACTTCCCTCTTTAAACCACACCGCGTCAACGGAAAAACTTGGATCTTCAACGAATTTAACATGCATCATAACTTCTATAAAGCGAGGAGAGTACGATGCCTATCAAAATGCGAGAAGCGAAATCTGTCGAGGCTTAAAGTCTTCTCGTCGACGTGGTGTGGAATTTAGGAGAGATGACGAGGTCCGTTGTAAATAAACCTTGTGCTTCTTTGTTGTGTGAAGCGAAGATCACTCTTTCTTACAGAGGTAAAGATGCTCTGCCACTCTTTCTGTAAGCGTCTCGTTCCTTGTCATTAACAAGACTTCTCCCAAAAAACAATGAGAAACCCTTAAAAATAACTATGAGCAATAAATAAATAAATCAGGGATAATGACCTTTATTGCTTCATATCCCACAAAAATAATAAATGTAACTGTAATAAATAAATCATGGAGGGGATGAAGTATTTTCTAATGAAAGCGAAATATTTATTTATTTTTTATTTCTAATGGACTGCGAATTGATGTGTTACCATTGCAGACCTCGTACATTCCCCGGGAGCTGGTATCTATTTTTAGTGCGACACCATATAGGCAGAAACCAATCACCGCAGGTAATTTTGACGCACAGTTTCCTCCAAATAGGGAGACACCTGAGCTCTGACGATGCGAACCACTATATTTCCCGAGTAGAAAAGCTTTTTTTAAAAAAGGATTATATATACAAAACAAGTTGTACTTATAAATATCCAGGCTTTTCTGGATAGATACTGTATTTTTATAGGAGAATTATCAATCGCAGCGTAAGATAGCAAGAAGAGAAGTTTTTTTTAAATATGAATACTTACAACTACGTATTAAAATGACTACAGCTAATTTTAATAAGACCTTTTCGGATAAAACTACAGATTTTACGGACAGAACGTAGGAAAAGAGAAATACTTTTTTTCACACCGAGTCCAGTCTGAAATATTTCTTTCTCTTCTCCAAGATATTTTTTTTATTCCCATCAAAAATTATCTTGGTAATCGAATTTTAAATGCAGTCTAGAGATTTCAGGTTTATGACTATAAGATTGTCAAAATGTGTCAAAGGAAGTAAGTATCAGCAAAAGTATTTGATTATCCCATACTATCAAAATTAAATGTCTCTTCATACTTTTATGTTCGTTGGTCATTTTAAAAGAGATCTATAATATATAGTACAAAGATGCTGTTTTATAATGATGAGCGTAAATGATAATCATTTCATCATTAATTTTTAAAGGCAGCTGCGCTGTTAGAACAAAAATGTAAAAAAAAAATCATAACATAGATGACACATCCCTTAAGTCCTCTATAATTTCAGATTTTATTCGTGCGACTGCCTATTTGACGAAAGATTCATGATGCTGCGTCATGAGATTCAAAGTTATTGTCAAGGAGTGAAAGTAAACCTCTTCCTATCTTTTTAAGAGATGATTACAGACTTCCGAGTGTTCTTTCGATTATAAATTATCAGATGACTTCTCTGTCTGGCAAGAAGTGAAACTCTATTCGAAATCTTCTCTTCATTTGTCATTCAGAAACAAATTATCTTTTGTTACAAAGGGTTAGAATAGTTTTATACTGTTTGAAAATAAAAGAATCATTAATAACGGCCAGAATAATTTCTTCTTCCAACTTAAGTAATGTTATTTTTCCATTACCGATGGAACGTTTCATTTAATTTCA
This sequence comes from Trichonephila clavipes, assembly GCA_019973935.1. Lineage (NCBI taxonomy): Eukaryota > Metazoa > Arthropoda > Arachnida > Araneae > Nephilidae > Trichonephila > Trichonephila clavipes. The sequence continues at coordinate 75,160 of BMAU01020861.1, read as the reverse complement.
CGAGCTGAAAATAAATGGTTCGAATTCGTTTTAAAAAAAAATGGTTAGAAAGAGAACTTTGTAACCATTTATTTTAGAGATAGTTAATTCAAGTTAATTTATTTATTTAAATAAAACGTAACACTCTCTAAGGCAGTAGTTCCTAAACTATAAGCCTCGCTTCCGAAAGGAGAATTACAGATGATCGCAAAAATTGACAAGAAAGTTTCCGAAAAAATATTTTTTAACACGCTTTTATAAGCTTCACCTGTATGTAACGGAATTTTTAACTCGATTTTTACCCATTTTAAAAGGTCAGATTAATTCAAAATTTTGCACACACGTCAAACATTGATGACAATACAATAATTTCATAATTTTGTTCCATTGTCCTGATCAGAATAATCAGGATTACCCATTTCCAGATTTGATGACTAATTCCAGATCACATTTCCAGTTTTAGCAACTACTCAAACAGCCGTGAGTTGATTCAGGAGGAACCACAGATTATATAATTTCTCACAAACTCTTCGATTCAAAACGTGTACTTCTATGCCCAATAAAGATGCATGCTTTAGAAAAAATATTGGGTTCTTTTTAGTGCAAAATATCATTGAATAACACCTTCTTCATTAAATATTTCTACCTTCGCTCCTTCAGATTTCTGTGGCTGATACAACATTTTGCAAACCAGGCCGTACCGACACCCTGATAGAATGCCAATGCATATTCTACATTCTAAAAAATGACGCATTTAAGATTAATTCATCAATGAATTAGTGATAGTTTAAAAAACTAAAAGAAACATGCGTTTTTTGTAGATCAAACTAAAAAATGAAAAGTAAGTTATAGTTTAAAAAAACTAAAAAAACACGCTTTTATAGTAAATTGAACTAAAAGAAAAAATTATTCTTAATACAAGAATAAAATGATAAACGAGAAAATTAATGCCATTGTGGTAAAAACGTGTGGGGGGGGTGCTTTGTATTACATTCTTACACTAACCCTGCATTTCGGTATAGAACTGGTAAGAAATTATAACAATTGATATCGAGTACCCCACTCTTTTATTACAGTGACATTATTTCCTCGAGAGCGCGCAGTAATTATGTTATTCCTATACTAAGAATGAATTTTTACTTTTTAGTTCACAATTAACTATAAAAGCGCGTTTACTTTAGTTTTTTTTTTTTTAAACTGTAATTTATTATAGTACTTTATACAAAAACAGTTGTTTAAAAATTAATTTCTATAATATAAATCTGAAACTTATCTATCAGCCTAACTGTAACTTCCACGCCACGGATCGATTTGTTGATTAATAATTATTGTCACATTTCAAGGCTACTCGAAGTCTATTTGCAATGGATTCATTTGACTTTACCTCAGTAAAGCGACGAGGATAGCACTTAGACTGGAATCCAGCATTTCAAACTTCTACATCAAGCAAATGAGATGGCGTCCTCCTCTCTACATGACGAGTTTCAAGTGTCCCCATGGTCGGGAATTACAACTTGACAGAAGTAACACCACCCTCGCATTAACGAACGCAACCATACAGAAACCTCGGTCACTCGATGATACTGGTAAGTAAGTGTTAAGTTAACATCGCACTATAAAACTGTGCACGGACTATTGGCGACGGAGCTCATTATTTTGATTCATGGCAAAATGGCATGGTGAAGAAAACTACACCTGAGCTGGTACCCCCTCTTCTAACTTCCACACCATATCAATGGGAGGTCGTTTGAGCTTCGGCATATTTTAAGTGCATCGGCCCCTTCTGCAGGACTTCAGTGGCACTAGCCTTGAACTCATGACCCGCCCGCCACATCGATGCAACTAGAGAGGCGTCGTTGAACGTAGCAACATAATCTACTTTAGAATTTAATTTATAATATGAAGACAACCAAAGTGATCCAAAATGTCCGGTCTCATGATAAAAAAACAAAAGAAAAACTTCATCTGAATTATTAATTAAAACTGCGTACTTGTTCTTTTTCTTACATGTGGCCACGGTTACCAAATAATCATGACCATGAATTGATGTCCGGAGTCGCCCAGCCACTACGGTGGCTATGACCCTCGGCTTGTAACCGAGTGGGTTTGGGTTCAAATCCCGAGTAAGACATGGCTGTGATCTTCTTCGGGAAAGAAGTCGGTCTTTCGCCAGTAATGGCACCCCTTCTTGTTATATGCTGAAATCATCATCTGTAATAGATCTGTATATTCTTCTGTTGCATTGTATGCTTTCTGTTCTTCTTCACTTGTATTTCATATGTTCCCAGAAAAAAAAACACGTCAACAACAACAACAATTCGTGGCCTGCGTTTTCAAGTCGCGGATTCGAAACCTAATGCAACTGATGGCGTTAAATATGATGAAGATCAAATTCCTCCAGTAGCGTGGTATGGATGTTTCGAGTGTGGGGTTCCAGTTCAAGTATTGTCCACGTTTCTTGACCATGATTCAAAATTACGAGATTCATCACAAATAGCAATCGATGTGGAATTTTGGAGAGTTGGATACATTTTTTTTTGGTTATGTGTTGTTGCTCCTAATGCCACCTGTCTGACGGTGTCAGATCGAGACCCATGCAATTCATCGAGACAAAGGACTAGATTAACGCCTGTCGTTATCCCTTATTTTGAGCACCGTACAGGGGACAGTCAGAATTGGTTCGGTTCCACCCCAGTTTTGAGAGAGCATCCTGGATAGGTCAGGGACCTCTCACCACTCTTTCCCTTCCACCAACTTCACATGATGACTTGCGGCTCGACTGTGGTTTTGAGTGCCCCCATGCTACGAAGGCACTATACTAGGAGTACTCAACATTTTTTTTTCTGCTGGGCCGCATACATATGTCAGCTATTTCACTCGGGCCGCAAACGTATGTTAACAATTTCACGTGGGCCGCTTCATGGGGATAAAGAGGGGGGTATAAATGTGGAAAATTGATCTAAATATTTTAACTCCTGTTTTGCTTTTTTTAACTACTATTTTTTGTCACTAACACTGAATTAAAAGCATTTAAGAAATACTCCTTCAAAATTTCTGCATCAGTAAACGGTTTCATATTATTACCAATAATATATCTTTGTTAGAGGGTTTTACCACTGTGCAATTACCACTGACAAAACACTTGCTGTTGCAAAGATTATTCAAGAGAGCCTATTGATTACATCTTGCGGGAGATCGAGGAAAAGTGTCATTGAATGATTCATGTTTATTGGTATTTTTTAAATACATCACTTTCATGACAAATCAAACAATTGCTAATCCATTTTTGTTTTTTCACCACAAAATAGTCACCCTCCCAATCGTCTTGAAACGATATAATTTCTTCGAATATTTTTCGCTTGCAAGATATGAAAGAAAAAGAAAAATTAGTTCCACCCATAAAACTGTCACTACTCAGCTGTTGGCTGTTATCGCTAACCGTAATCGTTACAAATAAAAAGAATATCAATTCGGACTCGTACATCGACAACAAAAAGCAAAATTGATATGTTTGATTTTTTGCACCAAATTTTTAATGCATTGTTCTTAAATAAGTGAATTTTTTAGAGCAATGGGCACTGACCGGGCCACTGAAAAAGGCTCGGTGGGCCACAGATTGAGTATCGCTGCACTATACATTTACAAACAGCATGCCTTCTCTGGGATTCGAACCCAGGAACACAATGGCACAGCATGCAGCGGCACTAACAACTTTACCGGATGTGCGGCAGTAACGTGGATATTCAATCAATCAACGTGGCTCCGACTTAAAAGTTTTGGTGTATAAGACGCGTGAAATAAACCCTTACTTTGCATAACCTAGGTATTCTAGTACATATCACTAAAAATGTGTCTGTATAAGCAGTGTAAATTTTTTAAAACATATTTTAGCTCTCTCTCTTTCAACAAACAACATTTAAATTTGAAGAAATATAATCTTAGAGGTTTCATCTGTTCTTAAATGGATTATTTTTAGAAAAAGTTCTCTCATTAGCGCTTACGAAAAAAGAACCCCAAACGAGAAAAATAAAAGAAAGCGTCACCGATTCCAAACAAAATTTAAAAAGACTGTTGTGTGTGTCTCAAGTTTTGAGTAAAAACTTTCAAAAAACGCTAAAAGGATTGAGATATCGATAGAAAAAACGACGGTGAATTAAAAATTCCCAAATAAAGCCTCTGGGTGTTAAGAAGTATTATATCATTATTAATGTATACTCACAAAATACCACTTTCGTTTGAAACACCACGCAAAATTTTGATGTGGTTGTTTAGAATTCTTTTATTCTTCCGTAAGAATTCGAGACTTATGCAAGCTATAAAAAGTTGATAAGTTAATCAGATAATTACTTCTATTTCTTAAGTTTTTTTGCGGACATTTTCTTTAAAATATTTATTACTATTTTGTGATAACGGAAGATTTTAATTCGCATTTCAGCACTTAAAAACTAACAATATAATTTTAGTAACAATTTATTTGTTAAAATATTGTTGGTACTAACTGCTAAGAAATCCAACCGATATTTTATATCTGTTCTACGAGTACGTTTTGTGAGCTTGTTTCAATTAGTATAGCAAATGATTATCGATTTGGTTTCTTCAAAACCTGGGACTGCGTAGGCTGAGTAGTCATGGTCGCGAACTCTTGGCTGGCGGTTTTGAGTCATGGGCAGTCCGCAGTAGCCGAGTGGTCATGGTCGTGAACTCTTGGCTGGCGTTTTCGAGTCATGGGGAGTCCACGGCAGCCGAGTGGTCAAGTTAACGGACTCGTGCTCAGCGTGTGATGAGTTTAAACCTAGTACCGCTGAAGACTTGCCGGGTAGAGGAGCTGATACATGTTAAATTTGTCGGGGTTCACACGTTCTCCCGTTGGTGTGAAAGTAAGGAGACGTGGTACCAGCTCAGGTTTCATCTTCGTCATTTGACCATGGTTCAAAATTATGATTTCTTTCACTAAAAGTCATCGTGTAGCTGAATAGGGTGACATTAATATTCACTCAGTCACTCATTCGAGTCATGGGTTCGAAACGTAGTGCTACTGAAGACCCGCCGTGTAGAAAGGATTGTGAAGTTAAATCTGTCGAAACTCAAGTTTCTTCCATTTGGCGTGGTGTAGAATTTCGGATAGTACTTTCCTACACAAGTGTCTGCCTCGTCATTTGACTGTGATTCAGAATTATAATATCGTCTCATATAGCCATTATGTTGCCTCTCAGGGGGAGTAGTTGTAATCAGATTCAACTAATCAAGAAATTTGTGGTATTGCTCATTTAAATGGGCGTAAATATTACGCCAAGTATATATTTTAGGCTACGGTACATAAAATGTGCTCAAAGGAATGAGCAAATATTAACGTCACACTATTTTGCTATCTCGAGGGCTTTTGGTGACGGACTTCATCATTTTGAAACGAGGACGAAACCTTAACTGGTACCCCCTCTCCTAACTTCCACACCACACCAATGGGAGGACGTTTGATCCTGGACAGATTTAACGTGCATCGGCCTCCTTTGCACGGCGGCTCTTCAGCGGTATTCAGCTCCAACACATGACACACCAGCTACGAGTCCATTACCTTGACCAATAGGCTACCGTGGCCACAAGTACTTATTGTTAGTTGTTAATGCTTTTATTTTGGTAGCTATAGATATTAAGCCTTTCTTAACTTCAGCTTTTTAATTTCCTTCCATAATACATTTTTATTTCATTATTTTTTCTTATAAACTCAAACTCAGTGACGTAACAGCCCATGAAGGCCAGGGCCTACTGTGCCTATCCCAGTATACGTGACCATTGGGCACTGAGATGCATGAGCAGATGTCCCGATCAGGTGGTCAGTCTGAAACGAGAATCCCAGTTAAGTCCCCAAGCAAGCTTGGTACTCATTTATCGACCCAATGCAATAGGGATGCAAGGCTGAGTCGGCTTTGCCCCGTCCGAGAATAGAACCCGAACCTGTGGTGTGGAAGCGCAATTCGCTACCACTTGACCACTGAGGCTTATTATTCTCACATACAGTTACTCCCAGAATTGAGGGTACACCTACTTTTAAAATGGGAATCAATGTTTAGAATGAAAAAATTATATTAAATGAGGGAAATAATTAAAACCTTTAAGCATAGATGCGTTTATTAGATCATAATTCATTATTTTGAATGATAAAATAAAATATTTGATAGATAAAACATACAAATAATAACTTATAAAGAAAATTAACAGAAATTAATAGCCACAAAATTGAGAGTACATGTGTATCTATTTTCCTACATAAATCATGAATAATAAAGAGTTAGTATTTAGTAGCATAACCTTTTGCTGATATGACAGCTTCCAATCGCCGAGGCATCAATTCCACAAGATGTCTAGTGGTCTCGGGAGCAATATTCAGCCATTCTTCTTGCAATACCGATTTCAATTGTTCCTTGCTTGTAATTTGATGTTTTTGCACAGCTCTCTAAAGGTGGGACCACAGATTCTCGATAACATTTATGTCGGGAGACTGTGGAGGTGTATTAAGTTGATTCCCACAATGGTAAAGCAGCCATTCTTTTACAACAAACTCAGTGTGCGTGGGGTCATTGTCTTGCTGGAATTTGAAATTCGACCCCAGTCCCAATTTATCAGCACTTTCTCTCAAATTATTTTGCAGTATATTAAGATAAGCCATCTTGTGCATGATTCCATCAATGAATACTAGCTTTCCCACCCCCAACGCAGCCACAAACCCCCAAACCATCACCGACCCACCTCCGTGCTTCACAGTAGGAGTTGTGTGTTTTGGGTGGTATGAGGTATTTTGTTTACCACACCATACAACGACCGTCACTGCCGAAGATGTTGAAATTACTCTCATCGCTGAAAATGACTTCGTTCCAAAACTGTTGAGGCTTTCAAATGTGTTCTTTAGCGAATTTCAATCGCTTGATTCTATTCCTCTTACCAATTAAGGGCTTTTTTCAAGCTACTCTACCATTATAGCCAGCCTCTCCAACGGACTCTTCGTACCGTTTCTGCAGAAACCGATCGACCTAAGGTATTAGAGGTACTGGCTGCAACTTTAGGAGCACTAATTTTAGGATCAATCTTCACTTGATGTATAACTCTTCGCTCGGTTATAGAGTTCATAATTTTCTTTCTCGCTCTTCCTTCGTTATTTGCCAGTATGCCTGTCTTTTTAAATTTTTGCAGGATTTTTTGAATGCAGTTAACACTTCGTCCAACTACTTTAGCAATATTCCGCTGGGATTTACCTTCATTTGACAGTTTAATAACAAGTTTTCTCTCTTCGATCGTCGTTTCCTTCCGATTCTCCATTTTAATCAAGACATCAAATCACAAACATAAATTTGTTATCAGATAGCCTTTGAAAACCTTCCTTTATCATAGAACTATTATCAAATTTCTATTTAAAAAATTACTGGTAGTTTTGCATAGTGATTAAAGAAGTGTACCCTCAATTTTGTGACATTAAAATGGTGTAGTTTTTCTTTCAAACCTTCATATTTTTGTTTCAATCAATTTCCACATCTTACATTTAATGTTATTTGGAAGAGTAATGTATGCATTTTGAATGTACAAAGGTGCGTTAACATAGCGTATTAATTTCTACACCTGGTGATCCGATGGTGAATTCGGAATTAAGTGTACTCTCAATTTTGGGAGTCACTGTATACTTAAGAAAAATCTTTTTCTTGAAACAATTTGACAGATTCTTCTGTTGCTGGCATGTACCAAATTTAAATCATTTGTAGACTACATATTCAGGATAAAATAAGATTGAGAAGATGTCATTCAGATTTGATTTAGAAAAGAATGTGCGTATAGAACGACGGCTAATGGTTGCTAAAGCAAATGTTTCGTGTGCGGCCATTATCAGTATTTAGCGATTTACTGATGTGCTCATCTAACCGAACACAGTGCAAAGGTACTATTTCAAAAGTCCCTTTTACTAATGGAGATTCTGATTTCGAGAAAATATTTGTGATGAAATTTTTAAATGTCTTCTACGATTCTCTATTTTTTCTTGTCACTTTATTCGATTAAAATAATAATAATTTAATCTATTGACATACAATTTGTTTCGTACGGATTTGGAAGCAAACATTATTTATTTATTAGTATATTAGTTAGTGACAGCGGCTATAATGTGGTAATATTGAAATCTTTTTTTTAAGTATTTCCCTTGATTACGTAGAATAACATTTCTTTTCTTACATACATGGAAAATTTACAAGCAATTTCGAAATGCAAAACAAAATAATTTTATGGTCAAAAAATTTTTGAAAATTAATTTCTCTGTTAGATAAGAATTGAAGAATTTAAGACCTATAATGCTTTAAGAATACTTGGGTTGATTTAAAATGCTGTTACAGCATGGAACTTTATAAAAAATTTAAATCTACATTCATTGAACTATATAATTATAGTGTAATACAAATATACATATAAGAATGTGTTTCAGACACAATATTTCAGTTTAAATAAATTATGGTGGTTAAATAAACACTCTAAAAGACAGCAATTGGTATAATCAGAAATGATTATCCTGACTTGTGAAAACAATAGGCATGAATGAATTAGTTAAAAATTTCACCTTGTTTGTACATTACATGTCGGCATTAATTCATAAGATTTTTAATTTCCCGTTAGTGTTTACATTCATTTAATAAGTGTTATTAAAACAAATGGGAATTGTTCGACACAGAACGTTGCACAGAAAGCTTTTCCTTTTTGAGGGGGAACGAAATTCTTCAATTAATCAATTACATATTTTTGCAATTTTATTGAATAAAACTTTATTCTTTTTATTCCAAATTTCTATTCGAAGACTTGGGAAAATCAAATACAATAACATATTCTAAACTTTGTTCAAGATATAGACAAATCCGAAGTCTTGTCAAACGAAATTAAAATCTCTTGTTTTTATACATCAACATAAATTAATGAATTGCAAAACACTATAATACATTTTTAATTTTAAAACAAAGCCCAGTTTTTAATGGTGAAATAGAGCATAAAATATAATCAAATACCTAACAAGATTAATCTTATGCAAGAGATAATAATGGAATGAAAGAACGAAAATGGAAAAAATAATACTGATAATTATCAATTTTTGGTGAACATAGCACTCGATGTACTATTTAAATTCATAACGACACAACAGCTGTCTTGGATTTCTCACACAGTAGCAATGTGTGGAACTATGACAAGGGCCAATTCTGGCTAAACTGTTCCACTTGTGTAAGCTTCACTGGCTTTTGCACTTGAATGATTCGGAGTCGTTTCTCCCATCTATTTGTCTCATATAAGTATAGGGGAGCATTATAGTAGAGATCTTCCCCTTATTTATAATATTTATATATTTTTTTATATTTAACTCATCGCAATCAAGTCATGATGCATTCCTTATTAATATTTTGTCTAGCGTAATTTCAAAATCCAGATATTTAAGACTCCTGCTCAAAGTCTAGACCTTAATCCCATTGAACATGTATGGGATTATTTGCTGCAAAAACTATATGCGCACCAAATTTTTAACAAGCAAGATTTGAGAATATATTTGGTTGATGACTGGAGGAAAATAGAAAAATCGTTTTGCAAAAACTGACCCAATCCATGCCAAATAGACTTCAAAAGGTCATAAAAAGCAAGGGTGGCCCAACAAGATATTAATTTCTAAGTTTGAATTGTTTTTATATTTATTGGGAAATGTTACAATACTTTTTGGAGTACGCTTTTTAACTCGATTTCTTTTATTATCAATTTTAAACATAATTGCATTAATGCATGAGTTTTGTTCAAACTATTATTATTTGTATTTACTAAAACAACATTTTTTTTCTTTGATTTTGATTTCATTTATATGTTTAAGTAAAATATTACGATAAAAATGTATGAACTGGTAGTGTGTCCCAATACTTATTTGAGTGACTATAGAAGAGTGATATAGAGTGATATAGAAGTTTTCACATACCTGATGTTTATAAAAATAAATTGGTTCCTAAATCAGCGCAGATAGTAAAAATCTTCCCCTTATTTAAAATCAAATTTTCAAACCCCCTCGTGTAATGTCTTAAATATAGAAAGATCCCTCACATTAACGCAAACTCTCCCGAAAAAATGAATGGAATTAAAACTACCTTTTGCACCCAGCCAAGTTGAAGTTAAGGATTAAAGAGTGAATGGGCATTTTTCCAAGTGGAAAAGCCTCAAAACATTCATTAAAGGAGCTAAATAAACAATTCTTGTTTGTGTTTCCCACTTGATGAAAAGGATGAACTCAGCGCACATTCCAATTTGAGTCTCCTCTAGTAAACTGCTAAGTGAGCATTGTCGGTAGAATGCTTTATTATTTTACTCGGATCATTCAGTGGAAAATGAAGAGGACTCGGTGTCTTCTCTTCTGATTTGAGCTCTTTCAGTAAACTTTACTCTTCCAGTAGGTTCGCTAATTTTTAGCTCGAGTGGAACCACGTCGGGCCTTTTGGGATTTAGTAGTTATATAATTTACTTATCTTTTTTTAATTCCACTGTGGAGATGTGGGATATTTCATCATCATAATAATAAAAGACATGTTAAAAATAAAAATCATTCATGTCTGCAGATTAAAAAAAAAATCGTAGTATATTTATTTATAGTGTGGGGGTAGACAGTTGAAGAGCAAGTTAAGGCAGATTTCAGGTAGGCTTCAAATAATAATTGTCTTAAACGTAACAATAATTTATTATTTAGTTTCATTGAACAAGAGAGGTTCCAAATTTTAGTATAATTAGCAAATAAAAAGCACTTGATTTGTATGATTATCCGTATGTTGGCTTCTGTACTAGAATTTCACTAACTATATTTACAACATCTTAGTGGCAGATCCTCCGCAAATGATGAAACAGCGTTTCTATTCCACTCAAACTGAGGAAGATCTCTCAGACCAACAATATCCCCCTCCAGTGGAAACCATCACATGTTTACATTAAGGTATGCGACTACGTTCGAAACCGTGATTTTAAAAAAAGCGCATAAATGGATAATTTTCATGATATTTAGTGTCATTTAGATTAGAATGCATGTACAAAAGTAATGCTTTAATGACAAAAAAATTATTTAAATACAATATTTCGGCAAAAAATTAACTTAGAATAACCTTTTTTCAAAATGAACTCATTTTGTGAAAAATGCTTCTATAATAATAATATTTTGCCTGTATATAGCTCAGACCTCTGTAAAAAAGGTTCAACTGTGGATTTTGAAAAAATCACATTATTTTCAGAGTTACAACCCATTGAAATAATTATCCGCGTTCTTTTTCTTAAAATTGCTCCCCTGTGTTGTCGTAAGACATGGATAAACCCATTTCTAAGATATATATTTCAAAAATTCTAGTTGAGCCTCTATAGAGAGAGAGGTCTGAGCTATATACAGGCAAAATATTATTCTAATAGAAGCATTTTTCACAAAAGGAGAATATTTTGAAAATGGGTCATTCTATGTTCATTTTTTGTCAAAATATTGTACTTAAATAATTTTTTATTGTAATACTATTCTTAAAACAATTTTATGTACATTTTCTATTCTAAGTGACACTAAATATAGATATCTATTTATATACTCTTTTTCAAAGTCACGGTTCCGAACGTAGTGATGTACCTTAAAGGCAATGAGGTCGCTGATAGACTGACCAAAGAAGGCAGTGAGAACGAAACGGCTACTCTGGTACTTTGTTCACTTTTATTAAGAATTATACTCAAATAAAATGTCTAAGCTCAATTTAATGCGGCATATTCCACCTATGCTCCAATGGTGCGGAGGAGCATCCCATTTTTCTCTGCTGGAAATCAAATGTGACCAGGGCTCCCAGACTGTTCTGGCTAGACTAACAAGTGACCAGATATTCAACTCCCCTTACTGTTATTGTTCTGAAGCTGATCTGATGTATGTGAGATCTTTCTAGGAAAAGAAACAGCAAACACAACAACAAATTTTATGATGAAAAAGGGATCAAATTTAATGTTCTACATTTTTGGCATAAGAAGTTTAATGCCAAGAACTTGACGAAAGCTCGACCCCTTCTTTTTTGAGTTCTTTTCATATTCTGTTTATCAATAGTTTGTGTTTTTACTTTTTCTAACATAAAATTCTTCATCAATCAATTCATCTGGATCGTCATCAGGTATACAGTTTTGAGAACTCATTGATGATATAAAAAATTTTTTGAATATCCTCATAACTTCAGGTTGCTTCCACTTTTCCTGAATGAATCTGCACACTTTGTCTCCTATTCAGATAATTCCAAGGAATTCCCGTTCTACAAACTTTGAAGCCCTGATTCTAAACATCCGAGTACATTTTTTCAACCAACTGAAATAAAGTAGTAGTGCATATTTAATGAATAACTGAAATAAAACTGAAATGCGTGAAGAAAAAATATTTGCGAGTGGGAGTGCGTACATGGTGAAATTTACGGAGATGAAGCAAAGTGAGTGAGTATACTAAAATTGCACTGTTTAGCTATATGAGGGATTTGGGCAACGGACCTCTTAAATTTGATCCACGGTCAAGTGACGAGGATGACACTCTACTTGGCACCACCCCTCTCCTAACTTCCACACACTCCTGGGGACGTTTGAGCCTCGAAAGATTAAACGTATATAGGCTCCCTTTGCGTGGCGGGTGTTCAGCAGTACTAGACACGAACTCATGACACGCCGGACACGAAACCGTTGCCTTGACCACTAGACTACCGCGGCTACTTAGAGTGAGTTTTGGTACGCTTTTGACACGTCCCATGAATAAAATGCAATAAAATACCTACTCAATCCTAAGTGTAATTTCGTGTCCAATTATAAATTATATATATTTTAGTTTATTACACCGTTTTAACCCTCAATTGGCATCTTCTTTATCTGTAGATTTCTTATGTATATATTTCTAGAGGATACAAATACCCCCTTCCTCCGAAAAAATGGGAAGGCTGCGGTAGTCTACTGGTCACGGGTAACGGACTCGTGGCTGGCGTGTCATGCGTTCGGGCCTTGTACCGCTTAAGATCCTCCGTGCAGAGGAAGCCCATGCACGTTAAATATGTCGAGGCTCAAACGTCCTCCTGTTAGAGTGGTGTGGAAGTAAGGAGAGATCTCAGGTGCCTCTCCGGTAGACCCTGGTTCAAAATGACGAGGTCCATAACCAAAAGACCTTGAATAGTTGATATAGTGCGACATTAATATTCACTCACACCGAAACAAAGGATATTTTTAATGTGAGAGCATTTATAACCCCGTGCACCACAAAGTATTATACATGGGCTTACACAGAAGTAAGCGTGAAGCACACATCACAAAGAAGAGAAGAAGTACAACACAAACATCCATGTCTGACCCGGGATTCGAACCCAGACCCTACGGTACCGCAGTCAGCGTCACTAACCATGGGCGACGAAACAATTGTTATAGTCCATTTTTTTTCAATTCCTGCTATTAGCTCACACTCTCTATATATCTATATATTTATTTATCTTTAATTTTCAATCGTTAATAAAATACATTTTAAAGCGCTCAATTGAGCTGAAATTTTATATGCATGATTATTTTGGATGACAATAAAGTAATTTAATTATAACTAATAAAAATTAATTGATTAAAACGAATTATTCCAAGAATTACAAATACAGCCACGTTGGCATCATTTCTGGTGACTTAGCGACTATTTTGGCGACTTGTGTCAAAACTTGAAAAGGTTTTTTCTCATATTTTAAAGCGATCATTTGATTCGAAATTTTCTATACACTATTGTTTTGGGTAAAAATACGATAATTTAATTATAATTAATTAAAATTAATGTAGGGATTGACTTAATTTTTTTATATTACTTGTTTTAGTGTAGTTAATCTCGGTTTGCTCTTTCTCTAAGCTCGCGTTTGGTGGTCATAGCAACGTCTAGCAGTTGCAGAGAATCTGGATGTCTCAATGTTAGAAACTTTTTTGTAATTATTAGCCAACATGTGTTTTTAACATTGATGTATTGCGAGTTCAAAATGCTCATTTTAAAGAATTGATGCTCGGAAATAAACTTTAAAGAAAATAAGATATTGTAAAGATTTGCCTTCAGGTTCATTTCAGACAATAAATGTAAGTCGATTTTTTTCATTTATTCAGCCTCTTTTTTAGAAATTAGTTACAAAAATAATTACAAATAAATTTCACCATGATGATAAAGTTAATGTACACTGAATTCAAAAGTTTTCGCTTTTGTCCGAGGACAGATTCTGTGCTTCATGTTAATCTAAAAAATTAATTTAATTTAGGGCTTTTGATAAAATAATGAGTGTTAATAGTTTAAGATGACTGCTTTCGGAACCGTAATTTTGCAAAAGCGTGTAAATCAGTGCTTCTCAAACTTCTAATGTTTGCGACCCAATATTCAATCATAATTTGCATCGCCCCCTTCATACAATAGCGTAGTATTAAATTCAATAATAATATGACATTAAACATACAATACGACTTAAACCTCTTAAGCCCCCAACGTATATAAACGTCTCACTCAGCCACTGCGTTTATTGTCCTCAGACGTATATATACGTCTTTCCGAAGTTATCTTTTCTGTGAACTCGTATCCATAAAATATTTCCGAAGGCTTTAGAAAGCAATAAAATGACATTTACAGTGTTTGCGAAGGATTCACTTATATCAGAGGATTTGATTATTTATTCCTCCTTTTCTACCACCCACCCCCTCAATACACCACATACACTTACCTGCGTGCTAAACAGGGACATTTGAAAGCGAATTGCATAATTTTTAATCGGCATTTAAAATATTAATAATAAACCGTACAAAGTATCAAGATAATTGCTAATGTTGGCATATAATTTTATATAGGACAGATCCATAGAGTCACTGGTAATTATTAAATTTGTCCTTAAATGTAACTACTGATACATTTATAAGTGTATTATATTGGAAATGGTTATTTCATTTTTTTATTATGTCAGAATGTATTTGTATATTTATTTTCAGGAAGTTAATAATTTTTAAAAGGATTTTTTTCAACTTTTCAAAAGGCTTGCGCCCCCTTCACAGGGTTATGACGCCCCACACTTTGAGAAACACTGGTGTAAATGGATAATTTTTGTGATATTTTGTGTTAATTGAATTAGAGTGTATATATAATATATATATATATATATTGTTTGTGTGTGTGTTTTAAGAATATTATAAGTTATTTAAATTAATTTTTTCAAAAAATAAAGAATGATATTTTCAAAACATTATATTAAGAAAAAGGTTTTTATAATAATAATTATATTTTGTTTAAGTATAGCTGACTTCTTAAGCGGGTGGAACTAAAATTTTTGTAAAATTCACATATCTTGATCCGGATGCTTTTTGATTGGATGCTAATGGATGCTTTTTGATAAAATTTATCTGCTCTAACACTAAACAAGAATAAATCCACCTCTTAATTACATAATTCAAAAATTTTAGTTCAACCCCTGTATAAAAGTCATCGTTTTTTACGAGTAAAATATTTTTGAAGCCTTTTTCATAAAGAGTTTTTATAATATCTCTATTAGAATCTAGCATTTAAATAATTTTTTTTGTGTTTATATTCTTAAAACCATTTTATATGTTAATTCTAATTCAACTGACGATAAATATTTTTTAAAAATTCCATTTATACATTTTTATCTAAACATTATATAAAGTTAACAAATTGTGTAAAAACTAATAAGATTTAGATTGCAAAATTTTCGAAATCAATTTCTGAATTTTTGTATAATTTTCGACGATAGATTTGGTGGATCAAACATACATTTAACATATATAAATTATTTTAGGAACTACACTCAGAGAAAGACAAACGAGTAGGATTCCAAACTTTTCTGTACTTCCAGTGGCAATCACTTTAAAGACCATTAAGTAACGATTTATTGACACCAGATAAGCCATTTTCTTTTCCTAAGCCTAATCGGTAATTTTGATTTTTTTTTCTATAGAAGGATCAATCGTAAAGGCATTACTCTCCTTCATCCATCAACCTTTCAGTTTTATTTGCCCTTTTCACGAGTGTGAGTATTGGTAAAAAAGAAAATAATCTATAAGAGTAGTAATCTTAGAAAGAATTGGTTACAATGATCATGATTTCGACTCACATATGGCTATACATCAAGAGAAAAAGGAAACGTTAAATCTCAATCACAATAATATACATTATTTTTCCAAAATACGTTTTATTATATTACTGTGTTCTCATATTTCTTTTCTGACATCTGTCAATTTTGGGGAAAAAACTGAGTTTAAAAACTTCAGTTATATATATGAACTAAAAACTATTATACTCTGTGTGTGTATGAAGACTAGTCTTAAATAACACACTTTTATTAACTTCACCTGTATGTAACGGAATCTTTGTGAACACGATTTTTACCCACTTTAAAAGGTCAGATTAATTCGAAGTTTTGCACACTTGTCAAAGATCGATGACAATACAATAACTAAATAATTTTGTTCCATTGTCCTGATCAGGATTATCAGGATTTATAATTTCTCCTTTCAAAATTTGACGATTAAACTCTAAAGTGAAAACTCTTATGGTCAATACAAATAGTGATTCTTTTAGTGAAAAATGCCATTGACTTAACACCTTCTTCCGAATTAAATATTTCAAACTTAGCTTTTCCAGGTTTCCTTCAGTTGGCTGATCCTACATTTTGCAAACCATGTTGTATCAGCGCACTGATAGGATGCCAGTAGGTATTCCAGATTCTAAAAAAATGACTCATTTAAGATTAATTCATCAATGAATAAATGATAGCTTAAGAAACTAAAAAATTACATAGTTTTATGGTAGATCGAACTAAAAAATGACTTATAGTTTATAAAAACTGAAAAACACGTTTTTGCGGTAAATCGAAATAAATTGTGAAAAATAATTCCTAATATAAAAATAAAATGACTAACAAAAAAATTAATGTCATTGTGGTAAAAGCGTTGAGGTGCTTAATATGAATTTTTATAATTTCTTTTACTAATTCTATTTCGAAATGTTAATGTAAAAATGTAATACAAAACAACCCCCCACACACGCTTTTTATCACAATGACATTAATTTTCTCGTTAGTAATTTTATTCTTTTATTAAGAAATATTTTTTACATTTTAGTTCGATTAACTATAAAACTGTGTATTTTAGTTTTTTTAAACCATAATTTATTTTAGTAAAAACTTTGAATACCAACTGCATTGAATTTATTTTCTTTTGAAATTTGTTAGGAGCACAAATTTAGAATTTTCTTTTAAAAAAAATTAATGCATAATGTATCGTTGCAAACATTAATTAAATTAATTGATAGTCCATAGAATATTTTCTCAGATTGTTAAGAGGCTTCTCGGTTGCCAAGTCGTCATGCTTGCAAACTCGTAATTAGCGCTGACGGGTTCGAGTTACGGGTTCGAAACATAGAGCAGCTGTGTACTAGAATAGATGCACTTTAAATTCTTTAAATCTGGGAAGACTCAAAATTCTCCAGCTGGCGTGTAGAGTGGATCAAGATGAGCTTCAAATGAACTATTTCAAAGATGCATAAGATGTGTGACACAAAATGCAAACGAGAGCCTTCACAGCATCATATGGGGTAAATGTTCAAAAGAAACGTCAGCGACACTGCGTCGAGTAACTATTGCTGTTTGTGATGCAGTTTGTGAATTCAATTTTGGTACAAAAAATCATTAGAAAATTTGCAAAAGGAAAATGGGCTTGCTTCAAATAAACAGTAAAAAATGTTGGCTGTTTTGCGAGACTACCGTAGAGTTTATCAGAGGAAAAGAAAAAGATTGGCAGTGTACGCGCAATTGCTCGGAAAAAAATTGCGTTAGCAAAAAAGCGGCGAAACGCCTCATTCATTAAAAAAGGAGGAATCACTTATGAACGGGGTGGGTTTTTAATAATAATTATTTACAATTATAATATGAACATAAAATGAATGTTTTATAATTTCAAAACAATTGGTTAGTGCATTTGATATATATTGTAATATTTTAATACATTTAATTTTAATATATTTATTTAATAATATTTAATAACTTAGAATATATTACTGTCTTAAACTATTTACTATGACCTAAATTGCAATATATGTAAGAATGAAGGCCAAGATTTAGTTCTTTCATGTATTTTATTGACTTTCAAAAGTTTAAATGTTTTTCACGACTTTAAATTTTTTATCGTGATCATATATTTAAAATGCTAAGGCTTTTTTTGTATTCATTATAAATCTTTGAAACTTTTACTGGTTGTTTTGTATAAAATGTTTGATAATTCTGTGCATAGCTTAAGGATTTATATGAAGAGCTACTTTTTAAAAGATTCATAAAGTTAGATATATGTTTTTTTACTGTTTTGTATCACTTCATTCCATTTAATCTTAATTTATTTCCTTTTTAATATGTGCTAATTCAGCATGAATTTTGCATTAAAAATGCTAAGTACAACTTGAATTTTAATATATATTAGAATGGATACTATATTTTAGCTCTTTCAATTATTTTTTTTTTATTTCAATTGCTTTTTCTCAGCTTCTTATTTTTCATGATGACCATGTGTTTGAAATGCTAAGGCTTTTTTTATATTCACAATAAAATTTTGAGACTTTTTCTGGTAGTTTTAAATAATATGTTTGATAATTCTGTGCATTGAATAAGTATTTAGAGGAACAGTTATTTTTTTAGAAATCTATTATTTAGATATAGCTGTTTTTTTACTGTTTTTTATAGTGTCTAAGAGAAAAAATTCTAAAAATAAAAGTATCACTTGTAATACTAATCCCATGCACAGAATTGTGGGAAATACTTTCTGGAATATCAGAAAAAAAAATGGATCAAAAATATTCAAATTTGTAAAAGTAGTAGGAATTTTAATAACTTTAAATAATTTTAAAAATTTAAAAATTTAAAATTATTGTTTGTTTAAAAATAGTATTTTGCTTATATGAAATGTTTATTACAGATGTGTTCGAATAGAGTGCATGTAATTTTATTCTTATAACTATCTAAGTAAAAGATTGTATACAGGGTACCGTGTCCCCTTAAATCAGTCACGCGTGTACGGCGATGTATTCGAACAGAGAGGAAGGTCGTTACTTGTTTGCCTAATAGACTTACCATGACTCCTACTAATGAATGACTCACATGATTAACAGTATCTTATCACGAAAACTTAGTGATATTTGCCAGTTTGAGATGCTAAAGTCTCAGTCTCCTATAAAGTTCTTGCCCGTTGTTGGATAGATTTTGATGTCGGAGGTTCGGCATTCCATTCTATTCGAACACGTCGCTGTGCACGCGTGATTGATTTTAGTTCCGTTTAACAAAGTGCACACTGTACCTTTTCTGTGGCGTCCAAAACTTAACTAATGAAAGTGTAACAAGTTTATCATCTATGATTACCGAATAATGCGCGCACGTGTGGCCAATTGGACTAGACCCAAAAATTTCCAAGGGGCTTTCAATTCCCGGATGAATAGTTTATTACATTCTCAAAGGTAGTTATGCAAAAATAAGCCATAACCTTTGGATACTTTAAGCTCGGACTCCCTGTATTATAATTTCCTTAATAGTTTATTTGGTTTTGTAAAGCAATTAAGAAAGAGTTTAACCAATTTGACAGAAACACTAAATAATGTATTATGTATTCCTCTGTAATTGCTGTTGAGTTACAACTGTTTGAAGTTAGTTCATTTCGGAATAGTTATAGTAATACAAGGTGTAGCAATTCAATTTCCAGACTGAGCATGTGAAGAAGTGGGATTGGAATATAGTTGACCTTGATCCTTCCGGTGCTCGTGGCACGTTATTCCCCATCCCTCTATCTAGTTTTGTTTATTTTTCCTCCTTGTTTGAGTAAGACGTTGTTGCCGCAATCATGATAAATTTAAAAAACGAGCTGCGCATAAATTGGAATTCCTCGTGGGAAAAAAAATCAACTGAATGTTTTAAACTGTTAAAAGAGGTGTTTGGAGAGGATTGTATCGCTACCCCCTTTCATTACGCATTCACCTTGTCTCGCTATGTTCACTCACGCCGCCATTGTCGGTTTCCTTGGCACCATTTCATTCTAGCTTGGCGCTGTTTTCGGTTTGTCGCCAAGGATGTGGGTTCTCCTAGGATTTTACCGCTTTTTGTTTACTAACAAGACTCGATCACTTTTGTCTAGGCATGATGAATTAAAGTTTACTTATTAATAAAAAGATATTCAAACTAATATTTAAAATTATAAAGAAATAAATTGATTATATAATTGGCTTTGAGAGAGAAAAAGCTAATACTAATGGTTTTAGAATAAGAAAAAAAGATGCAAAGCAAAATGGAACAACGTTTCTCTCTTGCATAAAAACAAACGAATTAATTCACTTCTCTTCCAATTAAAGTATAAAGCTTTAGAATAGCGTGTAAAAGTAAATCAATCGAAATTGTTTAGGCTAGGATGATAGCGTCTGCATAAGAAGCAGACGGCATGTCTTTTAGTTTCGGTTTCACTTCAACATACTGTTAAAAAAAATTTAAATAACTCGCAAAAAAATGCAGCTAGAGCTACCAAATTTTATCAACATATTTAAAAAAAGTCACACAACTAAAATAAGGCAATAAAAAAAATTCGTTAAAATCGTCATTTTTAGGGTAATGTGTCCCCTTAAATTCCGTGAACCAAAGCACACACTACACTTTTTCCAGTAGCGTCCAAATCTATTAATGAAGTCAGTGTAGCAAGTTTATCATCTGTGATTGCCGGACAATGCGTGCACGTTCGGCCGATCGGACTAGACCCAAAAATTCCCCGGAGGGGTTTCCATTACACGGATGAACAGTGTATTGCATTCTGATGGGGAGTTTCGTTATTGCAAGCAATAACTTTTGGATACTTTAAGGGGAGTTGAAAACCCCCCTCTCTCTCTATACTGACTATGTTAAATTGGCTGTTTTCGACGTACCTTTTTTCAAAATCTGTTACATGTACATGCTTTAAATTTTTCATACAATTAAAGTACACCTCTCTCATTATGCTAAAATAAGCTTTTAGCTAATTTTGAATTTTTTAATAAATTACGAAATATTTTATCAAACATTGCGAGAGAGAAATTTGACCCATTTTTCACTTAAAAAACTTGTAAAAAATAAATTTTCGAGTTTTTTTTTTACAAAATCTCCTTTCAGTATATACTAGACATCATTATAAATATTTCATAAAAAAATTTACATACCTGTGAACACAGTAATTTCTCAGAAAAGGTACATCGCACATTAAAATTTACATGTTGAGATAAATTGATTTTAATGTATACAGTGATATTTCTAATCAGCTAGGAAATAAAAAAAATAAAAGGCTCAATTTAAAATAAACGATGCATGTTTTGGTTTATATCAGTCGTTACACTTTTAATCATTGCTTACATTTGTCGCCATTAAAATTGGCGTGGCCCAAATTCAATGATTATTTAAAAATACATTTTAAGAGCTTCTAAATACCCTAGAGGTTAAAGTAACGTATTTTTAGAAAGGTTAAAATCTATACAATTTGAAAATGTAAAAATCTTAAATTGTCAAAAAAATAAGATTTTAGCTTTCTAATGCCCATTGTCCGGGCCTCCTGTATATAATGCCAATAAAACATATTTAAGAAATAACATAAGTAAAAAAGCATTGTTTTTAACATTTAAAGTGTTTTATTTAGTAACTGAAAACCAAACGGTGACGAGCCCACCAACCAATGAGGCGTGAGCACGGCAAATTAGCGCCAACACAAAACGTTATTAAATTCTTTCCTTATTTTAAGATGAACCATTCATATTCTATTTAGGTTTAAGCAATATGTTTCCAAAAAGATCAGCCTTCGTTTTTCGACTGAGATTGCAGTTCTAAAAATACTGAAAATAATCTCAATGGCTTGAAAACTTAAGGCTATAATTTCTTTAGAGCAGCGTTTCTCAAACTGTGGGGTGCCCCCTTGAGAGGCGTGATAATCTTACAAGGGGGGCGCGAGCATGTCAAAAATAAAAGATTTTAAAAATTTCAAATTTACTGAAAGGAAGCAAAACAAAATACATTCTGATATAATAAAAAAGTAAAATACACATTTACATTGATATAATATACTTATAAATGCATCTGAACTGCATAATATAATATATTTGATGATTAAATTATCAATACTAAGTACAAGATTAATAATTTCTAGGGACTCCCTTGGACTTATCGTATACAAAACTATACACAAAAATTAATACTTATCTTGATAATTTGTATGGTTTATATAATTAAAATCATATTGTAGCTTCACAACATGTAGCTTTTAGTTCGTTATTTTTGAATTCAATACATTGTTATTATATGGAGGGGGGCGATGAAAATTTTGATTGAAAACTGGGTTGCAAGAATTGAAAGTTTGAGAAGAACTGCTTTAGGGTCTCGGTGGAACGAAAAAAGTTTTCGATCGTTTCTTCTTCCCAAGAGACATATTTCTAGATGAACCCTTTGCTAAGAAGAAAATAAGAAAGGGAAAGCTAGCAAAATTGTTAAAACAAAAGGTTAGAATAAAAGTTCAAGTTTTCGGTTACAATAAAAGACTTTTAAACGCTCTATCAAAACTTTTTATCGCCACATATGAACCGTATTTATTCAAACCAAAGCCGCGATTGATTCTAAGCCGCACCCCAAATTCTCAACTTTTTTGTAATAAGTGAAAAATAGTGTAAAAGGGTTGATCGATATCCAATTTCAGGAAATTAAAATAAATTCAAAATGAGAGTTAATAAGAAATGTGAATAATTAGTTATTTTACCAGTATTGAAATCTTTTCAATACATGCATGAGCCTGTACTTGCTCTAATTACCTCATCGAACGAATTTGTTTCCCCTCGATTCTAAGCCGATTCGTCTTCGATTTCAGAAGCATTAATGTAGGGGGAAAGGTGCGGCCCAGATTCGAGTAAATACTAGGTATATACACAGATGTAGATTTAATATATGTATAAACATCAATGCCTTTTCACAATTTGTTTTGCTTCAAAAGAATTTTTTAATAATTGATAATATTTTAAATTCATTTTAACAATCTCTTGAGTTTTAGGAATTGAATAGACATTTCAGCGTCAACAGAACTCAATATCCAATAATTCAAATAAGTTTTTCCTAATTAATTTTTCTTTGTTGATATATTGTTGTGCATTATTACTTTGATGTGGATGATAGGTTTATAGGTTATTAAACATGACATTTTCATCAAAAGCTGCAAAATGGTAGAAACTTCATACTCTCCCAGATGGGATAGTGGCCTCGGTAGCCTCGTGTTCAAGAAAACACACTCAAATCTGGTGGGTTATGTATTTGAGCCGAGTACCGCTGGAGACCCGCTGCGCAGAGGGCACCCATACATGTAAAATATGTCGAGGCTCGAAGGGGTCCTCTCGTGGATGTGGAGTGGAAGTTAGAAGGGAGGCCAGCTCAGTTGTCACCCTCGTCACTTGACCCAAATCCAAAATTACGGGGTCCGTCGCCAAAAGACGTCGAGTAGCTAAATAGTATGTGGTTAATATTCACTCACTCACCCAAATGGGATAATGGTTAGTGACGCTGACTGCTGTGCCGAGAGTTGAGGTTCGAATCTCGGAGAAAACGTGGATGATTGTAAATGTATAGTTCTTGTGCGACATGGGAGCACTTTAAACATTCGTCGAGCCGAATGTCCTTTCGAGGGAAAGAGATTGGCCTTTTAACAGTTATCTCAGCTTTTGTCTGTTTCAGTTGTACGTGTTTTATTTTTAAATACACCATATTTAATAATTTTTCTAAATCATCTCCAATTTGTTTATCGACTGGCTGATACGGAAAGAGCATTTACGGGAACGATAAAAACATTTGGAGACGTTTTTGGATTTTACAGTGTTTTATGATGTGGCAATATTTTTTGATTTATTAAAATCAGTCGATAGTTCAATACATACGTTCCTTTTCATATTTAAAACAAAAAATAAACTTTAAAAAATAATTTGAGCATCAGATTTTTCGAATTTTACTTTTTGAACTTGTTTCGTATAACTTGAATTTTTAAATTTTTTTCAGTTATAAAATTCTGAAGATTCTTTGATTTTATAAAAAAAAATATTTCAGTTTTGAATACATTTAGTTAGAAAATAGTTAAGTATAATAATTTTCTGTATTTGATTATATAGCTATAAACCTTAATAAATCTTTACTGATGAGCAATGAAAAAAGGGATTATTTTCCCGAAACATAATTTTTAATTAAAAATTCTTAAATGAATAATTTATGTAATGATGTAAGGGGTGTGTGTTAATTACGTAATATACGTTCAAAAGAAAATGAAAGAAATAAATGAAATAAAAATGAAGCAAAAGAAATATGGACGGAACTTAATTATCGTATGAATTTATTTATCAAAATAGCACATATGCATTATAAATTAAAAATAAAACGTTTAATACACACGTTCCTTTTCACATTTAAAACAAAAAATAAACTTTTAAAAATAATTTGGATGAATTTGGATGAAGTTGATTGATTATACATGATATTTACAAGAAAGGACTAAAAATAACTTTCATATCTTTCAGTTAATACATGTTTGTATTGTAAACATCTGTGGCACAAAATTGCATTTTCAAATTTATAAAATTATTTTAGGCTTTCATTTAAGAGCTTAACTTTTTCTCACAATATTAGTTTCTACAAACTACCTATCATTATTATACATGAAGTGCCTGAATGAGCTCAAGAATTACTTGAGATATATTTTCAAAGCAGTATTTATATATTGACACATTTATAAAGGTATGATAATCTGTATATATAATGTGTTGCCGAATTCGACAGACATTTTCAGAGGAGTGTTAGTAGGCAGCTAGGGGAAGACAAATCACCGAAAAAATATGACGTCGCAAAACACGTTCAGGTGGTGAAAATCGCGATGATAGTAGTTGTTGGGAGGACGATGAGCCAGACGAAAAGGGTGGCCAAACGAATGTGGAGATATACATATCCTGCCTTAATGCCTTAATTAACTTTTTTTCCTACAGTATGCCCTCCCAGAGTTGCTGCAGAGAGGACTGAAGACTGCGCACCAGAATTATGGTTCATGCACGATGGTTTACCAGAACATTTTTCGATTGAGATGCGTAACCACTTCTTTGCTACATATCTTGAGTGGCCGCGGTAGCCTAATGATCAAGGTATCGGGTCGTGGCTGGCTTGTCACGAGTTCGAGCCCAGTACCACTAAAGACCGTAGGTGAGCGATGCTCGTTAAATCTGTTGAGAGCTCAGACGTCCTCCCATTGGTGAGGTGTAGAAGTTAGGAGAAGGGGATGCCCACTCAGGTGCCGTCATCGTCACTTGGTAATGGTTCAATATTATGAGGCCCGTTGCCAAAAACCCTCGTGTAGCTGAATAGTGCGACGTAAATATTCACTCATCACTCACGTTGCATATTCCGGAAGGTGGATTGGACAAGGTGGATCTGTGTGTTGCTTGACCTTTAAACTCCCTGGTCCTTAATACTTTTGATTTCTTTTTCGAGAACCATCTATTTCTTGTGCATGAGACGCCGGTGACTAAAATGGAGTATCTCACGGCACGGATCCTCTTCACTTTATAATGACATCGCCAGCACACCGGATTTGTTTGAACGAGTCCGACAATCTTCCGTTCCTCGCGAAATGACTGTGCGTTGACCTATGCGGCCGCTACTTTGAACAATTCTTCTCAGTGCATTTAAACGTCAAAATATGATACATTGTTCGTATTGCAAACATGTTTTAAGTCTCATAAATGCATTTCTTGCCTCTTTTTTCTCTTATAACTGTTTTTGCGAATTACCCCCTCCCCCTAAATGTACTTTGTGGCTCCCTGTTCTGCGTTGATTTATTGTCCCCATGCTGCCTACTATTACCCTTCTAAATCTGTAGATTGAAATCAGCAAACACCCTGTATATATTGACTCATTTATAAAAGTTTGGTAATCATATATATATATATATATATATGAGAGAGAGAAGCGACTCGCTCTTATTCGTCACGTAATTTCTCCTACTATTAGACCAAAGGATATGAAAATTAGTGAGCATCTGCTAAGAACAAATTTGCAGAAATCGACTTCCAAGGGGAAAAGTTGCAGCGTCATTATACATAATAAAAAAAATCCCATTTTTGCGTAAGAAGAGGTGTTATACATAAACATTTCCATTTTTGTTGTATTAAACCTTCAAACTTGAATTGTTGCTATCATGTTTATTTATTGAAGAAAGATCCTCTTATAACGGGTGTTTTTATGGAAATCGACTACCAAGCGGAGTTATAGGGAAGTTTTAGATAAAAACAAACCCTCCTTTTTGGAGCATTTAACGCAGAGTCTTAAAATTCGGTAAGAATGTTTCACGTGTTGAGTAGAAATTCACTAAGAATGGATTTCAATGAAATAGAATGCCAAGGAATAGATAAATAGGGTGCATAGATAAAAAAAAGTTCCCGCTTATGCGCTTAAAAATACATGCTTCAAAGCGTGTTTTTTTGTTAAATAGACATCCACTAAGAATGAATTTTGAGGAAACCTACTCTGGTTATTGCAAGATGTTTATTTTGGTGGGGGGCTACATATATAAAAATTACTCTTTTCGAACTGTGTTAAACCTTGAGACTTTAACTTCGGCAAACATGTTTATTTGTTGAATAGAGATCTACGAAAAAAAGTTTAATGGAAATCCACTCTCATGGTATGAGTGGGTGCCGAAATCCTTGTACTTTATAAAGATATACAAAAGCCACATTTTTAATATGATTATTTCAAAAAAAGAATATATATGAACTTGCAACAGAGGAATTTATTATGTCTCCATCTTTTTCTGTCAACAAATAGTAATATCAAAAATTGGTTAATTCAGTAACTTACTCAAATATATTACTTAACAAAGAAAGACCCTCACATATCTTGTTCCACTTTTTCTTCTTTTCAAAGCGAAATTCTAGAAATATTTTCCACCCAATCCAATAAACACCATCCGTCATCCGTGTGATCAGCATCGATTTTCATTACGTTTATGACAATTCCGAATGATCATTTTTCACGCTTTTCCCGCGCATCCTATTATGTGAGGATTAGGGTCCCTTCTTCGATATCCGGATTCTTTTCTTATTGGAGGTAGTTACAACCCTCTCTTTTGAGAAAGACAGATGGCGACTTTTCGCATGGAAAACATGTTTAAGCAGAGAAATTATTAGCTGCAGAGGGACTATTGCTTTTTGGCCACCAATACAGGGTCAAAACATGTCACTTTCCAACTGAAAGTATTAGGTTGTCAAGTATGAAATGGATTTTTTTCCAATAAAAACTAAGACTTTTAAGATCTGTTATTTGTTGTTTTTTTAACTGAAATATGCGATGAAAAGAAGAAAATATATATTTTTCACACGAAAAACAAATAATGCCAAAATATGGCGTTGAAATGAGGTTATGTGTAATTGAAATAAATAACATGAACTTTGCTCCATTTCATACTTGACAACCTAATACACTGCTGGACAATTGCTAAGGACGGATCTCAAATTGCTATGTAGCATAACATTAAGCGAGACATCAGGCCTAGTAGGATAAAATATAGTTGCCACACTGTTCAGACATTAGAATAAAGAATATTTATTGTTCTGGAAAGTACAAAAGCTGTGAAACATCTGAAAGAAAAAAAAATGTTCATTTGATCTGCGTACGGAGAAATGGAACAATGCATCTAAAAGTCAGCAGGCACCTTAAAGAAAGGTATCAGTACGGATATGTCCACCGTCGAGTGTGATGCAACATTCCACACGTCGTACCATACTTTGCACAACATTATCCAGCAGCTGTTGAGGCAATTTATCCCATTCCTCTGTGAGTGCACGGATGAGGGTGTTCTTGTTTCTTGGAGGATAGTTTCGACCAGCAACTTGCCTTCCCAAAGCATCCCACACATTTTCAATGAGGTTTAGATCTGGAGAACGCGCTGGCCATACGAGACGTTGAATACCCTCGCTGTCTAGACAATCCTGAACAGCGAGTGTTCGATGACATGTTGCGTTGTCGTCCATAAAAACAAATTTATCACCGACAGCACCACGGAAAAGACGAACATGAGGAAGTAGAACTTCATCAATGTATCGTTGGCCCGTCATAGTCCCATTCGCAACCACATGTAGGCGCGTGCGGCTATTGATCATGATGCCGGCCCATACCATGATACTGCATGTCGGATATCGGTCCTTTTCCTGGATAATTTTTGGACGATAAGCAGGACCACTCTCGCGCCAGATCAGTTGGCGTCTACAATCCGATGACAGACTGAACCTACTCTCATCTGAGAATAGTACGCATGTCCAGTCCTGTGCAGTCCAATTGTGATGCTCACGACATCATTGCAAACGGTCAGTACGGTGCTGTCTGTTCAATGGGACACACACAGCAGGTCTGCGTGCGTATAGTCCTCCTCCCCTCAAACGTCTGGCAACAGTTTTTCGGGAGATCTGCTTTCCTGAGGCAGCAAGAAACTGATTTGCCACCTGCTGTGCTGTGGTGCGCCTGTTCCTTTTTGCTGATAGGACGATATATGTCTTCTGCAGGCGTCGTACTTCTAACATGACCTCCCCCGTGACGTCTACTACACATTCCAGTAGTTTTAAATGACTTCCACAGCCGTGGAACAACGCTGTGAGCGATGTCGAACTCCCTGGCAACATCTGTTATTTTTCGCCCTTCGATCTTTCCAATAATTCGACCACGCATAAAATCATCTATGTGATGTCGGGAAGACATGCCAAATATTTTAAGTTCGTCTATTAAATCTTTCCTGTAAAACTTTGACTTGAAACAACAACTGTCAAAACCTTTAAAGCTCTTATGAACGCTATCATGTGATGAACAGACGTGGGAAAAAAAATTGCATACTCATACTTCTTCTTACTAATATCCCGCACTTATTCTAATTTTCCGCATTTTGCTTCCTTTTATTTTGTGGTTGCTATGGATGATAGTGTTATCCGTCCTTAGCAATTGTCCAGCAGTGTAGTACAGCGTATGTTGACGTCTCTGTAAAGATTTATTTCCGCATGTGTGGATTCTACTATTCAATTAATTCAAATGTTCAGTTCATCAAATTCAAGCAATACATCCAAATCTATTAATCTATAAAAGATAAATTTGTATATATATATATTCAAAACTTTGCCCTCTGATTGCTAAAACAGTTTTTTATAATACTTTGTATACATAAGACATTTTTGGCATATTTATTCGCATTGCTTTTGGATTGCTGAACGTAAAAATGTTCTGCACTAATCCATTTAGTTATTAATTTTTTTAGTTTTCTATTATTAAGGCTGTCTTCGGCTAATGTTAAAGAATAGGGACCAAATTCGGGATAGATTTTCATATTTCAGTACTACAGCGTTAATATTGTATTCTGGCTTCACTATCCTGTCAATAATCACTCATTTTATCATACTACTCGTTTTTATCCAAATTTACTCATTTTTCTTTTATAAAATGTGTTTCGCATGTTTTCTCCTATACCCGTAATTCCAAATGATCTATTCCTTTACATGCTAAAAGCTAAAACTAATTATTTATGAAATATTTTGAGATTTTATAAACATTATATTATAAACAAATGCATGAGGTACAATGTCACAAATATTTATAAAACTGAGGCATTTTTTTCTGTCGGAAAATGGGCTCTACGTCAAGTTCACATTCGCGTACATATGGCGAAAACAGCGTTAACCAATTTAATAAGAAAATCGAAAAATTCCTCATAAATCGAAATCTCCAGACATAAAACAAATTTTTGATACGTTTCTAAATACAAATACTGCTTATAATTGTTAAGTATTGTTAACTTATTTTGAGGCACTACATAAAAAGCATCGAAACTCTTAGAATATTTTAAAAACCCTAGGGTGAGTGGACAAACGGATTGGTTACAAACGGAGCATTTCGCAGCAATGCAGACTTAATTGAGGACTAGCATAGTAATTTTTTGCCATCTTCGATTGTGTGACGACACCAGCTCATTCAAAACTTTCACTACTCGTCAAAGTGGGGACTTATAGCTTCCATAGATTCAACATGTGTTAGCCCTCCTACACATTGGGTCATTAGTGACATTAGGAATTAAGTATGAGGTAAAGGAATAAACCAGCTGTTTACGCTATTCTTGTCTTGCCATTTACTCCCATTTATCATTCATAATTTTTTTTTACTATTGTATGTATATTATTTCTACATCTCTTGAGTTGTTTCTGTATATCTATCATACTGCAAACAAATAAAATCGTTATTAATAAGCCAGTATGGTGTATATGGCCCTCGGCTTATAACCGAGTGGGTTCGGGTTCAAATTCCGAGTAAAGTCGAGTAAGTTGTGTATCTTCTTCGAGAAAAGAAGTCGGAATTTTGCCTGTAATGGATTCCCGTCACGAATGGAACACAGTGCACCCCTTCCGTCATATGCTGGGATAATCATTTGTAATAAATGTGGAAATTCTTCGTTTTGTATTGCATTGTATGTTTCTGTTCTTCCACTCGTACTTCATATGTATCCGAGTATAAAAACGCACGATAACAACAACAATAAATAAGCAAGGGTCCTCTCTGCTTATAACAAAAAAAAATTATTTCTAGAAAAACATTTCAATATTTTGAGTAAGTTATATATATAGTCGTTCAATTTAACTCTTATTTAATTTATTTTATTTGACCATTAACAACCCTATAAAGTTTATTTGTTTGACATAAGAATTTAAAATGTTATGAAGCACGTGCAGTTTTTCTTAAGACTAATACAGATATTAGCCATTAATACACTACTCCTTTAGCTATCGATACATTTTACCAGGACTACTTTCTAAGTGTCTGATTTTTACGTCACCAAGAAGTCAAAAAAGAACTGAAATTTAATCGAATTACTAAGAATTGTTTGAAGAGTTCTGAGGATGTCATGTTTATCATGAGAACTGTTCTTGCAATGGTATTTAATAAAATGATTTTTCCAATTACGGTTTTTACATAAGACAGCGATATTGGTGAAATTTATGTGCAGATGTCAGCACTATAATAACATTTCAAGGAAAAAGTAATAGCAGTGGATTGACACAAGTCATTACAGCAAGAAAAATAAATTCAATTGTTAGAGAAATGAATGATTGATTGATTGATTGAATATTAACGTCGCACTGTTCAGCTACACGAGGGCTTTTGGCGACGGACCACGTAATTTTGAACCATGGTCAAGCGATGTGGACGACACCTGAGCTGGCACCCCCCTCTCCTAACTACCACACCACACCAACGGGAGGACGTTTCAGCTCTCGACAGATTTAACGTGCATCGCTGCCTTACACGGCGGGTCTTTAGTGGTACAGGGTTCGAACCGTTAGAGAAATGAAATAGACAGTTTTACGTTTTATTGAGGGCCTAGTGGTTAGAGCATCGGACTCCAGACCGGAAGGCTTCGGTTCG
Organism: Trichonephila clavipes; assembly: GCA_019973935.1. Classification (NCBI taxonomy): domain Eukaryota; kingdom Metazoa; phylum Arthropoda; class Arachnida; order Araneae; family Nephilidae; genus Trichonephila; species Trichonephila clavipes. The sequence continues at coordinate 43,640 of BMAU01020861.1, read as the reverse complement.
ATGCCCGATGCCACCAAATACCCTCCGAGTACACACGGAGTACGTGCTCGTTAAATCAGTGGTTCCAAAGTCTTGTGGGCTGAGTCACAAGCGCAGGGAATGGAGAATATTTCCCTCCCCTTCAGTTCAATGCAGGTGGAGATAGGTGGTGTCGCCATCTATCGTCCCTTCGGGGACTTTCGCCGAGCTAAATCGTACTGTCACCTGTATGGTGCTCAAGGCCGACGACAGGCGTACCTCTAGCTCCTTGCCATGATTAATTTCGCGGTCCTCGATCTGACTACGTCAGACAGGTGGCATTAGAAACAACAACGTTTTATTGAAATTTAAATTCACTTTTAAGAATTTTATTGTGTACATTTGATTATTAAAAACCATGAATAATCCGTGGAATCTCCATATAAAACCATGCATAATATATATGTTTGACGGATGAAATTATTCTTTGCCAAACCTTAAATTTAACTTTTATTAATCTTATATTTTAATCATTGTATGTGAAATCAAATTTCTACTTATAAATGTTAAGATAAGTCAACGAAGCATAAAAAAATGAAATGTAATATTATTACATGATTAATACATGTTCGTAAATCATGGGATTAATTCAGACATGCACTTATTCCTCTCTTATGAGATAAAATTGAGAATAGATTAAAGTTCATAGAAAGAAGTTTATAAAGTACTTCGTGTCTTTCTCTTAGATATATTCATCGTGATATATTGTATTTGTATTGCATAAGTAAATGTGAAGCAACTCGTAAGATATCTGACATTTCCCTTTCAAATATCTATGATCTCATTATTTGTTCATTGTTCGAGCAGATTTGACGACATATTCGTCATTTTGGGTCATGAATAGGAGATATTGTCAAGAAGTAGAAGGAAATGACTTCCTGTCTTCTGAAAGATAATTACAGATTTCTAAGTGTTCTTCCGATCTCTGCTCTAGATGCCTTTTCCGTCTGGCATAAGGGGAAATTCTTTCTCAAATATACGACACTTCATTTGTCTTTTAGAGAGAAATTATCTTTTGTTTTGTCCGAATGAGTCAGAATGCATTAACTATCTCAAAGCAAAAGAAACATAAATAGTTGGGAATAGCACTTGAAACCACTTGATGTATTCTCTTATTTTTGTTTTCTGTCTGAAAAATTTGTTTAACTTAATACATTTCGAATAAATTCTACTAAGTTCCCTTGAACCAAACTAATTTTATTAGTTTTTTTAACTCATTCAATTGCTGTATCCGGTTTCCTTATGAATGGATAATATTTATGATATTTAATGCCGCTTATACTAGAAAATGTATATAAAATTGTTTTAAGAATAGTATTACAATAAAAAATTATTTAAGTACAATATTTTGACTAAAATTGAACATAGAATGACTATTTTTCTAAATATTATCCTTTTTTGAAATTTGTTTCTATTATAATAATATTTGGCCTGTGTATAGCTCAGACCTCTGTACAAAGGCTGAACAAGAATTTTTGGAATATATAATTTAGAAGTGGATTTATCCATATATATTTTTTACTACAACAGAAGGGAGAAATTTTTAGGAAAAAGACGCCGATAAATATTTAAATTGGTGGTAGCTCTGAAAATGTGAATTTTTCAAAAATCGCAGTTCAGACTTTCTGGAGAAGTCCTTACTTTATATAAGCAAAATATTATTATTATAGAAGCATTTTGTATAAAAAGAGAACGTTTTGAAAAAATATTATTTTAAGTTAATTTTTTGCCAAAATATTGCATTTAAATAATTTATTTTATCATAATGTCCTTAAAACAATTTTATGCATGTATTCTAATCTAAGTGACCCCAGGTATCATGAAAGTTATTCATTTATGCACTTTTATAAAATCCCGGTTCCGAACGTAGTCGGATACATTAAATATCTTTAAGGTATTCGACTACGTTCGGAACTGTTGTTTTTCAAAAACATATAAATGGATAATTTTTATAATATTTAGTGTCCCTTAGATTAGGATACATGTATAAAAAGGTTTTAAGAATATTATTACTGTAAAAAAGGTTTAAATGCAATATTTTGGGCAACAAATTAACATAGAATTACCTATTTTCAAAATATCCTTGTTTTATGGTAAATGCTTCTATAATAATAATATTTTGTCTATATATATAGCTCAGATTTCTGTACAGAGCCTGAACTAGGATTTTTGAATATATAACTTAGAAGTGGATTTATCCATATTTTAATACAATGGAGTGCAGAAATTTTAAGAAGAAACACCGATAAAAACACTCAACGCCAACCAACTCTGAAAATGTGAATGTTTCGAAAATCCAGAGGCCGTCTGGAGAAATCTTTGCTTTATGTAAGCAAAATATTATTATTATACAAGCATTTTTCCTCAAAAATGTTTCGAAAATAGATAATTCTATGTTCATTGTCTTCTAAAATATTGCATTTCAATATTTTTTTATTCTATTAAACAATTTTATACATATATTCTAATCCAAATGACGCTAAATATCATCATGAAAGTTATCCAATTAAACGCTTTTGTTTTAAATCACGGTTCCGAACGTAGCCGTATACCTTAAGACTTCTTTTTCTTGTCAAGAAGCAGATAACTTATAATCTGTCATCAAGACCGTTTTAGAATTTTTGCCGCATTTCAGTCATATTTACTTCGAACAAGTGTTTGTTAATACCATATTCTAATTAACACATTGGCAACGAACCTCGTAACTTTGAACGTCGGTCGGCCTCGATACCTAAACTTGCAACCCCCCCTCCGAATTTCCACAGCGTGCCAACAAGATATCTTTAAGCCTCTGCAGGATTAACATGCATCGGCCCCTCTGCATAACGAGCTTTCAGTGGCTCTAATGCATGAAGAATCAGCCATGAGTTCGTGATCATAATCACAAAATTACCACAGCCACATATTTACCTTCAAAACACAAAGGAATTGAGGGAAGGTTTTCATGAATAAGATTTTCAAGTCTTTCTAAGATTAATCACTCTGAATGCAAATAAACTGTTCATCATTTTGAAATACTTATCCTTTCCTCCAAATACCCTCCGAGTACACATGGAGTACGTGCTCGTTAAATCAGTGGGTCCTTAAGTCTTGTGGGCGGTCGCAGCAGAAATCTCGGGTACAGGGGGCTGTAGAATATTTCCCTCACATCCAATTCAATGCCAAATTTGTGGTGAGAGACGTTGTTGGTGTCGCCATCTACCGTGTAGAATTCCAACCTGTCTCAGGATCTGGAAACTTCTATTCCTTTCCTCCGGGAAGGACACGACATCAACTTATCACTTGACTAGTTCAGGCTTTTATGCCTAAAAAGTTTTTAGAATGAAATCCCGAAGAGAAGTACTTGTGTACTTCGAATATTGTTTCTTCATTTCAATTATATTCTGCAGTATCGCGCACATCTTAAGAAAACTCTCTTCAGTAATGATGGTGGTTGAAATATGAAATTCCTTTAAAAATTGTCAAAATAAATAAATTGTGGAATTTTAATTACATATTATACACTTAAATTAGCATTAGAAACTCAGAAAAATGGATCGGAAAAATTAAAATAATTTATTATTCTATACAAACTCGAATTTCAATAGAGAAATCAGAAACCCAAGTCAAGAATGTGCAAAGCCTTTAATTAGCTTATCGAGTCTCAGAGCTAAGTAAAATAGTCGAACAAGTTTAAAGGCGTCAATCTTCCTACTTTTTTGCTCAATATTACTGGATATAAAAATACACTTCTCATCAAATAATGGAAAAGAGAAAAGAAAAGCAGTGGAGATTTAAACGGAAAAATAAACATAATTGCCCATAACGTGTTAACTACATTCAAAAGTAATGACAGGAGAGAAGCAGGATTGCTGAAAAAAATATACCTAATTGACATTCACACACCACATATGCTAAATTATATTCGAAATTAACTTATTAAGAGGAAGGAGAAAATATCTTATTAACTTTTTTGAAAAGTTGTATTTTTTTTGCGTTCATATCTGACAATATGAAAAATAAATGATAATTCAAATGACATATAATATTAAAGAATAAATTACATAAAGTAAGAAAATATATATAGAAACTCCATCTATACATCAGGAAACTAAGCAGAATAATAGTTCTGCAAATTTTACTACTTATTTCTAATTATAATTATTCTTTTGTGATTTTATGTTATTTATGTTATAAAAGCGAAATCTGAAGAATTCCTCGATTACTGTTCTATTTTACCAGATATTTTTGTTAGTGAATCACTTATCATTACTTTGTTAAAAATTTAGAGTTGTATTCCAATATGAATTGAAATATATGATTGTTACTACTCCTGAAGACAACTTAACTAACGAGAAAATTAAACGTATCACACACACACACATTTCTTATAAAAATTACTGTATAAATTATTACCTTTAATATGTAATTCAACATTTTTTGGGTTACTATTGCGTTTACATTGATATTTTTAAGTGGGTTAGATAACACATGTATGATTGGGCTTAAATTCATGTTTTTTACCAAAAGTTTTTGTATCGTCAATATAAAAATGATTTAACTAATAGAATGTACTTTCAACACATGTTTAGGAATGTAAGGATAAATTAAAAGATGCAAAAAAAAAGCATTATGCAATTCTAAACAGTATAATCCCTTAACTAAATAAGGATTTTACCCGTAATGCAAATTTTTACATTACCTTATTTGCAGACCGATTCCTATACACCAGTGTTCCCCAACATTTTTATCGCTGCGGACCGGTCAGCGTTTGTTAATTTTACCACGACCCCCTGAGGGGGACGACGTTGATTGTTTATATTATGGACTGTTTTTATTTAATAATTTTAATTTAATTGTATTGAATCGTGACTTCCGAATAAAATACAGCTACACCAAACAATAAATATGAAGTAATTTTCCTAAAATTAACCCAAACACAAGAAAAATATACCACAGTAAATAAAAGGGAAATAAGTTGATGTTTCTTTTGTGCGGACCGGTTGTATTTGATCCACGGATCGGGGAGTTGGAGACCACTGCTATACACGACGCCTTAGAAAACGTATGGAACTTGCGCAGCGCTGTCTTAATATGTAGCACTAAAAACCTATTTATTTTACTACACCTTTCCATTGAAAAATTGATGTATTATCCGACATTTGTATTAGTTATACATTTGTTTAATTGACAATGAAAAAAGGATCCGTAATAAGAATCAAATTATTGTACTACATTGAATTCGTCTTGTTACACTGGCAGCACTAAGAACACTCGTGAAAATGTTTATAAAAATTACTAATGATATTTAAAGAATGAGTTCAGCGTCATCTAAGAAATCATCTACAGAACCATCTACGGTGATGGGTTGTAACAATGAATGCAATAGATCTCCTGTAACACGGTAAATGTAGTCCCGCGTTATATGAATCGTATATGAATCGGTGTTGAACGAGTCACTTGAATTACACAAGCACAGCTTAATAAATAATATGCATGTATACATACCATACATAATAGAAATGTACTTCATCTCGATGGATTTAGATGTAATTTCACAAAGATATACTTTCATAATACTATGGTGGTGGTATCTATAAAAACCAGGAATAGCCCCCATGCTATGACGATCGTTTGGGCATGGTGGCTAAGATACTCGTTTTAGGATCGGAAGAGGTCCAGTTCTAATCTTCCTTCGTTGGTGACCCTGGTCATGCAAAGAGAACCGCTGCAGTCGTGGTGCCATATATCCTCCGCAAATGCAACTTAGCCATCACACACGAATGAAACAACCCACAAGCCGTCACACACGAATGAAGCAACCCACAAGCCGTCACACACGAATGAAGCAACCCACAAGCCGTCACACACGAATGAAGCAACCCACAAGCCGCCACATACGAATGACGAAATCCACAAGCCGTCGCATTCAAAGTGACGCAACTGCTCACACGCTTCTCCACAAATATGGTATCGTTCGTTCGCCTATTCGCCGAATCACTGCCAGGGAAGTAGTGTGGTGGTGGTATCCATATAAACCAATAATGGCCTCCATGCAATGACGATCGGTTTGGCATGGTGGCTAAGATACCCGTTTTCGGATCGGAAGGTACCCAGTTCTAATCTTCCTTCAAGACTTCTCACTTCCAATTTAAGTTGAATGAATCAAATCATACGATATAAAAGTTTTCCAGACACCTTGACACAACTAGAAACACATACGAACTCCTCTAAAGGTGGGGTTCCCCGAAATTTGAAAGACACAATGACGTTTAATTTAACCATATTTGTAGGTTATACCAATTATTGAGCTAAAACATAATCGAATCCAACATCTGTCTCATTCTTTTACCGTGTTATGCGAGCCTCTTTTAACGTGTTATATGAAGTCAATCACAATCTTACCACCTTGTTACACGAATCCGTCTTACATGAACTCGTGTTATATGAGTCTACTGTACGTTATTCTTACTGTAGGTTTTAATTTATGAAGGATCAAATGTTTAGAATGACACTTTTTCGTTTATGTGATGAATATAATGTAAACTTATATTCAATCGTGCTCATACATGTGAGTAACTGACTACTGATGTAGTTAATTAACTGCACTCTATTTTTGTATGAAATTGTACAAAAAAAGATAGAGAAAAATCACATCAAGAGACCTGACAAAAAATGCATTTCATAAAAATGTTATTTCTTCAAGAGAGAGATCTTTAGAAAAATTTTCCTGCTTATTAGCGCGGAAAAAGGAAGTAACGTTATGTTAAAAAGATTACTAATCTTTGAATGTTATTGATTTTACTGAATAAAAGAAAAGCATTATGCAATTCATGTTTTAAGACATAAATATTTATAAAAATACACCGCAGATTGGTCAAATGCTGGGTGCGATGGAATTTTTGAAAAAAGCAAAAAAAAGAGACATAAGAAGAGGCATTGTGTCTAATGACACATCACACACACACAAATCCCCTTTCTTAATTAACTTAATGCCAACATCTCGTTTTCGAGAGTTTCCTTAGTTTTTCCGTAGTTCTGAAAACACATCAATGCCTATGCAAATGGTGATTGCTCGAAGTTTCTAGAAAGATCGAAAAGTTGATCAATACATTCCTTTGGGGGATTTAGTACTTGTTTGAAAGGTTTTTCCTCCTCCTTCCGTGAATTTTTTTGCTATGTTTTATCTTTCCTCCTTTAATTCAATCAAGAAAATCCACTTTTATTCAATAAACAAGATTTTATTTCGTACAGTATTGACTATGCTTTTAAGTAAATCTTATCAAAAATCTGCGTATACATTATATGTTTATCTGTTGCTTGAGAATTTTTTTGATTTGTGTGTTTTTGTGAAGAATTTTCTCCCTATTTCTCTAGGATTTGTTGTTTTGTACGAATGTTGATATAATGGAAGAAAACAAACACGAGTCAATGAATAATATTTTGTTTCTTCCAACATTGTTCATTTCTGAAATAAGAGTGATAAGATCTTCGCCTAGAGATGTGGGAGTAAGAAAAGGAAGACTAGCCATGTTCAAAATCAGTTCATTTATTTGTAACACAATCAACAAAACAAGTTCAATCAATCAAAACTAAAAGATACACCCATTTACAGCTATATTAAGGTAATTAACAAGGTACGCCAAATATGAAACGATTTTAAATACCAGTACACTTCAGGTTCAAGTACCCTGACTTCCTAGCTATATAATCTCTATTCAATCTCTAGTGATAAATAGTCCCCTTAATTATTACAAAAATCAAATAGCATATTTCTGCTTTACATTATAAACTTAATTAATCATTGTTCCGCTAGCAATCTATCCTATCTCTCTTCCTTATTCTAGCTTGAAAGCATAGACTATATAGAGTAAACCTAATTTAAATGTTCACGTTCTCTTCTTCAGAGGGTGTGTTTTAAAAAAATAGTTTTGAAGGACGGAAGATTCCCCAAGAGGATTTGTTAATAAGAAGGACGGGATAGAGCCGTCACAAGAGTAGCTATGGTCACGAGCTCTAGTGTCACTAAAGAATATAATGAGTGAGTGAGTGAATATTAACGTCGCACTGTTCAGCTACACGAGAGCTTTTGGCAACGGAACACGTAATTTTGAACCATCGTCAAGTGACGTGGACGATTCGTGATATGGCACACCTTCTCCTAACTACCACAGTACATTTGAGCTCTCTACAGATTTAACGTGCATCTCTCCCCTACACGACGGGTCTTTAGTGATACTGGGCTCGAACTCGCCAGCCACGATCCGATACATTGTCCACGTGGCTACCGCGGACGCTGACTCATTTTACTGAGGGGCTGATAAATTTTAAAGCTCATTGTCCTCCCGTTGGTGTGGACACTCGAAAAGGGGGTTGATCGCTCAGGTTTTGTCCCTGTCACTTGATTATGGTTCAAAATGACGAGGTCCGCAGTGAACAGCCCTCGTATTGCTTTATTGGGCGACATTAATAAACACTCACTCATTCATTCAGGAATAACATCCATTTAAATTATTTTTAATGAAATGGCTGTCTTTATTTATTTATTGCTTTTAAAATGGGAAAATGCTCGATTTCTGAGGAATTAATAATTTTTAATAAATTGGAATTCAATTCCCTCAAGTGCGCATGCTATAACTTCTCACAACTGTTTGTTTGATGTATTAACCTATTATCTACCGCATTATGATTTACTACAGTTTTTTTTCATACTCAACTTTGGGAAATTTAATCCATTAAAGCTAATTAATTAATTAAAGATATTCAACTGTAAAATTATTTATATACACTGTTCACTTAAAATAAATAGTCATATCGTCTTCTAAAGTCTTTTGTAATATACAAAAAATAAGACACTTACCTTTTGACATTAACTACTTTTTTGGAACAAAATTGACAATCTTCGCAATCCGATCAAAATGTCAGCTGAAAACGCAATTTCTGCTATAAAACTATTCACCTTCCCCGTTAAAATACCCATCATAAAACCCGTGCAGCTATATATCATGGGAGAGTGATTCAAAAGAATATTCCTGCAAAGTTTCATCGGAATATTGAAAAAAATGGTTATTTTATGTAATTTTAAAGTGAAAGTGGTACTTATAAGTACCGTCGGTAGATAAAGGGTTAGTGTTAACATATATATTTTATCTCACTTATACATTTTTCTAACGCTGTTAATTAATATCTTCGAATCTGTTACGAGAAGGATTTAAACATAAAGAGAAATACAGTGATGTTTATATAATACCCCAATATGTTTTGATGTCCTCCGGATAGTCTTGATAGATTTTTTTGTTTCACTTGAAACTATACATACATTAGGATAAATAAAATTATTTCGAAAAAGAGATAATTAGTAATATAAGATTTTCTCGGAGTTCTTAGCTGAAAGATTAAAATACTTCTCAATGCCTCGTTCTATAATTTACATTTGAGTGAAACTGTTCAATATGTTTCTTCGAAAAAAGCAATGTAAATATCAGATGGTTTCAAAAGCTTAAGTCTTGAGAAGGAGCAATTTATATGCGTTGGATAGATACATTGTATCGAAATAAATCATTAAACAAAGTGGACCTCATGTTTGTGTATATGTACTCTGACAAAATTTAACAATTAATGTTTATTTACTTAAGTAAATCTTGCGCACTCTTGTGTGTAGGAAGTAAAATTGTAGAATATTACACATTAAGTCAAAAAGTTATAAGAAGTATCAACAAATGTTGCGAGTTCTCACGTATTTTTCATTTAAACTAATCTCTTGAGTTTTTTATTTGCGAGCCTCAGCGTGTGAAGAAACTATCCCCCAGGGATTTTGATCCAGGTAGTGAGAAACAAAAGCCACTCGGTCCTCCAATAGTTCAGAATTACGCCAAGTTTAAATATATTAAACAACCTGCTTATCTTTCTTTGCCCATCTGGGGACCGATGCTCCACGCTTTGCGGATATCTCATTTTTCGTAATTCTATTTTGGCTTGATCTGTAGATCCTTATAGATATTCTCTCGGATGTAATAAGACAAAATTTCTTCTAAGGTACTCAACTTCCGTTGACTCATTTCATTAGTAAATACTCATAGACCCATTCTAGTTATCTATTTCGAAACACAAAAACATAGTAACTCTTCCCGAATGTCGAGTATCTTTTAGACACAAGCTTTTACAGGGAAAATTGTGTTACATTAAATCACAAAGGAGTTCTCCGTAATCAATTTAGCGTTGAGAATGGAAACATGCTGGCAGCTCGAATAAATTTGGTTTTGATTTAAGAGGAGGAGGAAATATTCTTTCAGAAACCTAAACGTTGATTCTGTTCCGAGCTTGTGAATAATGGTTCAGTTATCGGGGAAGAAGAATCTGTGCTCATTCAAGGCTCTAAGTTTTATAATACGTCCCCAGATGGAAATTATGGCATTTTAAAATTAAAAGTGAATCACCCACGTGGGGATAACAGGGCGCAGAACACGTGTAAACAATCCACGGATTTCAAAGCATTTCGTGTTATCTCGCAAACTAACAATATATGAGATACTTTGGCTTATAGTTGCACATAAATAACATGTTGATAGTAGCTATTTCACTCATGAACAGTGTTTTCATTTTTTTTTGTAAATGCTTACAGCCATTGAGGCAAATTGTAGAACTGGTTTTATTTCTGATGGATTTATGAGTAAGTACGTTTAATATGAAATGTCGAATTATTCAAATAAAAAGAAGTAATTTGAAGTTTAAATTGTAATTTGGTCCATTGAGAATTTTTCTTATTCTTATAACGGGGCACGCGCTAAGTTATTGTTTATGTTCGCCAAGAAGGGCGATAACATTTCAATGTGGTTACCCTGATATTTTTGCAGTTTTTTGGTTTATGCAAGTTTTAATGACTTTTTAATTGATATTCATTATAAATCTTAATGTATATTATGTAATTATTTTATTAATAATATAATATAAAAATACAATTTTTGTTGTTATATGTAGTCATAATTTTCGTTATTTATAATTACTTTTTTTATTATTTTTATTTATAAATATTATTACATGTTATTATGTACAATTATTATGTTCTTTATTTATAATTATTATTTTGTTATCCATTTATAATTCTTAATATGTTATTTATTTATAATTTTACGTTATATGAGTATTCTTACGCATAATTTTAAAAATATTCCATTACGATGATTATTCTTTTTTATAGTTACTATTAAATTATATTACATGATTATTGTATGTAATAATTATTATTAAATCATATACTATATGAATATTATATATAATTGCTATTAAATTATAAGATTATTATATACTGCATAATATTATTAGTACAAGTTATTTTTTTATTATTTTATATTGTTTATTTATTGATTGGCCTTGGTTTTTCTCAATCTCATTCTATATTCTTCTTTTGAAATATATTTCATTGTACTTCTAAATGATTGTTTAAAATTATCTTCCTAACGATTTGATACCGCTAGGCCACCACCTTGGATTCCATTCCAGCGACAACATGCGCTGCTTGGCGTGATTTCTTTTTCGCGCCAAACAGCGCTTGGCGCCTTGCCCCGTCATATCAAACTAGCACCTCAGAATTTTATTTCCTGATTTGTGTAGGATACCTTTCATTTAAACAATTATTCTTGAGATAAATAAAGGTAGCGTGATATTTATTAATTTAAGTATTTAATTTAGCTATTTTAGTGCATTGAAGTACAAACAGTAAACATTGAAGTTATCAAAAGTATTGTTTAGGTTCTTAGAGTTCAAACTCGGTCGTTTCTGAGGGAAGAGGTCACGTCTTGTCTGAATGAAAATTTTCAACTGTCTCTCTCTCTCTTTCTGCCCTCTCTAGGATCTGGTAGCGGTCGGCACCTTTATCCTCGAGTTACATTGCTTGTTTATACCTTTTGTTTTCGACTTTTCAATATACTCACGCATCCCTCTTAGAGTTATCACGCCCACTTAGGCGGGCATGCCCCAGAGAGAGTTGGCCGCGGTAGCCGAGTGGTATAGGTATCGGATCATGGCTTGCCTTCTCACGAGTTCAAATCCATTACCACCAAAGACTTGCCGTGTAGGGCAGAGATGTACGTTAAATCTGTCGAGAGCTGAAACGTCCTCCCGTGGTGTGGTGGGGTAGTTAGGAGAGGGAGGTGCCAGCTCAGGTGTCGTCCACGTCACTTGACCATGGTTCAAAATTACGTGGTCCGTCGCCAAAAGCCCTCGAGTAGCTGAACAGTGCGACGTAAAAATTCAATCAATCGATCAAGCAACAGTAACAAAGTGTTTTGTCTGTGGTAATACCACAGCGGTAACAAAGACATCCTATGAAGTTTGTTATGTTATTGGTAATCATATAAAACCGTTCATTGATGTAGAGATTATGAAAGAGAGTGTTTCTTAAATGCTTCTAATTTAGTGTTAGTGATAAAAATAAAAAATATAAAATATATAATAATTAAAAAAAGCAAAACAGTAGTTATAATATTTTGATCAATTTTCCACATTTTAAATTTCCGATGTTATCTTGGTCTTAAAGCATTTCTCCCCTCCCCCTTTTATTCTCATGTTGCGGCCCTCGTGAAATTGTTGACATATGTATGCGGCTCAGCAGAAAAAAAGGTTGAGTACCAATGGCCTATAATGTCCAATGAGGGGTTCGAATATGGCCTTTTCAAATTGCTTCAGATTATACATTGTTGTGTAAACTGTATTTTCTTATTCAGTGAGAGAGGGTGAAAAGATTACGAAAGGGGTAAATAAACAAAATTTAAAAGGAAATTTATGGTTTTTAATCGAATTTCGGGAAACTAATCGAACCACCATCTTTTTACCAGCATCGTTCTCTGTTTGGAATAGAGTTTAATATTTTAAACTAGAAAGAATGAAATAATTCCCCGTCATTAATATTAGTTTCATTAGATCAAAAAAAAATAGCGTAATTAAAGCAAACTGTGTGTGTGTCACGGTTAAAGTTTCGGAAAGGTGGGCCAAGAGAATATTGTTCTAGCAGCAAAGCCCCAGGCAATCATTAAATGGGAGAAAATGAAGAATTCCTTTTTTGGTGTTTCCCAGGTGGTGGCATAATGTGAATTCAGCGAAAATTCCGAATCGGGACGATGCTTCCCTTGCCAGATTGCGAAGTGCCTTTCATCGATTGAATGATTTTATTTCAGAATCTTATTCAGCAAAAATCAAATCGTGGTTGCCTTACACTTGGCCTTTCTAATCCTACTTTTATGTGTGTGTATATATATATATCTATATATAATGTGAAAAGAAATCGTATTTGTGTGGGGGCAGAGTAGCACAGAAACGGAAAAACACAGATGCTCGAAATTTGGAGCATTGAATGTATGGGTGACAAAAACATGCCTCTAGAAGACATATGTTTTCGAATTTTGGTTTATAACTGTTAAATTTTTAAGTGAGTTTTCATAGTTCTAGCAATATTACGTCACATTACGTCACGTCTGTCTTTGAATATAATAAATTATTCTCTTAAAAGTTTTTTTTCAAACATAGTAAATTTCCATTGTATTTTCATTTATTTGATCTTTTCAGAAGAATTAAAATTCTTTTGGAATGATTCATGACACAGAAAATTATTCTAGTGCTAGTTTTGTCAACGTAAAGGGTGTTTTTTTAGAGGTATAGAACTTAAAATTGCAATAAAACAACGATGTATTATTCGATTGACATGAATTTTTTTTATTCGAAAGATAATCTTGTGGCATTACATTTTAAATGTGATTTCTGGCATAGGACTGCCGCGGCTGGCTCGGATGTAGTCCAATCTGGACGTCCAATTTTCGATGACTTTTTCCAACATTTGTGGCCGTATATCGGCAATAACACGGCGAATGTTGTCTTCTAAATGGTCAAGCGTTTGTGGCTTATCCGCATAGACCAATGACTTTATATAGTCCCACAGAAAATAGTCTAGCGGTGTTAAATCACAAGATCTTGGAGGCCAATTCACAGGTCCAAAACGTGAAATTAGGCGGTCACCAAACGTGTCTTTCAAAGAATAGATTGCGGCACGAGCTATGTGACATGTTGCGCCGTCTTGTTGGAACCACAGCTCCTGCACATCATGATTGTTCAATTCAGGAATGAAAAAGTTAGTAATCATGGCTCTATACCGATTGCCATTGACTGTAACGTTGTGGCCTTCTTCGTTTTTGAAGAAGTTCGGACCAATGATTCCACCAGCCCATAAAGCGCACCAAACAGTCAGTTTTTCTGGATGTAACGGTGTTTCGACATACACTTGTGGATTAGCTTCACTCCAAATGCGGCAGTTTTGTTTTTTGACGTAGCCATTCAACCAGAAGTGCGCTTCATCGCTAAACAAAATTCGCTTATGAAAATCGGGAACAACGGCAATCTCGTTTTGGGCCCATTCGACGAATCTACGCCTTGCTTGATGATCGTTTTGATGAATTGCCAAATCAAACTGAGAATAAATCACTTGACAGCTGTTAAATCGGTCGCCATCTTGGAAAGTAATGCAACTTAAACTTCTATACCTGAAAAAAAAAAAAAACTCTTTAGTTTTTGTTTTATTTCGATACTACACTATTAGAAATTTGATCAAAGCTAAGCTAAGTTTTTTTTTAACATACGTTATTTTGTAGTTGTTTGCTGTCTGGCGTATATTAGTTATGACAGTATTTTATGAGATGCAAATGGGGTTCAGATTCCTAAGCTAAACTGGTTGAATTTAAATATTTCATTTTAGCTGTTCTAGAGTAAGAAATTCTGAAATTTGCTCTTGTTACAATTAGCCACTGTTCAAAATTTCATCATTATTACACGCTGAAAAAATATGTATTCAACAACATGCTACATCAGTGGCTAAAACTGCACTTCATAAAATTTTATATGGAGCAAATTTTTAAAAATTATGTTTAACAGTGATGCAATTTGAATTATTCAAAAAAATTTCTGTCCATTTATTTCTATTTTTAACACGCTTTTATAAGATTTACTTGTTTGTAACGGAATCTTTGAACTCAATATTTACCCACTTTAAAAGGTCAGGTTAATTCGAAATTTTGCACACTTGCCAAGAACCGATGACAATACAATACTGTCGCAATTTTGTTCCATTATCCTGATCAGGAATGATTTCCAGATTTGCGACTAATTCCAGATCCCATTTCAAGATTTAGTGCTTAAAATATGCGTCAGCAATTTCTTACCATAATATAAACAATTGTCTAGTTTTTCTGAAAATGGAAGGAAAAAAGACTCGTGCATGTGAAAAGAATACTCAACAAATAAGAATGCAATTTAGTTACGAATATTCTTTAATTATTTAATGATTCCAAATACTCTGATCATTTTTATTAAAAAAATATTTATTTTATTTTTATTTTAAATTATAAACTTTAACTTTCAGATGGCAACCTTAGTAATAAAGTTGTATTCCTTCATTTTTTTCCAATTACTATTTATTATTTAGCGAATTGCAGTAATATAGTTTGTTCGATTGTCTAATTTTAGAAGAGATTTAAGAAGTTTTTTGATCAGTGTTATTTGAAAAGATTTATTTCTTTAATTTCAAAGTACTATAGCCACCACAGTACGAGGTTTTAATTAAAACTACTTCGAGTTATCAGTAAGGGAAGAGTAATTTGGCGTCCCTACAGTTATTTTAGGAAGCTAAGAAAATTAGTTTAGATTCTCTTTTGAAGTTATAACATTTTAAATTTCAGAAATAAAAACTGTTAAAACATTTCTAATAAGAATTTTTTTCTAATTTTTTTTTCAATATTAACATCGATTTCGTAACATCCGTATTACAAAAAAATATTTCCTCACACTCCCTACATTTTTTATATTAATATTTAAAAAATTTTATTTACTCCAAATTTTCAAATCTTTGACAACTATTTTTATAGATACTACATACGAACTATAGATACTATGAATGCAAACTACATTGCAGATTATTTCAGTATTACTAGAAAAAATTAAATCTTCCTATTTTGAACATTCATAAATGGGATAGAGTACTCGAAATCAATAAATAGTAAAAATACTTTCCGGTCTTTCTTTGTGTTTCTTCGCGAGAGACAGACGAGTTTTCCTTTTCATAATTTTCGAATTTAATATGTTTCCGCCGTACGTTGCTATGACAACGCATCAGGGAAGCAATCACTGATCATTATATTATTTCATTTGGAATGATAATTGTACCTTGAGATAGTTTCTGAAAGAAGACTTGTACATTCTATGATTATAATTGGAATTTTTTTTTAAATAAGACTTTTCGAATATATTAAAACAGATGGAAGTTGTGTTGTAAAAAGAGAAATTTTTGCTAATCTTTAAATGGACCTCAAAATACCTACTTCTACATTTTTTGCGCATTGTCGAGCTTTTATATTAAAAGTTTTTTTTTCTTTGTAGAAAAACCACAACTTGAAGGAAAAGATAATTATTTTCCTTGTAATTATAAATATAGTCATGACCACAAAATTAAGTCACAAACACAAAATCTTGGAAAACTGATGAACTATTTACTGTATTGCCACGAAATTTGGCACAGAGACGTATTACATTGTGAGAAAGAATGAAAAAACGCAACCAGATAGAAAATATTTTAATTTTTAGTTAAGATACAAAACATATCAAATTTATGAAATTATTTTTTTTTGCGCTTTGAAAAACTTCAAAATGTCTTTTTCTGCAAAAATTGGAGTTGTACATCCATTATCACTTTCTACTGCAATAAACTTCTGATAATACAATACAACAGTCCAATCTGGCTGGTGTGTTCTGTATTTTGTTCATTCTCAGTGGGAAAATCTTTTCGTGTTAAGCTATTTTCGTTTTGTGTTACTAGAAAAATAAATTATAGGTTCAAAAACTAAAAATCGCCCTTTATTACTTAATCGAGCTAAGTTGTAACTTAATCTTTTAGTCGCCAAATCTGGAAATGGGATCTGAAATTAGTCGCCAGATGCGGGATGGGATCTGAAAAAAGGAAATCGTTAATCCTAAAGATCCTGATCAGGACAATGGAACAAAACTATAAAATTATTGCATTGTCATCAGTCCTGTACAAGAGAGCAATATTTCGAATTAATCTGACCTTTTAAAGTGGGTAAAAGTTTAGTTCAAAGATTCCGTTACATACAAGTGAAGCTTATAAAAGGTTGTTAATGAATCAGAGATAAAGCATTTAACTCTTTAAAAGTATGTATAATTTAAAGTGTGACCACCGTGCACCGGTATACAAACTTCATAACGAGCTGTCATACTGTTTATGACGGTGTCAATAAATATTTGTGGTAACAAATACCATTCTTCTAAATTCTTGATTTTTGACTCCTAGTGGGGCCTTGGCTTAGAAATGGCTTTTCCTAGACCATCCCAAATATGTTCAATAGTACTCAGATCCAGAGACCTTGAGGGCCAATCCATATGGCGAATATTCCTCCCTAATGAAATTCACCAACAATGTGAGTTCTGTGTGGTCGCTCATTTTCGTCCATAAAAAGGTTGTCTGGGCCCATAGCACCCAGGAAAACCTCATATAGTCTTCAAGGATCTCATCCATACAGCGCTGTTACTTGATAGTACTCGCGTCACAAACATACAGGAGTTTGCGACTTCCCAACATTACGCGCACTACACAAGGATCCCTTTGACCCGAAATCTGTCGATTGTTATTGTGTAGGAGGGGTAAAAGCAAGGTCCACTTTTTCTCCAGATGAAGATTTAACGAGAATCGCTTTGTCTCAGGAATTTCGACTCGTCAGTGAAAAGAACATGTGAGAACCCCCATAGGTTCCACCCTGGAATCTAAGATTAACTTGAGGCAAATAATGACCAGATGTCATTTGTGTATAATAATAAATTATATTTATTCAATCTGTGCAGACCCGCCTGGGTCTCACCTTGAACACCAAGATTAATTTGAGGTAAAGAACCACTAAGAGCCATTTTGAATAATAATAATATTTATTTATTATTATAATTTTCTCAAAAAATATCTGATAACATAGAATATTATTATGTTACGTCACTTAAAGGGATTTTCCTTTATATTAAATTAAATTACTAATAATGCAATTAATTAATAATTAAGCTCAAGATCAAGTAAGGTTTACCGAAATAGGAGATCCGAGAAATACACGCGCGCGCGTACTTGAATTCTTAACTTTCATTAACTTTAACAAAGTCGCTGAAACTGACGCTTGTTTTAAGCGTACGTAAATTATATTTACCGCTGGCTTATATCCGCTTTCTGATACGTCTAGCAGCACGACGTCTTCACGAATCTAATCTCCTTGAATCTTCTAAAAATGCGTTTAAAGTTGCTGGCTCAATAGCCTTCCGTCATCTTCTGCTATCTCACAACGCTCGACTTAAATACCTTATCTAATTTGAATATCCCGTTCATCTTTTTGGAGTAGATTGGAAATAAACGCGAATTTATATTCTCCAAAAAGACGCCTAAGAAGATTAGTGGAAAGGTTCCGTACAGATTCGTCACAAATCGATTCAATTAGAAACCTTCTAATTACAATTATTAAACGCTATGTCTACGTCAAAGGGATTTACCTTTACTATTAAATTAAATTACAAAATATGATATTAATCAACTACTACTCTCCATATCGAACGGGTTTACCGGAATAAGAGGACCGAGAAATATACGCAACTAGAATAATTAACCTTCATTAAATTTTCGCTAACTTTCTTATATATTAACTCTTGTGGTCAGAAAACTAAGTTATAATATATCACCTGGCTGTAATGTCGTTCCCTCTAGGTAGATCAATCATTCTAATGCTACATCGCTGAATAACAGCAATACTCTAAGCACGCAATCCACTTGAATCCTATTAACTTCGTCACTACCGCTCTTGACTCTATCACCTTCTATCTGCTAACTTACAACGCTCTCCTTAAATACCTTAATTCATTTTCATATCCCATTTTCTTCTTTTAGAGCTGATTGGAAATATACACGAATTTACAATCCCCAAAGACGCCTACGAGTATTAGTGGAAAAGTGCCGTACAGATTCGTCACAACACGCCCCCATTTTTGTTTTGTCCACAACTGATGTTTTCAGCTCCACAAATATCCTGTCCTATACGTTAGATGCAGTCAAAAGAACACACAAGACTGCAAGCCAGGTGTAAAGAACAGTCACTGTAAGACGGTTGTAGAGCGTTTGCCTGAAAATTCTTCTTCCAGACACAGCAGCAAGGTCACGAGCAAGCTAAGCAGCCGTTGTCCACCTGCGTCGAAGTGAATTTAAAGCCGATTGGCGATTATGTGCAGATGTTGATGCTCTGTGGTGACCTTGGCTGACCTTCCTGGTGACAGTGCATCTTGTTTAGAATTGATTTCAGTGCCAGGTGACCACTTTGGGGCGTTTTGTAATGATCGAGACACCTCCACTTGAGACTGGTCATCTTCAAGCCTGTGAACGGCTCTAAATTTCAAGCAATCATCTAAACAATTATTACGAGTCATCCTCACTGCTAACAGGCTAACTTGTTTGTTTTAATGCAATATTCACAAAACTGCAGGACAAAATCTCATATGCGTAAACAGTCTCAATCCAGTAATTCTGCAAAAAACTAACGCTAAGCAACATCTTTTCGAAACTGAAGATTCATATTGTACTACCCGTTCTTCTCTCTCTCAAAATATATGAAACACAAATTCTAAGAGTTTTTCTTTGGGTAATTTAAAATTGTAACGAAAAACCTGTTTGTGACCTTAATTTTGCACATGGGTGTAAATACTGTACTGTTTACTTTCAATGCAACTAATTAATTTTCTCTAAATAGCCTGTAACACGAATTTTGAAAATAAACTCAAAGTGGAAAAAAAAATTATGAACAATTTTTATGATATGTTATGTTTGTTAAAAAATCAGATGGATGAAAGCAAGAACTTTGACCTTTGTGTAACTTCTGTAGCAACCATTTTAAGGACCATTAAGTAACGATTTATTGACACCAGATGCGCCATTTTCTTTTTCCTAAGCCTAATCGATGATTCCTTTCTACAATAGTATCAATTACAGAGCCATTAACGATCTTCCTCCAGTACTCGTTCGATTTGCCCTTTTCATTCCATAAGAAATATTAAAAAATCATAATGGAGATTAGTCAAGAAAAAAAAAATTCCTAAAACCTAATGTGTGTGTGTGTGTGCGATTTAGAAACAAAAATATTAGCACATTATAAAACAAAAAAGAACGTAAAAATTTACATTGTCTTAGGATTCACTTTTTTTCTCTCAATATATATTATTTTTATAATTTTTTTGGTTGCAATTAGCCTTTTTTATGAAAAAATAATCCATATTTTCTTTCCAATTATATGCAAATGAATTCAATACCTACGTTTTGCATTTCACATTAATTTCAGCAAGAACAATTTCGACATTATGAGAAATTATTTCTTCAGAACAATTTCAACATTATAATTGCAGAAGAAAGTATATTTTTTCTAAGGGGGGGTCGTTAAAGGATCGAGTCCAAGAACAACACTAGCCGTAGTCCAGCAGCCATGACAACTCGTTTATCGCGGAAAAAATTCACTAAGTATTGGGCTCAGAATAAAATGGTTTACCTTGAAGAATTATTTAAAATGTATTTTTAGTTGTGAGATTAAAAGTTATGCAAATTATTATAAAATTAATTAGTGATCACACACACACACATTTACGTAGTGTGAAACTTAAGAACCATTAAATCAAAGTCTAAAAACCTTCAAATTTTAAATTTATTAACGTTAAAACAAACGGTTAAATTCCCAAACCTTAAACATTTTAATCAAACGTTCAATCGTACAGACATGTGACGGCTCTATCCGCGTCTTTCTCATTAACAAATCCTCTTGGGGAATATTCGGTCCGTTAAAACTATTTTATTAGAACACACCCTCTGAAGAAGAGAATATGAACACGTAAATTAAGTTTTTTATATATAGTCTAGGCCAAGGGTACGCAAATTTATTTTCTGCCGAGTTGCATACAAATGTTAGCTATTTCACGCGGGCCTCATACATGAGAATTAATGGAGGGGAGGAAGGAGAAGTGTTTTAAGACCAAGATAACGTAGGAAATTTTAAATGTGGAAATTGATCAAAATGTTTAAACTGTTGTTTTCCTTTTTAATTATTAATTTTCTTATTTTTGTCAGAATTTTTTTCTAAATTGGAAGCATTTAAGAATCACTTTTTCACTATTTCTGCATCAGTAAACACGGTTTCATAAGATTACCCGTAATATTACAAATTTCACAGGGTGCATTTGTTGCCGCTGTGGCATTACCACTGACAAAATACTTTTCTGCTTTTGTTAAGATTATTAAAAAAAGCCTATTTATATCACCTTTTGAAAGAGATCTTCGAGAAAAAGTGTCGTTGAACGATTCCTGTTTATCGGTATTTTTTTAAAATACACTTTCTTGAAAAATCAAACAACCATGTTCGTTTTTCAGTACAAAATAGTCAACTTTCCAATCGTCTTGAAACAATCTATTTTCTTCGAATATTTTTCTCTTGTAAAATATGAAGAATAGTTAAAAATTAGTTCCACTCATAAAATGCTCCCTACTCCACTGTTGTCTATTATCAGTAACCAGAAAAACAAGATATCAATTCGCACCCATACGACATCGACAGCAAAAAGCTAAATTGATATATATGATTTTTAACGAAGACTTTCCCACCAAATTTTCATAAATAAATTAATTTTTTAAAGCAATGGGCCATTATTGGCCCACTTAAAAATTCCCGATGGGCCGCAGGTTTAGAATCGTTAGTCCAGGCTTTTAAGTTAGAAAGGGAGAGATAGGACAGATTGCTAGCGGAACCGTGATTAATCAAATTTATAGTGAATTGCAGATATTTGCTATTTTATAATTGTAATAATTATGGGGTGACGATTTGTCATTGGAGATTGAATATAGACTAGATAGCTAGGAAAGCAGTGTACTCGAGCCTGAAGTAAATGTATCGGTAATTAAAGTCATCTCATACTTCGTGTACCTCGTTTATTGTTTTCATATTGCTTCAATTCAACTCTTAGTTTTGATTGAATGAAATTGTGTTGTTGATGTGTTACAAATAAATTAACTGATTTTGTGTGAACATGGCTAGTCTTCCTTCCCTTTCTCCCACATTTCTAGGCGTGGATCCGAGATCCTTACAGACATCTTAAGAAACAGTCATAATAATTCATGGAATAAGAAGATCACGTGCATTTATATATCAAGTGACGAACTGATTCCATAGTAGAAAAGAATTTTATACAAAGCTTTATGTGAAAATTAGATGTGGCACGATCGATAGCATAGTATGAATGATGATCATAGTATGAATAAATAGCATCACGACTCACTTGGTGGAAATTCCAGGTGAGATAGAAAATTGAGGGAAAACTGGTTTATTTCCAACAAAAAGATGGACCAAAAGGAAATAATTCGTATAAATTACTATCACTATAGCTTTTTTTTCCCAATAGGAATGTGGATTGGAAAACCAAGTACATTCCCTGCGAGCTGGTATTACTTTTTAATGTAGCAACATATAGGTGGATTTCAATTGCATCAATGCAATTTTGACACTTTGTTTCCTTCCCCGAGAGAGGCACCCGAGTTCTGACGATGTAGAACCATTCTAGAAATCTTAATTTTATCGAGAGCATTCAAGGCCAAATAGGCACTCTAGGGATCTTAAACATGCTGCGCACTGATGTTGTCAATTTTTTACATCATGAAAATCCACCGACTTGGGTCGGAGTCGAACTCACAAACTTGGGTGTTCAAGATTGCGCAAACCAACTACACCAACCAGCTAGATCATTATAGCTTCAAAACATCAATATATCCTTACTAATGTTATAAACGTAAAAGTTTGTGTGGATGTTTGGTACTCTTTCACTCAAAAACAACTGAATTGATTTTAATGAAACTTTACAATAATATAGCTTATGCATCAGAATAACACAGAGGCTATAGTTTATAAAAATGTTGTGTGAAGTGTCCAAAATATGACGACAATTGTCAAGAATGTAAGAAAAAATTCTGCCGTCTGCAAAAAAGCCCGCGACAGCATATATCTGTATTTAATGTGTGAAGAAAAACTTTGCATTTGGTTTTGTCTAGGCCAGGAGCCAGGAACGGTGAAAACTAGAACAGGCGGAGTGTGAGAATGATTACAATTTTAACATAAAATTAAATACAACAAAAAGTAATATTAACGTATTACACTTCCAGATATAAATTATTTATACTATTTTAAGCATTTATTACACAAAATGTGTAACAATGCACTACTTTTGCTGAGCAGAGATCAGCTTAGGAAGGTGTTTTCGAAAATCGACCTACAAGAGAGTTATAGATAAAAAAAATTCTTTTTATCAGCTATTACATCTACAGACTTGAAATTTAACAAACAGGGTTTTTTTTTGTTCAGATAAGGTATGCAAAACGCTTTTTTTGTTTAATTTGCAATTCACGTAAAATTAACTCATTAAAAACTTCTTTTTCCTTCAATCTGTATTGTTTAATTTTTCAATTCACCCGTGCAAAGAACGGGTATAACAGCTAGTTTTAAAATATTTCAAGGAGAATCCACAAAAAGAGTTTTGAAAAGCAGTCAGAAGTGACTTATGTCAATTTATGTAGATTATTTAGGTAAAAACACAATTTAAATTGCTTTTTAAGCCTAGTTTTATATACCAAGTTTAGATAAATAAAGAAAATTACTATATAATATAATATTCCTTATCCCCTTAACTAATAAAATTTTACCTTACTTATATTATTAATCGTAATGTGAAAATAAAAGCCAGACGTTAGAGATAAGTACTGCGGATGATGTACATTTTAATTAATTGCAGAGAAACTTCCAAAAGTATTCAGAAAACAAATTAAGACAAATTTAGAAAAAAAAAACGTCAAAGATACATCGATTGTAAAAATAAATTACAACTGGCAAACATCTCAGAGGTGAAAAAAAAAAAAACTTTTAAACGTTAGTGTTATTGATGGGGCTTAGACTATCAGAAAATAACTCATTAATCTTATTTCTTTTCCCTTTTTGGAATTTTCACCCCTGGTTCTCAATCCACTTATATTTACTTATTTTGATTTTGGAAGGTAATTTATCTTTATGATGTTATTTTCTAGAGAATATTTTTACGAATTACAGATAACTTTTATTTTATTTATGTTTGTCATCAAAATATAAGTGCAAAACAAAAAAGAAATAATTCAAATTGCGAACTAGTTTTAAGATAGTTAATTATTGATAATTAATTAAAAAACACACTTGCAAGGATGTATGAAGAACTTTGTTATATTCTCAGTATTTTGATTTCTAATTCGTTGCCTCATTTTGTTTTGTTTCTCCAATTCTGGAACTTTAACTCTGGTGCCACTTGTTTTTTTTTCCCAGAAGCTGTTTAACTGTCACTGTTTTCTGGTCATTTGATCCCTGGACATCTAGGAATGAAGGAATGCCTTCCGACTCAACAAATGTTTGAGATTTCTATAGTGTGCGTTAAATTGATTCATTCATTCATTTATAGTTACTTTTCATCAAACTTAGAATCTACAACGGGACTGTTGGTCAGAACTATTATAATGGCCTTAAAATTTTACAGAAATATATGGTTGTCACGGTTGCTAGGTAACCGTAATCACGAATTTGTCGACGGTATTTTACCCATCGAGTCCCAATGCCATTGAAGAGCCTTCGTGTAGAAAGGTTCAAGCGCATTAAAATGTCGAGGTTCAGTCCTCACGTATATACGGTATGGAAGTCTGGAGATAGGGTGCTATTTTCAGTGTCGTCCTTGTCACTGCGTTGCGGCTCAGAATTGTGAAATTCGTTGCTAATAGCTTCTCGTGCTGCTTCAGAATGCGGTATGAATAAAAAATCATTTAACACTAACGAATATGCTAAGTTTTTCATTGAGCAAGTCCCATTATTCTGAGTGATTAGTCAAAAAGAGAAATCAACTTATATGAAGAAATGTGCACTTACATGAATGAATATAAATTATGCTAATTTCGTACAACACAACTAAGACACACACAAGCAAAAACCTCTGAAATTAGCCGAAAAACTGAATTTGCATAACACATATAGGTATTAAAATTTTTCTCAATTTCATGAAGAACAACAACATTAATAATACGAATGCACTATTAAAAATATTTTTAAAAAACGAATCCTAGTTTTTTAGTGAGAAACCAGGTGGCAGCACCAGTGTATTTTAAACTTACGAGGCGGTGAAGTTTATTAAAAGAGTAAAAGAAGTTTTTGCATGTATTTAAAGGTATATGATAGAAGTATTTGAGTATGTACAAAGTAGTGGCGTAACGGAGAACCTTAGGGGCCGTTTGTAAAGTCAGGTTTTAGGCCCCCTAGAACCCGCCCCCTCGTGATGCAGGGGTTGCGAGGTGTACGTTACGCCACTGGTTCTAAGTATCCAGTAACAAAACATACCGTTACTGCGCATTCAGTAAACAGAATAAAGGAAAAGTGTTTCATGTTTTTATCTATTGTAATATATTTATTAATACTTAGCCATGCACACGAGGCGGGAAAAAATTGTCTCCAATGCATTATAAATGGTGACAATGAAGTTACATTTTGTAAAACTCGATTCTGATAACAAACGACAGGAGGGTTATATGCGACGAACCTCCTAATCGTGAGCCATGATCATGCGGTGAAGGCAGTGGCGTAACGTACGCCCTCACTACCCCCCTCCCATCGCGGGGTAGCCCAGGATTCTAGGGCGCCCAAAGCCTGATTGACACCAAATACAGCTTAGTGCCTAAAACCTGAGTTTGCAGGGAGGGGAATAAGATTCTTCCCCCTCCCACTGGATGAAGGTGACACTTGATCTGGCATCCCACTCTCCAAACTTCAACAGTGGCGCAACTTACAACCCCTGCATTTCGGGGGGCAGGTTTCTAGGAGGTCCAAAGCTCGACACTTGGGACACAAAACCTGACTTTGTATGGGCTGGGGTGGTAAAACTCTTCTTTACGCCGCTATTGAGCCTCTATAGATTTAACATGCATTAACTCAATTACATGGAAGTCTTTAGTGGCACGAGGAGCTCCGATCCATGATTCGACAAAAGGAACATTGGTTACGAGTACATACCCGTAATTTATTTTGTATTTGGTATTAGATAAAATAATTGTAAGATTATGCTTAGATATGATGCGTGTTGTGTGTGGTTAATTCTTCAAATAAGCACTAATTGTATTTCAAATATTTTTATACTCATATTTAATAGGTTTGATGAAAAAAAATTATTAATTTATGTTTTAAATACGTAATCAATGCAAGGAAAAACTACTTTGGAAAAATTTGAGGTTAATTCATTCATTGCATATATCTCTGTCTTATTAATCAACCGATTCTAATTATATATTTTATTCATCAGTCTTAATTTCTTATGCTGGAATATTTTGTTGAAAGCGAAAAGTATAGAGAAATTTTTCTATAGCTACAAAGATCAATATTAGCCCCTTTAAGGGGGTAAGTTTAGCTACAAGTATTGGAAATATTTTTTATATATTTTACTTCACATTTTATATTTATTTTGTTTTATGATTATAATTAAAAGAATGGACAATTATCAGGACAATGTGAGCAATCATCGGGAAATGTATTTTGGAATATCGAGTTCTTTTGCAGATTACTCTTTTTACGCTTATCCAAATCCACGTATTTTTTGTGTTCAGATCAATGGCATATTTCTTAATGTTTGCTTATTTCTCACGAATCAATCCCATTTTTTGTCGGTGAAGGGCTTCGATGGTTCGCTTTCTCAAACTGTCAATTGACGCGTTGCCGTGGTGTGTAAGGTAGGAGGAGGGGCCCAGCTCAGGTGCCTTCTCTTACCGCGATTCAAAAGTACAAGGTATGTCTTGGATAATCCTTGCGTTGCTTTATACTACGTCGTTGAGAAACACTCGCTGAAAAATAATATGATGAGTTCGTACATCACCAAAGGCATTAGCCCTTTAGGTGGTTAAAAATACTTCAGTAAATTTAGTTAATTGCTTCCTATTGAAAAAAAAGTTCTTATATTCATAACTCTTGCTTCATAATGTTTATTCCGGAAAATATAAATCAATAAGGTTTATTTATTAAATAGTATAATCTATACCAGAGGTATTCAACCTTTTTTTCCCGACGAGCCGCATGCACATGACAGATATTTCACGCGGACTGCAAACACATGGCAGTTATTTCATGCGGATCGCAACATGCGGATAGTAGAAAAAGCAAACTATAAGACCAAAGCAACATTGACTAACAAAATTGATCAGAACATTAAGACTAATTTTTGGCCCTTATTTTAAAACTATATTAACTTTTTTAACGAACACACACACACAAAAAAAAATATTTATTTGTATAAACTTTTACTGAGTAATGGGATTATTTCTATTTCATTTTATCTATGACCGAGCCTCTTGCCTTCATTCTACTATTTAAAAAAACAATTTGTAGCAAAATTGATTGCTTGATTGATATAAATTTCCTGTTAATTTGTGTTTATACGTTGTTCTCCAATAATTGAATTTCTTAGTGCAATGAGCCATGACTGGGCCACTCAAAAAAGGCCGGCGGGCCAATACCAAATAACCAAATACTGGTCTATACCAAATAATGACCTTTTTAACGGTGAAAATACCTTAAGTAAAGAAATAAAAAAAATTGTCAAATGTCGGTACATTAAACTAGTTAGATATTTTTTATTTCAATTTTTATTTCTTCGAAAGAGAAAGCTCATTAATTTTTTCCCCATCTTCAAAGTGAAAGCACAGCTGGAGTCCCCTGAAAAGGCCTCCGATTCTTCCACTAATTTCTCGATAATTTGGCCTCACTGACATTGAAGTAACCTGTCGAAGGTCATTTGTTCTGAATTCTGGGTCAACCTAGAGCCTTCAAAAACTAAAAAGCCCCTTTTTTACCCTTGGGAAACCTTGGGGACTATTGAAAAAGGTTGGTTACATCCTTGACCATGAGTTTTAACAGAAAGAAAAGTAGGTGAGTTACTGATGACGTTTCCTGTTCTGTGATGGGTTCATTTTTTAACCAGACTAGACGTTGGCCAGTTGGTGGCGGCATCTTTATTTATGAAATGTTTGTATTCTATTCTATCGAATCTCTTTTTCCGGAAGAAAAACCGCGTTCCACAGAGAATCTGAAGATCCTACGTTCATCTCCCGAAATGGGACTATGCGAATGTAGTAAGAGCGGAAGTGAATCGCATTTTCTAGTTTTTTTGTAGCGCAGACTTTTGTTCATAATTAAGGAGAAAGGTGAAAGTAAAAAAAAAAAAAAAAACCATTTTTAACCAGAGAGCAGGAGAAATTTCTACCCTTTAAATAAATTTATTAGCAATTTGGATTAAGGTACATTTTCTGCTGAGTTTATTCTTATTCTGTTTGTCTCTAAGGGAGGCCGGTGCTAGTGAAGACCCCCGCCCCTTATAGAGGGGCCCAAATCACGTTAAACATGTCGAGGTACGATGTCTCCACATTGGTGTTGTGTCGTCGTTAAGAGAGAGGGGCTGCCTAAGTTGTTGCCTTAACGAAGTTCAAAAGAGGCAGTCGCCAGTGGTACGCACAAGGAGGATAGGGGGGGATGTAGATAAAATTTCAGTTCAACTGAATGCTCTAAAGTCTGAGAGAAAAACCATTTAAGTTTTCACACGTCGCCAAAAGGGTCGCTAAGTCGCCAAAAATGATGCCAAAGTGGCCATATTTGTAATTCTTTAAATAATCAGTTTTAATCAATTATTTTTATTAATTACAATTAAATTACTGTACTGTCCTCCAAAATAATCATGTGTATAAAATTTCAGCTCAATTGAGCGCTTTAAAATGTATTTTATTAGCGATTGATAATTCCACCAAGATAAATAAATAAATATAGAGAGATTGTGAGCTAATAGAAGGAATTCAAAGAGAAATGTTTAACGAGGAGGAGATAGTTATGATGGACGTCACTCTGTGAAATTTTTTTCACACTAGATTTCTCATTGAATTAACTTTTAAGTAACTTAAAATTTGTGTTTTCAAGATAAATTGTGAAAAAGCATAAGATTAAATCGCGTTGCGCTTTCGTTATACCTATAAAATTCTATGACGTATCGAAAATAAAAGGTATTTCGATAACGTATTTCGAAGAAAAAATATAAAATCTCAAAAACTGATATATTTGAAAGGATTAAATGGAAAAAAAATCCTATTGTGTATAAAAACTGACTTCTTTGTACCTCCTACAGGAATCATTTTAGAACGTATTAAGTAACGATTTATTGACACCAGATGCGCCATTTTTTTCTCCACTAAGCCTAACTGTTAACTTCGATTTCTTTTTACAACGGGATCAATTGCTGGATCGCTAATGGCCTTCATCCATCAACCTTCTGGTTTCATTCGCCATTTTTATTTGCAAGAAAGGAAAAAAAAGGTAACCCGAGGTGTAGTTATGAAACTATTTTTTTTTAATTATTAGAATATGTTTTGAAAAATAAAGAAAAATCTTTTTACCGTTAAATGATTAATCCATTTTCATTAACAGCATATGATATGCAACCAATATTCATTTCTAAGGTATAATTAGTTGTACTTCGAGGGAAATCGACTACTAGTTTGTTCCAGTCATAAATTTATTTTTTTATAAAGAGTGTTTTTTTTTTCAGGTATAGAAGTTTAAGTTGGCATTACTTTCCAAGATGGCGACCGATTTAACAGCTGTCAAGTGTTTTATTCTCAGTTTGGTTTGGCAATTCATCAAGCAAGTCGTAGATTCGTCGAATGGGCCCAAATCGAGATTGCCGTTGTTCCCGATTTTCATAAGCGAATTTTGTTTAGCGATGAAGCGCACTTCTGGTTGAATGGCTACGTCAACAAACAAAACTGCCGCATTTGGAGTGAAGCTAATCCACAAGTGTATGTCGAAACACCGTTACATCCAGAGAAACTGACTGTTTGTGCGCTTTTTGGGCTGGTGGAATCATTGGTCCGTACTTCTTCAAAAACGATGAAGGCCACAACGTTACAGTCAATGGTGATCGGTATAGAGCCGTGATTATTTACTTTTTCATTCCTGAATTTAACAATCATGATGTCCAGGAACTGTGGTTCCAACAAGACGGCGCAACATGTCACACAGCTCGTGCCACAATCGATTTATTGAAAGACACGTTTGGTGACCGCCTAATTTCACGTTTTGGACCTGTGAATTGGCCTCCAAGATCTTGTGATTTAACACCGCTAGACTATTTTCTGTGGGGCTATGTAAAGTCATTGGTCTATGCGGATAAGCCACAAACGCTTGACCATTTGGAAGACAACATTCGCCGTGTTATTGTCGATATACGGCCACAAATGTTAGAAAAAGTCATCGAAAATTGGACGTCCAGATTGGACTACATCCGAGCCAGCCGTGGCAGTCCTATGCCAGAAATCATATTTAAAATGTAATGCTACAAGATTATCTTTTGAATAAAAAAACATTCATGTCAATCGAATAATACATCGTTGTTTTATTGCAATTTAAAGTTCTATTTCTCTAAAAAAACACCCTTTACGTTAGATATCCTTATGCGCGTTTATGGTACCTTCTAACATTTAACCCTCACTCACTAGTTCCCAGCCATTCAAAACAAATCATCCATCATACAGTGTATAGCATTGATTACTATAACGAAGTTGACAATTCAAAGCGAGGCGACGAATATCATTTTTCATAATTCCTCCGCCAAGAGGCATCGTCCTATTATGCACGGATTACAGCCTGACTTTGATGGCGACGAGCTGAATTCCGCTTTTGGGAAAGATAGATGGTTTCGTTTAAGCATCGGGGAAACGGATCTAGGATAATGGAGTCAGATTTCACTAAAGCAAAAAAAACTTCTGAATAATTACAGTTGTTTATAAATTACAAGTTGTGAGATGATCCACACTGGTAGTTTAATTCTCGATACAGATGAGAGAACTTTTTCAGTTTGCGGTACAATTCGTTAAGAAAATAAGATCGGTATATCATGGATTTTAGAGTGTCATTACAAAATTTGCGATTGTTTCTGTTGTGCGTTTCTCAATTGTCTTCTTCTTAAAGATATATCTTTATGAGTAGAAATATTATTAAGTAAGATTGGGTTTACATGGCTGAATTAAACGCCCTGTTTTGATATGAGCTTCTACACAAATAAGGCCAAATTGATGATGTATCGCCAAATGAGCCAAATAATTTTCATCGTCAAGTTTTGCACAGAAATATTTTGCTTTTGTAAACTTTTAAGAATACCGTAAAACCTGGCGTTTTCAAGCTGCAATTTCTGTTTTATCTTGTAATAACGTGCACCTCTTTATTTACGAAAGAACATGAAATGAACTTGCGCAATGCTGTTTCGTTTTGAAGTAATTTATTCGAAATATTATTGTGGCCGCGGTAGCAGAGTGGTGTAGGCATCGGATCGTGGCTTGCCTTGTCACGAGTTCGAGCCCAGTACCACCAAAGACCCGCCGTGTAGGGCAACGATGCACGTTAAATTTGTCGAGAGCTGAACGTCCTCCCGTTGGTGTGGTGTGGTAGTTAGGAGAGGGGGTGCCAGCTCAGGTGTCATCCACGTCACTTGACCATGGTTCAAAATTACGTGGTCCGTCGCCAAAAGTCCTCGTGTAGCTGAACAGTGCAACTTTAATATTAAATCAATCGATCGATCGATCGAAATATTATTCCAAGCTTTAGATCAGGGGTAGTCAAACTTTTTCTGCTGGGCCGCATACATATGTCAGCTATTTCACGCGGGCCGCATCATGAGGATGAAGAGGAAGGGGGTTAAAATGTGGAAAATTGATCAAAATATTTAAACTCGTGTTTTGATTTTTTTAATTACTATTCATTATATTTTTTATTTTTGTAGAATAATACTGAATTAGAAGCATTTACCAAACACTCCTTCACAATCCTCGCATTTGTAAATCGTTTTATATGATTACAAACAATATAACAAACTTCGTAATATGTTCATTTGTTGTTGTTGCAAAGATTATTCAAGAAAGCATAATTATTACCTCTTGAGGGAGATCTTCGAGGAAAAGTGTTATTGAGTGATTCCTGTTTACTGATATTTTTTAAATACAGCACTTTCGTGACAAATAAAAAAAATCTGATCCAGGTTTCTTTTCCACCACAAAACGGTCAACCTCCGAATCGTCTTGAAACAATATATTTTCTTCGAATATTTTTCGCTTACAAGACATGAAAGATAGCTAAAAATTAGTTCCACCCATGAAACTGTCACTACTTCACTGTCTGTAATCACTAACCGTTACTCTCACAAATAAAAAAGGAATATAAATTCACACTCGTACGACATCGACAGCAAAAAGCAAATTTGATATAT
The DNA here is from genome assembly GCA_019973935.1 of Trichonephila clavipes. NCBI lineage: Eukaryota > Metazoa > Arthropoda > Arachnida > Araneae > Nephilidae > Trichonephila > Trichonephila clavipes. Next base: position 11,198 of record BMAU01020861.1, on the reverse strand, counting down.
TTGACACCAAATTTTTTATTATATTGTTCTTAAATAAGTGAATTTTTCAGAGCATTGGGTACTGACCGGACCACTTAAAAATGCTCTGCGGACCGCATGTTGAGTATCGCTGCTTTAGATGGTATACTTCTAGAACTGACCTTTAAGTTCATAAGGAATGTTATTTCATTTAAATAAACAACACTTTAATATTAGTCGAAGTCTAATGTTTTCCTATGCTTATAATTTTTTCTTCATTTTTAAAGCTCTCAATTTTACACCCAGCGTATAATCGCGCACCTAAAAATTTCGATCTTATTTTTTATTTCTTTATAAGTGCGCGTGATACACGCACTTTTAACACTTATTCATTTGTATATACATTATCCTTTCTTGAGTTTCGTTTTTATCTGTTCAGTTGTATATTTAAAGTATAATTTTTGCTTTAAGTTTCACATGACCACAATGATATGTGAAACATATTGTGGGGTAAATCATGTAATATCATGGGAGTTACCATGTTGGGTAAATCAGTAAACCCATGGTTTAAAAAAACACGAATTTATTTACAATACGAAATAAAAAAATATTATACTTTAAAATTATTTAATATATATATATATTTAATATATATATATATATATATATATATATACTTTTAAAATTATTTAATCTATATATATATATATATATAATATAAAATGGATGTTTGTAAAGGGTGTTTTTTTAGAGGTATAGAACTTTAAATTGAATAAAACAACGATGTATTATTCGATTGACATGAATTTTTTATTCGAAAGATAATCTTGTGGCATTACATTTTAAATGATTTCTGGCATAGGACTGCCACGGCTGGCTCGGATGTAGTCCAATCTGGACGTCCAATTTTCGATGACTTTTTCCAACATTTGTGGCCGTATATCAGCAATAACACGGCGAATGTTGTCTTCCAAATGGTCAAGCGTTTGTGGCTTATCTGCATAGACCAATGACTTTACATAGCCCCACAGAAAATAGTCTAGCGGTGTTAAATCACAAGATCTTGGAGGCCAATTCACAGGTCCAAAACGTGAAATGAGGCGGTCACCCAACGTGTCTTTCAATAAATCGATTGTGGTACGAGTTGTGTGACATGTTGCGCCGTCTTGTTGGAACCACAGCTCCTGGACATCATGATTGTTCAAATCAGGAATGAAAAGGTTAGTAATCATGGCTCTATACCGATCACCATTGACTGTAACGTTGTGGCTTTCATCGTTTTTGAAGAAGGATTCCACCAGCCCATAAAGCGCACCCAACAGTCAGTTTTTCTGGATGTAACGGTGTTTCGACATACACTTGTGGATTTGCTTCACTCCAAATGCGGCCGTTTTGTTTGCTGACGTAGCCATTCAACCAGAAGTGCGCTTCATCGCTAAACAAAATTCGCTTATGAAAATCGAGAACAACGGCAATCTTGTTTTGGGCCCATTCGACGACAATTTGAAAGCGTTGTTGAAACGTGAGTCTATTCATGATGAATTGCCAAATCAAACTGAGAATAAATCACTTGACAGCTGTTAAATCGGTCGCCGTCTTGGAAAGTAATGCCAACTTAAACTTCTATACCTGGAAAAAAAACACTCTTTATATATATATGACCTCGCTTCTTCGCCCCAACACCGTTCAACCGATCACTATGAAAATTGGCATGTATATGTATTTTTTTGTGAAGAAGGTTTTTGTGCTGTCCTCTTTGTTGCAGCTCTCCACCAGGTGGCGCTACTGCATATCATTTTTTGCACCGTTCAATCAATCGCCAAGTTGCCAACAGGGTCGCCAAAAATGATGCCAACTTGGATCTATCGCCACCATTTCGCTAGGTTTCCATTGAATTGTCATAATAATGTAAGGAACGGCATTGCTTGCGAATATTACAATTGTAACATAAAATAAATTCAACAGTAAGTGATATTAACGTATTGAAATCCAGATATAAATAACTTACACTATTTTAAGCGTTCATTACACAAAATTTGTAACAATGTGTTACTTTTGCTGAGAAGAGACCAGCTTTTCAAAAATCGACCCGCAAGAGAGATATACGAGGCGTTATAAATAAAAAAAATCCTTTTTACCAGATGTCAGATCTACAGACTTAAAATTTAACAAATACGGATTTTTTGTTCAGCTGAGATATGCAAAAAGCTTTCCTTTATTTATTTTTGTTCACGTAAAATTAACTCGTTAAAACCTTCTTTATCCTTTATTCTATATTGTTTAATTTTTCAATTCACCCGTGCGAAGAACGGGTATACCAACTAGTAATAATAATAGGAGTTGCAAATAATACTAATAATTATCCATACAAAAATGTAATGTAGCAGCACTAAAAAGTATAAAAAAAATAGAATTTGATCTATTTAGTCTTTTTACTTTAATCGTTCGTTTTATTCAAAAATAATAAAATTTTCACCAGTACTCCGATTTTTTATGCATAAGTAAAACATTTTCTTAAGGGAACATATCTTCCAGATAAAGAGATGGAAGAAAAAACACATTTTTTTTGTATCTCCTACCAGAATAAAGACAAAATAAAACTTTAATCCCCTAAACGCGGGCCTCTCTTTCTCGAGGCTTCCTTGACATTGTTTCAACATTTTCAAGTTCACCTGTAGCTAACCCTTTACCTTCGAAGGACGAATGTTCCCTACGTGTCCTTCAAAGGCTCTCAGGGAACCTTCGGGAGAGTTTGGTTCTATAGTTGACCTTGAATTCCCTCTGATACGTAACCTGTTGTATACATAACTGCGATCTTGAAGCCAAGATGCAATGGAATTACTGTTCCGCCATAATGATTAAAATGGATGATCTGCGACCGTATTGCGCCATGCGCCATGATAGGCTTTCAAGTGCTGCCATCTACTCATTTTAGCTCAAATCATATATATATATATATATATTTTTCTCATTCATCATCGAAATAATATTGTGGACTGCCTGTTTGAAGGTTTTAATAGACTTATGGGAACGAAAAGTGTTCTTGTTGAGGTTTGTTAACTTCTATATATATAAGGTGACTAAACGTCCACTTTTTATAGGTACTGTCCTTCCTCGAAAAGTGTCCTCCTTTTCAATACTTTAAAACCGATCTGTTAATCTCTGGATTCAGAGATGATTAAAACATGTTTCCAAAATGTCGAAGAATGGTCTGAAACAAATATCACCGGAAACAACAGTTTTCAATGGTATTTTTTTACTTTGTTGCAAGTAAATTAGGCAAAAATAGAAAATTACATTAAGTTTTTATCGAAAGAAATTCCTGATATTAAAATCGATGACAATTGTCTGTTTGAAGTAGAAAGAAGACTGAATGTATATTTAAATGCTAATAAATTAGAACAATTGGAAAATCAAAATGCTGAGAAATTGATAAAAGATGGGTGAAATTACTTCAACCATTTCAAAAACGAACATATTCCATATGAAAATGTAATTATTCTTGTTGAATTTACGTTGTGCTGCCTTGGAATTAATGCAGCTGTTGAAAGAGTTTTTCAGTTGGTAAAGAATTTTGTGAAGTGACTAGTGAGAAATCACAGAATTGAAATTTAATATATTAGCTACAGTGCTTACCGTTAAATTCAGTATAAGGGATATTTTTTGTCCGAACTTTCCGATATATTAGAAAATGATATGTTGACAAAAAAAAAATTCATTCAATGGAAAAATACTCGTTTAAGATAATAATTTTAAAAAATGTAAACGTAATTAGCGTATTTTTGTTTGAATTATTAAATCGTTTCATATTCAAGTTATCATTTTTTCTTAAATTTTTCCTCGACCTTTTCATTGTAAAAAAAATGGTCACCTTAATATATTTGTACCGTAAAATCCGGCGTATAACACGTATAACGTGTACCTATACTTTCAAGCTGCACTCTTTTCATTTTTAGATACATTCGCCGTTAAAACACGCACCTCCGTTTTTCAAAAAAGACCTGAAAATGTACGTATTCAATGTTGCTGTATTTTGAAGTCCTTTATTCGAGGTATCCTCAGGCATTTGAAAATATAGCATACTCTAGCCCAGGGGTGGCGAACTTTTATAGATCAACGTGCCATTTTTTCTAAAGAAATGCTTAATAAGGTACAGACGTGCCATCAAATAATTTTGACTCGTAATTATTAGGAAAATAATAAAGCTAAATACAAATAAAATACAAAATTCTGCATTTAATACAGAAAGATACATTTTGTATTCTATAGTAGTAAATATTTTAGTTAAACGTGTAATTCAAATTATATAAAGTAACATTAGTGTGATCTCTGCTATTGCAAATTACAAAAATTATTTACAATATTTCGGCAAAAAATTAACGTAGAATACTCTTTTTTCAAAATGTTCTCCTTTTGTGAAAAATTTTTCTATTATAATAATATTTTGCCTGTATATAGCTCAGACCTCTGTACAGAGGCTCAACTATGAGTTTTGAAAAATTCACATTATTTTCAGAGTTACAACCCATTGAAATAATTATCGGCGTTTTTTTCTTAAAATTTCTCCCCTCTGTTGTCGTAAAACATGAATAAAGCTTCTTCTAAGTTATATATTTCAAAAATTCTAGTTGAGCCTCTGAACAGAGATCTGAAATATATACAGGCAAAATATTATTATAATAGAAACATTTTTCATAAAAGGAGAATATTTTGAAAATGGGTCATTCTATGTTCATTTTTTGTCAAAATATTCCTTTTATACGCTTTTGCAAAATTACGGTTCCGAACGTAGTCGGATACGTTAAACGTTATTTGGAACAGAATTTAATGTTTCCAAAATTTCGTTACTCGCATTTTTACTTATATTGCTTGTTAATCTTTCTGTTTCTACCAATTCTAACTTTTTCCTTGTTTCAATAATTTTTTTGAATCCATATGGAACTAGACTAGAAATCAATTCCAACATCAAATTGGGGCAAAATCAGCTTATGAAATATCACACACATCAGGGTACAGAATAAACTTGAGCATTTCTGATAATTCTTTGAACTGAGAAAATCTCACTGAAAATTCCTTAGTCGAAGAATCAATCGCGGTTGATCGTTTTGATTGGTGGCGTGCCCAAAATATTGTGCCGCGTGCCAATGGTTCGCCATCCCTGCTCTAGAACTACAACCCTTTCCATTAGGTATGCTTCTTGTGTTAAATAAACAGTATTTCGAGGTGACAAGTTCAATCCATATCTAATGCGTGGGAACATGGCGTCAGGGTTAATTGTCGTTATTTAGGATAGCAGTTCATGCCTGATACGCCTTCAGAACACTATGCTGACCCAAGGATACATGGGGGACGAGTTTCAGCTGAAGCACTCTCCTTTTTTCCAGGAAGCCCAGAGCACTGTATCTGCAAGATATTGCTCGACCGCACACGGCACAGGTTGAATCCTAGAGGACCCACTTTTGGTCGCCAAATTTTTTGTCGCCAAATTTTGAGCGATAAAGGTTACAATATGGTAACCTTTCCATTTCATCAAAAAATTTGGATTTTCAAATCATCGAAAAAAATGGCAACCCTAAAAAAAAGTGCAACATTTTTCGCCTTTTCCGAAAAAACGTCATTTTGACATTTGACTTCGCTGGAGGTTGTTAAGAATGGCGTGTGAAAGGAAATTACTTTAAAGTGAGGCTACGATAGGTTTCTTTGTGCTCCTGGGCATATAGGGGAAGAAAGAGACGTTAGAATGCTGTATGAAAGCTAATTTATTTGCTTCTCGTTATGAATGTTCGAGGTGTAAAAAAAAAATATGCGTTTGCAAAAGCGAAAGGTTGACGGCTACGAATGGCGTTGCCGCAACCAGTCGAAAGATAATCGCCACGACGTCGTTCGGAGTGTGAGAAAGGGCACTTGGTTTAGCGAAAGCAAACTTGCTATAACTATTATCTTGCGTTTGACGAGATATTGGTTTGGCAAGAGCATGAATGAGTTCGTGATGAATGACTTGAAAGCTAATAAGAATATGAGACAAAGTTAATAAGACATGTGGCGGCGATCTTACGATCACAAGTTGGTGAATGAGAATTTTCATAAATTCCTTGCATCCATCGCAAGGGTGTATCTACCAACAGATCATGACGAAATGCAAGCGTAAGGTAAGTGCTTTTTAACATTTTTTAAAATTGATTTCGTGTATTTCTTCGATTTTATCTTTGCAAAACGCCCTTTCGTCCTTTTTAAAAATGTAAATCATGTACACACTGGTTTTAGAATACTTTTTTTAAAATGAATTTCATTGCTTTCTCCGTTTTTTTTCTTTATATAATTAATTTAATGTATTTATTCGCGATTTCATCTTTGCGAAACGCCCATTTCATCCCCCCTCCCCTCCGCTGACGCATGCGCTTCCCAAGAGTTTTCGTCATTGACGCCTTTTGAAAACCTTCAATTTGGCGCTTTTTGGCGAAAAATTTTGGCGCCAAAACAGCAGTGGGTCCTCCTAGGATTTTACCGATTGGACGCTACTTCTTGCGTATCTTGCCATTAGCACCTTCAGAGGACGAAAAGTTGTAAATTGGTTACATACCTCAAAACGCCATCCGTATTCTCATTGATTCTGTAATTAGAGAGAGAGAGAGAGAGAGAGTTGTGTGTGCTTTACAGATAACTGTGTGACCGTGGTAGCCTAGTGGTCAAGGTAACGGAATTCAGGTCGGTGTGTCTTGAGTTCGAGCCTAGTACTGTTGAAGACTTGCAGTGCAAATGGGGCCATTGTACGTTAAATATGTCGGCGCGTCCTCCTGTTGGCGTGATGTGGTACGGACGTTAGGAGAGATAGAGCCATACACACCCAGCTCAGATGTCATCTTCGTTACTTGACCATTGTTCTAAAATAACGAGGAACGTTGCCAAAAGCCCTCGAGTAGCTGAATAATGCGACGTTAATATTCAATCAATCACGGATATCCATACGCAATGTTTCTACTGATTTACGTTTTTCTAGTTTTGTGTTACGCGCGCGCGAGTATCATTTTAAAATAAATACTAATTTCTTTCTGGCTGTGTCTCTCAGTTTGGCGAGTTTTTATTGTGGTTCGTATTATATTTTCAATACAACCTAGTATATAATACGGTATTGATCGATATTTCAAAACAGAACGTTCTTTAAAGTTTCCTTTTTACTTAAATTGCACTCATAATATATATATTTACAATATATACACAATTTAAGCAATAAATACTTTAGATCTTTTTTGATTAATAATTTCAAGTATTTTTAATCTGAATTACAATTTAGGTGTTTTTAGCTAGACTACTGGATTGCAAGACTGAGCTGCAATACTTTCAAGTGCTTCGCACTTGTTAGAAGAAAAAAAAGAATAAATAAAATAAACTTTAAAGATTTATATTTCACAAATCATAAAGTAGAAACGTTCTAAAAACTCATACTATATCTTTTTTAGTTCCTGAAAGCAATAATATTCTTTTATTTTTTGCAAGATGATCATCCAATCGATAGATGATTGCGAAAAGACAGAGCTACTAAAACTCTTTCAACCTATTGAACCGAAAAAAGTCTTGAAAACGTCGGGAGATAAATTGCACCAGGTACAAGGAGTCATATTTCAGTTATTAAACGTCTTAGAAGCAAAAAGTATAATTCAAACTTCATATTATTTTTTTTAAAAATCTACAAAAACGATAGTTAAAAAGATTCACTTTGTCGGCATTGTAAAATACATATTTTGAAGAATATAAATGTAAAATATTTTAATATATATAATGGAGGATTATACATGTATATATATATATATATATATATATATATATATATATATATATATATATATATATATATATGTAATCAGTTTTATTTTAAAACTTTTATTATACCTTCCGATATAATTAATTAAAAACTTATGCCATGCAAAAGTTCTTTTAAGTATTAAAAAAATCAGCTTACAGAAATAAATTTATGCTAGTAAAATGTGAACATAAAACATTTTTAAAACGTGGGGATAAGTAGTTTGAATTCAGTAATGGTTTTTCAAAGATCTATTTATATAACTTTTTTAGTTGAGTTCTGAAGATTAAAGTTGCGAAAATAAAACCTGGACAAATGATTATGGCAAGTGAAACGTAATAATGGCACACAAATTTCTCTAGAATCGTTTCGAAGAAAGAAAAGAAATACTTAAATATTTTTTTAAAAAATTAGATATATATATAGGGTTAAAAAGAAAGTGTTTGTAATTTAAATCGTCTTCCTCAGTTGGAAATTCAGTAAAGTTAAACAAAGATTTCAATACTTTAGAAAATCAAATTCAAAATGTCTAGAAAAGTAATTGAAAAGATTTTGAGCTAAAACGCTGAGAAACTGTGGTGTTAGAACGTTTTCTCATTACATCCACTGTTTGAAAGAATGAGAATAGTGAGATTTTTTTTAGAAAAGAAAATATAAGTAATTGGTTTGAATGTTGAAATTTGTAAATTCCTTCGCCTAATTTTTCGAAAGTGAAAATTCACAGAAAGCAGTATTTGGAAATAAAAAGCTGTAAGAGTTAGGAAATGGGAAAAAAAATATCTCATATGGCAAATAATGAGAGAAGAATAAAATTTTATTTAAAAAAAGTAGCTGTGGTATCCGAGTGATGATAGTCGTTTTTGGCATTTTTGAGTCGTTGTTTCGAATCCTGGTTCTGTTAAACAACTGTGTAGAGAGGTTGATACACATTAAATGTCTTGAGGCTGAAAGTCTTAACGTTGGCGTGATGTGGAAGCTTAAAATGGTGACTGCTATATACCTCAGGTATTGTTCTCTACTCTTGACCCTAGTTTAAATTTTGAATATCTATTGTCAATAGCCCTTGTGCTATTTCAAAGGGTGGGCAACATTAAGTTAAAGAATCGAATCTATTAACACACGGCATTAACACAAGAAATCTAATAACATTAATCTAATCACAGTACGATTCAACAGACAAAAAATTGGACAAAAGATCAAAACTAATTTGTTTAGCTTTAATTATTCTTAATTTACTTTTCTATTTTCTTTTTTTTCCTGTAACGTTCAAAGGGTACCATTAAAAGAAATATGTAGCGGTATTTTAACGCAATTTTTCTATATCAGCATTAAAATGACTTAATACAAATCTAGAAGTGATATTTTTTAATCCCTGTTGAAGTCGAAAGTTATATACTGAATTTTCACAAGCATTTTAAAGCACCGTTTCTCAAACTGTGGGGCGTGCTAACTGTACGAGGGGGACACGAGCATATTGAAGAGTCGGAAACAAAATATTATTTTTAAAAATTATTTTACTGAAAGTAGTGACAAACAAAATACATTCTGACATAATAAAAAAAAATAATAAAATACACATTTACACTGATATACATACATGCAGTTATATATGTATCAATACTGCTTAACGTATTTGATAATTAATTTAACAATATTAGCTTAAGAAGAAGTTTAACAATTACCAGTGACCCCATGGTCTTATATATATAATTATATACAAAAATAGACACTTATCTTGATGATTTGTACAGTTTATAAATAATCCCTTGACTGCCGATTAAAAGTTATGCGATTCACCTTTCCCCCTCCAATGCCACCGTTTTCCACGTAGGTGCATGTTTGTGATGTATGGAGGGGTGGGGGGAGAAAAGGAATAAATAAGCAAATCCTTTGCAAATACTCTCAATGTCATTTTGTAGTATATATTCTAAAGTCTTCAGAATAATTTTATGGATAACAGTGCATAGGAATGTTTGTTCTTCGGAAAGACGTTTATATGGGCTCTGGGCAATTAACGCTTTGGCTGTGGGAGATGCTTATATACGCCGGTGGCACTTAACAGGTTAAAGTCGTATCGCAGCTTTAGCGCCAGAGTAGAGTATTATTTAATCCAACGCATTGTTATTGTATGGAAGGGGAGGGGGTGATGAAAATTATGATTGAATATTGAGTAACAAATATTTATAAAGTTTGAGAAGCACTATTTTAAGGCAAGTTTAGAGAACGGGTGGAAAGGCAGTTTGGTGTTGGGTTGAATATAGACTGTCATCCTCTCGTCAAAAGAACACGATCTAAAATTACGTAATCCGTCGGCATTGGCGTCCTTGTGTAATTTCAAAGCGCATTAATTACCAATCAATTAATGCATACCGTTATTAAAATCTTTCATGATGACTTTTTTTAATCTACATATTACCTCATCGATTAATCCTTTACTTTTCATCAAAATGTTCGTAATTAAAAAAAATTGTGTTACATTCTAAAATCTAAAGCACGAATGTACACAAACAGGCACAGAGTTTCGAAATAATTGTAATTATATATGTTCTCTGAAACATTTTCTTAAATTATTATTATGATTTGATAAATTAAATTAATTTATGGTTTCACGCATTAAATAATCATTTAAAAATAATTTGAAGTAACATTCTGAAATAATGAACCAAATGTAAAAATAGAGTGTATGAAAGAATAATAGGACATAAAAAACAAGTAAAGAAATAAAAACATTCGTCACTTTTTAAGAAAACTTTCGCTTTCGACACTTTCTTGAAAACGCGGAAGAGAAGACGGAGCCCCTTTTGGGGCCTCTCACTTTCACCCAGATTCCGAGTCAGTTCAACCCGTTTGACATTGTAACACCCTATCCAAGGCCACTAGTACCTGAATCACGGTCAACACTTCTCTTCCGAAGGTCAACGGGTATCGATATGGCCTTCAAAGGGTACCTAGGGAACCTACGGAAGAATACGGAAGTGTCTCGGATGTTGAGCAAGTCCTGCGGGTGAACGTACGATTACATCTCTGCTATATTTGAAGGGATGATCGTTTGTCACTTGCGTTATTGATTGTCAGAGGGGTAAGTCATTATAAAAAGTAATTTCATGTTTTTGTGTTTAGCTTATAAATCTGCATTCTTTAAGCAAAATTTGAATTCGAACGTTTTTCCCCATTGGTAAACGAAACATTCTTATAATTGATATATTACCTTACAATTAAAGTATATAAAGTTCTCAGTAGGTGTTTTTATTTTATTATAATTTTTTTCGATTAACAGATAGTTTAGAAAGAGAATAAATTCTTTTCGCATTTACGCATTTTAATATCTGATTAAACCAGTAGCCCACACAAAAGTTTTCCGGGGGCAGGGTCAAAAGTCCACCATTCTTTTATCATGCTGCTTTTGATTTTGTCGAATTTGGGGAACAAAAAACAGTGATGG